>CM074725.1:252500-850000 GCA_037306005.1 Rhinophrynus dorsalis | reverse complement strand
ATAATGTACACTATACACGATCACAGAAATTAGGAGAGAGGCAGAGAATAGTGACAGATATACTGTATACTATACACTATCACAGTGAGGAGGAGAGAGGCAGAGAACGGTGACAGATACAATGTATAATATACACTATCACAGTGAGAAGGAGAGAGGCAGAGAACAGTGACAGATATAATGTATAGTATACACTATCACAGTGAGGAGGAGAGAGGCAGAGAACAGTGACAGATATAATGTATACTATACACTATCACAGTGAGGAAGAGAGATGAAGAGAACAGTGACAGATATAATGTATACTATACACTATCACAGTGACAGATATAATGTATACTATACACTATCACAGTGAGGAGGAGAGAGGCAGAGAACAGTGACAGATATAATGTATACTATACACTATCACAGTGAGGAGGAGAGAGGCAGAGAACAGTGACAGATATAATGTATACTATACACGATCACAGTGAGGAGGAGAGAGGCAGAGAACAGTGACAGATATACTGTATACTATACACTATCACAGTGTGGAGGAGAGAGGCAGAGAACGGTGACAGATATAATGTATACTATACACTATCACAGTGAGAAGGAGAGAGGCAGAGAACAGTGACATATATAATGTATACTATACACTATCACAGTGAGAAGGAGAGAGGCAGAGAACAGTGACAGATATAATGTATACTATACACTATCACAGTGAGGAAGAGAGATGAAGAGAACAGTGACAGATATAATGTATACTATACACTATCACAGTGAGGAGGAGAGAGGTAGAGAACAGTGACAGATATAATGTATACTATACACTATCACAGTGAGGAGGAGAGAGGCAGAGAACAGTGACAGATATAATGTATACTATACACTATCACAATAAGGAGGAGAGATGAAGAGAACAGTGACAGATATAATGTATACTATACACTATCACAGTGAGAAGGAGAGAGGCAGAGAACAGTGACTGATATAATGTATACTATACACTATCACAGTGAGGAGGAGAGAGGCAGAGAACAGTGACAGATATAATGTATACTATACACTATCAAAGTGAGGAAGAGAGATGAAGAGAACAGTGACAGATATAATGTATACTATACACTATCACAGTGAGGAGGAGAGGGGCAGAGAACGGTGACAGATATAATGTATACTATACACTATCACAGTGAGGAGGAGAGAGGCAGAGAACGGTGACAGATATAATGTATACTATACACTATCACAGTGAGGAGGAGAGAGGCAGAGAACGGTGACAGATGTAATGTATACTATACACGATCACAGTGAGGAGGAGAGAGGCAGAGAACGGTGACAGATATAATGTATACTATACACTATCACAGTGAGAAGGAGAGAGGCAGAGAACATTGACAGATATAATGTATACTATACACTATCACAGTGAGGAGGAGAGAGGTAGAGAACAGTGACAGATATAATGTATACTATACACTATCACAGTGAGGAGGAGAGAGTCAGAGAACAGTGACAGATATAATGTATACTATACACTATCACAGTGAGGAGGAGAGGGGCAGAGAACAGTGACAGATATAATGTATACTATACACTATCACAGTGAGAAGGAGAGAGGCAGAGAACAGTGACAGATATAATGTATACTATACACTATCACAGTGAGTAGGAGAAAGTCAGAGAACAGTGACAGATATAATGTATACTATACACTATCACAGTGAGGAGGAGAGAGGCAGAGAACAGTGACAGATATATTGTATAGTATACACTATCACAGTGAGGAGAAGAGAGGCAGAGAACAGTGACAGATATAATGTATAGTATACACTATCACAGTGAGGAGGAGAGAGGCAGAGAACAGTGACAGATATAATGTATACTATACACTATCACAGTGAGGAGGAGAGAGGCAGAGAACAGTGACAGATATAATGTATAGTATACACTATCACAGTGAGGAGGAGAGAGGCAGAGAACAGTGACAGATATAATGTATACTATACACTATCACAGTGAGGAGGAGAGAGGCAGAGAACAGTGACAGATATAATGTATACTATACACTATCACAGTGAGGAGGAGAGAGGCAGAGAACAGTGACAGATACAACGTATACTATACACTATCACAGTGAGTAGGAGAGAGGCAGAGAACAGTGATAGATACAACGTATACTATACACTATCACAGTGAGTAGGAGAGAGACAGAGAACAGTGATAGATATAATGTATACTATACACTATCACAGTGAGTAGGAGAGAGGCAGAGAACAGTGATAGATATAATATATACTATACACGATCACAGTGAGGAGGAGAGGGGCAGAGAACAGTGACAGATATAATGTATACTATACACTATCACAGTGAGTAGGAGAGAGGCAGAGAACAGTGATAGATATAATATATACTATACACGATCACAGTGAGGAGGAGAGGGGCAGAGAACAGTGACAGATATAATTTATACTATACACGATCACAGTGAGAAGGAGAGAGGCAACAGTGACGGTTATAATTTATGCTATACACTATCAGAGTGAGGAGCAGTGGGCCACGGCGGTGTGGTATAGCTGATTCCCTCTAGGCACCTGGTGTTATGGTTGACAAGCAAGACTAGGATTCAGACGGTATAGTTATGATCACCCTTATTCAAAATATATTAACAGAAATGCAAATAACAAATAACACACAGAGGGTGGAAAAAGAGGCAAGCACTGTATCAGAAATAGCAGTCTGCCAATAGATCCACCACACTGTCTGAGAGTAGGCCTTAGCCCACTGGAGTCTCGTAGAAAAAGGTAACACCCAGAGGTAACACTGACTCAGCCTGCAGTCAGTAGCTAGGAGTCTGATAGAGCCCCATGTCAGTACTAGGAAGGATGTCTGTGGAACGGGACCAACACACAGAACAGAGAGAGCCATCTAGTAAGCACCAGATAGGATAGTCAGAAAAGCCAGGTCATACACGGAGTGGGTAGTCAGCCAGAGCCACAGATTTGCACCAGATAGGATATCCACTGAAGAGTTGGTATGCTGGATGCGCAGTGGACAGAGCCCCAGGTCAACACCAGAGTGAGTAGTCAGACAAGCCAGGTCATACACGGAGCGGGAAGTCAGCCAGAGCCACAGGTTTGCACCAGAAAGGATATCCAATGAAGCATTGGTCTGCTGGATGCACAGAGGACAGAGCCCCAGGTCAACACCAGAGTGGGTAGTCAGACAAGCCAGGTCATACATGGAGCGGGTAGTCAGCCAGAGACATAGGTTTGCACCAGAAAGGTTGTCTAAGTGAAATCAGAACACACAAGGAGAATGGTCAGACAGAGCCACAGGAATCAGGAATACCAAATAAATGAGCTGATCAGAACAACAACGTAAGGGACACTGAGTCAGGACTCAGTCTGCCCTTTAAACCCCTCCTCGGGAAGTAGGTAGGAGGAGACTACAGGCCTCAAACACATAAAACAGAGGCCTGCAGCATGCTGAAGCCTCGCGCCTGCAGATAATTCATCTAGCATTGATGTGTCCAACCTCTCGTAGAAATGAGGCTGGAGCGTCATTGTGAGCATTGCCAGAAGTGGCAACGCTACAAGGTACTGAGACAGTACCCTCCCTTCAAAGACCCCTCCTCTGAGGGACCGGACCAGGTTTGTCAGGGAACTGTGCATGGAATCTGCGCACAAGGAGAGGAGTGTGAACATCAGCAGCAGGGATCCAGGAGCGCTCCTCTGGACCATATCCCTTCCAATAGATAAAATAATGTAAGCGCCCTCTAACCATACGGGAGTCCAGAATACTTTGTACCTCATATTCCTCATGATCTGCAGGACAGGAG
This sequence comes from Rhinophrynus dorsalis, assembly GCA_037306005.1. NCBI lineage: Eukaryota > Metazoa > Chordata > Amphibia > Anura > Rhinophrynidae > Rhinophrynus > Rhinophrynus dorsalis. The sequence continues at coordinate 846,168 of CM074725.1, read as the reverse complement.
CGGAGGTATACCGGTTGGAGACCAAGGGCTGTAACAGTGGAACTTGGAAAACATTGTGTATGAGCATGTTGGCTGGTAGTTACAATGCGTAAGCCACTGGGTTAATTTTGTGTAACACCCTGAAGGGACCAACAAATTGAGGAGCCAACTTATTGTATGGGACCTGGAGGTGCAAGTTACAGGAAGACAACCACACTCTATCTCCAACCTGGAAGGTCAGTGCTGGCAATCGTTTACGGTCAAAAAGAAAAAGTGAGACAGCACACCAGGGATCTAAGAGTAGTCCGTTAAATGGATAAATATAATACACAGCGGTGATTGAACAGTAATGGATCAGTAATTTTATTCAATAAGCAAAAAATAAAATATACAAATATATACAATAAAAAATATCATGTCAAAGGAGAAGAGAAGGTAAATATAAAAATGATGATAAAAACATCAAGGGAAATACGAAACGTAATAAATGATAAGGCTGCAAGATAGAAACAAAAATATATAAAAGTATATAAATATAAAATAAAATGGTAATTCAAGAAATACAATAACATAAAAGCCTTGGTGAATGCTAGAATAAAAATAAAGTGAGCATGGGAGAGGATGATCTGTATGTAGCGGAGGATTGCTATATCAGATATAGATAGCAATAGTACATAGAGATAACTTCAACCAGGGGTACATGTCCCCCTTAAGTAATCTGCTCACCAGAGCAAAAACTTGTTGCACAGCATATAATGATTTCTAATGGTTATCTGCTCACTAGATGTTTTCTTCTTATGTAGCACCTCAAGTAACAGGCAGTAAACCCGTAAGTCCGCTGCTTCAGTCAGTTCCGATATTAATCCTTCTCTGTCGCTCGCTGGTTCTGATTTGAGAATCCCAAATAGGGTATGTTCCAAGTCTACTAGTCTCGATTCTGTCTCAGGCTGTGTTTCATTGAGGCACAGATTTTCCTTAGGGCACGAATACTTCAACGCGTTTCAGAGTTAACCGCTCCTTCCTCAGGAAGAAAATGGGGAAATGGTGCAAATGGCACCAAAGTGGCAAGTCTGTTATTTAAATTTTGTGTGGCCAATCAGAGAAAAGGTCAGTGGGACCAGTGACCTCTATTCTCCGTAATGAAAGTATATGTATAAAACAAAAATATAACACTACAAAGTAAAACAGTATTTGTACACGATTCGTTACACAGACCTCATATTGGAAACATAGTAGCTACCTTCAAAGGGAACATTGAGATACACGTTGGATCAGATACAGTAAATATATATATAGAACGTGCTACAGATGTTACTGATGATATAGTCTCAAGGGGGGGGGGGGTTGGATCCCTGATTAAAAAGAGATATGTCTTAATATTAGATGGGATTGGATGATGTGCACATATCGGGATATAGCGGAGATCATGTGTACTAAATAGATTAATTAGTGGTATCCTGATGTTGCCCATCATTCAAATAATGTTTTAATGATACAGGATGGGAGTGTAGTAAATAAGATTCTGAAGTATATTAATATAGATATATATGAAATTAGATTTGTGTCATATATCCTAGGTAAGAGGTTGTGTAAGTAAGCTTCTTGAAGGAAAAGATATAAAGAGATTGGGACACATTCTTTATGTGTCCTAAAGTACCCAAACTATAATCCTATATTTGAATGGTACGTGAGGGGGAATGATCAAGGGGGGTCTTGAGTGTAAATGATTTGATAAGAGCTTCTTTGTTGAGGGAAATCTTATTAGTCTATCTAGATATATTATGCCTTAAATTCAAGAGATTTATTTAGAGTGGGGGCTAAATTAAATCACAGTGGGTAGGGAGAAATTATAAACACCACAGGTCCAATTCTTCATTAAGTCTCTCTGGTTCAAGCGTATGCATTTTGAAGATCCAGTAACTCTCTTGTCTGGCTAATTGTTTGAATCTGTCTCCTCCTCTACTGGTGGGATTGATCATTTCTATAACCATGATGCTAAGGTCCTCGACTTTCTTGAAGGATGGGCAATCATTACAGTGTCTAGATACTGAATGCTTTCGGTTGTTCTTTATTATATTATTTTTATGTTCAAGAAACCTCCTCTTCATGGGTCTTGTGGTTCTTCCTATATATTGTACACCGGAGTTGCATTCTAGGAGATAGATTACATAGCTACTATTACAGTTTATAAATTGTTTCATAGAGAATATGTCTCCAGTTATGTGGGACTTAAAGGTGTTTGTCTTGTTTTTAGTGAAACCACATGTGGTACATAATGGGCGACCGCATTTAAAATTTCCTTTCATTAGCTCTCCATTGATGGGGTTGGTGATAACGTCTGCTGTTATATGGGGATTTTTTATGGCTGAAGGTGCTAGTTTCTTCTTTAAGTCCGGTGCTTTTCTGTAAATAAATTTAGGTTGTTTTGGAATAATGTTTCTCATAGTTTTGTCTCCCTCTAAAATTTTCCAGTTTTGTTTGATAATTTGTTCAATTTTTCCAGAGATGGAGGAGTATCTGGTAATGAATGGGATGTTAAATTTCTGAGAGGCTTTAGTGGACTCATGTGATGATGTTTTATTCTTCCCTTTTTTGGAAAGTAATTCCACCCTGGGCACTTTTTTGGCTCGTTCTAATGCTTGATGGGTGTTTTTCTTATTGTATCCTTTAGCATGAACTCGTTCTTCCATTAAAGGGATAGTAATGTTTCATAATAAAAGCAGCTCTAATTAATCATCATAGTATTTGGACTTTGGAGAGTGTTATTTCAATTCTGTCAGAGTTGTAGTTCAAGAGTAATTGAATGATAAAGTGTCCCCCTCCTGCCCCTTTTACTGATGTAACACTGCTCAGCCAGAGCAGAAGGGAGTTGCCCAGGTAGACTGCAGAGAGGGACAATCTTCAATTAAGATAAGGGAAAAACCTGAAAAACTTGTCAAGGGGGGCAGAGATTTCATTGTTCTCATAGGAAGAAGATTGTCCCCTGCTGTTATCTGTCTGGTCTATGGACTGAATTCCACATCTGAGAAGAGATGGCTTACACTAGGTAAAAGGGGCGGGGAGGGGAAACTTTGCTTGTGAATCTCTCTTAAACCATAAAGGTTTGAGAGATAAGACTTATATCATTCTTCGTGTTTTTTTAATGCCTACAAAATAAAATAAAGTTAAACCGAAGTATTACTATCCCTTTAAAGCTGCTTGCGTGAGGAAATCTCGTTCTTCTGTGCAGTTTCTTTTGATACGTAGGAATTGGCCATATGGAATACTGGATAACCAAGTGGGGTGATGGCCACTGGTAGCTTCAATATAACCATTTACATCCATTGGCTTCTGATGTGTACATGTGCAGATTCTACCTTCTGGTCCACATGGGATTTCTAAAACAAGAAAAGTGACAGATGATGTGCTTACAGTGTATGTAGAAAGGAGTCCTAGATCATTTTTATTAATGTTGGTGAGAAATTCATCTAATTTAGATAGTCCACTTTTCCAAATTAGTAGTAAATCATCTATGTAACGAGCATAGAGTATGATGTCTTGTTGGTGATTTTCCCAGACTTGTGTTTCTTCCCAGACTCCCATAAATATATTTGCGTATGATGGGGCAAAACGAGTCCCCATTGCTGACCCCCTGGTCTGTAAATAGTTGGTATTTTCATATTATAAAATGATTATGTTGTAATATAAAGCTAATTCTGTTGAGGATAAATTGAATCTGTTCTTCTCTGATCTCTTCTGAGTGTGGTTTCAACTGCTTGTAGGCCGGCCTGATGTTGGATAATTGTGTATAATGAGGTTACGTCACAGCTGACCCATATGTAAGTAGGTTTCCATTGTATATTTTCTAATTTCCTAAGAATATCAGTGGAATCTTTAGTGTATGATGGGAGGTCTTGCACACAGGGCTGTAATAGGTGATCAATGTATTGAGAAAGATTACTGGTGAGAGAGTTTAGAAATAATAGGACGTCCAGGTGGGTTATTGAGGTTCTTGTGGATTTTGGGTAAGTGATAAAAAATAGGAGTTACTGGATGTTGAATGGCAAGGAATTGGAACTCTTTGTTGTTAAGGATCCCATCTTGGTGAGCTCTCATAATTAGTTCATTATATTCTGTATGAAATTTATGGGTGGGGTTGTTAGGTAAGATTGAATAAAATGTACGATCTCCCAAAATTCTGTTAGCCTCTTTAATATAATCTTCCTTATCCTGAATGACCAAACCTCCTCCTTTGTCTGCCTCTCTGAATAGAAGGGAATTCTTTTCCATGAGAGATTTCAGACTTGCTTTCTCTTGACGCGTTAGGTTCTGTTTAATCTTGGTAAGTTTTTCAAATAACTTACGTATGTCTCTAGTGACTGTGTCCGAAAAAGGTTCTATATGAGAACCCCTAATATGTCTTGGGTTAAACTTTGATGGTGGTTTTAAATTTGTGTGTTTAAATATAGGTGATGTCAGAGTGGTTTCTTCAGATATCGTTGGTTGGGGTTCTTCACCCAGTTCTATTAGTATCCTCAGTTCCTCCTCATCCTTCCTCGTTTCTTGTTCCATCTCTGTTCTTTCTTTTTCATAAAATTTCTTTAGTGTTAGTTTTCTTATGAATTTCTGAGTATCCACAAAAAGTTCAAATTCATTAGGTATTGAATATGGTGCGAATTTGAGGCCTTTTTTGAGAAGTGAAATATAATTCTTGGACAATACTTGTGAGGATAGATTAAGTATTCCTACTGATCTGTTTCTGTCTGATTCTGATTCCTCCTTTTCGTTTCCCTTGTTTCTGAGTCCTCCTCTTCTACCTCGTCGGACCTTTTTCGTCTTTGTGGATTCCTTAGTGAGTAGTATCCTTCTTTGTTCCACTTTCTTCTTAACCAAGTTTGTAACAGTGTTTTCTGTCCCTGAGATAAAAAATGGGGTTAGTACTGGGTGGTATTATCCTTAGGTCTTGCTCCTTGTCTTATATATAATGTTTCTTTCTGTTTGTCCCTATTGTCTTTCATCCTGGAGTTGTCCTTGTCCGTAGTTGGAAATTTGTTATTGAAGGTCCCTGCTGGTTTTATTCCCTTTAGTTTTCTGGGTTTGGGTATAGGTAGAACTGGTTTCAATATTATCTCTGTTGGTTCTATAGAGTTCCTCTCCTGTGTTGACCTGTTTTCACTTGTGCTTGTAATACGATTCATGGTTTGCTGCTGGTTATTTTCGTCAGTTTCATCTCTAGTGGAATTGTTGGTATCATTCTCCTTAGCCTTGGTCTCATTCTTAGTATAAGAGGTATTATTGGTTTTTTGAGTTTTTTGATTTGTTTGGTGAAATAAGAAGGAAAAGGTGATACACAAACACTGATTAGTACCAATAGGAATAAGTACTGCTACATTAAACAATAAGGTCCTTGATAAACAATGATAGCAGACTGGACAAGAATTACTCTACTAAGTATATAGAAAATAATAATCAATAGTACAACATCAATCAATATATTATATGGAAAAAAGGGGAAAGAGGGAACCTGATGATGATATAGTACATGCAGATGGAACAGTTCAGATGAACCACGTAGATTATGCTGTACCCAAGAGGAACAGAGAGCCTGCAAATGCTCATCAAGAGCCGGAATAAATTGTGCTCGGAAGGTCTCAGGAAGGACCGAGGGTTGGAACCCATAGTTGACCAGGAACATGGAACTCTGAGTAGCAGAGTTAACAGCACAATTTCTGGCAAACTCAGCCCAAGGTAACAGGGTAGCCCAATTGTCGTAGTGGTCAGAGATATAACAGCGGAGGAATTGTTCTAAGGCTTGGTTCGACCTTTCTGACGCACCGTTGGATTGAGGGTGGTATGCAGAGGAGAACGCTAATTGAATTCCCATTTGAGTACAGAAGCACTTCCAGAATTGGGACACAAACTGGCTACCTCTATTGGACACGATCACTTTAGGTATGCCATGGAGTCGGAACACCTCCCTCGCAAATACCACCGCCAATTCCTGTGTGGATGGTAAGCCCTTGAGTGGCACAAAGTGACCCGTTTTAGAAAATTTGTCCACAATCATTAGTATGACTGTACAGCCCATGGACAAAAAATCGATGGACAAGTGTGACCAGGGACATTCCCCGTTGTCCACTGGCTGGAGCAAGCCTACCGGTAGGTGTCGGGGTAACTTGTTTTGGGCACACATGGTGCAGGCTGCAGTAAAAGCAGTGCGATCTGAACGAAGGCACGGCTACCAGAATATTCTAGCAAAGACCAAATCAATTGGTTGCACCCAATATGACCAGTGATTTTGGAGGAATGGTATGTCTCAAAAATTTTTATACGAAACTGAGCTGGCACAAAACATCTCCCGCTAAGAGTCTCTGCTGGGGCAGATGCTTGGGCGGCCAGTATCTCTTCTCCCAGAGGAGAAGTAATACAGGTACGTATGGTAGCAAGGATTCGATCAGCTGGAATGATCGGACCAGGAGGAACCTCCTCCTTGGACATTTTACAAAACTGGCGTGACAGGGTGTCAGCTTTTACATTCTTAGAGCCTGGGAGGTGCGAAACCACAAAACTGAACCTGGATAGGAACAATGCCCATCTGGCTTGACGGGAATACAGCTGTTTGGCTTAAGACAAGTACGTGAGATGACGCCACTCTTTCAATGCCAAAATGATGGCCAGTAGCTCTCTGTCACCAATCTGATATACCATCTCCGCATTGGACAGATTTTAGAGAAGTAGCCGCAAGGGTGTAAGGCATCTCCTGGGGCTGACCGTTGAGAAAGGAGGGCGCCTACTCCAATCTCTGATGCATCAACTTCCAGGGTAAAGGGCAGGGCGGGATTTGGATGCACCAGAATCTGGGCCGCAGTAAATGCTGCTTTGAGGTTTTCAAAGACTAACAGCGCACTGGAAGACCATTCCAACACTTTGGCCCCTTTCCACGTCATATCAGGGATTGGTTTGACAATGGTCGAATTTTTTTTTTATAAATTTTCGGTAATAGGTAGCAAAGCCTAAAAATCTTTGAATACCCTTCAGTCCCTCCGGACAAGACCATTGAACCACTGCGGATAGTTTTTTGGGGTCCATGGCCAACCCAGATGAGGATATAATATACCTTAGAAAGGTGACTTGGGGTTTATGAAACTCGCATTTTTCCAACTTGCAGAACAAGTTGTTTTTTCTCAAAAGCGTAAGGACCTTGGATACATCCGAGTAGTGAGTCTCCACCATGGGAGAATGAATAAGGATGTCATCCAGGTATACTACAACGCAGCTTTGCAAAAGTTCTCTCAAAATATAATTTATGAATTCTTGGAAGACAGCAGGAGCATTACACAGGCCAAAGGGCATGACCAGGTATTCATAATGCCCGCTCCGGGTGTTAAAAGCTGTCTTCCATTCATGGCCATCTTTTATCCTAACCAGATTGTAAGCCGCCCTCAAATCCAGCTTAGTAAATACTTTAGAACCCTTGAGGCAGTCAACAGCTTGGTAATCAGTTGTATAGGATAAGCATTTTTTACCATCAACTTCTTTAAGCCCCGAAAATCGATACATGGGCGCAACTCTCCTTCTTTGTTTTTGACAAAAAAAAAATACCACACCCACAGAGGATGAGGATTTCCGAATGATGCCCCTCTCCAGGGCATCGGCAACATACTCCTCGATGGCCCTGTTCTCCTCCACAGACAGAGGGTATATACAGCCCCACGGAGGGATAGTACCAGGTAGTAACTCAATCGTACAATCGAAAAGTCTATGGGGAGGTAATGCTCTGGCCTGGACTTTGTTAAATACATCGGAAAACTGAGAATTGGCTTTCGGTAGGCCATGAGACTCGGCACAGGCCAGTCTGATAGGAAGCGAAAGACACGACTCATCACAGTGAGTCCCCAAAGACAGAATTTCACAAGTACTCCAGTCAATTTTAGGGTTATGTTTTTGCAACCATGGGAACCCTAAAACCATTGGATAGTGTGGACAGTTAATTACCTGGAAGTTCAGGGTTTCTTTATACAGGGATCCCACACTTAGGGTAAGTGGGGCAGTCTCGCGAGTAATATATGATAGCAGCAGAAGTCTGCCATCAATCTCTTCAACAGCCAAAGGAGAGTCACGTGGCTGTAAAGGAATGCCATAACGATCAGTGAACACAGCATCCACAAAATAACCTGCAGCGCCAGAGTCTATCAGGGCAGACACAGAAATAGACTCCTCAGCCCAGGATAGGACTATGTCGAGCAAGGGTTTAGCCTGAGAGGTTTCAGGGGACTGAGATATGCCACCTAAGATCTGACCCTGACAGGATCTGAGGTGCGAGCGTTTCCCGGGATGTACCGTGCATGACTTCAATAGGTGATCATGCTTCCTGCAGTAAAGACATAGTCCCTCCCTCCTCCTAAAGGCCCTCTCCACAGCTGAGAGCCAGGTAACCCCCACCTGTATTGGATCGCTAACCAAAGAGTCGGAACCAGGAGGCATGGGAGGTGAGGGAGGACATGGTGGGCAGGTTACGTTATCAGACATACTGGAGGGATGATTCCGCAGGTGCTCTTTAAACTAAGGTCTCTCCCAGACCCGTGTATCTATGAGAATGATAAAGGATATCATCTCATCCAGACCTTTCGTTAGGTCACGAGCAGCAATCTCATCCTTCATATAATTGCAAAGCCCTTGGAAAAACATGGCTATAAGAGCCTCATTGTTCCACCCTACTTCGGCTGCTAGGATTCGGTACTCAATAGCATATTCCGCCACCGTGCGGTTACCCTGGCAGCACATCAAATACGCATTTGAAGGAGGCCACAAATTCACTGAAATCGTATATTATGGGTTTCTCTGTCTCCCATAATGGATTTGCCCCAAGCCATTGCTTTGCCAGAAAGGAAAGAAATCATCAGACCAACCCTGCTGCACTCAATAGGGAAGGCGTGAGGAAGCATCTCAAGATAAATGCCAAACTGGGTTAGGAATCCGCAGAAAAGCTCAGGTTCCCCAGTATAGTGTTGTGGAAGTGGAGCAGAACCAGTTAGCCCTCTGACCAATCCTGCATCAGAGATGGTTGTCGCTGTCGGTGCCAAGGTAACAACGGGGGTGGTCACTGGTTGCTTGTTATAGCGTTCCAAGTGAGCAGTCCTGGGAAGCAATGTTTGCAAGGCACATGCCAACTGATCAATATGTTGATCCTGATCCTGCATTCTGTCAAAAATTCTCTGTAAAGGAGGATCCCTATCACTGTCTGTAGTCATGACCCTTACATACCGTTATGGTTGGCAAGCAAGACAAGGAGTCAGACGGTATAGTTATATATTAATAGAAATGCAAATAACAAATAACACACAGAGGGTGATCAAAGAGGCAAGCACTGTATCAGAAATAGCAGTCTGCCAATAGATCCACCACGCTGTCCGAGACTAGGCCTCAGCCTACTGGAGTCTCGTAGAAAAAGATAACGCCCAGAGGTAACACTGACTCAGCCTACAGTCAGTAGCTAGGAGCCTGTAAGAGCCCCAGGTCAGTACTCGGAAGGATGTCTGTGGAACGGGATGAACACACGGAGCGAACAGACAGAGTCGTCTAGTAAGCACCAGGTAGGATAGTCAGACAAGCCAGGTCATACACAGAGTGGGTAGTCAGCCAGAGCCACAGATTTGCACCAGATAAGATATCCACTGAAGCGTTGGTATGCTGGATGTGCAGTGGACAGAGCCCCAGGTCAACACCAGAGTGGGTAGTCAGACAGGCCAGGTCATACACAGAGCAGCTAGTCAGCCAGAGCCACAGGTTTGCACCAGAAAGGATATCCAATGAAGCACTGGTGTGCTGGATGCGCAGTGGACAGAGCCCCAGGTCAACACCAGAGTGAGTAGTCAGACAGGCCAGGTCATACACAGAGCGGGTAGTCAGCCAGAGCCACAGGTTTGCACGAGAAAGGTTGTCTAAGCCAAATCGGAATGCACAAGGAGAATGGTCAGACAGAGCCACAGGTGAACAACAGAATGGATGGACAGACAAGCTGGGTCATACACAGGAATCAGGAATACCAAATAAATGAACTGCTCAGAACAACAATGTAAGGGTCACTGAGTCAGGACTCAGTCTGCCCTTTAAACCCCTCCTCAGGAAGTAGGTAGGAGAAGCAGCTCAGAGGGAGGAAGTAGGTAAGAGGAGACTACAGGCCTGAAACAAATAAAACAGAGGCCTGCAGCATGCTGAAGCCTCGTGCCTGCAGATCACGCATCTAGCATTGATGCGTCCAACCGTTCGTGGAAACGAGGCCGAAGCGTCAATGCGAGCAGCGCCAGAAGCAGCGACGCTACAAGGTACTGTGACATCTGGAAAGCAAAGGCCCATGCCTGGGCTCTCCTATGTGGCCCACGTTTTTATGGTGCAGCTGATTCCCTCTAGCACATGGAAAGCAAGGGCCCATGCCTGGGATCCTCTTTCATTTAGGGATCCTAAGAAACAAATATTGTTACGAGCACCCATTGAGAGCGAACAAGGTAAAGTGTCGTGTCCTTAGGCATAGTGGCCTCTCAGTGGTGCTATAAGTCATATTTTCTACTCCCATGTGCCATTGCAGAGAGAAAATTTCCATATTCATATCAGACTGGTCCCTCCCTCAGACAGTCCAGCTCCGAAATGTCAGGCAAATCCTCTCTGCACTAGAGAATCAGCGAAATCACAGATGTATGTTTTGGCCTATGTGGGCCTAGTCGGTATGGTGCAGCTGATTCCCTCTAGGCACATAGAGATCAAGGGCCCATGCCTGGGATCCCTTCCACTTAGGGTGGCTAGCTGACTGTCTCAATGAATATTTCTGTTCAGTTTTTACACAGGAAGATGAAGGGAAGGGACCTCTGTTAGAAAAAAGAAATGGCAAGACACGGGAAACATGCATGTTTACAGAAGAAGAAGTTCTAATTCAACTTTCTAATGTAAAAACAGATAAATCAATGGGTCCAGATGGGATACACCCAAAGTTATTAAAAGAACTTAAGTGTGTTCTGGCAAAACCTTTAACAGATTTATTCAATCAGTCACTAGCAACAGGAATTGTTCCAGAAGACTGGAAGGTAGCAAATGTAGTACCGCTTCACAAAAAAGGTAGCAGGGAAGAGTCTGGTAACTACAGACAAGTAAGTCTTACATCAGTAGTGGGAAAATTAATGGAGACTATGTTAAAGGAAAGAATTGTTGAATATCTGAATATAAATAGCTTGCAAGATACCAAACAGCATGGATTTACAGCAGGGAGATCTTGTCAAACTAACCTCATAGATTTTTTTGACTGGGTAACTAAAATAATAGATCAAGGGGGAGCAGTAGGTATAGTGTATCTAGATTTCAGTAAAGCATTTGACACTGTCCCTCATAGAAGACTCAAAAATAAATTGCAGTGTTTGGGTCTAGATGTAAGAATAGTGAAATGGATAAGGCAATGGCTGAGTGACAGGAGACAGAGGGTGGTAGTCAGTGGAGAATATTCGGACGAAAGGAGTGTTACTAGTGGAGTACCTCAGGGATCTGTACTGGGGCCCATTCTTTTTAATATTTTTATTAGTGATATTGCAAAAGGTCTTCAAGGAAAGGTATGCCTTTTTGCAGATGATGCAAAGATCTGCAATAGGGTAGACATTCCAGGGGGGAAAAGCCAAATGGCGAATGATTTAGGTAAATTAGAAGAATGGTCAAGAGTGTGGCAGATGCACTTTAACGTTGATAAATGTAAAATAATGCACTTGGGACATAAAAATCCAAAGGAAAAATATACCATTAAGGGTACTGTGCTGTCAGAGACAACAGAGGAAAGGGATTTGGGAGTAATTATTTCTAATGACTTAAAGGTAAGCAGGCAATGTAATAAGGCGATGGGGAATGCAAGCAGGGCACTGGGTTGTATAGCTAGGGGCATTAGTAGCAGAAAAAGGGAAGTAGTCATGCCACTGTACAGATCTCTAGTTAGACCTCACCTAGAATATTGTGTACAGTACTGGAGACCCCATCTCCAGAAGGATATTGATACTCTAGAGAAAATTCAAAGAAGGGCTACTAAAATGGTGACTGGTCTACAGGAAAAGAAATATCAGGATAGACTAAAGGATCTGAATATGTATAGCTTGGAGGAGAGAAGAGAGAGAGGGGATATGATAGAAACATTCAAATACATGAAGGGATTCAACAAAGTACAGGAGGGAAGTACATTTCAAAAGAGTAAAAACATTAGGACAAGAGGCCATAGTCTAAAACTAGAGGGACACAGGTTTAGATGTAATGTAAGAAAGTTTTACTTCACTGAGAGGGTAGTAGACAAGTGGAATAGCCTACCAGCAGAAGTGGTAGATGTCAATACAGTGACAGAATTTAAGCATGCATGGGATAGGCATAAGGCGGTCCTTAACATAAGAAAAGACCAAGGACCAAAAAAGGTTTGAGGTTGTGTGTTTTTTTTTTGTTTTTTTTGTTTTTTTTACAGTAGGAAATTGGGCAGACTAGATGGGCCGAATGGTTCTTATCTGCCGTCAAATTCTATGTTTCTATGTTTCTATGTTACTAAGAAACAAATATTGTAATGGGCACCCATCGAGAAGGAACAAGATAAAGTATCTTGTTCTTAGGCATAATGGTCCCTCAACTGTGCTACAAGTCACATTTTTCACTCCCATGTGCCATTACAAAGAAGAAATCTCCATATTCATATCAGACTGGTCCCCCCCTCAGACAGTCCAGCTCCAAAATGTCAGGCAAATTCATTCTGCAAGAGAGAACCAGCAAAACCACAGATGTACATTTTAGCCTAATTGGGCCTCATCAGTATAGTGCAGCTGATTCACTCTAGGCACATGAAGAGCAAGGGCCTATGCCTGGGATCCCCTTCCACTTAGGGAGACTAAGAAACAAATATTGTGATGAGCACCCATCGAGTACAAACAAGATAAAGTGTCTCGCCCTTAGGCACAGTAACACCTCAATGGTGCTACAAGTCACGTTTTTCACTCCCATGTGCCATTGCAGAGAGAAAATTTCCATATTCATATCAGGCTGGTCTCACCCTCAGACAGTCCATCTCTGAAATGTCAGGCAAAACCACAGACGTACATTTCGCCTATGTGGGTTTTGTCGGTGTGGTGCAGCTAATTCCCTCTAGGCACATAGAGAGCAAGGGCCCATGCCTGGGATCTCCTTCCACTTAGAGAGTCTAAGAAACAAATATCGTGACAAGCACCCATCAAGAGCAAACAAGGTAAAGTGTCTTGTCCTTAGGCATAGTGGCCTCTCAGTAGTGCTACAATTCACATTTTCTACTCCCATGTGCCATTGCAGAGCAAAAATTTCCATATTTGCATCAGACTGGACCCTCCCTCAACCCAGCTCCAAAATGTCAGGCAAATCCTCTATGCACAAGAGAATCAGCAAAACCACTGACACACTTTTCATCTTACATTGGGTTTAACAGTGTTGTGCAGTTGATTCCCTCTAGGTAACTGGAGAGCAAGGGCCCATGCCTGGGATCCCCTTCAACTTAAGGAGACTAAAAAACAAATAAGTTTTGAGCGCCCAGTGAGGAGGAGAGAGGCATAGAACAGTGACAGATACAATTAATGTGACTCTGGATTAATGCGGGGGAGTTAAGCTGGAGGAGGAAGAGGGAGTCTCCGCCCTATGAATCCTTTCTTTTTGAAGGTAGGGAATAGGATCCACACATGGATTACATCTATACAAGCTGTAGGTAGGGAATAGGATCCACACATGGATTACATCTATACAAGCTGTAGGTAGGGAATAGGATCCACACAGGAATTACATCTCTACAAACTGTAGGTAGGTAATAGGATCCACACATGGATTACATCTCTACAAGCGGTAGGTAGGGAATAGGATCCACACATGAATTACATCTCTACAAGCGGTAGGTAGGGAATAGGATCCACACATGGATTACGTTCCTACAGGCTGTAGGTAGGGAATAGGATCCACAGATGAATTACATCCCTACAAGCTGTAGGTAAGGAATAGGATCCACACATGGATTACGTTCCTACAAGTGGTAGGTAGGGAATAGGATCCACACATGAATTACATCCCTACAAGTTGTAGGAAGGGAATAGGATCCATACATGGATTACATCTCTACAAACCATAGGTAGGGAATAGGATCCACACATGAATTCCATCCCTACAAGCTGTAGGTAAGGAATAGGATCCACACATGGATTACGTTCCTACAAGCTGTAGGTAGGGAATAGGATCCACACATGGATTACATCCCTACAAGTTGTAGGAAGGGAATAGGATCCATACATGGATTACATCTCTACAAGCTGTAGGTAGGGAATAGGATCCACACATGAATTACATCCCTAGAAGTTGTAGGTAGGGAATAGGATCCACACATGGATTACGTTCCTACAAGTGGTAGGTAGGGAATAGGATCCACACATGAATTACATCCCTACAAGTTGTAGGAAGGGAATAGGATCCATACATGAATTACATCCCTACAAGCTGTAGGAAGGGAATAGGATCCACACATGGGTTACGTTCCTACAAGAGGTAGGTAGGGAATTGGATCCACCCATGGATTACATTCCTACAAGCTGTAGGTAGGGAATAGGATTATCACGGTCCCCGTGATTTTCTGTCAATCTGGCCTGATTTGCCTGTGCATTGGTGGAGATTGATTGGCCCGCCCAGGATGTGCCTTTATATGCTGGAGCTTGGACACTTGTCAGTTGCCCTTTCGTGGTGTTCCTGTTGCTGCGCCTTGTTGCTGTATTCCAGTGTCTCCTGTGTACCGACCCGGCTTGTCTGACTCTTCTTCTGTTCCTGCTCCGTGATTTGACCCAGTTCTGGCTGACGACCCTGCTCCGTGATTCGACCCGATTCTGGCTGACGACCCTGCTCCGTGATTCAACCCGGTTCTGGCTGACGACCCTGCTCCGTGATTGATCTGTTCCTCGGCTGTGGTGTGCCGCAGTGCTAATCCTGTTCCAGTTGCCGTTCCGGTCCTGCCTGCTGTTCCGGTTGCCGTTCCGGTCCTGCCTGCTGTTCCGGTGTTCCTGTATTGTTCCGGTCACTCTGGCGACATTCTGAACTGTTTAAGCGACTCACTGTTCCTCTCATTATTCACTAGCTGTAGCCTGAGGTTGCTTTGCCTTCTGCTGGTTGCCAAGGTGCTCGCTCCCGTACAGAACCACTTAACCCTTGCAGTGCCTGTAGTCTCCGGTCTAGTGCCTCCGATATATCTTGCCAAGCATACGATTACTGATTTGTGCCTCTACTCTGAGTACCTCTGTTGCTGCCTCGCATCCACCCTCAGAGCCCTGTCAGCTCGGTGTTCGAAGTCTGGTAGTCTGTTCGCTCCCACTGGGAACATTAAGAACGGCACCAGAGGGGTGTTTGGGCTCCGGCCTACATACGCTAGAAGGTACATTACCCATTGCACTTCCCAGTGTGCCAGCTCTATTACAGCTTGTGCAGTAATCATCAGTATAAGCACCCAAGGGGTGTCAGGGCACAATCCAATTGGCACACACAGGGTTACTACTATTTCCAGTTAAGGGCGATTCTGGTTCTGATTACTTCAGCGTTGGCAATAGCATTCCTCTGAAGCCCACGGTGGTGGTATCGGCTCAGCTCTGGGCATTGGGGTGCATTTCTATACCAACTTGAGAGTGAATTCAGTGCAGACACTTTACTTCTATCCAGCTATTGAGAGACTGTGTTCCAGAGACTGCTATTTATCCCGGACGTTGGCCAATCTTGTTTATATCTCTCCTATTGCACCTGTTAACCCCTTGGGGGGGATATTCCCTATCCATACATAGCACCTATTACTACCATTGTGTGCATTCACTTTGTCAGTATTGCCATTACTGCTATTCCTGTGCTGGCCCTTAGGGGCATTGTTTTATTTTCTGTTTCAATAAAAATGTGTTTTTACTTCATACCCTGGTCTGAGTGTCAGAAAACCGTTACAAGGATCCACACATGAATTACATCCTTACAAGCAGTAGGTAGGGAATAGGATCCACACATGGATTAAGTTCCTGCAAGTGGTAGGTAGGGAACTGGATCCACACATGGATTACACCCCTACAAACTGTAGGTAGGGAGTAGGATCCACACATGAATTACATCTCTACAAGCTGTAGGTAGGGAATAGGATCCACACATGAATTACATCTCTACAAACTGTAGGTAGGGAATAGGATCCACACATGGATTACACCCCTACAAACTGTAGGTAGGGAGTAGGATCCACACATGAATTACATCTCTACAAACTGTAGGTAGGGAATAGGATCCACACATGGAATTACATCTCTACAAACTGTAGGTAGGGAATAGGATCCACACATGAATTACATCTCTACAAGCTGTAGGTAGGGAATAGGATCCACACATGAATTACATCTCTACAAGCCATAGGTAGGGAATAGGATCCACACATGGATTACATCCTTACAAACTGTAGGTAGGGAGTAGGATCCACACATGAATTACATATCTACAAACTGTAGGTAGGGAATAGGATCCACACATGGATTACATCCTTACAAACTGTAGGAAGGGAATAGGATCCACACATGGATTACATCCTTACAAACTGTAGGTAGGGAGTAGGATCCACACATGAATTACATATCTACAAACTGTAGGTAGGGAATAGGATCCACACATGGATTACATCCCTACAAACTGTAGATAGGGAATAGGATCCACACATGAATTACATCTCTACAAACTGTAGGTAGGGAATAGGATCCACACATGGATTACGTTCCTACAAGCCATAGGTAGGGAGTAGGATCCACACATGAATTACATCTCTACAAGCGGTAGGTAGGGAATAGGATCCACACATGGATTACGTTCCTACAAGCCATAGGTAGGGAATAGGATCCACACATGAATTACATCTCTACAAACTGTAGGTAGGGAATAGGATCCACACATGGATTACGTTCCTACAAGCCATAGGTAGGGAATAGGATCCACACATGAATTACATCTCTACAAGCGGTAGGTAGGGAATAGGATCCACACATGGATTACGTTCCTACAAGCCATAGGTAGGGAATAGGATCCACACATGAATTACATCTCTACAAACTGTAGGTAGGGAATAGGATCCACACATGGATTACGTTCCTACAAGCCATAGGTAGGGAATAGGATCCACACATGAATTACATCTCTACAAGCGGTAGGTAGGGAATAAGATCCACACATGAATTACACCCCTACAAGCGGTAAGTAGGGAATAGGATCCACACATGGATTACATCTATACAAGCGGTAGGTAGGGAATAAGATCCACACATGGATTACACCCCTACAAGCTGTAGGTAGGGAATAGGATCCACACATGATAGAGCTGTCCTAGAATAAATTACATATGAAATAAAAAAGAAATCTAAGATTTTTAAGCAAATATTAAATTGCCATTAACTTGTGTATTAGGTAAAGATAAAACAAACAATTCTACAAAAAAAGAAACTGAAGATTTATTTACATTTGTTTGGGATCTTGAATAATAATAACAACCTGGATTACTCAGTCAGTTCCATGGCACCACCCAAAAGGGGAAATGAGGGGATAGAGACATTGTAACATAATACATTGTAACATAATACATAGTAACATAGTAAATTAGGTTGAATAAAGACACAAGTCCATCAAGTTCAACCTTTGCCTCATACCCCAGTGACATGAGAACTGTATAGCTATCCTGCTACCAAATAAATTAGTCTTTTTCAGGCCTTCCTGATCTGCTTACTAATAAACAGTATAACTATGTATGTTCCCTTTTGAAAGAAATGTATCTAATCCTCTCTTGAATGTATCCATTGTATCTGCCATAACCACCTCCTTGGGCAATGAATTTCACAATTTAACAGACCTTACTGTAAAAAAAACCTTCCTCTGCTGAAGTCTAAACCTCCTTTCCTCTAATCTCAAGGGGTTTCCCCTGGTCACCTGATCAGGCCTTGGAATAAATAGCTCACCGCAGAGATCCTTGTATTGACCTCTCATATACTTGTACAATGTGATAAGGTCTCCTCTTAGTCATCTTTTCTCTAGAGTAAATAAACCAGATTTGTTTAGTCGTTCCTCATATGTCAAGTCCTCCATTCCCTTAATTAATTTTGTTGTCCTTCGCTGTACCCTCTCTAGTTCTAGTATATCATTTTTCAGAACTGGTGTCCAGAACTGCACTGCATACTCAAGGTGAGGTCTTACCAATGATTTGTATAATGGCAAAATAATGTTATCCACTCTTGCTTCGATACCTCTTTTTATGCAACACAGGACTTTGTTTGCCTTTGCTACTGCTGTTTGACACTGGTCAGTGTTTCCAAGTTTGTAGTTGACAAGGATACCCAGGTCTTTCTCTAGCAACGAGTCCCCTGAAAAGATTCCATTAAGTTCATAAGTAGCCTTGGGATTGTTTCCTCCCAAATGCATGACTTTACACTTCCCCACATTAAACTTCATATTCCATTTGTTTGCCCAATCTGTCATTTTATATAAATCCCTCTGTACAGCGCAAATATCCTGTTCTGAATTAATTATCCAGCATAATTTAGTGTCATCTGCAAATATTGATATTTTGCTTTCTATATCTATTTCCAGGTCATTTATACACATGTGAAACAGCAGCGGACCCAATACTGAACCCTGAGGTACTCCACTCTTCACTTTAACTGTATCAGAGAATTGTCCATTTACAACCACACACTGTTCCCTAGACTTCAACCAGTTTTGTATCCAATTGCAAAGGTCATCTCCTAGCCCCAATTTCCTTATTTTATACACCAGCCTTCTGTGTGGCACTGTATCAAATGCCTTTGCAATAAGTCTAGATATACTACATCTACTTGCCATTATCAAGGTTGCTGCTTACTTTCTAATAGAAGCTGAAAAGATTAGTTTGGCATGATCTATTCTTCATAAAACCATGTTGATTCGTGCTAATGATTTTATTTTTTGTGTTGTAATCCTGAATATAGTCCCTTATTATCCCTTCTAGCAGTTTTCACACTACAGAGGTCAAACTCACAGGTCTATAATTCCCAGGTTCTGTTTTAGTTCCATTCTTAAATAGAGGCACTACATTGGCTCTTCGCCAATCCTGTGGCACTGAGCTTGTGGTGATAGAGTCTTAAAAGAGTAAATATAGGAGTTTTGCACTTAGTTCCTTAAGAACCCTTGGATGTATACCATCAGGACCGGGTGCTTTGTTAATCTTAATTTTTTTCAGTCTACCCATGACATCTTGAGTTAACCCAATATCTGTTAATTGTATTGTTTTATTAGTTACTTGCGGAGGCTCTTCTACCATTCCTTGGTCCCTTGTATATACTGATGCAAAGATAGTGTTTAGAACATCGGCCTTTTCCTTATCCTCACTAATCAACTCACCCATCTCATTTTTGAAAGGTGCAATACACTCCCTCTTAAGTTTTTTGCTATTTATATATTTGATAACCTTTTTTGGATTAGTCTTACTTTCCCTTGCAATTCGAGTTTCATTATCTATTTTTGCTACCCTAATTGCATTTTTGCAATCTTTGTTGCACTCCCTGTATTTTAAGAAAGAATGTTCAGTTCCTTCAGACTTAAATAATTTGAATGTGTTTTTTTTCCTTGCCATTTCCTTCTTTACATGTGCAGTTAACAACATTGGCTTTGACTTACTTCTTTTGCATTTGTTCCCCATTGGTATATACTGTTGGGTACATTTCCGCAACCTATATCTGAATTCTGACCATTTATCCTCAATATTTTTGCCTTTAAAGGGATAGTAATGTTTCATAATAAAAGCAGCTCTAATTACTCATCATAATATTTGGACTTTGGAGAGTGTTATTTCAGTTCTGTCAGAGTTGTAGTTCAGGAGTAATTCAATGACAAAGTATCCCCCTCCCGCCCCTTTTACTGATGTCACACTTTTCAGCCAGATCAGAAGGGAGGTGCCCAGGTAGACTGCAGAGAGGGACAATCTTCAATTTAGATAAGGGAAAAACCTGAAAAGTTTGTCAAGGAGGGCAGGGATTTCATTGTTTTCATTGTAAGAAGATTGTCCCCTTCTGTTATCTGTCTGGTCTATGGACTGGATTCCACATCTGAGAAGAGATGGCTTACACTAGGAAAAAGGGGCGGGAGGGGAAACTTTGCTTGTGAATATCTCTTAAACCATAAAGGTTTGAGAGATAAGACTTATATCATTCTTCAAAATAAAATAAAGTTAAAACGAAGTATTACTATCCCTTTAAATAAAGTATCCCAGTCTATGTGTTGCATTGAAGCTCTTAACAATTTGAAGTAAGCTTTTTAAAATTAAGAGTTTTGGTTGAACCTATACATTTTTGCTTTGCCAGACTAATCACAAATGTAACTTACTCCTATTCCCTAAACAGGGAATAGCCCTCTATATTTACAGCCCAGTCATGTGCATCATTCCACCATGTTTCTGTTGGATTCAGAGAATGAGAACAATCTGACTTCTGTAATGTACAGTCCCACGTTAACTTTAAGGACCGGATGAGTGTGCTACTCATTGCTATACTATATTATGTATTGTCAATTTGTTCCACATTCTATCAACGTTAATAAATAAAGAACACATTAAAAAGGTGTTTTCCATTTTGTACATTGTAAGCCCTCCCAGGAAAATAGGTCATTGAGAACGTTCAGCTCCAGGTCGTTTTGTCTTTAATCTGCCCCTGATTATCTCAGCCCCGAGTATTGTAAGTCAATTCAGAATGAACCCATTGTCTGTCATTTAAAGTAAGACATTTTTTTTCTCATATTTGTACAGCTGAGAATTGGGTGCTAATGGCATCTCAGGAATGAATTTCACACAGTCTTTACTCCAGGGGTAGATAACCCTGACTCTCATGAGCTACCAACAGTGCATGTTCTCAGGATATCCCTGGATCAGCACACATGGGCCAAGTGACCGAGCCATTAATGAGTTACCACCCGGGAGAGCCTGAGATGCGCATCGCTGGTCGCCCTTCAGGACTAGGCTTGGCTGTCACTAATTTATACATTAACTTATTCTGTCATTTAACCACTTGAAAGCATTCAAGGAGATGAAACATGCCTAAATTATAGTCTGTGTGTTGATAGATGTGGGTGTTTTGTAGAAGAAAATAGATATTTTGGGATCACATTTCTCTGGGTTTTAGAACACGTGATGTTTGTATTCCAATCCTTCACTTGGGTCTCTGTTGAACACAATTGTTTATGGACTGAATGTGCAACTTACCTACGTGTTTACACAGTCAGAACCTGGCTCTAAATAGAGAGTAAAAATCCCTTTCTAACATTACTACCAGTCTTATTAAAAAACTAAATATTCTGTAGGACTTTTCCAGCAGAGTAAAATGAGTACACAGACACTCTCCCCCACACAATACAGGAACACATAGTAACCACATATGGATTACTCATATCTCCATGATGGGACTTCCATTCTTCTCCTTTGCACACAGATCCCTACAAAATAAAATTAGACTTTACATGCATTTTCTGTCCCTTTAAGCTCTACAGGTCCATGATTAAGTAGTCAGTAGCATGAACCTGTTAGACCCACTGCCCCTCTTTGTTCCATAGTATATGGTTTTTGTTTGTGATGTTTTTGGTAATTTTTGACATTTAATACAATTTTCCATCCATTCCTTTTTACACATTAAACAGATTCTGCTCCTGTGAGGATCTCATCTTCTCTTCCAAATGTGACAATAAATCACATTTATTTCTGGGCTTTTGGAGATGCAAACAATTTAATAAAATTCATATTGTAATGTAAAATGTGGGGGAAGAATGTTTGGTCCCCAAATAATTGATACAAATGATAATCTGAGAGAGGTGGGAAAGTCACAACTGCTCCTGTATACTTCAGTGGTTAGAGGGACCTCCTCAAATGTGTTCCATGATCCTTCAGCATTAGCAAAGTTCTATCCTGGAATTCAGACAAATTGATTCAGGGTCTGTCAGGGCAGAGAGATTCTCATTATACTGGGTGGAGACACGGGAAAATCAGGGAATGGAGAGGGGGATAGTGGCGAGTTAAAGATTGAATCATTGTGTTAAGTGCATGGTTAGCTCTGCTGAGTGTAAACATAGGACACATCACACCTGCAGTAAAAGCTTTACTATGGTCCTGCCATATAGGAATTATATGGGAGGTTTAAGGAAGGTGTATGAGAATTAAAGAGGCATTATATGAGTGCTATATGGGAGATTAATGGGAATTATATGGGAGAATAATGGGAATTATAGAAGAATTATATGGGAGATGTATGACAGATATACGGAATTATATGGGTGATGTATGAGAGTTATATGGAAATTATATGGGTGATGTATGAGAGTTATATGGAAATTATATGGGAGGTGTATGACAGATATACATAGTTATATGGGAGGTGTATGACAGATATACATAATTATATGGGAGGTGTATGACAGTTATTTGGAAATTATATGGGAGGTATATGAGGGTTATATGGGAATTATATTGGAGGTGTATGATATATATATGGGAATTACATGGGAGATGAATGAGAGTTATACAGGAATTATATGGGAGATGTATGGGAGTTAAAGGGACTTATATGGGAGGTATATGAGATTTATATGGCAATTATGTGGGAGATATGTGAGGGTTATATGCAAATTATATCGTAAATATTTGAGAGTTATATGGGAATTATATGGGAGATCTATGAGGTTATATGGGAATAAATGGGAGATGTATGACAGATATACAGAATTATATGGGAGATGTATAAGAATTATATAGAAGATGTATGAGCATTATATGGGAATTATATGGGAGATG
Source organism: Rhinophrynus dorsalis (assembly GCA_037306005.1). Classification (NCBI taxonomy): domain Eukaryota; kingdom Metazoa; phylum Chordata; class Amphibia; order Anura; family Rhinophrynidae; genus Rhinophrynus; species Rhinophrynus dorsalis. Next base: position 823,349 of record CM074725.1, on the reverse strand, counting down.
TATGACAGATATATGGAATTATGTATGAATTACATGGGAGATATATGGGGATTATATGGAAGATATATGGGAATTATATGAGAATTTTATGGGATTTATATAAGAATTAAATAGAAATTACATATTAATTTTATTACAAGAGACGAAGGCTTCATATTATGCATTGAAACCGTCTTTACTACTGCCAGAAGTAAAATATAGACTGTCTAACTGATAAAGAAAAACATTCATATGTCAATCATAACAGTCCCACCCCTTCTGAACCCTCTCCACCAATCCCATATAAGCATTCCCTATAACTGTTGCTCCTCTCATAACATCTTCCTCTTTCTTTGCTGCTTCCAATGAGGTATGTATACACCTCTCCTATTCATAATAAATGCGTGATTGAGGAAGAGATTATGTCTGATCTTATATGAAAGGTGCTTTTGGTGAACTTCATTCATTGTGATCTTGTTGACTGTCTTTTTTGAGTGAACAGTGTCTCTTGCATTGTCAGATCTTGTACTGCCAGTTTTAAAGCTTTCTTACTTTTAATACCTTACCGGTATTGTTGGCTTTGTTGCTCGTCAGTTGTTTTAGTTGTAGTCTTGCTCCGTCAGGTAGAACCAGTACTACCATCTTGTTTGCGGGCAAAGTCCAATATCTCCATTCTGTGCACGCCCGGAACGGATAAGTTATTCCATCAACTTCCCGGGATCCATTACAAGCGAAGGACATGTTTAACACCAGTGAATGTGTTTTTTATATTACAATAATTTCTCAAAATGTTCTCCTCATTTTTAATTCTTATAAGTGTACCCTTTTCATTTTAATTTACTATCTAAGTAGTTTTTTGTGTAAAATTTACCACAGGATTTTACTTTTCTAGTCAGAATGTCACATAAAAATCGAATTTCTCCCATCACACCTAAAAAATCTAATAGAATCCCTCCTCATTTCATCTCTGATGATGCTGATTATATTAATTCTGATTCCCGGAGACATCTATTAACCCATCAATGATAAGACCTGAAGAACATACTCAGGTATTGATGAATGAATTGGTTAATAAATCTCTGTCAAATGCAATTTCATCCTGCATGAATCAGATGTCTGAACCACTGGCCAAATCTCTGGTGGATGTTTTATATAAAAAAAAAGACCAAAATTCCTCTCAGGTGGGAATTAACGCATAAATTATAGGAAATAAAACATTTTCTGATTCATTACCTGAAACAATATCCAAGATAATACAAAGGGTGAAAAGGAGGGAAAAATTGAGACACTGTTCTCCAAAAAAGAGAGATTTGGTATCATCTAAAAAAGAAATTGCTAGAAATACTAGCTATTAATATTTTGGCCCAAATCCACAAAAAAAAGAACCGCAACTCAGGGAAGATTTGCCAAGTAAAAGAGACCTGAAAACCAAATTCATTTTGTTTAGATTCCTTCACTGAGGATTCAGACGGTGAGTCGGAGGAACAAATAATTGACACATCTGAGGTTGAAATATCTGAGGATCTATCCTTAGAACAAGGTTTGGCTATATACTGACCCCTAATAATAATAACAATACTAACATTATCCTGGATGAACAAGGACAACCATTACTGGATCCTGAAGGGATCAAACAGCCTAGATCAACAGAGTGGATTCCTAGAGAACATGTGGCCAATACCTCTTTTTATGCAAGACAGGATTTTGTTTGCCTTTGCTACTGCTGTTTGACACTGGTCACTGTTTCCACGTTTGTAGTTGACAATGATACCCAGGTCTTTCTCTAGCAATGAGTCCCCTAAAATGATTCCATTAAGTTTATAAGTAGCCTTGTGATTATTTCCTCCCAAATGCATGGCTTTACACTTCCCCACATTAAACTTCATATTCCATTTGTTTGCCCAATCTGACATTGTATGCAAGTCCCTCTGAAGAGAGAAAAAAACCTGTTTTGAATTAATTACCTTGCATAATTTAGTGTCATCTGCAAATATTGATATTTTGCTTTCTATATCTATTTCCAGGTCATTTATAAACATATTAAAAAGCAGCGGACTTAATACTGAACCCTGAGGTACTCCACTCTCCACTTTAACTGCATTGGAGAATTTTCCATTTACAACCACACGCTGTTCCCTATCCTTCAACCAGTTTTGTATCCAATTGCAAAGGTTATCTCCTAGCCCCAATTTCCTTATTTTATACACCAGCTTTCTGTGTGGCACTATATCAAATATCTTTGCAAAGTCTATATATACTACATCTACTGCCTTGCCATTATCAAGGTTGCTCCTTACTTCCTCATAGAATCTGAAAAGATTAGTTTGGCATGATCTATTCTTCATAAATCCATGTTGATTCCTGCTAATGATCTTATTTTTTGTGTTGTAATCCTGAATATAGTCCCCTATTATCCCTTCTAGCAGTTTTCCCACTACAGAGGTCAAACTCACAGGTCTGTAATTCCCAGGTTCTATTTTAGTTCCCTTCTTAAATAGAGGCACTACGTTGGCTCTTCGCCAATCCTGTGGCACTGAGCCTGTGGTGAGAGAATCTTTAAAGAGTAAATATAGGGGTTTTTCTAATACTGCACTAAATTCCTGAAGAACCCTTGGATGTATACCATCAGGACCCGGTGCTTTGTCGGTCTTAATTTTGTTCAGTCTTCCCATGATATCTTCTTGAGTTAACCCAATATCTGATCATTGTATTGTTTTATTAGTTACTTGTTGAGGTTCTTCTACCATCCCTTGCTCCCTTGTATATACTGATGCAAAAGAAGTGTTTAGAACATCGGCCTTTTCCTTATCCTCACTAACCAACTCACCCATCTCATTTTTGAATGGTTAAACTCCAATGCACTCCCGCTTAGTCTTGCTTTCCTTTGCAATTCATAGCTGAAACATCTATCTTATTTCCACCTAAGTGATATTTTACACACAGTACTAGTGTTGATAGATTTAATAAAACGCTTGCATTCATTCGGGCCAAACATCACAGAAAGGTATGGAGTGAAATCCCTAGAGACGCTTCTGAGATATAGCGACACTATAAATTTAAATTCTAATTCCTGATTCTATTAAAGTGGAGAGAATGGAGAGAATAGGGACACACACATAGCTTTCAAATCATTGCTTAAGTTTAGTCAGCTTTCATTGCAATCACAGTTTGCAACATAGTATCAAGCCTGCAAGCGGTATTAAACACTGGGAGAGATTTGATGATCAGATACAATGTAATTATTTTATTTATTTATTTTTAAACATAACACACTTTGCCCCTGATGTAGCAGTGACACACAATGGTGAAACGCGTTGGGTGGTGTGGGTACAGGCAGTAGACTTTATGTTTAAAATTTCTATCGCTGACGTCCACCAGGAGGATATCCTGTAGCTGAGAGAGCTGCAGTTACCAGGAACCTACCGAGAGAAGACTCTTACCTGCCTCAGTTCTCACCTCAATCTGGGGACATTTATGTCTGTAATATATCTGTAGTGTATCTGTCTATATATTATGTTTTTTTTCTCGTCAGCCTAGAAGTGACTCACCGGTGGGGAGAGCTGATCCACTGGTGTCCTCACTGCCCAGATCTGACATGATTTATTGGGGGGGGGGGTCTCAACCTCTCATATGTGTTTCCAGGCTAGACTGGCCCCTTATGGCCAGATTTATCCCTTCCTGTCTGCTCCCAACAACCAACCCTCAGCTGTGCCATAGGCATTATTACTACCCTACAAGAGACTTATGTTACTGACTCCTCTCCCGAGGGGGTCCCTTTAGGGCTGGAGAAGCTGGAACCCTGATGGGGGGATTTGTCATCCCTTCGAGGACATGTTGATTTGTTCATTGGTTATACCCACCACTTCTGCCTTGCACATCCTACATGGGTTCTCTTGATGGGTTACACAGAGCAGTCAGAACGCTATACTTCTTTATGGATACTGTATTGATGCGGTTGCATCTTGTTGTTTTTGTTTGTTCCTTTACCTGGGTTACTATTTCTCTCTGTTCTCTTTCAGGCCCCCCCTTCCACGCTCCTGTCCCTCAGCTGCAGCTTATCCTTATCTTGCTGGGTCCTCCTCATTGGGAGGGTTACTAAGTAAATTGGGTAACACTGACTGCACCATGTCACTCTCACTACTCCAACCCTATGAGTCCTACCACACTGCCAAGTACTATAATTCAGCCACACAGTGTAAGAATCATATTCTGGAATGTGAGGGTGGGGTCTACAACCCCATCAAATGAAAGAAGGTCCTTATATGTCATAAAAAGATTACACACTACGATTGATTTCCTACAGGAACTACATCTATCTGATACCGAGCACCAGAAACTGTGTATGGATTGGGTGAGTCAATGCATAGCCACCCGTTATACCTCCAACAAGTAGAGGGTTGCCATTTTCATCCATAAAAAATTCCATTTCAAGCTTGTGAACAAAGTCATAGAAAAGGAAGGAATCTTTCGTACACTACACCTTCTTCTTGAAAACTAATCCTTCACTCTTTGCAGTATCTATGCTCCTAACTCTCCCATGGCTTCTTTCTTTACGTCCCTGCTCTCTCACCTTTTTTCGCTAATTCGTTAATAACAGACATTCAGCTACTTCTTCCACTCAGCAAACAAACCAAAGTGAGACCTTCCTGGCAGAGGCCAGGGCTCGTGACCAATGGAACTTCCTAAACAGAGATGTCACTCTGGAGGAAGTGACTGAAACATTGTCCCATCTTAAACTTGGTAAATCACCAAGCCCAGATGGCCTACCTTCTGAATTTTAAAAATTCTTAAAGAATATGTTCCCACCATTTTAACATCAACCTTCAATGAACTTATTTCACTTCAGGCTATGCTTGATGATTTTACCCTTCCTCTTATTACTGTTCTCCCTAAACTGGATAGGGACCCATCTCTAGTCTCCTAGTATTACCCTATTTCTCTGCTCAATATTGACTTCAAACTTTTTAGCAAAATCAGGGCCAATAGGCTAAATCAAATCCTGCCTTCATTGACATCAGAGGAACAGAAGGGTTTTGTTGTTAATATCTGCACCGCGATTGCAACAACCATACAATCCGCCATTAATTAATCAGTCTTGATATAGAAAAAGCATTCAACAAAATCTCCTGGCCCCATTTATTTTGAACGCTATGCCATCAACATTTTGGGCCCGCAATTTCTTAGGTACATCAATCTTATATATTCATCCCCTGAAGCCATGATTACCACCAATAACTATAACTCCCCACTCTTCACTTTACACAGGGGTACCAGACAAGGATGCCCACTCTCCACTCTACTCCTTTCCTCCTTTCCTCCGGGGAATCTAGATGGGTGATATGCAAGACAAGCTCTTTGCATTTGCTGATGACCTCTTACTCTATTTCAGCAATCCGCTCAAGATCTCCCCGCTATTCTTGCTACACTTAATCAGCTTGGCTCTGTCTTGGGTTTACAAATTATTGTAGACAAAACTGAGGCACTCTGGCTGACTGGCCACCCCCCAGGTTTGACAAGGTGACCATTTGAATGGTCTACTAGTTCACCTTGGTATCCGCATACCCAAATCTCCAACTCAGCTTTACTCTCTCAGCATTACCCCTCTATTGAACACCTACTGGAAGAACTGTAGGGATGGTGGAATCTGCTACATACCGTCATAGGCCACATTAATCTCATGTAAATGATCACCTTTCCTCGTCTCCTGTATAAAATGTAAGCACTACCCTTGTACCTTTCTGTCCAGGATGTTAAACTTATACATCATAAATTCCAGGGATTTATCTGGAAGGGTAATCGCCCCGAAAATTAGACTCACAAAGCTCCAATTACACAAGAGTAATGGTGGCTTTAATTTTCCGAATGTACGGTTCTTCAAAATTGCTAGTCTTAGCAGATATGCTAAAGATTGGATGCATAACACTAACACTTTCACAGATAGTCATCGAGAACAGGGTTTAATTCTTCACATTAATCTTTCATTTCTTCTCCATGCTACCTGATCATAGATTCCCCATGAGCTGCATCTCAAATCATTTATTAATAAACACTGTCTTGGCCTGGCAACAGAACCATAAATGTTTATTTGGATCCAAACATGTCTCTGCTTTTCTTCCCTTTCTAACTAATCTATCCTTCCAGCAGGGTTGTGCAGAGACTGATTTTAACTTTGTGCTTCTAAGGGATTGATCCACGTGGGACATCTGATAGACCCTCAAACCTCATTTTATACCTTCACTGAGCTTCAGGCTAAATATCACCTTCCTTCCAGGCCCTTATTTACACACCTACAGGCAACCTTATTTGGACAACAATCCATTTGATAATCTACTGAAAGGTGCTCAAATCTGCAGATACAATACAGCCTACATTTATTAGTATTCGATGAACCACATAGACCATACTATATCCACTCAAGGCTTGGATAGGTGTGTCACAGACATCCCCTCAGTGACAGTCAATGACATCTTGACATACTTTCAAAGATGTTTGTCTAGCTCCCCAGCTTCCTACTTTCAAGACCTATCATATCACCTACTGCATAGGCCATACCCCCCCCCCCCACACACACACACATACACTTGGCTAAACTCGTGGGCATTTCAGAATCTGACCATTGCCCCGAGTGTTCTCTTCCAGACGCCTCCCTTTACATATGCTGCACTTTTGTCCTCACGTCTCTGTCTTTTGGCGCGACACACTACGATACATTACATCCTCCTTGCTCATCTCTTTACAAACTTTAGATGCTTCATTACTCCTTGGTATCTACGACTTTGCAGAGTACACTCCCAAACGTGTTATCCAATTATTAGATATTGTTCTCATGACAGTGCTTAAAGTTATCTTTTCCCTATGGACCAACTCTCAACCCTCCTTCTGGGTAAACTCCTCCATTTTACTAACCTTCATTACAATATGGCAATACAGAACAAGGGGTTGTATGGTAAATACTTTTCTCCTTATGGGAACCTTTCATTCTGACTTTACCTGCCCCGTAACAACGAGCACTCACACACACATTCTGTACACTACTTGGCTGACAGCAAGGGAACTGACAGCTCCTACCAGCTAGGACACTACTCCCTGTCTACCTGGACTAGTTCTAGGTGACTGTTGTTTTACATCAGTACTTGTGCTCTTCTTCTCTTCTGTCTATCTGTGATATCCCTTACCCTTCCTCTTGCTACTCATGTCCGCCCTGGGTCCCTTACCAGAGCCTTGATCCAGCTATCACCCCCCTCTTTCTGTTGTTCCACTCTCTCCTTCACTTAAACTCCTCTTCTTTCTCCTTATTGCACTCATGAGTAACTCAATATGTCTGATTTGTTATGTTACTATATCATCTACCCTTAGGATGGCTACCTTCTACCATGTCAGGTGCTTCTTGCCAATAAATTTGAAATTGGATCGTTGTGTATCTCATGATGTTGTTACTCTGGCCTGTCATGTTATGTTTTTGTTATAATAAAAAACAGTTTAACAAAAAAATAATAATTCTTAATCTTTGCAAAGGTCTGGGATATGCAGACCAAGTCCCTCTTTCTTTGGAGGCAAGGGAGGAACTCATTTGTTGACTGAACCATATGGAGACCTGGAATGGCAAAGCAATTTTTAACATTGTCATCAAGTCAGATGTCAATATAGGTTGGGGAGCTCTCTGTGGAAATTTCACCACAAGAGGGAAATGGTCGCATCAGGAAAAGGCAATGCACATCAATTGCTTAGGATTGTTAGCAGGTTCATGCACAATCAAGAGTTTCACCAAAGAATCTTCAAACTGTTGCATCCTGTTAAAGATGGACAGTGTGTTAGCAGTCAGATACATCAACCAGCTGTGAGGTACTGAATCAAAAACTCTGGCTAATCATGGCCAGGAAAGTTTGGCAGTTTTGCCTGGACAGAAACATCTATGGTCAAGCTGAATACCTCCCAGGACTCTCCAATATGATAGCAGACTGGAATTCCAGACACCTAACGTATTTGACCGATTGGACATTACACAAAATGGTATTCAGGATAATAAAATCAATCTGGGGACCCCTGCAGATAGATCTTTTTGTGTCGAGATTTAACAGCTGGTTACCAAAATGCTTCAATTGGAGACCAAATCTGGAGGCTTTGGCCATAGATGCTTTCATTCAGAATTTGCCCTTACACGGAAATTATGCTTTTGCTCCCTTTGCAATGATTCCCAGAGTCATTCTCTAAGTCAGGAAACAGAAGGTCACCACGGTGCTGATCACTCAATTTTGGAAAGCTCAACCGTGGTTCCTTTCACTTCTCGAGATGTCGATAGCCTATTCTTGTTACAAAAAACAGTATACTCAATTACTCCTAGATCCACTGGGAAATTCTCACAATCTAATGTTATTAATCAACTACATCTCATGGCCTGGCAGATTTCAGGAGTCACTGCTCTGTTACTCATCTAAGAAGCATGGGCTCCAGGTACTCGAACATGCAACAAATCATGTTGCACTATCTGGTCATGGTGGTGCCTCCGGCTCTTGTAATAAAATTCAAGGATTTTCCTAAATTTGTGAAGGAAAGTCTGGATTTTATTAAAGACACAAAGGTGAATATTATCCCTCCCATGTCATACCCTCCCTATAATGCTTTTTTCTTTCTTTTCACAGGATAACAATATCACTATATTCCTGAAATAACTAATCAACAAGTTTCAGAGGAAGTTGGAATATTAACGAGTTTCTTCAGTTCAAATAAATTTATATGTTCAGCATTAAAGAAAGAGGAAGATGTTATTAGGGGAGCACAGTTATAGGGAATGCTTGTGGGATTATGTCTGAAATATGAATGTTTTTCTTTATCAGTTGTTTAGTCTGTATTTTGCTGCTGGGAGTAATAATGTAGGTTTCAATGCATAATATTCACCTCTGTGTCTTTATTAAAATCCGTCTTTCTTTCACAAAGTTAGGAAACTCCTTGAATTATATGTGAATTATAAGTTAGTTATATGTGAAGTATATGAGAACTATACAGGAGTTACAGGGGAGCTATAATGGAATTATAAGGAGGTACGTGGGGATTAGGAGAGTTGTGAGGGAGTGATGTAGGAATTATTTAGGCACTATATCCGCGCATCAGATGGACAAGGAAAAGGATGTTCAGTTTGTCTATGACCATCACTTCCAGTCTATGTTCCCTGGTAAGAAAACATATTCTACAATAGCTGTTAATGCCAGTCATAGACTATATGGATGTAATATATGCTTCTATGTCAAAAGCCATATTTCCAAACTCATTACTCTGTTTAATTCATTATGCTACTTCCTCTTCCAAAGTAATACACAACCCACAACTGTGATAGGTTTAAAGAAATATATTGTCTAACACTCGAATATAGATGTATCCTTGACATTTCTTGCCTAGTTTATAACCATTTCTCTGGAAATCTACCACTATAACCTCCCCTCCGCTACTAACAACTCACTGACTATTCCACACTACCTGAACAGTATGATCACTTCAGATCTCCATACTAACTATAACCTCCACCTCACTAACAACTCACTGACTATTCCACACTATCTGAGCAGTATGATCACTCCAGATCTCCATACTAACTATAACCTCCGCTACTAACAACTCACTGACTATTCCACACTACCTGAGCAGTATGATCACTCCAACTCTCCATACTAACTATAACCTCCGCTACTAACAACTCACTGACTATTCCGCACTACCTGAGCAGTATGATCACACCAGATCTCTATACTAACTATAACCTCCACTGCTACCAACTCACTGACTATTCCACACTATCTGAGCAGTATGATCACTCCAGATCTCCATACTAACTATAATCTCCACTGCTAACAACTCATTGACTATTCCACACCACCTGAGCAGTATGATCACCCCAGATCTCTATACTAACTATCTGCTAACAACTCACTGACTATTCCACACTACCTGAGCAGTATGATCACCCCAGATCTCCATACTAACTATAACCTCCACTCCACTACTAACAACTCACTGACTATTCCACACTACCTGAGCAGTATGATCACTCCAGATCTCCATACTAACTATAACCTCCACTGCTAACAACTCATTGACTATTCCACACTACTTGAGCAGTATGATCACTCCAGATCTCCATACTAACTATAACCTCCACTACTAACAACTCACTGACTATTCCACACTACCTGAGCAGTATGATCACTCCAGATCTCCATACTAACTATAACCTCCACTGCTAACAACTCGTTGACTATTCCACACTACTTGAGCAGTATGATCACTCCAGATCTCCATACTAACTATAACCTCCACTGATAACAACTCACTAACTATTCCACATTACATGAGCAGTGTGTTCACTCCAGATCTCCATACTAACTATAACATCCACTACTAACAGCTCACTGACTATTCCACACTACCTGAGCAGTATGATCACTCCAGATCTCCATACTAACTATAACCTCCACTACTAACAACTCACTGACTATTCCACACTACCTGAGCAGTATGATCACTCCAGCTCTCCTTACTAACTATAACCTCCGCTACTAACAGCTCACTGACTATTCCACACTACCTGAGCAGTATGATCACTCCAGCTCTCCTTACTAACTATAACCTCCGCTACTAACAGCTCACTGACTATTCCACACTACCTAAGCAGTATGATCACTCCAGATCTCCATACTAACTATAACCTCCACTACTAACAACTCACTGACTATTCCACACTACCTGAGCAGTATGATCACTCCAGATCTCCATACTAACTATAACCTCCACTACTAACAACTCACTGACTATTCCACACTACCTGAGCAGTATGATCACTCCAGATCTCTATACTAACTATAACCTCCACTGCTAACAACTCACTGACTATTCCACACTACCTGAGCAGTATGATCACTTCAGATCTCCATACTAACTATAACCTCCGCTACTAACAACTCACTGACTATTCCACACTACCTGTGCAGTATAATCACTCCATATCTCCATACTAACTATAACCTCCGCTACTAACAACTCACTGACTATTCCACACTACCTGAGCAGTATGATCACTCCAGCTCTCCTTACTAACTATAACCTCCGCTACTAACAGCTCACTGACTATTCCACAGTACCTGAGCAGTATGATCACTCCAGATCTCCATACTAACTATAACCTCCACTACTAACAACTCACTGACTATTCCACACTACCTGAGCAGTATGATCACTCCAGATCTCCATACTAACTATAACCTCCACTACTAACAACTCACTGACTATTCCACACTACATGAGCAGTATGATCACTCCAGATCTCCATACTAACTATAACCTCCACTGCTAACAACTCACTGGCTATTCCACACTACATGAGCAGTATGATCACTCCAGATCTCCATACTAACTATAACCTCCGCTCCACTGCTAACAACTCACTGACTATTCCACACTACATGAGCAGTATGATCACTCCAGATCTCCATACTAACTATAACCTCCGCTCCACTGCTAACAACTTACTGACTATTCCACACTACATGAGCAGTATGATCACTCCAGATCTCCATACTAACTATAACCTCCACTACTAACAACTCAGTGACTAATCCACACTGTCAAATCCTTCCCTGCCCTTCTGGCTTTTCCTGGCATTTTTGGCCAGGTATTCTGTGTTTCCTCTGTTTAGTTTTCCCCGCCTTGATGTTTGACACTCCTGCTGAAATTTTATCAAGCACCAGTACCTTGTGTCGATGCACAATCAAAGCGTTCCTGTCGTGACCTAGTCCAGTAATGTTCCTGTGATTCCTGTATTGGACCTGGCTTTCCTTCGACTCTGTTTAGGTTTTTTGATTTGGCTCTGTATCCCGTGTTGGTTTGACCTTGGCTCCGTTATATTGACTCCACTCCTGCCTGCTCCTTGTGTACTGCTTTTGCCTGAATAGTTTTGACCTTGGCTTGTTTGACTATTGTCTTGTCTCATCCCTGGTACCATCTACCCGATTTGTTACCGACCCGGCTTATCGACTGTTCTCCCTACGACTCCAGGGTTCAATCCTTGCGACTCCACAAGTCTACTACTTGCTGATCCAGTATTTAAAATGAGTCAGCTGTTCAGCTGGTAGGTTCTCTATACTGATTCCCGTCTCAGTGAATAGCTGTCTGTGACTAGTGTTGTCATCAAATATTTATAAAAATTGACTTAGCTTATATAATTTCTCTGCCCCTGCAGTGCTTGAAGCTGATTGTCTGGGAAGTGTAGAAGCACACATCCCAGCCAATGGCTGTGAGGGAATTTGAACAGAGACTGTTCATATATAAAGGCAGTCTCTGTTCAAATTCCCTCAGTGTGGAACAGGTATCAGTCCGTGAAGTCATGAAGAAGGACCTATGCCACACACGAGTTTCTCCACCGCCTCCACGGCCGCCCACAGCAGCAGAGAAATTATAATAATTTTAACCAGTGGCAACAATGTAAGTAACTGGAGGCGCATCGTGTACCCTGCTGGGACTCAAAGGGTTTAACTATAAGTGTGTGGGTTATTGTATGCAAACATGTATTGATATTGATTTTTATTTTTGCAGCTAAAAGAAGACAGAAGAGAAGAAAGAAGATACAAGGGAGAAGACAGAAGAGAAGAAAGAAGATACAAGAGAGGAGACAGAAGAGAAGAAAGAAGATACAAGGGAGAAGACAGAAGAGAAGAAAGAAGATACAAGAGAGGAGACAGAAGAGAAGAAAGAAGATACAAGGGAGAAGACAGAAGAGAAGAAAGAAGATACAAGGGAGAAGACAGAAGAGAAGAAAGAAGATACAAGAGAGGAGACAGAAGAGAAGAAAGAAGATACAAGGGAGAAGACAGAAGAGAAGAAAGAAGATGGACAGAAGATGACCAGGATGCAGAGGACTCCACTGGACATCGGGATTAATGGTAAGTGTTTCATTTTATGTGTTTGTTACTTAGTCTGGTTAACCCTATGAGTGCCGGAGGGGCTGCCTTTAAATTGAGCCCTATCTGTCTTACCCTTCAGAAGCCTGGAATAACCTACCTGAAAAAATAAAATTATTTCCCGGTCTACAATCCCTATAAAGCAGTGGTCCACAATCTTTTTTTGTTCAGGGCACCCCTAACACGTAATATACAACATTCTGGGCACCCCTAACATGTAATATAGAACATTCTGGGCACCCCTAACACGTAATATAGAACATTCTGGGCACCCCTAACATGTAATATAGAACATTTGGGGCACCCCTAACATGTAATATAGAACATTCAGGGCACCCCTAACATATTTAATGTACTTTATCAAGGGCATAATGAAGGTACAATGCATAAATATACAGTTATTATTAGGTCTTACAATCATAATAACAAAAGGAAACATAATGTGCATAACAATTTCTATTAATCTTTATTAAAAGTCAATTTTTGTTAGTCTTCCTAGACACCAAAGTGCCACGACAGCCTGGTTGAGAATCACTGCTATAAATAATTACATCTTTGTATTTAAATATTACAAAATCAAATGTGTTATTTTGACACACGTGTGAAAGTGAGAGAAATCTCAGTGTACTTATTGTTCCTGGTAAAACCTCTCTACAAAAAAAATATTTAAGAGCAAAAAACTGAGTGTTACCCAAGCATGAAGCTCACATTACAGATCTGGGCTACTCATCAGTTTAAAGCTAATCTAACAGGGAAAGGAAGAGACTTTGTCCCACTTTGTTCTGCTCCAGGAGACACAGAGCTGAAGGCACAAATTTTCCTATCCGGTAATAGGAGAGCAGAGACTCCCCAGCAAAAAGTCCAGAACAGGACAATTAAACACTAAGACCTATGATGAGCTGATATATAAACATTTACACTTCTATAAAGTCTGTACAAATGCTCCACTTGTTTTCTAACACCTAAAATCCAGGATTATTTGTGTTCAGAGGGAGCAGCAATTCCTGCCTTTTCCTGGGCTCCCATCAATTGACCAGGATCATAAGTAAATGGGCTGATCTCAATTAGAAACTGTTCTTAAAACACGAGCACGGGACACTAATTACAATAAATTACCTGACATTTCTCTACAAACAACAGAGGATCTCTGAGCCGGACACCTTAGAGTTAAAAAGCAAGTTTAGGATGACACTCTATGGATGCAGCATATGAATAGTTGATTTTGACATATTCTAGCAGTAAGTGGGTGATATTTAGAGTTACATCATCCTAATTCATGTTTTGGTGTTAGTATTTTTTTAAGACCCCCAATGTCTTGTTCCTGCCTTCTACCCCCGAGAGCACAGAAATACTTCTCACTATAGACTTACGTCTGTTCCACAAATTACTGAATTCCCAGTCTACCCATTTCCCTATCTAATACAATACTCATCTTACACACTTGTCACTATAGACTTATGTCTGTCCCAGGTATTACTGACTTCCCTATCAGTATCTGTCCCATCCAATCTACCCATTTCCCTATCTAATACAATACTCATCTTACATACTTCTCACTATAGACTTATGTCTGTCCCAGGTATTACTGACTTCCCTATCAGTATCTGTCCATCCAGTCTAGCCATTTCCCTATCTAATACAATACTCATCTTACACACTTCTCACTATAGACTTATGTCTGTCCCAGGTATTACTGACTTCCCTATCAGTATCTGTCCATCCAGTTTAGCCATTTCCCTATCTAATACAATACTCATCTTACACACTTCTCACTATAGACTTATGTCTGTCCCAGGTATTACTGACTTCCCTATCAGTATCTGTCCCATCCAGTCTACCCATTTCCCTATCTAATACAATACACAGTCTTATATACTTCTCACTATAGACTAATGTCTGTCCCAGGTATTACTGACTTCCCTATCAGTATCTGTCCCATCCAGTCTACCCATTTCCCTATATAATACAATACTCATCTTACACACTTCTCACTATAGACTTATGTCTGTCCCAGGTATTACTGACTTCCCTATCAGTATCTGTCCCATCCAGTCTACCCATTTACCTATCTAATACAATACACAGTCTTATATACTTCTCACTATAGACTTATGTCTGTCCCAGGTATTACTGACTTCCCTATCAGTATCTGTCCCATCTAGTCTACCCATTTCCCTATCTAACACAATACTCAGTATTACACACTTCTCACTATAGACTTATGTCTGTCCCAGGTATTACTGACTTCCCTATCAGTATCTGTCCCATCCAGTCTACCCATTTCCCTATCTAATACAATACTCATCTTACACACTTCTCACTATAGACTTATGTCTGTCCCAGGTATTACTGACTTCCCTATCAGTATCTGTCCCATCCAGTCTACCCATTTCCCTATCTAATACAATACTCATCTTACATACTTCTCACTATAGACTTATGTCTGTCCCAGATATTACTGACTTCCCTATCAGTATCTGTCCATCCAGTCTACCCATTTCCCTATCTAATACAATAGCCATCTTACACACTTCTCACTATAGACTTATGTCTGTCCCAGGTATTACTGACTTCCCTATCAGTATCTGTCCCATCCAGTCTACCCATTTCCCTATCTAATACAATACTCATCTTACATACTTCTCACTATAGACTTATGTCTGTCCCAGATATTACTGACTTCCCTATCAGTATCTGTCCATCCAGTCTACCCATTTCCCTATCTAATACAATAGCCATCTTACACACTTCTCACTATAGACTTATGTCTGTCCCAGGTATTACTGACTTCCCTATCAGTATCTGTACCATCCAATCTACCCATTTCCCTACCTAATATACTACTCATCTTACATACTTCTCACTATAGACTTATGTCTGTCCCAGGTATTACTGACTTCCCTATCAGTATCTGTCCATCCAGTCTACCCATTTCCCTATCTAATACAATACTCATCTTATACACTTCTCACTATAGACTTATGTCTGTCCCAGGTATTACTGACTTCCCTATCAGTATCTGTCCTATCCAGTCTACCCATTTCCCTCTCTAATACAATACTCAGTCATACATACTTCTCACTATAGACTTATGTCTGTCCCAGTTATTACTGACTTCCCTATCAGTATCTGTCCCATCCAGTCTACCCATTTCCCTACCTAATACAATACTCATCTTACACACTTCTCACTATAGACTTATGTCTGTCCCAGGTATTACTGACTTCCCTATCAGTATCTGTACCATCCAGTCTACCCATTTCCCTACCTAATACAATACTCATCTTACACACTTCTCACTATAGACTTATGTCTGTCCCAGGTATTACTGACTTCCCTATCAGTATCTGTCCCATCCAGTCTACCCATTTCCCTATCTAATACAATACTCATCTTACACACTTCTCACTATAGACTTATGTGTGTCCCTGGTATTACTGACTTCCCTATCAGTATCTGTCCTATCCAGTCTACCCATTTCCCTCTCTAATACAGTACTCAGTCATACATACTTCTCACTATAGACTTATGTCTGTCCCAGGTATTACTGACTTCCCTATCAGTATCTGTACCATCCAATCTACCCATTTCCCTATCTAATACAATACTCATCTTACACACTTCTCACTATAGACTTATGTCTGTCCCAGGTATTACTGACTTCCCTATCAGTATATGTCCCATCCAGTCTACCCATTTCCCTATCTAATACAATACTAATCTTACACACTTCTCACTTTAGACTTATGTCTGTCCCAGGAATTACTGACTTCCCTATCAGTATCTGTCCCATCCAGTCTACCCATTTCCCTATTTAATATAATACTCATCTTACACACTTCTCACTATAGACTTATGTCTGTCCCAGGTATTACTGACTTCCCTATCAGTATATGTCCCATCCAGTCTACCCATTTCCCTACCTAATACAATACTAATCTTACACACTTCTCACTTTAGACTTATGTCTGTCCCAGGAATTACTGACCTCCCTATCAGTATCTGTCCCATCCAGTCTACCCATTTCCCTATCTAATACAATACTCAGTATTATATACTTCTCACTGTAGACTTATGTCTGTCCCAGGTATTACTGACTTCCCTATCAGTATCTGTCCCATCCAGTCTACCCATTTCCCTATCTAATACAATACTCATCTTACATACTTCTCACTGAAGACTTATGTCTGTCCCAGGTATTACTGACTTCCCTATCAGTATCTGTCCCATCCAGTCTACCCATTTCCCTATCTAATACAATACTCATCTTACATACTTCTCACTATAGACTTATGTCTGTCCCAGGTATTACTGACTTCCCTATCAGTATCTATCTCATCCAGTCTACCCATTTCCCTATCTAATACAATAGTCATCTTACATACTTCTCACCATAGACTTATGTCTGTCCCAGGTATTACTGACTTCCCTATCAGTATCTGTCCATCCAGTCTACCCATTTCCCTATCTAATACAATACTCATCTTACACACTTCTCACTATAGACTTATGTCTGTCCCAGGTATTACTGACTTCCCTATCAGTATCTGTCCCATCCAGTCTACCCATTTCCCTATCTAATATAATACTCATCTTATATACTTCTCACTATAGACTTATATCTGTCCCAGGTATTACTATCTTCCCTATAGTATCTGTCCTATCCAGTCTACCCATTTCCCTCTCTAATACAATACTCAGTCTTACATACTTCTCACTATAGACTTATATCTGTCCCAGGTATTACTATCTTCCCTATAGTATCTGTCCATCCAGTCTACCCATTTCCCTATCTAATACAATACTCATCTTACACACTTCTCACTATAGACTTATGTCTGTCCCAGGTATTACTGACTTCCCTATCAGTATCTGTCCTATCCAGTCTACCCATTTCCCTCTCTAATATAATACTCAGTCTTACACACTTCTCACTATAGACTTATGTCTGTCCCAGGTATTACTGACTTCCCTATCAGTATCTGTCCCATCCAGTCTACCCATTTCCCTATATAATACAATACTCATCTTACACACTTCTCACTATAGACTTATGTCTGTCCCAGGTATTACTGACTTCCCTATCAGTATATGTCCCATCCAGTCTACCCATTTCCCTATCTAATACAATACACAGTCTTATATACTTCTCACTATAGAATTATGTCTGTCCCAGGTATTACTGACTTCCCTATCAGTATCTGTCCCATCTAGTCTACCCATTTCCCTATCTAACACAATACTCAGTATTACACACTTCTCACTATAGACTTATGTCTGTCCCAGGTATTACTGACTTCCCTATCAGTATCTGTCCCATCTAGTCTACCCATTTCCCTATCTAACACAATACTCAGTATTACACACTTCTCACTATAGACTTATGTCTGTCCCAGGTATTACTGACTTCCCTATCAGTATCTGTCCCATCCAGTCTACCCATTTCCCTATCTAATACAATACTCATCTTACACACTTCTCACTATAGACTTATGTCTGTCCCAGGTATTACTGACTTCCCTATCAGTATCTGTACCATCCAGTCTACCCATTTCCCTATCTAATACAATACTAATCTTACACACTTCTCACTATAGACTTATGTCTGTCCCAGGTATTACTGACTTCCCTATCAGTATCTGTCCCATCCAGTCTACCCATTCCCCTATCTAACACAATACTAATCTTACATACTTCTCACTATAGACTTATGTCTGTCCCAGGTATTACTGACTTCCCTATCAGTATCTATCCCATCCAGTCTACCCATTTCCCTATCTAATACAATACTCAGTCTTACATACTTCTCACTATAGACTTATGTCTGTCCCAGGTATTACTGACTTCCCTATCAGTATCTATCCCATCCAGTCTACCCATTTCCCTATCTAATACAATACTCAGTATTACACACTTCTCACTATAGACTTATGTCTGTCCCAGGTATTACTGACTTCCCTATCAGTATCTGTCCCATCCAGTCTACCCATTTCCCTATCTAATACAATACTCATCTTACATACTTCTCACTGAAGACTTATGTCTGTCCCAGGTATTACTGACTTCCCTATCAGTATCTGTCCCATCCAGTCTACCCATTTCCCTATCTAATACAATACTCATCTTACATACTTCTCACTATAGACTTATGTCTGTCCCAGGTATTACTGACTTCCCTATCAGTATCTATCTCATCCAGTCTACCCATTTCCCTATCTAATACAATAGTCATCTTACATACTTCTCACCATAGACTTATGTCTGTCCCAGGTATTACTGACTTCCCTATCAGTATCTGTCCATCCAGTCTACCCATTTCCCTATCTAATACAATACTCATCTTACACACTTCTCACTATAGACTTATGTCTGTCCCAGGTATTACTGACTTCCCTATCAGTATCTGTCCCATCCAGTCTACCCATTTCCCTATCTAATATAATACTCATCTTATATACTTCTCACTATAGACTTATATCTGTCCCAGGTATTACTATCTTCCCTATAGTATCTGTCCTATCCAGTCTACCCATTTCCCTCTCTAATACAATACTCAGTCTTACATACTTCTCACTATAGACTTATATCTGTCCCAGGTATTACTATCTTCCCTATAGTATCTGTCCATCCAGTCTACCCATTTCCCTATCTAATACAATACTCATCTTACACACTTCTCACTATAGACTTATGTCTGTCCCAGGTATTACTGACTTCCCTATCAGTATCTGTCCTATCCAGTCTACCCATTTCCCTCTCTAATATAATACTCAGTCTTACACACTTCTCACTATAGACTTATGTCTGTCCCAGGTATTACTGACTTCCCTATCAGTATCTGTCCCATCCAGTCTACCCATTTCCCTATATAATACAATACTCATCTTACACACTTCTCACTATAGACTTATGTCTGTCCCAGGTATTACTGACTTCCCTATCAGTATATGTCCCATCCAGTCTACCCATTTCCCTATCTAATACAATACACAGTCTTATATACTTCTCACTATAGACTTATGTCTGTCCCAGGTATTACTGACTTCCCTATCAGTATCTGTCCATCCAGTCTACCCATTTCCCTGTCTAATACAATACTCATCTTACACACTTCTCACTATAGAATTATGTCTGTCCCAGGTATTACTGACTTCCCTATCAGTATCTGTCCCATCTAGTCTACCCATTTCCCTATCTAACACAATACTCAGTATTACACACTTCTCACTATAGACTTATGTCTGTCCCAGGTATTACTGACTTCCCTATCAGTATCTGTCCCATCTAGTCTACCCATTTCCCTATCTAACACAATACTCAGTATTACACACTTCTCACTATAGACTTATGTCTGTCCCAGGTATTACTGACTTCCCTATCAGTATCTGTCCCATCCAGTCTACCCATTTCCCTATCTAATACAATACTCATCTTACACACTTCTCACTATAGACTTATGTCTGTCCCAGGTATTACTGACTTCCCTATCAGTATCTGTACCATCCAGTCTACCCATTTCCCTATCTAATACAATACTAATCTTACACACTTCTCACTATAGACTTATGTCTGTCCCAGGTATTACTGACTTCCCTATCAGTATCTGTCCCATCCAGTCTACCCATTCCCCTATCTAACACAATACTAATCTTACATACTTCTCACTATAGACTTATGTCTGTCCCAGGTATTACTGACTTCCCTATCAGTATCTATCCCATCCAGTCTACCCATTTCCCTATCTAATACAATACTCAGTATTACACACTTCTCACTATAGACTTATGTCTGTCCCAGGTATTACTGACTTCCCTATCAGTATCTATCCCATCCAGTCTACCCATTTCCCTATCTAATACAATACTCAGTATTACACACTTCTCACTATAGACTTATGTCTGTCCCAGGTATTACTGACTTCCCTATCAGTATCTATCCCATCCAGTCTACCCATTTCCCTATCTAATACAATACTCAGTCTTACATACTTCTCACTATAGACTTATGTCTGTCCCAGGTATTACTGACTTCCCTATCAGTATCTATCCCATCCAGTCTACCCATTTCCCTATCTAATACAATACTCAGTATTACACACTTCTCACTATAGACTTATGTCTGTCCCAGGTATTACTGACTTCCCTATCAGTATCTGTCCATCCAGTCTACCCATTTCCCTATCTAATACAATACTAATCTTACATACTTCTCACTATAGACTTATGTCTGTCCCAGGTATTACTGACTTCCCTATCAGTATCTGTCCCTAGAAGCTAATCTGGGAGGCCGGCAGGCTATTAGTCTTTGAGTTAAGTAGTAGTTATGCAGTAGTTATGGAAAAGGCATCCTATGAGATTATCCACAGTCAGTTTTGTTATTCTTGGGCATGCATTAGAGGGTGTTGGCCATTTACCAGCACTGAATGGTATATATGTTTGATGTATTGAGGGATGGTGCCATCCAGTCTAGCTAACCAAATAGATTGTGTTATCAGACAGCCAGCTGTAGGCCATTGGGCAGATAAAGGGGGTGGAACAAATCTGTGAGTGGAATGTATGTCCCTTCCCCCTCACATCAGACTATGCAAAATAGACCTTGTAAATGGTGCCTGTGACATCAGATCCTGTAGGGGGTGGGTGGAAGGAAATAAACTATTATTACGGATACCGAGTACTAGCTAACTGTGTATATACAGTTATACATAGAAATAATTATATATTTCTGCGGACACGTCAATAAGCTCATAGTATATATATATAGCAGTGTGGGACGGCGTTACCCATCTGTTTTTGTTTATGAAAGTTCTGTAAAATGCATGTGATCACGTTCTGTTATAGCTGTCCGCCTTACCCCCCCCCCCCCCCCCGCGGACTTGAACTGCCATAGTGTCCAGATAGTGAGAGACACACACATCCCATACTGAGACACACATACACCTATACTGACACACACACATTCCATAGTGAGACACACACATCCCATACTGAGACACACATATCCCATACTGAGACACACATACACCTATAGTGACACACACACATCCCATAGTGAGACACACATACACCTATAGTGACACACACACATCCCATAGTGAGACACACATACACCTATAGTGACACACATACACCTATAGTGACACACACACATCCCATACTGAAACACACACATCCCATACTGAGACACACACATCCCATAGTGAGACACACATACACCTATAGTGACACACACACATCCCATAGTGAGACACACATACACCTATAGTGACACAC
Source organism: Rhinophrynus dorsalis (assembly GCA_037306005.1). Lineage (NCBI taxonomy): Eukaryota > Metazoa > Chordata > Amphibia > Anura > Rhinophrynidae > Rhinophrynus > Rhinophrynus dorsalis. The sequence goes on along the minus strand of CM074725.1, from coordinate 801,157 downwards.
ACACTTCCCATACTGAGACACACATACACCTATAGTGACACACACACATCCCATACTGAGACACACATACACCTATAGTGACACACACACATCCCATACTGAAACACACACATCCCATACTGAGACACACATACACCTATAGTGACACACACACATCCCATACTGAAACACACACATCCCATACTGAGACACACACACACACATCCCATAGTGAGACACACATACACCTATAGTGACACACATACACCTATAGTGACACACACACATCCCATACTGAAACACACACATCCCATACTGAGACACACACATCCCATACTGAAACACACATACACCTATAGTGAGACACACACATCCCATACTGAGACACACACATCCCATACTGAGACACACACATCCCATACTGAAACACACATACACCTATAGTGAGACACACACATCCCATACTGAGACACACACATCCCATACTGAGACAAACATACACCTATAGTGACACACACACATCCCATACTGAGACACACATACACCTATACTGACACACACACATTCCATAGTGAGACACACACACATCCCATACTGAGACACACATATCCCATACTGAGACACACATACACCTATAGTGACACACACACATCCCATAGTGAGACACACATACACCTATAGTGACACACACACATCCCATAGTGAGACACACATACACCTATAGTGACACACACACATCCCATAGTGAGACACACATACACCTATAGTGACACACATACACCTATAGTGACACACACACATTCCATAGTGAGACACACACATCCCATACTGAGACACACACATCCCATAGTGAGACACACATACACCTATAGTGACACACACACATCCCATAGTGAGACACACATACACCTATAGTGACACACACACATCCCATACTGAGACACACATACACCTATAGTGACACACACACATCCCATACTGAGACACACACACACACATCCCATAGTGAGACACACATACACCTATAGTGACACACATACACCTATAGTGACACACACACATCCCATACTGAAACACACACATCCCATACTGAAACACACATACACCTATAGTGAGACACACACATCCCATACTGAGACAAACATACACCTATAGTGACACACACACATCCCATACTGAAACACACACATCCCATACTGAGACACACACATCCCATAGTGACACACACACATCCCATACTGAAACACACACATCCCATACTGAAACACACACATCCCATAGTGACACACACACATCCCATACTGAGACACACATACACCTATAGTGACACACACATCCCATACTGAGACACACACATCCCATAGTGAGACACACACATCCCATACTGAGACACACATACACCTATAGTGAGACACACACATCCCATAGTGAGACACACACATCCCATACTGAGACACACATACACCTATAATGACACACACACATACTGAGACACACACATCCCATACTGAGACACACATACACCTATAGTGACACACACACACACACATCCCATAGTGAGACACACACATCCCATAGAGAGACACACATACACCTATAGTGACACACACACACATACACCTATAGTGACACACACAAACACATACACCTATAGTGACACACACACACACATCCCATAGTGAGACACAAACATCCCATACTGAGACACACATACACCTATAGTGACACACACACATCCCATACTGAGACACACATACACCTATAGTGACACACACACACACATCCCATAGTAAGACACAAACACATCCCATACTGAGACACACATACACCTATAGTGACACACACACATCCCATACTGAGGCACACATACACCTATAGTGACACACACACATCCCATACTGAGACACACATACACCTATAGTGACACACACACATCCCATAGTAAGACACACCACATCCCATACTGAGGCACACATACACCTATAGTGACACACACACACATCCCATAGTGAGACACACACACACCTATAGTGAGACACACACACACACACATCCCATAGTGAGACACACACACACCTATAGTGACACACACACACATCCCATAGTGAGACACACACATCCCATACTGAGACACACACATCCCATACTGAGACACACATACACCTATAGTGACACACACACATCCCATACTGAGACACACATACACCTATAGTGACACACACACATCCCATACTGAGACACACATACACCTATAGTGACACACACACATCCCATAGTAAGACACAAACACATCCCATACTGAGGCACACATACACCTATAGTGACACACACACATCCCATACTGAGGCACACATACACCTATAGTGACACACACACATCCCATAGTGAGACACACACATCCCATACTGAGACACACACATCCCATACTGAGACACACATACACCTATAGTGACACACACACACACATCCCATAGTGAGACACACACATCCCATACTGAGACACACATACACCTACAGTGACACACACACATCCCATACTGAGACACACATACACCTATAGTGACACACACACATCCCATACTGAGACACACATACACCTATAGTGACACACACACATCCCATAGTGAGACACACACATCCCATACTGAGACACACATACACCTATAGTGACACACACACACATCCCATAGTGAGACACACACATCCCATACTGAGACACACATACACCTATAGTGACACACACACATCCCATACTGAGACACACATACACCTATAGTGACACACACACATCCCATACTGAGACACACACATCCCATACTGAGACACACATACACCTATAGTGACACACACACATCCCATAGTGAGACACACACATCCCATACTGAGACACACATACACCTATAGTGACACACACACACACATCCCATACTGAGACACACATACACCTATAGTGACACACACACACACATCCCATAGTGAGACACACATACATCTATATTGAGACACACACAAACACATCCCATAGTGAGACACACATGCCATAGTGAGACGCACACACATCTCATTCTGATACACACATACACCTATAGTGAGAGACACACACACACATCCCATAGTGAGACACACATGCCATAGTGACACACGTATACACATCCCGTAGTGAGACACAAACATGCCATGGTGAGACACACATATACATATCCCATACATAGACACACACACACACACACACATGCCATAAAGAGACACACACACACACACATCACATAAAGAGACACACATGCACACCCTATAGTGAGACACACACATACACACATCCCATACACAGACACACACATCCCATAGTGAGACACACACATACACACATCCCATACACAGACACACACATCCCATAGTGAGAGACACACACGCACACCCTATAGTGAGACAGAGAGATACACATCCCATACAGAGACACACACCCATACACATGACATAGTGATACACACATCCCATAGTGAGATACACATATGCACATCTCATTGTGAGATACACACACATATAACCATCCATAAGTGTATATTTATTAATTTGCAATGCATTGCCTACCCCTCTGGCAGTGAAACAGTTAATGCAATGTACTTTTTTTCATAGTGAGACAGACACACACACATTCCATACTGAGACACACATACAGATCTCATAGTGAGACACACACACATTCCATACTGAGACACACATACAGATCTCATAGTGAGACACACACACACATTCCATACTGAGACACACATACAGATCTCATAGTGAGACATACACACACACACACATTCCATACTGAGACACACATACAGATGTCATAGTGAGACACACTCACACATACAGATCTCATAGTGAGACAGACACACACACACATTCCATACTGAGACACACATACAGATGTCATAGTGAGACACACATACACACATACAAATCTCATAGTGAGACATGCGCACACATACAGATCTCATAGTGAGACATATACACATTCCATAGTGAGACACAAACATTCCATACTGAGACACTCATACAGATCTCATAGTGAGAGACACACACACACACACATTCCATACTGAGACACACATATAGATCTCATAGTGAGACACACACATATTCCATACGGAGACACACATACAGATCTCATAGTCACACACACACACACATATATTTCATACTGACACACACACACACACACACACACACATATATTTCATACTGAGACACACACACACACACACATTCCACACTGAGACACATATACAGATCTCATAGTGAGAGACACACACACACATATTCTATAGTGAGACACACATACACACATTCCATACTGAGACACACACAAACATTCCATACTGAGATACTCATACAGATCTCATAGTGAGGGACACACACACATATTCCATACTGAGACACACACACATTCCATACTGAGACACACATATAGATCTCATAGTGAGACACACTCATATTCCATATGGAGACACACATACAGATCTCATAGTGACACACACACACATATATTTCATACTGAGATACATATACAGATCTCATAGTGAGAGACACACACACACACATATTCCATAGTGAGACACACACATATTCCATACTGAGACACACACACACACACACACACACACACACACATTCCATACTGAGACACACACACACATTCCATATTGAAACACACATACAGATCTCATAGTGAGACACACATACACGTCATACTTAGACACACATACAGATGTCATAATGACACACATACACATTCCATACTGAGACATACACAGTGTCCCCATAGTGTGAGACACACATACACAACAGTGGTCTTGAGTCCTATGTGATGACACACAGAGCAGGTCAGGGTATTTCTCCCAGCAGCACCACTTCCTGTATAGTGGAGGAGGTGGGGTGGTTGCTAGGCAACCAGCAGACATGGCTCTGTGCAGGTAGGAAAGGTTGTAGGGAGGGGAATCAAGTGAAGTAAGAGTTATTTGGCTGTTATTTTGTTGGAGGAGATCACCTGTAGTCATTAGTAGTAGTGTCTCCCCCAAGTCTGTTTTTCATTTTTATTGTGTTTAATTTTAAAAGTTTTGATTATTTCTTTTTTTGTCTATTATGCATGTCTGAATAAAGTTATTTATATATTTACTTTATAATCTTGGGTCGACTACATCATTTATGAGTCTTCGTTTGATCTGCTTTTCACACTTTATTTTTGGTGTGCTTATTGGACCCTTTACTAGTAATAAAAATTATCTGTGAACATATAAAAAGTTGGTAGGTTATACATTAAAAACTGCACAAAAAACAATATGTGATATATTCATAAATGTGTAAACTTGAATAAATCTTCCTAGCTAAAATACCATAAAAAATGCATGATGGTAAGTGTGTGTGCTGAACAATTATAAGGTGCTCTAGCAGCAGACCATTAAATAAACAAGAAATCCTTAAAATTGCCTGCAAATAACCTGGGGTAGTGAAAAGTTATATAGAAGGGATTTAGTACAATATGGCTGCCGTTCCGCACTTCTAACTGTGTGAGTGACCCCCTAATAGGGCACTAAAAAGAAACGGATTTACAGAGATTTCCAGCTGGTGTCAGGATAAGAATCTTTGTATCCGAGTCCCTGATAGGTGTTTCTCTTCCAGACTGAACGTGAATCTTATCCTGCTCAATAACAGCCAAGAAATTCAGCGAGCATTTGGTGTGACACATTGGCTCTAATTAACATACTAAAATAAATGCTTTTACTCATCCCTGATTTTAATTTTATGGCATTCCCACGGAGGCTTCATATTATGCATTAATCTCTCTTCACTGCCTCCTAGCAGTAAAGAAAACTTTATTTAATACATCAAATAAAGAGACAAAAAACTTGCTAGGTAGTGCAGGTACATCCAACCAATCACCATGAAGTCTCTGTAATATATTGAACTACAAACGTTTCTTCTTCCTCTTTCTTTACTGCTTTCTAGCAAGATAAGTATGATTAATGCCTTATACATACTATTTTATTAATTGCCTTGATATATATATATTTTTTAGTGTTACCTGGTTTAACTCATTATTCCCTTCTGACCGTTTGCAATTCTAGACTTACAAATCATTCGCGGGTTCTCCCGCTCCGTTTAACTGCTCTGGTCACACTTTCCTTTGCCCTCAGTTATCCTCTTACTCTGTTCAAAATACTCCGTTTTCGGCTTATTCCCCATCGGAGTTCAGTGCGGTGCTCAGCGCTTGCTTCGGCGCGCTCCACCGGAACTCCATTATCTTTCTGCGCATGCGCGTTTTTCTGTCACTTCGTCTCCTCACGATTTCAACCGCCATTTCAGATTTGAAATCGGCAACACTTCACACTGTTCCGTTGGTCTGTTTTTCTTGGGCAAATTTTGTTTCTTGGGCAAATATTGTTTCTCTAGCCTTCATAACACCTTGTTAGGCAAATATTACTGAGTCTTTAAAATTATACTGTAATAATTTATTATACAGAAGTAACTTTACAGTTATACCATGTCCAATTCTAGTTCAGAATATGAAAGTCCTGTATCCCCTGAGCCAAATGAACAGAATATTGATGTTCCCAATATTAATCCCATTGAGAAGAGTTTAGGAGAAATTGGGGCCAATTCTAATTTTCCCTTGTTCCAAAAGGAACAAAAACAATTTCAAAAATTTATGGAGTTGTCTCTCCAGTCAACAATCCAACAATTTTCCACTTCCCTGGCTGAATCGTTTGCTATGGCCCTCAAATCCAAAACCTCTCCATCTGGTTCTACCTCAAAAGTAAAACCTGTTGGGGAGATTGATACTTCTTCTTCTTCTCCTGTTTTACCTGAGAAAAATTATTCAAAAATTGATCAAACTCATAAAAAAGGGAAATGCACTAGCAAACGAAAACACATATCTGAGTCAACAGATAACGATCTAGCTAAGATGCTAGTACCTACTGATAATGCACTTACATGTCAAAATATAGAACCGTGCGGCTCTGACCCACAAAATAGACCCTCACCTCAAGAGGAAGGTTATTTGAGGAAAAAGAACCTGAGGAGGTCAAAACCTAATTCCTATCGCTCCTCAGCTAGTGAGGAATCTTCTGATGAAGATTGGGAATTATCTTCAAGCGATAGGGATGATGATGATTATGAGGTACCTGTACCGAAAAAGAGGAAACGTTCAGAAACTGATTCCAAAGTTTCTACTAATATTTCATCTAATCCCATTATATTAGACGATATGGGAAAACCTCTGTTTGATCCAGAGGGAATAAAACATCCCCGTTCAGCTGAGTGGACTACTCTTCCCCACATTTCACAATATTTGGAAAATTGGGTACGTAAACCCATGAATAGGGCTACTAGAAATAAATTAAGGGCTGAATGCCCACGCCCTGTCATTGCAAATAAGGTGTGTGAAACACCAGAGTTGGATACCAGAATGGTTCAATTTATTACTAAATCTGGCAAAGATCCCAGAAAAGGGTTGGATAGAGCCCTGAAATCTTGCCAGGACAAACTATTAGATACTTTGGGTCCACTCACAAAAATTTTTGAAATTTCAGAGAAAGCCTTACAAACCAATACCCCTATAGATATTAATTTTCTTCGGGGTTGGATACAAAGAGCCATATGCATGATAGGCAACACAAATTCAGCCATAGCATCTGAAAGACGCAGAGCTATATTGTTGCGTATAGACCCTAAATTAGCAGACATGGCAAATTCTGAACCTGGTCCATCAGCCAATGGTCTATTATTCGGGGATTCATTTATAAAAGAGATAGGAAAGTTTGTTTCAACTTTCACCGCCTTGGACAAGGCTCAGACATCCTTAAAAAAGGTCTTTAGTCCTAAGGTTTTCACCAGGGCCGGGAGAGGCAGGGGTCGCTCTCTCGGCCGCACACAATATGCCCAACAAAAATTTCAGACCCCTCCCCAATTTTTGCATAGAGGCCAATTCCCACAAGATACAGGGACCCAGAATCCGTTTTTCCCCTCAAGAGGTAGAGCATGGAGATCTCGCTCTTACAGGAGATCTTTCAGATCTCGTCCCTATACAGGTAAGACCTCTTCCATCAATCCTTTCTTTCCCGGAAAAAGTGGGGGGCAGACTCTCCCATTTTTTCCATCATTGGTACAATCTGACTTCAGATCAATGGGTATTACAGACGGTGAAAGGATACCAAATAGAATTTTATGTTTCCCCAGTCCAAAGGACAATTCCTCCTCCCCTCCATTTTTCAAGAAAAGACGCCCTTTTGGTAGATGCCGAAGTCAAAGAATTGTTTCAAAAAGGAGCCATCAAACCTGTATCGGCCTCCACTCCAGGATTTGTGAGCAACATTTTCCTGGTAAAGAAAAAAGACTCAGGACTTCGTCCTGTGATCAATCTAAGATCACTGAACGAATGTGTTCTATACCGACACTTCAAGATGGAAGGGATACATCTTTTGAGAGATCTACTCCTTCCGTCAGATTGGATGGTCAAAATAGACCTTCAAGATGCATATCTGACGGTCCCAATGTCCGCTTCTTCTCAGGTTTACCTTCGCTTCCTGTGGCACGGTCAAACATGGCAATTCACTTGCCTTCCCTTTGGCCTATCCTCGGCACCTTGGTGCTTCACGAAGCTTCTAAAGCCTGTCATCGCTTATCTGAGAAGTCGCGGAATCCGTCTAATCATTTACCTGGACGACATTCTGATCATGTCTCAGGATCGACATCTCCTAACCACTCAAATCAAGTGTACAATTCAATTACTCACGAGTCTAGGTTTCTTGATCAATTGGAAGAAATCCCAACTAATACCATCCCAGTCCATAGAATTTCTGGGTTTCGTAGTGGATTCTCTAAAGACTTCTCTGAGTCTTCCGAGATCAAAAATTCGAACAATTCGCAAGGAGATTCGTTCCATTCTTCGGAAGGAAATGATCTCCTTGAGGACTCTGGCCCGAGTAGTAGGACTGTTGTCAGCCTCTATTCAGGCAATTTTTCCAGGTCCTCTCCATTACCGAGCACTTCAAAGACTGAAAGCGCTTCATTTGCGCAAAGGCCTCGGATATTCAGACTTCATCGCCCTTTCTTCGGACGCAAAAGAAGAACTCGTGTGGTGGTTAAAACATCTCGATGCATGGAATGGCAAAGCCATTTTTGGTATGGAGCCAGATCTAATCATCGAGTCGGATGCCAGCCTAGTAGGATGGGGTGCTCGTTTAGACTATCTTTCTACAGGCGGAAAATGGTCCCCGCAAGAAGCGTCACTACACATCAATTGCTTGGAGCATCTGGCGGGATCTTTCGCTCTCAAGAGTCTAGCGAAAGGCCACGTCAATTGTTGCGTTCTTCTAAAAATGGACAACGTTTCAGCGGTCCAATACATCAACCGCTTAGGAGGCACGAAATCCAAGCAATTGGCGGAATTAGCCAAAGATTTTTGGCATTTCTGCCTAGACCGCAACATAACCGTTTTTGCTCAACATTTACCTGGACTTTCCAACGCAGTGGCGGATTGGAATTCCAGATACCTTTCCGACCGCAGCGATTGGACGCTGCACAGAGAGGTGTTTTCCAACATTCTTTTCCTTTGGGGACCTTTTCAGATCGACCTTTTTGCATCCCGTCTGAATTGTCAGGTTTCCCGATTTTTCAGCTGGAGACCAGATCCAGAAGCTCTAGCCACGGATGCATTCCTGCAGTCTTGGACTCCGGGAACAAACTATGCTTTTCCACCCTTTGCGATGATACCACGGACCCTTTTAACAATTCGCCGTCAACAAGCAAAGGTGGTTCTAATTACCCCCTTCTGGCCAATGCAACCGTGGTTCCCTCCTCTGCTGGAATTATCTGCGGACGTTCCTCGCCTACTTCCATCGTTTCCCAATCTGTTAACGAACCCTTACGGCGATCCTCACGATCTGCTGATTTCCGGGGATCTTCAACTCATGGCCTGGTTCATTTCGGGAGTTCAGTCGGATTCGGAGAAATTTCGGAATCAGCTCGATTCCTCCTGGAAGAATCTTGGGCTCCAGGTACCAGAACCATGTATAAATCCGCCTGGTCATTTTGGAGTAGTTGGTGCCTGGAACGGGATTTGGATCCCTTTTCAGCACCTCCAACACAGATAGTCAATTTCCTCTCTTTCCTATTCGATCTCGGAAAAGCATATCGCACTATCAATACTTACCGTTCTGCCATTTCGGCGGGTCATTTTCCTATAGACGGTATTCCAGTTGGTCAAACTGCGGTAGTATGTCGTCTTATGAGAGGGATTCGTTTTTCAAGACCTCCTCAATCCAGATATCATTCTTTATGGGACGTGAACGAAGTTCTACGTTTCATAGACAATTGGCCATCCAATGACCAATTGTCCTTGAAACAATTATCCGCAAAGTTGACTATGCTTCTTTGCTTAATATCTTTCAAACGAGTCTCAGATGTTAGGGCCTTAGATCTTCATTCTAGATCCTTCACTCCATCAGGAGTCCAATTTAGAATCTCACGTCGCACAAAGACTATGATTCGCACAGTCTCTTACCCCTCTTTTCCTTCACAACCTCAACTATGTGTTGTTCTTTGCTTACGAGTATATGAGAAACGAACCATTTCTCTTCGTAATACCAAATGGTCCCAATTACTTATTTCTTTCCGTAAACCCTTTCTTCCAGTTTCAGCGGCCACCTTGGCCCGTTGGGTTAGATGGATCATGCAATTAGCTGGTATCAATGTCGCTCTCTTTGGGGCTCACTCTTCTAGGGGCGCTATGGCTTCAATGGCACTGCAAGCCGGTGGTAGACTGGAGGATATCCTTAGGGCTGCGGACTGGTCTAGAGAATCTACCTTTAAAGATTTCTATTGTAAACCCATTGATCATGTTTCAAGTAATGTCATAAATAATCTTTAACTTGTGTTTTTCTTTATTATTAGCTTTAAAATTGCATAATATGAAGCCTCCGTGGGAATGCCATAAAATTCGTGGATTTTCCTAACAAATGTGTGAAGGAAAGTCAGAATTTTATAAAAGACACGGAGGCGAATATTATCCCTCCCTATATTTCCCCCCCTTTTCACCTTTATCTCTGTGTCTCCTACAGGTTGAAAATTCGCTGTATCCTGAGAGTTTCGACTCCTCGTCAAGACACCAGTGGAGATATGTTAGCTCGACATGTTTAATTTCAATAGACTTTCGGTTCCATTACTTGTTCAAAGTTTAAAGATAGAAAAGATCCTCATTTAAGTAATCGATTAGCAGAAAAGAAAGAGGAAGAAGAAACGTTTGTAGTTCAATATATTACAGAGACTTCATGGTGATTGGTTGGATGTACCTGCACTACCTAGCAAGTTTTTTGTCTCTTTATTTGATGTATTAAATAAAGTTTTCTTTACTGCTAGGAGGCAGTGAAGAGAGATTAATGCATAATATTCGCCTCCGTGTCTTTTATAAAATTCTGACTTTCCTTCACACATTTGTTAGGAAAATCCACGAATTTTCACCCCATCCCTTTTTTAATTAAAAGTTAAACTTCAAGAATTTGCAGCCACTGTGTCTTATAATAATAATTAATTTAGGCCACTTCTGTATTAATGTAGCAAAAAGTCTGAGCTGCAATATGTTTTGAATGAAGCAATTCCCCGCAGTGGGGCTGACCTTTATTTACTCTGCGGACAAAGCTCCATAACAGATTTTTTTTCATTATAAAACAAGTTTATTTATTTTTTTAAAGAAACCTTTATTTATTGAATATCCCATAATAAAATACAAAGTCAGTATAAAACAAGCGAACAGGTGTTTACAATGAATAGAGAACATCAAACTACATAATGCAGTAACTCGACCGGCCATTTATGTGAGGCTTTAGATTAATCACAAAATAGGATAAAACATCCATAAACGAACCAGCCTAGGTCCACAGAAACAAGAACAGGAAAATTAAATGTAAGTAGCATGTGTTCTTCTGGATTTAGAGGAGAAAACAAGTTTATGATTCCTTTAAATTGAAGGGTATAGTTTTCCTTTAGACAAGACACTGGTGCAGAGTGGCTGGGATGTCCCCTTGGTGATGTCTGGATGTCCCCCCCTTGGTGATGTCTGCATGTCCCCCCCTTGGTGATGTCTGCATGTCCCCCCCCTTGGTGATGTCTGGATGTCCCCCCCTTGGTGATGTCTGGATGTCCCCCCTTGGTGATGTCTGCATGTCCCTTGGTGATGTCTGCATGTCCCCCCCCTTGGTGATATCTGGATGTCCCCCCCTTGGTGATGTCTGGATGTCCCCCCCTTGGTGATGTCTGCATGCCCCCCCCCCCTTGGTGATGTCTGGATGTCCCTTGGTGATGTCTGCATGCCCCCCCCCCTTGGTGATGTCTGGATGTCCCTTGGTGATGTCTGCATGTCCCCCCCCTTGGTGATATCTGGATGTTCCCCCCTTGGTGATGTCTGGATGTCCCCTTGGTGATGTCTGCATGTCCCCCCCCTTGGTGATGTCTGGATGTCCCCCCCTTGGTGATGTCTGGATGTCCCCCCCTCGGTGATGTCTGCATGTCCCCTTGGTGATGTCTGGATGTCCCCCCTTGGTGATGTCTGCATGTCCCCTTGGTGATGTCTGGATGTCCCCCCTTGGTGATGTCTGGATGTCCCCCCTTGGTGATGTCTGCATGCCCCCCCCCTTGGTGATGTCTGCATGTCCCCCCCCCTTGGTGATGTCTGGATGTCCCCCCCTTGGTGATGTCTGCATGTCCCCTTGGTGATGTCTGGATGTCCCCCCTTGGTGATGTCTGCATGTCCCCTTGGTGATGTCTGGATGTCCCCCCTTGGTGATGTCTGCATGTCCCCTTGGTGATGTCTGGATGTCCCCCCTTGGTGATGTCTGGATGTCCCCCCCCTTGGTGATGTCTGGATGTCCCCCCTTGGTGATGTCTGGATGTCCCCCCTTGGTGATGTCTGGATGTCCCCCCCCCTTGGTGATGTCTGCATGCCCCCCCCCCCCTTGGTGATGTCTGGATGTCCCCCTCCCTTGGTGATGTCTGGATGTCCCTTGGTGATGTCTGGATGTCCCCCCTTGGTGATGTCTGGATGTCCCCCCCCCTTGGCGATGTCTGGATGTCCCCCCCTTGGTGATATCTGGATGTCCCTTGGTGATGTCTGGATGTCCCCTTGGTGATATCTCTATGTCCCTTGGTGATGTCTGGGTGTCCCCCCTTGGTGATGTCTGGGTGTCCCCCCTTGGTGATGTCTGGATGTCCCTTGGTGATGTCTGGATGTCCCTTGGTGATGTCTGGGTGTCCCCCCTTGGTGATGTCTGGATGTCCCCTTGGTGATATCTGGATGTCCTTCCTTGGTGATATCTGGATGTCCCCCCCCCTTGGTGATGTTTGCATGCCCCCCCCCCCCTTGGTGATGTCTGGATGTCCCCTCCCTTGGTGATGTCTGGATGTCCCCCCCTTGGCGATGTCTGGATGCCCCCCCCTTGGTGATGTCTGCATGCCCCCCCCCTTGGTGATATCTGGATGTCCCTTGGTGATGTCTGGATGTCATCTTGGTGATATCTGGATGTCCCTTGGTGATGTCTGGGTGTCCCCCCTTGGTGATGTCTGGATGTCCCTTGGTGATGTCTGGGTGTCCCCCCTTGGTGATGTCTGGGTGTCCCCCCTTGGTGATGTCTGGATGTCCCCTTGGTGATATCTGGATGTCCTTCCTTGGTGATGTCTGGATGTCCCCCCTTGGTGATGCCTGGATGTCCCCCTTTGGTGATGTCTGGATGTCCCCCCCCTTGGTGATGTCTGCATGCCCCCCCCTTGGTGATGTCTGGATGTCCCCTTGGTGATGCCTGGATGTCCCCCCTTGGTGATGCCTGGATGTCCCCCCTTGGTGATGTCTGGATGCCCCCCCCCCTTGGTGATGTCTGGATGTCCCCCCCCTTGGTGATGTCTGGATGTCCCTTGGTGATGCCTGGATGTCCCCCCTTGGTGATGTCTGGATGTCCCCCCCCCTTGGTGATGTCTGGATGTCCCTTGGTGATGCCTGGATGTCCTCCCTTGGTGATGTCCGGATGTCCCCCACCTTGGTGATGTCTGCATGCCCCCCCCTTGGTGATGTCTGGATGTCCCTTGGTGATGTCTGGATGTCCTTCCTTGGTGATGTCTGCATGCCCCCCCCTTGGTGATGTCTGGATGTCCCCCCTTGGTGATGTCTGGATGTCCCCCCTTGGTGATGCCTCTCCTGGATGACTGGTGGGTGGAATCTTTTCTTTGGTGTCTGTCAGATGACTGGTGTCTGCCTGGGGCTGTTTTACATTTTCAGGTGGCTGTACAAGGGGGGCATTTGGCTCTACAGGGCAGGGGCCACTCTGCCTTCATATTACCACTCAACCCACAATCTTTATGTTAGGAAATCCTGAATTCCTGTCCAGGTGGGAAGTCTTATAGTCTAGGACTGAGAACATAAGGTCTAACGTTTCACTGTGAGTGTCTCACTCTGGGTGTGTGTCTGTGTATGTCAGTCTCACTGTGAGTGTCTCACTGTGAGTGTGTGTCTGTGCATGTCAGTCTTACTGTGAGTGTCTCACTCTGAGCATGTGTCTGTGTATGTCAGTCTCACTGTGAGTGTGTCTGTGTATGTCAGTCTCACTGTAAGTGTCTCACTCTAAGTGTGTGTCTGTGTATGTCAGTCTCACTGTGAGTGTCTCACTGTGAGGGTGTCTGTGTATGTCAGTCTCACTGTGAGTGCCTCACTCTGAGTGTGGGTGTTTGTGCTGCAGTAAGTCAGCTGCACTCTGGCGCTCTCAGTAGTTGGAGCAGTCTCTCACAGTGATGTGCACAGGACTCTCTCATATTACGTGGTGAAGAACTTTCTGTCTCTTTAATCAGAGATGCCGACAGTTTCTCTTCAGCATTCAGAGACATCAGGAGCTGAAAATAGAGACAGTGACACAGAACAAATCAGAAGAGAGGGAGACCTTGTGTCCCCCTGTGGAGAGACATCAGAAGCTGACTAGAAACAGGAAGATGTCAGGTTATGAAAAGAGACAGATAGGGATACACAGGATAGATGGGAAGAATTAGATACCTTGTGTCATGGAGAGACAAACAGTGCGGGAAGACTGAGAAAAGTGGGATAGAGACAGCATACCTGGCGGACTTGTGAGGTTCCACTGAGACTGCGCAGAGCGATGAGCGATGCAAGACGGACAGTCTCTTCTTGGTCTGTGCAGGACAACTGCAGGAGAAGTTGTGAGACATCTACCAACAAGAGAGAAGAGTGTTCTCCTTCCAGGGAGACTGTTCCTAAGTTCCCCAGTGCACTGGCTGCATGAGCACGAGTTCTGGGCTGGGGGTCTCTCAGGAGAGTCAGGAACTTGGAGGTTGAAAGAGACAACCAGGGGTGCAGCATAATGTCTTTGGATCCATGGAATGCTATATTACCGACAGCAAAGGCTGCGGACCGTCTCACCTTGGCATCCTGGTCCAAGAGACAGTCCAGCAGGCTCTTCAGGACAGCTTGAGAGAAAGTCTCTCCGAGACGTGCCAGGTTTCCTACGAGAGTGCACACTGCGGCCCTCAGCTCAGGCCCTGAAGTCTGCAGGAGCTGAGAGAGAAGCATTTCCCAATCACCCGCAATCCTCTGCAGCAGAGTGAAGTGAGAGGGAGACACACGGATGAGATGACTAAAAAGTGCCAGCAGGTCACAGGTCAGACTTTCTCGCCCAGAGTGCAGAGCATTTCCTAGCCAGATGGCTACTTTATCTGAAGAGACTGAAGCCAGAGAGAATTCAGAGAGAAAGTCAGACTCCATGAGAACCAGGCGGCACAGTAGGGAGATGGGCATGTCTGTGACGGACATAGGCAGCAGACAGCAAGCCTAAAGGGAGAGAGTATGAGAGTGAGAGCTGGTCTCTGTTCTTGGACTGTACAGGGTATACTTTATGGCAATGATGGGGACAACCTGACAACCTCTAACTATTGATGCCCTACATCTCACATCATCCTTCACAATAAAATGGCTGGTTGTGAACAATTGAAACTGTAGCCCTGCAACATGATGACCAGATGTGTCTTATGGTTTAGGAGACAGTAGTCACTCACTTCAGTCTCAGGCAAAATCCCACAAATTACTAAAGAAAACAGATAAGAACCTGGACACAAGTACCTGGAAGACAAGGAACCACTGCACTTCCGCCAAACATAACCCAAGAGAAGAGACTTATCTGTATAAAAGTAGAAATATTTATATCAATGTCATACAAAAAAGTGAGAAAATCCTAATTTATGAAGGTATACATCCTGACATTGGGCAACAAAGTACTTAATCAGGAGATAAATACATCAGACCATCAGAACTTTACAGGATTTTTAGACTTTTACAATGTTAAAAAAAAACATCTTAAAACCTCATGAAAAAAATCTGAACACGTTGGTCACTGAAGAGCTATGGCCTGACAATGAGCAAAACATCCCTAAATAGAAGAAACATGAGTCAAAATCTCTTTTTATGGATTAATTTTGGCAGAAGTGCAGTAATTTCTGAGCTAAGGAACCCAGCTTGTCAAGATGATCCTGTTGAGCAGCACCTAAAAACATGATGTTTATCACATAAAATCTTGGGAAAATTTTCAAGCAACCAACACTGTGTGAAGGAAACAAGGGATTAATGAAGATAATAAAAGACAGTGTGAAATACAGGAACCATGGGGTAAAGTATCCTCTGACAAGGAAGGTAGGGCACTTAACTTAAGGCTTTCTGAAGGCAGAGACTCCTTCCCTACTCCAGTTCACCCCAACCAGATATGCTCAGTTTTAACAAATAGCAGAGATCCCAAACAAGGTAGGAAAGTGTGCGTGTGTGTGTCTATGTGTATGTGGTGTGTGTGTATGTGGGGTGTGTGTGTGTATGTGGTGTGTGTGTCTGTGTGTATGTGGTGTGTGTGTGTGTATGTATGTGGTGTGTGTGTGTGTCTATGTGTATGTGGTGTATGTATGTGGGGTGTGTGTGTGTATGTGGTGTGTGTATGTGGTGTGTGTGTCTGTGTGTATGTGGTGTGTGTGTGTGTATGTGGTGTGTGTGTGTGGTGTATGTGCTGTGTGTATGTGGTATGTGTGTGTGTGTGTATGTGTGTATGTGGTGTGTGTGTGGTGTATGTGCTGTGTGTATGTGGTGTGTGTGTGTGTATGTGGTGTGTGTGTGTGTGTGTGTATGTGGTGTGTGTGTGTGTGTGTCTGTGAGTATGTGGTGTGTGTGTCACCTGAACCAAAGAACCCTAAGCACATACTGCTCAGAATTCAAATTATTTTGTGGGTTTTTTTTCTTCTGATAGGAGTCCTGTGTTCGACATGGACTAAGAGAAAGGATTTATCATTAAGTACACAAAAAAAATCCCTTTTTATCTCTTTCGTTCAATGTGGAACACAGGAAACATGGGTATATACCAAAGTTATTCACACCAAGACAAACTCATTTCAAGAGAAATCAACAGAAACCATATGAACCTCAGGTGTCAACGGACGCCTACACAGCAAACCAAGTAAACAGAAAACAGGTTACTGGTATAACACATAAGAAGGCTACCTATATGGGCACATCAACCAGTAGGACTGTCAGACCAAAACTGGCTTCAGCCGGGCCAGCACATTGACATGGTACATTTTACCAAACGTGTGGTAGGATGGCCACGTTGCTGCCTTATACAGCTACTCTCAAGAGACCTGGTTCTTGCAGACCGAAGAACCTGGCCCGGTGGGGGCAGAATAGAGAGATCAGAATGACCTGAGCCCGCTCCATTCTGACTTTCCTCAATACCCTGGGAATCAGAGGGAATGGAGAAAACACATACATCAGGGGAAAATACCACTGAATCACCACTGCATTCACAGCAAGATAAGAGCCTCCCAGAATCTGTAATAGAACAGGGGAACCTCGTGGCTTAACCATTTGGCCATTAGATCCACAGTTGTAAAACTCCCCCAATGATTT
This sequence comes from Rhinophrynus dorsalis, assembly GCA_037306005.1. Lineage (NCBI taxonomy): Eukaryota > Metazoa > Chordata > Amphibia > Anura > Rhinophrynidae > Rhinophrynus > Rhinophrynus dorsalis. The sequence goes on along the minus strand of CM074725.1, from coordinate 783,201 downwards.
TGGAGACAAACGCCATCTGGTTGGGCTCCCAATTCCCAGGATTTAAACTTATTTATTTAGAAAATGTTTTACCAGAAAGAATACATTGAGACTCTTGTTTTCAAGTATGTCCTGGAGTGTTAACAACAAAGAGATGCATATTTGCACCAAATACAGAGACATAATAAATATATATATACACACACTAAAAATGTTATATACAGTTGTATAGTGTTTTTAGATATAAAGAAGCAGTTATTTTTAAGGATTTTAGATTGGGAGAAGATCTGATTTTTTCAGATAGGTTATTGCAGATTTTCGGAGCTCTGAAGGAAAAGGCAGATCGACAGGCTTCTATCTTGTAATGTGGTATACTCAGTGAGTTGTTAGCAGTGGAGCGGAGGTTATAGTTAGTATGGAGATCTGGAGTGATCATAATGCTCACGTAGTGTGGAATAGTATCACGGTGCCCGTGATTGGTGCTGTTCAGTGTCAGTCACTTGCTGAGTATCATGACTGGCTGTCTGTGATTAGCCCTCCTCACACAGCCTTTTTAAACCCAGGCTGAGCACTTCCAGGTTGCCCTTTCGTGGTGTTTCAGACTCCACTCTGCCTGACCTGCTTGTCAGGCTTCTGGCCCTGTTCCTGCTGTACTTGCTGATCCTGTGTTCCAGAGTTCCAGCACCTCGCGGGTTAATCTTACTGAGTTCCAGTGTTCCAGCACCTCGCGGGTTAATCTTACTGAGTTCCTGAATCTCCTGCTCCAGCCGTCGCTCTGGCGACATTGTTCTTCTCACTGCTGATCATACTTTGTTGGTTTACTCCACTAAACCTGGTTGTGATATACATTGTTGGTCCCAGCGTGTGGACGCTGGTTTACTCCACTAAACCTGGTTGCAATATACATTGTTGGTCTCAGCATGCGGACGCTGGTTTACTCCACTAAACCTGGTTGCGATATACATTGTTGGTCTCAGCGTGTGAACGCTGGTTTACTCCACTAAACCTGGTTGCGATATACATTGTTGGTCTCAGCGTGCGGACGCTGGTTTACTCCACTAAACCTGGTTGCGATATACATTGTTGGTCTCAGGGTGCAAACGCTGGTTTACTCCACTAAACCTGGTTGCGATATACATTGTTGGTCTCAGCGTGCGAACGCTGGTTTACTCCACTAAACCTGGTTGCGATATACATTGTTGGTCTCAGCGTGCGGACGCTGGTTTACTCCACTAAACCTGGTTGCTATATACATTGTTGGTCTCAGCGTGCGGACGCTGGTTTACTCCACTAAACCTGGTTGCGATATACATTGTTGGTCTCAGCGTGCGGATGCTGGGTTACTCCACTAAACCTGGTGGCGATATACATTGTTGGTCCCAGCGTGCGGACGCTGGTTTACTCCACTAAACCTGGTTGCTATATACATTGTTGGTCCCAGCGTGCGGACGCTGGTTTACTCCACTAAACCTGGTTGCGATATACATTGTTGGTTCCAGAGTGCGGTCGCTGGTTTGCTCCATTAAACCTGGTAGCGCTATTACCATTAGTCCCAACGTGCGGACGTTGGTTTGCTCCTGAACATCCAGTACTGTGGTCAGTCGCTGTCCACTTCCTTGCAGTTGTCTGAGTATCCCTGGCAATAGACTCCTGCTGAGTAAGACATCTATACTTATGCTCTATGGTGTCTTAGTCACCTGACAGCTGGTCTACTCGCTCAGGCTGCCCTGCCCGGTATTGGTGAGGTCGGTAGAACCTTGACGATACCATCCTGTAGGTTGCCTCACCCGGTATTGGCAGGGCCGGTAGAGCCTACTCCTGTACTCCTTTGGGCTGCCCTGCCCGGTATTGGTAAGGCCGGTAGAACCTTGTAATTCACCATCTTTAAGGTTGCCTTACCCGGTATTGGCAGGGCCGGTAGAGCCTACATTCAGCATTCCGTGGGGGCTGCCTTGCCCGGTATTGGTAAGGCCGGTAGAACCGTTATATGTCATCTCACGGTTGCCTTACCCGGTATAGGCAAGGCCGGTAGAGCCTGTCATTAAAACTGTCACTTGGGTTGCCTTGCCCGGTATTTAGGCAAGGCCGGTAGAACCTATTATATGTTATATTACTGTTGTATTGTTATGTATGTTTACCCTACGGGGACTGCCTTTAACTTTTAATAAAGTTAAGTTATTTTACCAAACCTTAAGTCTGAGAGTCTTCAAATCCGTGACAAATAGTCAGTGAGTTGTTAGCAGTGGAGGTTATAGTTAGTATGGAGATCTGGAGTGATTATACTGCTCAGGTTGTGTGGAATACTCAGTGACTTGTTAGCAGGGGAGCGGAGGTTATAGTTAGTATGGAGATCTGGAGTGATCATACTGCTCAGGTAGTGTGGAATAGTCAGTGAGTTGTTAGTAGTGGAGGTTATAGTTAGTATGGAGATCTGGAGTGATCACACTGCTCAGGTAGTGTGGAATAGTCAGTGAGTTGTTAGCAGTGGAACGGAGGTTATAGTTAGTAAGGAGAGCTGGAGTGATCATACTGCACAGGTAGTCTGGTAGCTTTCTAGAGAGCTGGTTATAAACATGCAACAGAGGTGAAGGGTAAGTCTTGATTTGAGTGTTAGCCAATTTAGTTCTTCATACATATCGCAATGATGGGTTGTATAATTACATTGGAGGATAAAGCGGCATAATGCGTTATACAGAGTGTAAATTTTAGCAAGATGGATTTGTGGCACAGGAGCATATACTACATCCCCATAATCTATGACTGGCATTAACATCTGTTGTACAATACGTCTTCTTTCCAGGGGATTTAAACAGGATTTGTTTCTAAACAGATCACCTATTTTGGGATAAAGTCTGGATGTTAATTATCAATATGAAGATCAAAAGTGAGGTTGGGGTCAAGTCACATACCAAGATATTTGTAGGAGTCGACTGGGGCCAATTTACAATTACACTCCGTTACAATGGATAGATTGGTATTGCAGAGATTACGCAGTTTATGATTTGTACCAAATAACATTGTGACTATTTTTTCAGTGTTCAAGAACAGTTTGTTCTTTGATATCCATCTCTCAACTTCAGATAAATCATGCTGTAATACGCCCTCCAGTTGTGATTCGTTTGAATTTTTAGTATATATTATAGTGTCATCTGCATACATGTGTACCGAAGATGCTTTGCAAACCATGGGTAAATCATTTATAAATATAGAAAATAGAAGAGGGCCAAGGATTGAGCCTTGGGGAACCCCACTTGTTACTTTGAGCGGAAGGGAAGTATTGTCAGCAACAGACAGATATTGCATTCTGTCTGATAAATAGGATTGGAACCAGTTTAGAGAATGATTACCCAGTCCTGAACTTTGGAGTTAACTGAGATAACTGAGAAAAATTGCCACAATGTTATGTGCCCCTGGATGGCAGCAGGAGCCTGGAGATGAGTCTCTGCCCAAAAGAGAATCAGCCAAACTTTGGACCCTGCTGCTGCACTCCAAGTCCCTTCTTGGCAGTTGATGTAGGCCACTGAATCCACAACGGCAATCCCTGGAGGAACTGAGACCAATGTAGAAGAGCTAAGTGAATCACCCAAAGCTCATGCACTTTGCTGGGCAGAAGGCTTTCAGTCTCGCTCCAATGGCAGTGAGTCATCTTAGGGTCTAATGTGGTCCACAGCCTGACAGAATGGCATCCATAGCGACTATCACCCAATTCAGGAAATGCTATAAAACTATGAGAGAGGACCGTTTTACTAGTATGGCAGACGATATGGACTTCGCAGGTCATAGAGTCTAATCAAAATAAAAAACAAATAAGATAAGGAGAAGTGGAAATGAGTGAATTTACAAACCACCTTTTCCCTATAGGGGAAAATGACCCGTTCAGAATCCTAACAGTATATAGGCTAGGATGCTGATAACACTAATACTTAACCTTTATTATATACATAATCTAAAAAATACCCTATTGGTTAACATTAACCTTTTGTGAATTAGGAAGAGATTAAAATCGCCCCAGCTAGGTATGATTTCAAGGCACTATACCTGTGGAGAGGTAGCAAATATACGAAAATTGTGTCAAAAGACTGTTCACGTGTCATCTAATATACTTAGATGGTTGACTTTTATAGCAGTGGTAGGTCTCTGTGTGTAGGTCAAACTGTGCCTATGTAGATATATCAGCCCCACAAGCTATGTACTCAAGCACCTAACCGGATTAACACATTAGTGAATAATACTCAGTAGCTACTTTCCTGTATTCGAGCAACTATTTTCTCTGGCTCTTATTTTACTTGATGACATAAATAGTAGCTGTCCAATATATGATAGTATAAGCTCAAGTCACAGCTTTAAAGGGATAGTATTACTTCAAAATTATTATCCAAGCACACGTAGAAGACTGTTTCAATGAATCATTTTTCCTTCCATAACGAGATATTGGCTCTGCTGAAGAGCCTCCGCCTGTCCTGGGTCCGGATTCCCCTGCTGGCAGCAGAACGCTGACAGCAGGGGAGAGGAAACTGTGAAAGCGGCTATCTCTTAAACCATAAAGGTCTGAGAGATGCCGCTTGTGTCATTTAACTCAGTTTATTAAGGGCTACAATATGAGGGATAGTAATTTTGAAGTAATACTATCCCTTTAACGTTCTTGTTAGCTATCAATCAATCATTTCATGTTGCTAACCGCTGATGAATTAGAGGCTATCTACAAAGTTTGGCTACAGTGTCCCATTTCACATATCTACTGCTCTTAAGTAAAGCAACGGCTAGATTGACTGAGGCTGGGCGATTTTAATCTCTTCCTATTTCTCAAAGGGTTAACATTAACCAATAGGGTTTTTTAGATTATGTATATAATAAAGGTTAAGTATCCTAGCCTATATAATGTTAGGATTTTGAATGGGTCATTGTAAATTCACTTATCACCCAATTCAGAAAGAACAGTGGCCAGCCCAAAAACAGATGGGATGCCTGAACCCACCAACAAGTACCCAACTACTCCCGGTCTGAAAGACACACAGGAGATTGAAGAGGTGACACTGTTGCCTGTACTAATTCTTCAGAATCTTTAGCTGCAGTTTCTGAGTGTGGAATTGGGCAAATGGGCTGTCTCCAAGGTAGAAGCCAGGTATCACATACATGTACTAGCACAGTTGCAGAAGGCGAAGTAAGGCTTGAGACACCTGCCAAGACAGCTATTGAATCTTGTCCCCTGATAGAAATACCCATCTCTGAAGAGTGTAGAGAAAGAGAAAGACTTGGGACAGAACCACAGAGGATTAATTAATCGAAAGACACAGAGCATTCACTGAAGGCTGTCCAAATAAGGAGCGTGACTGTGAGCAGCCAAGGCTGCCAAGACCTTTGTAAAAATGTGCAGTGCAGAAGCCAGTTCAAAACAAAGTGCAGTCTTGAAAGGCAAAACACAGGAAACGCTGATGATCTGCAAGGATTGGAATATGTAGATAAATGTCCTTAAGCTAAAAACTGCACCTTTACATGGCAGTGAACATGGAGTACAAAAACTCAATTTTGAACTGGGGTGTAAGAGCAAAAATGGTTGAGATGCTTCAAGTCCTAAAATGGCATCCGTTGTATTTTTGGGGAACTATGAAAAGGTTGGAATAGAATGCCATGAACCTTTCCTGTGGTGGAACAGGTACCAAGACCTGCATATCCACCAGGAAATAAACCGCATCTAAAAACAGATAGCTCCTGACCGGATTGCAATGAACCCTGGACATGAAAAAATGACATGGAGAAGGGATGTTTTTGGTACCTTTCCATGATTACCTGCAAAAAACACACTGGCCCACCACAGTGAGAGAGAGACCGCGGATTTTGAAAGAGATGCAGAAAACCCTTGATTGACTGAAGTGGACCACACCCCTGCATATCATGCTATGGTAGAATTGTAAGCCTAGGGCTTTTGAAAGCCGTACCTCGGACGTGGAAACAAGGCCAAGCGACTCAACTATGCACGAAAACACAGGAACTGGGATGCAGAAAAATGGCAGCAGGTACTATGGACTGACGTGTCAAAATTTGAAATATTTGGCTGTAGCAGAAGGCAGATTGTGAGCTGAAGGGCTGGAGAGAGGTACAAGAATGAGTGCCTGCAGGGAACAGTGAAGCATGGTGGAGGTTCCTTGCAAGTTTGGGGCTGCATTTCTGCAGATATAGTTGGGGATTTGGTCAGAATTAAAGGGTCTCCTCAATGGTGAGAGGTAACAGGCAGATACTTATCCATCATGCAATACCATCAGAGAGGCATCTGATTGGCCCCAGTTTATTCTGCTGCATGACAATGACCCCAAACATAAAGCCAAAGTCAATAAGAACTATCTTCAGCGTAAAGAAGAACAGGAGTCCTGGAAGTGATGGTATGGACCCCACAGAGCCCTGATCTCAACATCATTGTGTCTGGAATTACATGAAGAGAGAGAAGCAACGGAGGTTGCCTAAATACACAGAAGAACTGTAGTTAGTTCTCCAAGATGTTTGGAACAACTTACCTGCCGAGTTCCTTAACAAATGAACTGATGCTGTTTTGAAGGCAAAGGGTGGTCACACCAAATATTTATTTGATTTAGATTTTTCTACTGTTCACTCACTATGCATTTTCTTAACTGATAAAAATAAACTATTGACATGTCTATTTTTGAAATCATTCTTACATTACAGAATTTTTTCACACCTGCCTAAGACTTTTGCACAGTCCTGTAGAAGAGGAAAATGGCTGAGAGAGAGCCATCCTCTAGAACACCCAGGTTCTATAACAGTCTAACCTCTGCTCCGTATCCATCCATGAGGCCAGAGATAGGAGCCTGTCTAATGGGGATTACACAGCCCCATATAAGTTAAGAAAAAAAAAGTCTAACTTAAAGAATATTTGCCCTGATGTGCCAACTTTCAGGTTACTTTTAAAACTGAACATGACTGGTGGGGGTAAAGTGGAATAGGGAGGGAGTTTCTGCCTCCAGGGAGCATTTAAAGTCAAATGCCCTGCCCTTGTATCCCCATGGTTCCTGTGTTCCACATTGGACATAAGAGGAAGGTATTTGAGAGAGTGAGCTTGTTATAAATTAAATACAGCAACATGTAAGGGAGAACAGATGAAGATGATCCTAACCTGCAGGAGACAAGAGACAGTCTGATGCTGTCTGAGAGATCTCAGGATCTTCTCCATCATTTCACCAGGGGTCTCAAGAGAGAATGGTACACAAAGTAGCTGAGAGATGAGATTAACAACATCCGAAAGAGCCACTGTAGAGTCCCATCCGGACACCCGGCAACTGTGGGGAAGAGAAAGCACAGTAAAGGACAATTACAGTGAGTGGGGAGGGGGTTTCCTGACACCTCACAAGGAACACCATCCTGTGTGCAGTATTGGGGGAGGGGATACTGATGAAGAAACTGCATCTATTCTAAAAGATACCCCTTGAGACAACTCAAAATGATGAAATCTCGGCACCACCAAATTAGTGTTTACTAAGATAAAATAAAAATTAGATCAAAGTGTGTTTGACACATATTATATTTCTTTCTTCACATATTTCTGAATTAAACTTATGTTATGATTTAGTTCCTCAGTCCTCCACAGCCTTTACATTATTTACATTGAGGCTTTACTTTAATTACTGTGTGTGTATGTGGCTTTACTTTAAAGGGATAGTAATACTTAAAATTTACTAATCCCCATATTGTAGGCATACAAAAAATAAATTAATTGCCCCAGTGCCATCTCTCAGACCTTTATGGTTTGAGAGATAATTACTTGCAAAGTTCCCCATCCCTCCCCTTTCCCTGAAGTCAGTGTTCTAGCTGACTGCAGGGGAATCGAGTCGTACGACCATCCGGCGGCTCTGCAGCAGAGCCGAGATTGCGTTAATAAAAAAGAAATCCTTCACTTAAAAGGTTTTCTACGTGTGCTTGCAAACCAAAGGGAAAGGGGAAGGAGGGGGGATCTTTGCGAGCGATTATCTCTCAATACATAAAGGTTTGAGAGATGGCACTGGGGGCAATTAATTTCTTTTTTGTACGCCTACAATATGGGGATTAGTACATTTTAAGTATTACTATCCCTTTAATTACTGTTTGTGTATAGGAGGCTTTATCTTATTTATTGTGTGTATTTAGGAAGATTTAGCTTATTTACTGCGTGTGTATATGAGGCTTTACCGTATTAACTGTGTGTATATTAGGATGCTTTACTTTAATTACTGTGTGTGTATAGGAGGCTTTACTTTTATTACTGTGTGTGTATGAGGATTTACTTTATTTACTGTGGGTGTATAGGAGGCTTTACTTTAATTACTGCTTGTGTATAGGAGGCTTTACCTTATTTATTGTGTTTGTATAGGAGGCTTTACTTTAAGTACTGTGTGTGTATAGGAGGCTTTACTTTAACTACAGTGTTTGTATAGGAGGCTTTAATTTAATTACTGTGTGTGTGTGTATATGAGGCTTTACTTTAATTACTGTGTGTGTATGAGGCTTTATCTTATTTACTGTGTGTATTTAGGAAGTTTTAACTTATTTACTGCGTGTGTATAGGAGGCTTTACCTTATTTACTGCGTGTGTATAGGAGGCTTTAATTTAATTACTGTGTGTGTGTGTGTGTGTGTATATGAGGCTTTACTTTAATTACTGTGTGTGTATGAGGCTTTATCTTATTTACTGTGTGTATTTAGGAAGTTTTAACTTATTTACTGCGTGTGTATAGGAGGCTTTACCTTATTTACTGTGTGTATAGGAGGCTTTACCTTATTTACTGCGTGTGTATAGGAGGCTTTACCTTATTTACTGCGTGTGTATAGGAGGCTTTACTTTAATTACTGTGTGTGTATAGGAGGTTTAACTTTATTTACTGTGTTTGTATAGGAGGCTTTACTTTAATTACTGTGTGTGTATAGGAGGCTTTACTTTAATTACTGTGTTTGTATAGGAGGCTTTACTTTAATTACTGTGTGTGTATGAGGCTTTACTTTAATTACTTTTAGTGTGTATAGGAGGCTTTACTTTAATTACTGTGTGTGTATAGGAGGCTTTACCTTGCTGAGTATGTATAGGAGGCTATACAACATGTACTGTGTGTATAGGAGGCTTTACCTTGCTGAGTATGTATAGGAGGCTATACAATATGTACTGTGTGTCTATAGGAGGCTTCATTTTAATTACTGTGTGTATAAGAAGCTTTACCTTAATTACTGTGTGTGTATATGAGGCTTTGTCTTATTTATTGTGTGTATTTAGGAAGCTTTATTTACTGACTGTGTATAAGGGGCTTTACCTTATTTAATGTGTGTGCATAGGAGGCTTTACCTTATTTACTGTGTGTACAGGAGGCTTTAATTACTGTGTGTTTAAAGGAGGCTTTACCTTGCTGCGTGTGTATAGGAGGCTTATTTACTGTGTGTGTATAGGAGGCTTTACATTATGTACTGTGTGTCTATAGGAGGCTTCACTTTAATTACGGTGTGTGTGTGTATAGTAGACTTTACCTTAATTACTGTGTCTATAGGAGACTTTACCTCATTTACTATGTGTGTGTGTGTGCGTGTGTATAGGAGGCTTTTCTTTAATTCATGTGTGTTTATAGGAGGCTTTACATTATGTACTGTGTGTCTATAGGAGACTTTACCTCATTTACTATGTGTGTGTGTGTATAGGAGGCTTTTCTTTAATTAATGTGTGTTTATAGGAGGCTTTACCTTAAAGGGATAGTAATACTTAGTGTTAACTTTATTTTATTTTGTAGGCATTAAAAAAAACATGAAGAATGATATAAGTCTTATATCTCAAACCTTTATGGTTTAAGAGATATTCACAAGCAAAGTTCCCCTCCCTCCCCTTTTACCTAGTGTAAGCCATCTCTTCTCAGATGTGAGTCTGGTTGTATGACCAGACAGATAACAGAAGGGGACAATTTTCTTTGTATGAAAACAATGAAAGCCCTTCCCCCCTTGACAAGTTTTTCAGCTTTTTCCATTATCTTAATTGAAGATTGTCCCTCTCTGCAGTCTACCTGGGCACCTACCTTCTGATCTGGTTGAACAGGGGGGGGGGATACTTTGCTTGTGAATATCTCTTAAACCAGAAATGTTTGAGAGATAAGACTTATATCGTTCTTCATGTTTTTTTAATGCCTACAAAATAAAATAAAGGTAAAACGAAGTATTACTATCCCTTTAAATAATGTGTGTTTGTATATGAGGCATTACCTTATTTACTGTGTGGGTATAGGTGGCTTTTCTTTATTTAGTGTCTAGAAAAAAGATGGTACCATGTTAGCCAGTGGAGTAGATAGGATTCAATGTGTAGCAAAATCCTCACAAGAGTGGTATAAAGGTGATACCTTTTAATGGCTAACTGAGGACATAACAAGTGCAAGCTTTCAGGACACTAAGGTCCCTTCTTCAGGCATGAGTTAATAAACAAAGCTAGAATAATACTGCATTTATATTTACATATACATTTGAACCAAAATATTTGAGTACACAGTGGGGGTCAATTAACTTAGTAAACATACAGTCTACATAGATATGAAATGATCTGCACAGGATTAGATCAAAGTTCTGGGAACAAGGAAATGTTCGTTAATAGTTATATTGAGACATGAAGACCATCTTTAATTAGTGTATGTGTGTATATAGGAAGCTTTACCTTATTTAATTTGTGTCTATAGGAGGCTTTACCTTAATTAGTTTGTATACAAGTAATTCCCCTGTGCACAAGCAGGAAAATCTAAAAGACATGGCCTGTTAGAGGTCTCTGAAGAGAAAGAGTTGGGAACCACTGTTCTAGACTGTATTAGACTTTACCCTCATTTAGACATCGGCTTTGAGAAGCCTGTGTAGAGGTTCTGCTACATTCGGCTATTCACCCCCTCCTGACCTCACTGCTGACATATGACTTACACCTCTGTCATGTGCTGCATAAAGATGGGGTTCATTAGGCCAGTCACCGTTACCATGATGATACTATCAGAGCTGGCCAACAGGGACAAGAAGTGGTCAGGGTCTCGCACCGCAGTCCGCAAGGCCAGGTCAAGAAAGCTAACAATTCCTACAAGAAAATAAACGTGTAAAGGAAAAAACGTTACCTCCTGCCACAGTTCAATTACAAGGTCCTCTCTATAAATCCAATGCAAGAACTAGGCATTCCTCACAACTACACTCCAGTTTATATGTGTTTCTCATAACCCCACACAAATATCTAAGAATTCCTTATAACCCCAGCTTAACATCCATGCCTTCCCCATAACACCATCCAAGCATCGAGGCTTTCCTCATAACCCCAACACAACATTAAGACCTTCTTCATAACCTCACCCCAACATCTAGGCATTCCTTATGACCCCCACCTCAACATCCTGGCCTTCCCCATAACACCACACAAATATCTTGACCTTTCTCATAATCCCAACACAAAATCAAGACCTTCCTCATAACCCCACCCCAAAATGTAGGCTTTTCTTCTAACCCTATCCAAACAACCACTCCTTCTAAACACCCCTACCCTAACACCTAGGCATTCCTCATAACTCCATCCAAACATCCAGGTCTTCCATATAAACATACTCCAACATCTACATTTTCTTCATAACCATACACCAACATCTAGGCCTCAATCATAACCTGCCCCTACACCCAGGCCTTGCTTATAATCACACCCCAACATCTAAGACTTCCTTGTAACCACATCCCAGAGTCTATGCCTTCCTCATAACTCCAGCCCCACATCAAAGGCTTCTTCATAACGCCCCCCTGAAACATCCAGGCCTTCCACATAACCCTCAACAACTACATAACCACATAACCCTCAACAACTTATAAACCTACACCAACATCTAAGCCTTCCTCATAACTACACCCCAACATCCAAGCCTTCTTCAAAACCCCACCCCAAATATAGGCATTCCACAGAACCCCAGACCCACATGAAGGGCTTCTTCATAACTGCCCCCTGAAACATCCAAGCCTTCCTCATAACCTCACTCAAACATCCAGGCCTTCATCACAACCACACCCAAACAAACATGCCTATCTCATAACCCTACCTCAACACGTACGTCTTTCTATCACTGTTGTTCCGTGGACTGTTGATACCCCTCTCCGTTTCCTGTACTCATCCTGGTCCTCCCGGCAGGTGGCCGGCAGCGTGCTGGTCACTTCCACATTCCTGCTGCCTCCCGGAGTTGTGCACGTCTTCGAGCTGCTTTTTGTAGACTCCTGTGCTATTGGCTCTTACTTGTCCCACCTTCCGGAAAGACTACTTAAGCTCCTTGGACTCTGAGCTTAGTTGCCCTTTCGTGGTGTACCAGTGCGTTAGCTTCCTGTGTCTGCTCTCTGTTGTAACCCTCACTTGGCTGCTGATTCCACTCTGTGTATGAGCTTTGGCCTTGTCTGACTACCTGCTCCATGTATGAACCTTGGCCTTGTCTGACTACCCGCTCCATGTATGAACCTTGGCCTTGTCTTACTACCCACTCCGTGTTTGTACCTTGGCCTTGTCTGACTAACAGCTCTGTGTTTGACCTTGGCCTTGTCAGACTACCTTTCTTTGCGTTGCCTCTGGGTTAGTCTGTTGCCTTCCAGATGTTGCCAGCGTTTTGGTCTATTACCGTGGGTATTGGCCTTGGGCCTTAGCGTTCTAGGGTACCGTGTGCATCTGTATTGGATCCTAGTGTTCTAAGGTTCCGTGTATCCTCCTACCAGCCACCCTCTCTCCATCTCAGGTAGGCTGCTTCCACTCTCCTGAGAGAACCTTAGGCTAGGTTCTATCTCATTGCTACGTTGAGGCACAATCTCGAATAGTGCAGGCATAGGCTCAGTGTTCAGCTCCTGGGTAGTGGACTGTAGCTTTTTCCTTACGTCTGTTCCCGGGGAAGGTTGGGGAAGTGCTTTTATCTGTATATTGCCTTAATAAAGTGGTGTTGATCTTATTGTCCATGTGTTGTGTTCTTATTTACCTAAGTCACTGTGACAGTACGAAAGGGCCATGAGTACTGAAGGTACAGGCAACCCAAAAGTTCCTAACATTCTGGCCAGAATGGACATATAGGATCAACGTATTGATCAGCTATTGTTGGCCATGCAAATGCTCCTTAACCGTACAACGCACCTAGATCGGACGGTCCAGCAACTGGTGACCTCCCCTGAATCGGCACCGGCTGTGCTTGCGAAACCTGAGACTAGTGCTCCCCGAGGGCTGTCTGGATCCGCTCCACTCCCTCAACGCTACGAAAGGAAACCTACACTCTGTCGTGGGTTCCTCAACCAATTGGGCATTTTCCTACGGTTGGTACCGCATGAGTTTCTGAATGAATGAAGCAAGGTTGGGTTCATGATTTTGCTTTTGTCGGGCAAGGCACTGGCATGGGCCAATCCTCTATGGGAGAAGGAGAAACCCATAATCTCTAATTTTACGGAATTTGTGGCTGCATTTCTTAGGCTCTTTATGTTCCAGCCCGGGCATTTTCCGCAGCTAAACAACTTATGACTATCCACCAGGGCGCACGCACTGTAGTCGAGCATGCAATCGAATTCCGTACTCCGGCAGCAGTGGTGGGCTAGAACAACGAGGCACTAGTGGCCGCATTCTCTCAAGGTGAAAGTGACTTGATTAAGGATGAGACGGCAGCCCGTGAGCTACCGGGGGATCTGGACAAACTCATCACCATTTTGATCCTGATGGATACCAGGATCAGAGAGACGGATGCGTAGGTCTTCGTCCCAACTGGCACCTAACTTTACGCTCCCACCCAGTCCTCCCTCGCCTCCCATACCCCCTGGTTCTGAGCCTGCCAGGGATGAGCCTATGCAGTTAGGTTTCATGCGCCTCTCAGTGGAGGAGAGGGCTTTCTGTCGAAGAGAAGGCCTTTGTTTATACTGTGGGAGGCTGGGTCACTTATTGCGGTCATGTCCCTTCTGGCCGAGAGACACCCGCACCTAGGGTCATGTCGGGGACCCTGGGTGGAGTTTCACAGTACCCAGAGATCCTGCAAGGGAAACCGATCCTTGAGGAAATTCTGTCTTGGGCTGCATCATCGGTGATTGCACCAGCCTTAATAGACTCTGGGCCGCTGGATATTTCATTGATGCAAGATTTGTGGCCAAGCATGCTATTCCTCTGTTGCCTCGTTCCTCCCCACTGGCTATCAAGGCCATTGACGGGAGACCCCTACAACCGTCACATGTTACACATGAGACTTGTCCCCTGTCTCTGAAGGTAGGGGAGCTTCTTGTGGAGACTCTGCAGGTTCAGGTCATAAATTCTCCTCATTACACCATCATTTTGGGGTTTCCCTTGCTGCAGACACATAACTCCAGGATATATTGGCAAACATGAGACATTGTGTCTTGGTCTGCAAGTTGTGCTAAGTCCTGCCTACAGCAGCCTACAAGAATACTTTGTACCTCTTCTTTGTTACCTGCAGAGTACCAGTCATACTGTGAGGTATTCAACAAGGTAGAGGCTAGTACATTACAGCAACACAGGCCTTATGATATACTATTGATTTGGTTCCGGGTGCCGTACCTTCCAGTGGTTGCATATATCCTCTGTAGGTAGAGGAGAATCGGGCCATGGAGGAATATGTGACCGATGCCCTATGCAGAGGGATTATTCACAAGTCCTCCTCGCCGGGTGGCGCAGGATTCTTTTTTGTAAAAAAGAAGGATGGGGAGTTAAGACCATGTATGGACTTCAGAGGTCTGAATAAGTTTATGGTCAAGAATGCTTACCCCATTTTGTTAAACACTGAGCTATTCGATCAGATTAAGGGTTCCACTGTTTTCATGAAGCTTGATCTGAGGGCCGTGTATAACCTAGTAAGAATTAAGGAGGGCCACGAGTGGAAGACAGAGTTTAACACATGGAGCAGACATTATGAATATTTGGTGATGCCTTTCGGGTTGTGCAACGCTCCCGATGTCTTCCAAGAATTCATCAACGATGTCTTGTGATATCTACTACGATGTGTAGTAGTCTATTTGTACGATATTTTTATCCATTCGCCAACCTTAGCAGCTCATCACTCAGATGCCGCTATGGTCTTGCAACTCTTGAAGGAAAATATGCTATTTTGCAAATTGGAGAAATGCGAATTCCATAAATCTCAGGTGACATTCTTGGGCTACGTGATCTCCTCACCTGGGTTGGTTATGGACCCGCAAAAACTTTCAGTAGTCCTACAGTGGTCACATCCTGTTGGGTCCTTACAGAGATTTTTGGGCTTCACTACTATAGGAAGTTTATACGGAACTTCTTCACAGCAGTTAAGTTACACACTGACATGACTCATAAGGGAGTGAATCCGTCTGACTGGTCTCCCAGAGTTCTTGAGGCCTTCAAGAGTTTACAATCTGCATTTGCTAAGGCTCCTCTCTTGTCCCATCCGAATCCCACCCTGCCCTTTACCTTGGAGGTAGATGCGTCTGAGTCAGGAGTTGGCGCCCTCCTGTCCCAGCGCTCGGCTCCCGGTAAAACCTTGCTTCCTTGTGGGTTTTTTCAAAAAAGTTGTCTAAGGCGGAGAATCTGTATGACATTGGCGATCATAAACTGCTGGCCATTATTCTCCCATTCGAGAATGGCGGTACCTCCTGGAGGAGACCAGTTCCCCGATCCTGATTTTCACAGATCATAAGAATCTTATCTATCTATCTGAGGCCAAGAGGCTTTCTCCTTGGCAGGCTAGATGGGCCCTGTACCTTTCTAGATTCAATTATGTGGTCTAGTATCTTCCTGGCACCAAGGATATTAAAGCGGACGCTCTTTCCCGGCAATTCGGTTCTGATCCTGAGTCTGAAAGTACTCCTGTTCCTATCATTTCGTGAAGGACAAGGTGGCAAGCAGTTAGGAGACCACGGAGAGACCATGACTGGTGGTCGGATCCAGTCCAAGTGAACACACCTAGAGGCAAGCTCAGCCTCTTATAAATGTGAGTACCCTAATAAGGGGATTTTTATATCTTAATCTTGAGATACTGGTTCCATCTTACTACACTTAGAGTGGATTGTGCTGTTCTGTTTTTTCCTTTTTTCCATCGGTATAACCCCACCCAAATAGCAATACCTTCATTATAACCTTTCAATAAAATCCAGTCCTTCCTTAAATTAGAATACAAGATCAAGGCCCTTCTTATAATCCCAACACCCTAGCCCTTCTAAAAACCCCATTTTTAAGATCCTAGCCTCCTTACCGTGCGCTCATCCTCTATCACACTTCTTCCTCGCCATGAACATGCTCTTACCATACTATCTCTTAATAACTGTCTTTACATCTTTCACATTCAACCCAATAAACATTCCCCCTAACATTCCTGCCTTATTTATAACCATCTGCCCAAAATAACACCTCTTTCTTTTCTACTACCATATACTCATCCATAGCACTGTTCTGCCTACTTCCCTGGATACAGCCTGATTTTTTCATCCTAACTGCCCCTTGTCTGTTGTGTCAACTCACCCAGTGTCACTGCACTCAACAATACCATGTGATGTCAATGTTCCCTACTCACCACGTACAGACAGCATGTTCCAGTCCGGCTGAGCACACTCATTCTCCCTTGGAGTGTCTCCCTCCATCTGAGCTCTTGGACCAGATAAACACAGCAACACACTCAAACGGTGCCATAGGAAAGCACTTTCCTCTATGAGTGTCATGAAGAGTGCCTCCTCCTATGAGAGGGATTAGAATATTATTGGTCTGACACAAACACAGATGGACACATTGGGCACTTTTGATTACCTGGTTCAGTTTTTGATGTGGCACTCATAAATGTTGAGTATCCTGTTACTACCAGGCGTTGGTCTGACATACACAAACATTTGCATACACACTCACTACACACAGACACATTGAATGTCGTGTTTTTACTTGCTTCATGTAATGATGTGACACACACAGAAAGACAAGCTGGACATTCTGTTATTACCTGGTTCAGCTGTTGGTGTGACAAAAACACATTGGGTCAGGGGTCTTGAGATTACCTGGTTCAGTTGCTGATGTAGAAAGTGGAAAATCCAGTCATATATTCCAGAGCCCAGGGGAGGAGGAAACACCAACTGAAAAACACCACAGGAGGAAGTATTTCTCTGTGTGTGCGTGTGTCTGCGTTAGATATCTATATCTATCTATCTATTTAGAGGGAGACAGAGAGGAAGAGAGAGAAAGAGAGAAGTAGCACTCAATCTTTATGTAGATAAAAGCCCAGGTGCACAATTCAAAATTACAACATGCAAACAGAAAAAGGAGGGCAGCACCAGTGAGACTTTATGTAGGAAAATACGATTTTATTGGGTCAATTCAAATGTAAGAGGAATAGGTCAGTATCTCTGGAGTTTAGTCACATGGTGATTACTAGACATGAGGAATAGGCCAGTCTCTCTGGGGTTACGTCACACGGTGATTACTAGACATAAGAAATATGTCAGTATCTCTGGGGTGTAGTCACACGATGATACTAGACATGGGGAGTAGGTCAGTATCTCTGTGTTGTAGTCACACGGTGATTACTAGACATGAGGAATAGGTCAGTATCTCTGGGGTGTTGTCACACAGTGATGATTAGACATGAGGAATAGGTCAGTATCTCTGGGGTTTAGTCACACGGTGATTACTAGACATGAGGAATAGGTCAGTATCTCTGGGGTTTAGTCACACGGTGATTACTAGACCTAAGGATTAGGTCAGTGTCTCTGGTGTAGTCACACGGTGATGATTAGACATGAGGAATAGGCCAGTATCTCTGTGTTGTAGTCACGCGGTGATTACTAGACCTAAGGATTAGGTCAGTGTCTCTGGTGTAGTCACACAATGATTACTAGACATGAGGAATAAATCAGTGTCTCAGTGTTGTAGTCACACGGTGATTACTAGACATCAGGAATAGGTCAGTGTCTCAGTGGTGTAGTCACACGGTGATTACTAGACATGAGGAATAGGTCAGTATCTCTGGGGTTTAGTCACACTGTGATTACTAGACATGTGAAATATGTCAGCATCTCTGGGGTGTAGTCACACGGTGATACTAGAAATGAGGAATAGGTCAGTATCTCTGGGGTTTAGTTACATGGTGATTACTAGACATGAGGAATAGGTCAGTATCTCTGGGGTTTAGTCACACTGTGATTACTAGACATGTGAAATATGTCAGCATCTCTGGGGTGTAGTCACACGGTGATACTAGAAATGAGGAATAGGTCAGTATCTCTGGGGTTTAGTTACATGGTGATTACTAGATACGAGGAATAGGTTAGCATCTCTGGGGTGTAGTCACACGGTGATACTAGAAATGAGGAATAGGTCAGTATCTCTGGGGTTTAGTCGCACGGTGATTACTAGACATGAGGAATAGGTTAGTATCTCTGTGGTGTAGTCACACAGTGAGTAATAGACAGGAGGAATAGGTCAGTATCTCTGGGGATTAGTCACATGGTGATTACTAGACACGAGGAATAGGTCAGAATCTCTGGGGTTTAGTCATGCGGTGATTACTAGACATGAGGAATAGGTTAGTATCTCTGTGGTTTAGTCACACGGTGATCAATAGAGTTGAGGAACAGGTCAGTGTCTCTGTGGCTTAGTCACACGGTGATTACTAGACATGAGGAATAAGTCAGTATGTCTGTGGTTTAGTCACACGGTGATTACTAGACATTAGGAATAGGTCAGTGTCTCTGTGGTTTAGTCACACTGTGATTTCTAAACATGAGGAACAGGTCAGTATCTCTGGGGTTTAGTCACACTGTGATTACTAGACATGAGGAATAGGTCAGTATCTCTGGGGTTTAGTCACATGGTGATTACTAGACATGAAGATTAAGTCAGTATCTTGGGTTTAGTCACACTGTGATTACTACAGATGAGGAATTGGTCAGTATATCTGTGGATTAGTCACACTGTGATTACTAGACACGAGGAATAGGTCTGTATCTCTATTGTTTAGCCACATGTTGATTACCAAACATAAGGAATAGGTCAGTATCCCTAGGGAGTAGTCATACTGTGACAACTAGACATGAGGAATAGGTCAGTATTTATGGGGTATAGTCACACTGTGATTACTAGACAAAAGGAACAGGACAGCATCCCTGGGGTGTAGTCACACGGTGATTACTAGACATGAGGAATAGGTCAGAATCTATGGGGATTAGTCACACGGTGATTACTATACATGAGGAATAGGTCAGAATCTCTGGTGCTTAAGTCAAGCTGTGATTACTAGACATGTGGAATACGGCAGAATCTCTGGGGTTTAGTCACACGGTGATTAATAGACATGGGGAATGGGTCAGTATCTCTGTGGTTTAGTCACATAGTGATTACTAGACATGAGGAATAGGTCAGTAACCCTGGGGTTTAGTCACACAGTGAATACTAGACATGAGGAATAGGTCAGTATCTCTGGAGTTTAGTTACACAGTAATTACTAGACATGAGGAATAGGTCAGTATCTTTGGGGTGTAGTCAAACGGTGATTACTAGACATTAGGAATAGGTCAGTGTCTCTGTGGTTTAGTCACACTGTGATTACTAGACATGAGGAACAGGTCAGTATCTCTGGGGTTTAGTCACACTGTGATTACTAGACATGAGGAATAGGTCAGTATCTCTGGGGTTTAGTCACATGGTGATTACTAGACATGAGGAATAGGTCAGTATCTCTGGGGTTTAGTCACACGGTGATTACTAGACCTAAGGATTAGGTCAGTGTCTCTGGTGTAGTCACACGGTGATGATTAGACATGAGGAATAGGCCAGTATCTCTGTGTTGTAGTCACGCGGTGATTACTAGACCTAAGGATTAGGTCAGTGTCTCTGGTGTAGTCACACAATGATTACTAGACATGAGGAATAAATCAGTGTCTCAGTGTTGTAGTCACACGGTGATTACTAGACATCAGGAATAGGTCAGTGTCTCAGTGGTGTAGTCACACGGTGATTACTAGACATGAGGAATAGGTCAGTATCTCTGGGGTTTAGTCACACTGTGATTACTAGACATGTGAAATATGTCAGCATCTCTGGGGTGTAGTCACACGGTGATACTAGAAATGAGGAATAGGTCAGTATCTCTGGGGTTTAGTTACATGGTGATTACTAGACATGAGGAATAGGTCAGTATCTCTGGGGTTTAGTCACACTGTGATTACTAGACATGTGAAATATGTCAGCATCTCTGGGGTGTAGTCACACGGTGATACTAGAAATGAGGAATAGGTCAGTATCTCTGGGGTTTAGTTACATGGTGATTACTAGATACGAGGAATAGGTTAGCATCTCTGGGGTGTAGTCACACGGTGATACTAGAAATGAGGAATAGGTCAGTATCTCTGGGGTTTAGTCGCACGGTGATTACTAGACATGAGGAATAGGTTAGTATCTCTGTGGTGTAGTCACACAGTGAGTAATAGACAGGAGGAATAGGTCAGTATCTCTGGGGATTAGTCACATGGTGATTACTAGACACGAGGAATAGGTCAGAATCTCTGGGGTTTAGTCATGCGGTGATTACTAGACATGAGGAATAGGTTAGTATCTCTGTGGTTTAGTCACACGGTGATCAATAGAGTTGAGGAACAGGTCAGTGTCTCTGTGGCTTAGTCACACGGTGATTACTAGACATGAGGAATAAGTCAGTATGTCTGTGGTTTAGTCACACGGTGATTACTAGACATTAGGAATAGGTCAGTGTCTCTGTGGTTTAGTCACACTGTGATTTCTAAACATGAGGAACAGGTCAGTATCTCTGGGGTTTAGTCACACTGTGATTACTAGACATGAGGAATAGGTCAGTATCTCTGGGGTTTAGTCACATGGTGATTACTAGACATGAAGATTAAGTCAGTATCTTGGGTTTAGTCACACTGTGATTACTACAGATGAGGAATTGGTCAGTATATCTGTGGATTAGTCACACTGTGATTACTAGACACGAGGAATAGGTCTGTATCTCTATTGTTTAGCCACATGTTGATTACCAAACATAAGGAATAGGTCAGTATCCCTAGGGAGTAGTCATACTGTGACAACTAGACATGAGGAATAGGTCAGTATTTATGGGGTATAGTCACACTGTGATTACTAGACAAAAGGAACAGGACAGCATCCCTGGGGTGTAGTCACACGGTGATTACTAGACATGAGGAATAGGTCAGAATCTATGGGGATTAGTCACACGGTGATTACTAGACATGAGGAATAGGTCAGAATCTCTGGTGCTTAAGTCAAGCTGTGATTACTAGACATGTGGAATGCGGCAGAATCTCTGGGGTTTAGTCACACGGTGATTAATAGACATGGGGAATGGGTCAGTATCTCTGTGGTTTAGTCACATAGTGATTACTAGACATGAGGAATAGGTCAGTAACCCTGGGGTTTAGTCACACAGTGAATACTAGACATGAGGAATAGGTCAGTATCTCTGGAGTTTAGTTACACAGTAATTACTAGACATGAGGAATAGGTCAGTATCTTTGGGGTGTAGTCAAACGTTGATTACTAGACATTAGGAATAGGTCAGTGTCTCTGTGGTTTAGTCACACTGTGATTACTAGACATGAGGAACAGGTCAGTATCTCTGGGGTTTAGTCACACTGTGATTACTAGACATGAGGAATAGGTCAGTATCTCTGGGGTTTAGTCACATGGTGATTACTAGACATGAAGATTAAGTCAGTATCTTGGGTTTAGTCACACTGTGATTACTACAGATGAGGAATTGGTCAGTATATCTGTGGATTAGTCACACTGTGATTACTAGACACGAGGAATAGGTCTGTATCTCTATTGTTTAGCCACATGTTGATTACCAAACATAAGGAATAGGTCAGTATCCCTGGGAAGTAGTCATACGGTGACTACTAGACATGAGGAATAGGTCAGTATTTATGGGGTATAGCCACACTGTGATTACTAGACAAAAGGAACAGGACAGCATCCCTGGGGTGTAGTCACACGGTGATTACTAGACATGAGGAATAGGTCAGAATCTATGGGGATTAGTCACACGGTGATTACTAGACATGAGGAATAGGTCAGAATCTCTGGTGCTTTAGTCAAGCTGTGATTACTAGACAGGTGGAATACGGCAGAATCTCTGGGGTTTAGTCACACGATGATTAATAGACATGGGGAATGGGTCAGTATCTCTGTGATTTAGTCAAATAGTGATTACTAGACATGAGGAATAGGTCAGTATCCCTGGGGTTTAGTCACACAGTGAATACTAGACATGAGGAATAGGTCAGTATCTCTGGAGTTTAGTTACACAGTAATTACTAGACACGAGGAATAGGTCAGTATCTTTGGGGTGTAGTCACACGGTGATTACTAGACATGAGGAATAGGTCAGTATCTCTGGGGTGTAGTCACACAGTGATTACTAGACATGAGGAATAGGTCAGTATCTTTGGGGGTTAGTCACACGGTGATTATTAGACATGAAGAATAGGTCAGTATCTCTGGGGTTTAGTCACACTGTGATTACTAGGCATGAGGAATAGGTCAGTATGTCTGGGGCATAGTCACACGGTGATTACTAGACATGAGGAATAGGTCAGTATCTTTGGGGTTACGTCACACGGTGATTACCAGGCATGAGGAATAGATCAGTATCTTTGGGGTTTAGACACACGGTGATTACTAGACATGAGGAATAGGTCAGTATCTCTGGGGTTTAGTCACACGGTGATTACTAGACATGAGGAATAGGTCAGTATCACTGGGGTTTAGTCACACGGTATTACTACACATGAGGAATAGGTCAGAATCTCTGTAGTTTAGTTACACGGTGAAGTGCATCCTCTTACTTGTGGTATTTCTGTGAGAGAAAACCTTATAGCCCCCATCAACCTCTCAAATGGCAGCATGAAGGGTTGTCCGCAATCGTGGAGAGCTGATGTCAGGACTGCAGCTGAAGCCTGGGAAGCCAAAGAGAGAAGGACAGGTCATATAGCAAGGTCAGTGAGAAAGATTATAGGACAAAGACAGGACACAGTAAGAAAGAGAATGATACCCCTGCTGTACTAGCACTCAGTAGCTGATATAAGATATATGATGGTATATGAAATAGATGCCATACAGTGGTAGATATATAGGCACTAAAACTAAAAGAAAAGGCTAATAGGTCAGAAAAGGGACGTGATGTCGGCCTTGTGGACTCTATGAGCATTTTACAAATCACTTTATCTGTAGGCATTTAGAAGTCAGATAGCAATGCCATTTATATCCCCAAAACCTGCCCATCTAGTGGGTAACAATCAGGGTGCAAGAAAATATTATATCTTGGACATACAAAGATTCACAAGGAATCTGCTTCTTCACTTTATTTTTGCTCTGAAAGAGCATAATAAACCAAGTTAAGAAATGACACCAGTATCACAAGGTGTTAGTCTTGAGATTGTCAATGTCTTCAATGTTTTACCAGAACATCTAGAAGAAAGTGATAGCAGTAGGCGCAGATTGCCTTATGCACCACAGTAGATTGCTTAAAGGGATAGTAATGTTTCATAATAAAAGCAGCTCTAATTAACCATCATAGTATTTGGACTTTGGAGAGTGTTATTTAAACACTGTCAGAGTTATAGTTCAAGAGTAATTCATTGACAAAGTATCCCCCTCCCGCCCCTTTTACTGATGTCACACTGTTCAGCCAGATCAGAAGGGAGGTGCCCAGGTAGACTGCAGAAAGGGACAATCTTCAATCAAAGGGATAGTAATACTTCGTTTTAACTTTATTTTATTTTGTAGGCATTAAAAAAACATGAAGAATGATATAAGTCTTATCTCTGAAACCTTTATGGTTTATGAGATATTCACAAGCAAAGTTCCCCTCCCCGCCCCTTTTACCTAGTGTAAGCCATCTCTTCTCACATGTGAGTCTGGTTGTATGACAGTACAGATAACAGAAGGGGACAATTTTCTTTGTATGAAAAGAATGAAAGCCCTTCCCCCCCTTGACAAGTTTTTCAGCTTTTTCCATTATCTTAATTGAAGATTGTCCCTCTCTGCAGTCTACCTGGGCATCTCCCTTCTGATCTGGTTGAACAGGGGGGGGATACTTTGTTTGTGAATATCTCTTAAACCATAAAGGTTTCAGAGATAAGACTTATATCATTCTTCATGTTTTTTTAATGCCTACAAAATAAAATAAAGTTAAAATGAAGTATTACTATCCCTTTAAGATAAGGGAAAAACCTGAAAAGCTTGTCAAGGGGGGCAGGGCTTTCATTGTTCTCATAGGAAGAAGATTTTCCCCTGCTGTTATCTGGACTGCATTCCACATCTGAGAAGAGATGGCTTACACTAGGTAAAAGGGGCGGGAGGGGGAAACTTTGCTTGTGAATATCTCTCAAACCATAAAGGTTTGAGAGATAAGACTTATATCGTTCTTCATGTTTTTTTAATGCCTACAAAATAAAATAAAGATAAAACGAAGTATTACTATCCCTTTAATCATTTTGAAGCACAGTCGCTCGAATCTGATTGGCGGGGATTTGTGTGTGTCAGCACATCTCAGCCAATGGCTGTGAGGGAATCGGATCAGAGGCTGCCCATATATAAGGCGGTCTCTGCCCTGGTTTCCTCATTGCGGAACAGACATCGCCCCGACAGGAGGGAACCTGTGGCTCATGGCACTGTCTCCACTGCCGCCACCTCTGCGGCAACGCACAGCAGCGGAGACAGATGATAATTAAGCTAAGGCAACATTCTTTGTTTCAGGGATATAGACCATATATGCACACGTGTTCTCTGGGGGGCAGATATTATTTGGCGATTTAATATGGCACTGTATATGTTTATTCTGTGGCATTTAATTAACCCGTTGAGGCCAGAGAGGTCCGCAACACATTGCTTTGCAATGCGTTGTATACCCCTCTGGCACTCAAGGGGTTCAACTACATCTTGTTTCAAAGATGTACTTATACTCGATTTTCTATTACAGGACAGCAAGAGAGAAGAAAGAAGAGAGAACATAAGAAGGAAGAGAAGATAGAAGAAAGAAGAAACAAAGGTAGAGAACAGAAGGAGACAGACAGTGGATGACAGGTATGTGTAACATGGATCAGTTAATGATCGGTGCTTAGCAGTATGTCAGGCACCAATAGTTAATTGTTTTTTAATGTTAAGTTCCCAATATCGCTGCTCTTAGCGGCATTTTGGGAAGTTAACTCACAAAACAGACGTTTAGCCACAAGACTGTTTTTGTGGCTTAACGTCCTTTATGATCACAGCTGGTAGGGCCTTTGAATACCATGTTAGACATTTTATTTTGTCAGACGGTATTCACTTTGGCCCTACCGGCTATGCTAACGCCTGCCTTTAAATCGAGCCCTAAGAGTGTAACGAAAAGACAAGGAAAGGGCGCTACATGAGAAACTAAGAGTGTAACGAAAAGAAAAGGAAAGGGCGCTACATGAGAAACTAAGAGTGTAACGAAAAGACAAGGAAAGGACGCTACATGAGAAACTAAGAGTGTAACGAAAAGACAAGGAAAGGGCGCTACATGAGAAACTAAGAGTGTAACGAAAAGAAAAGGAAAGGGCGCTACATGAGAAACTAAGAGTGTAACGAAAAGACAAGGAAAGGGCGCTACATGAGAAACTAAGAGTGTAACGAAAAGAAAAGGAAAGGGCGCTACATGAGAAACTAAGAGTGTAACGAAAAGACAAGGAAAGGGCGCTAAATGAGAAACTAAGAGTGTAACGAAAAGACAAGGATACCCCTGCAGAGCTAGCACACCTACATTTCTCACAGCCCAGTGGGACAGTAAAGGCTCAAGACAAAACAAGATTAACCTCTTAGGATACAGAGGTTAATAATTCACAAAACCTAGTGAATATTTAAGATGGACATGTTAGCACCATTAGTTTTGAATGACTCATTAGAGAGTAATAAATTAATTTATTTCATAACTCAATTAGATTTATATTTTAAGTCTTTAAAAAAAACCACATAATAGGAAGTAAAATGCATGCACTATGTAGGTGTAGTTAGAGATTATTATAGCTCCCTATACGTTACAATAACTAAAAAGGGATAAAATAAGAGTTACATACATAGAAACAACAGGAGAGAGGTCCCTGCCCCAAGAAGCTTACAGTCTAAATGGGTAGTAGAAGACAGACAATAGGGTAAGACGGTGTCAAGTGCTGAGATTACAAGTGCCGAGTTTGCAAAAATGTAGTGCATTGTCCTAGTGCTCCAAAAGATAGGATTTCAGGGTAGAATTAAAGATAGAGGGGGATTGTTCAAGACGTAGGGAGCAGGGGTATGGGGTTCCATAGGTAGGGAGCGGGGGTATGGAGTTCCATAGGTAGGGAGAGAGGTATGGATTTCCATAGGAAGAGAGGTATGGAGTTCCATAGGTAGGAAGAGAGGTATGGCGTTCCATAGGTAGGGAGAGAGGTATGGCGTTCCATAGGTAGGAAGAGAGGTATGGCGTTCCATAGGTAGGAAGAGAGGTATGGATTTCCATAGGTAGGGAGAGAGGTATGGATTTCCATAGGTAGGAAGAGAGGTATGGAGTTCCATAGGTAGGGAGAGAGGTATGGATTTCCATAGGTAGGAAGAGAGGTATAGCGTTCCATAGGTAGGAAGAGAGGTATGGATTTCCATAGGTAGGGAGAGAGGTATGGCGTTCCATAGGTAGGAAGAGAGGTATAGCGTTCCATAGGTAGGGAGAGAGGTATGGATTTCCATAGGTAGGAAGAGAGGTATGGGGTTCCATAGGTAGGAAGAGAGGTATGGAGTTCCATAGGTAGGAAGAGAGGTATGGCGTTCCATAGGTAGGAAGAGAGGTATGGGGTTCCATAGGTAGGGAGAGAGGTATGGAGTTCCATAGGTAGGAAGAGAGGTATGGATTTCCATAGGTAGGAAGAGAGGTATGGGGTTCCATAGGTAGGAAGAGAGGTATGGAGTTCCATAGGTAGGGAGAGAGGTATGGCGTTCCATAGGTAGGAAGAGAGGTATGGGGTTCCATAGGTAGGGAGAGAGGTATGGAGTTCCATAGGTAGGAAGAGAGGTATGGATTTCCATAGGTAGGAAGAGAGGTATGGATTTCCATAGGTAGGAAGAGAGGTATGGCGTTCCATAGGTAGGAAGAGAGGTATAGCGTTCCATAGGTAGGGAGAGAGGTATGGATTTCCATAGGTAGGAAGAGAGGTATAGCGTTCCATAGGTAGGGAGAGAGGTATGGAGTTCCATAGGTAGGAAGAGAGGTATGGAGTTCCATAGGTAGCGAGAGAGGTATGGAGTTCCATAGGTAGGAAGAGAA
Source organism: Rhinophrynus dorsalis (assembly GCA_037306005.1). Taxonomy (NCBI): domain Eukaryota; kingdom Metazoa; phylum Chordata; class Amphibia; order Anura; family Rhinophrynidae; genus Rhinophrynus; species Rhinophrynus dorsalis. The sequence continues at coordinate 755,944 of CM074725.1, read as the reverse complement.
GTATGTAGTTCCATAGGTAGGGAGAGAGGTATGGAGTTCCATAGGTAGGAAGAGAGGTATGGAGTTCCATAGGTAGGAAGAGAAGTATGTAGTTCCATAGGTAGGGAGAGAGGTATGGAGTTCCATAGGTAGGAAGAGAGGTATGGAGTTCCATAGGTAGCGAGAGAGGTATGGAGTTCCATAGGTAGGAAGAGAAGTATGTAGTTCCATAGGTAGGGAGAGAGGTATGGAGTTCCATAGGTATGGAATGGAAAGTGAAAAAGGTTTGAGATGGGAGATGGCAGAGGATGTGGATGGTGTAACGACTGTAGTGTGCAGAGTGAAGGAGGCAGCCAGGAACATAAGAGGAGATAAGGGAAGAGATGCAAGTAGGGTTAGCAGTGTGGAGAGCATTAAAGGAATTTTGTGAGCAGGTTCAGTTTTTGGGGAGAGTGTGGTGATTTGTGCAGCGAGTTTAAAACAGATTGCACAGGGAAAAGATGGATAGCAGGTAGGCCAGTTAATATATTGCAATAGTCTAAGTGGGACAGAATAAGGGCATGTACAAGAGTTTTAATAGTTTTTTTGGGAGAGGAATGGGTGGATTTTAGCAATGTTGCAGAGAAAGAAGCAAGATGTTCTAGCCACGGAGTTAATGTGAGGGGAGAAGGAAAGGCAGGAACCAAATATGGCCCCAAGGCAGCGTGCTGAGCTGACTGGATCAATGTCAATTCCATCAACTGTAATGGTGAAGCTAGGTGTTGGGCAAGGTCTTGGAGGGAAAATGAGAAGTTCAGTTTTGGACACGTTTATCTTCAGCTGATGGTGGGCCATCCAGAAGGATATGGCCAAGAGGCAGTTTGAAATTTGTAACTGGATTTGAGGTGAAAGATCAGGAGTGGATATGTAAATTTGAGAATCATCAGCTTATAGATGATACTTGAAGTCAAATGAATTAACAAGTTCACCCAATGAAAGGGTGTACAGTGAGAAAAGTAGCAGACCCAGAAGGGAGCCTTGAGGCACTCCCACAGACAGAGGGACTGTAGAGGAGGTGTTATTGCCAGAAGACACAAAAAAGGTACATTGTGAAAGATAGGAGGAGAGCCAAGTTGCTTGATTGCAGAAACCAAGATTGTGGAGAATTTGAGAAAGAACTGAATGGTTAACTGTGTCAGAGGCAGAGGATGTGAAGCAGTATAAGTATAGAAAACTGGTCTTAGGATTTTGCAGTCTGGAGATCATTAGCCACTGTACAGAGAGCTGTCTCAATTGAGTGACAACATCAGAATTTAGACTACAAAAGGTCCATATGATTGTTCGAGTTGAGGAATTTCGTTATTTACAAGAAGACAAGGCATTTCAAGAGTTTTAAAGCGGAACTACCACTCCAAAAATTTTTTAGCTTAACTAAGTCCCCATCTGGCAACTAGCTGCTTAGTAGCGCTAGTCGCCAGAATTATTACCTTAATAGATTTATGCTCTCTTCTATGGCTGGCTGTAGCACAGAGCGCAGACATCTTGCCATTGTGACGTCCGCGCGCCTGCGCTGTCAGTCCCAGCCAGAGCCGGAGGGCTCCTAGTAACGTCTCCTAGACCTGACTGGGACTGGCAGCGCAGGCGCGCGGACGTCACAGTGGTAAGATGTCCATGCTCCGTGCTACTGTCAGCCATAGAAGAGAGCATAAATCTATTAAATAAGGTCATAATTCTGGCGACTAGCACTACTAAGCAGCTAGTCGCCAGATGGGGACTTAGTTAAGATAAAGATTTTGTGGGGTGGTAGTTCCCCTTTAAAGTAAAAGGTAGAAGGGAGAAAGGTTGATTGTTAGAGAGACAGGAGGGGTCCATGTTATCCTTCGTGGCTTAATTTGTGGCTGTTTGAATGAAGAAGGGAAGGTGCCTGTGAAGAGAGAAGTGGGAGGGCAAAGGGTCCAAGGAACATCTATGAATGACCACTTTTAGGAGGTCTTTTTAATAAATATACAATTTTTTATACATATTTTTGCAGCACGTTTTGTCTACTTAATACTATCATATATAAATTTTTTAAAAACCCTTCGAGTATTGATTGGAGTATCGTGGTGTAAGAAAGAATCCCACTATTACTTGCGCAGGGGTAAGCTGAGAACAATTCCCTGCATGCGATTAACTATGCTTGTGCATTGAGGACACCGATGAGACCAGCTCTGTGAGTACTATCATTTGATATAATGGATATGCTTTAATAGCATTCTAAACAGTACAATTCCTACTTTATCTTTATCTCTTTTATTTCTGGGTCCCTCTGGGAGAACACTTTGTGTGAAACCAACTGGACATATGGGAGCAGCTGAGTGATCCATACACTGAAAGAGCGAGCCCAAGTGGGAGTGGGTATTGAAATCTCCCATCTGTGATTTTTGTCTTTCCTACATATAATTGACAGACCATTTTAAATTGTGAGTACACACGTAAATGGGCTGGAAGTGGGACAAATTGATTTAAGAATATACTACTCTATGAGGCACCTCTTTGTGTTTTTCTCAGTTTCTTCAGTGATACTACTCCTCCAATTCCCATGTGTTCTATGGAGCCAGTTCACTAACATCTCTAATGCATAACAAATACACTGGAGAAATGATATCACTGGAGAGGTCATCTCCACATTATCACCTCTTTACAGCACCTTAGTGTATAATTCTCCTGGAGGAATTAATTGTTCAAATCAACAATGACATGAACTTCAATCAGTCTCTAGATGCCTATACACACTGTTAGCTTCCCAGACATACCCATTTGCAGAGCACACAATAACATTATATCAACTGCCCATACATCCCCATCTACAGGGGACATTATAGCATTTTGTCAACTTCCCACACATGCCCATCTACTTGGGACACAATACCATTTTGTCAACTTCTGAACATCCCCATCTACAGGAGACACAATAACATTCAGTCAACCTCCCAGACATCCCCATCTACAGGGCATACAATAACATTCTGTCAACTTCCCAGACATCCCCATCTAGAGGGCATACCACAACATTCTGTCAACTTCCAGACATCCCCATACAGGGCATCCAATTACATTCTATCAACTTCCTAGATATCCCCATCTACAGGGCATACAATAACATTCTGTCATCTTCCCAGACATCCCCATCTACAGGGGATATAATAATATTCTTTCAACCTCCCAGACATCCCCATCTACAGGACATACAATAACATTCTTTCAACTTCCCAGACATCCCCATCTAGACGGCATACCACAACATTCTGTCAACTTCCAGACATCCCCATACAGGGCATCCAATTACATTCTATCAACTTCCTAGATATCCCCATCTACAGGGCATACAATAACATTCTGTCATCTTCTCAGACATCCCCATCTACAGGGGATATAATAATATTCTTTCAACTTCCCGGACATCCCCATCTACAGGGAATACAATAACTTTCTGTCATCTTCCCAGACATACCCATCTACAGGGGACACAATAACATTCTGTCAACTTCCTAGATATCCCCATTTACAGGGCACACAATAATATTCTGTCAGCTTCCCAGACATCCCCATCTACGGGGCATACAATAACATTCTGTCATCTTCCCAGACATCTCCACCTACAGGACATACAATAACATTCTGTCATCTTCCCAGACATCCCCATCTACGGGGCATACAATAAAATTCTGTCAACTTCTCAGACATCCCCATCTACGGGGCATACAATAACATTCTGTCAACTTCTCAGACATCCCCATCTACAGGGAATACAATAACATTCTGTCATCTTCCCAGACTTCTCCACCTACAAGGGATACAATAACATTCTGTCAACTTCCCAGACATCTCCACCTACAGGACATACAATAACTCTCTGTCATCTTCCCAGACATCCCCATCTACGGGGCACATAATAACATTCTGTCAGCTTCCTAGACATCCCCATCTACAGGGCATACAATAACATTCTGTCAACTTCCTAGACATCCCCATCTACAGGACATACAATAACATTCTGTCATCTTCCCAGACATCTCCACCTACAGGTCATACAATAACATTCTGTCAACTTCCCAGACATCTCCACCTACAGGACATACAATAACATTCTGTCAACTTCCCAGACATCTCCACGTACAGGACATACAATAACTCTCTGTCATCTTCCCAGACATCCCCATCTACGAGGCACACAATAACATTCTGTCAACTTCCCAGACATTCCCATCTACAGGGCATACAATAACATTCTGTCATCTTCCCAGACATCTCCACCTACAGGACATACAATAACATTCTGTCAACTTCCCAGACATCCCCATCTACAGGACAAACAATAACATTCTGTCAGCTTCCCAGTCATCCCTATTTACAGAGTAAACAATAACATTCTGTCAGCTTCCCAGATATCCCTATTTACAGAGTAAACAAGAACATTCTGTCAATTTCCCGGGCATTCCCCATTTACAGAGCACACAATTACATTCTATCAACCTCCTAGATATCCCCATCTACAGGGCACACAATAACATTCTGTCAACTTCCCAGACATCCCCATCTACAACTTTCCATTCCCTTATTAGTTTTGTAACCCTCCTCTGCACTCTCTCTAGTTCCATAATGTCCTTTTTCAGAAAAGGCACCCAGAACTGAACAGCATATTATAGGTCTTACCATGGACCTGTAAAGAGGCATAATAATATCTTCCTCCCTTGAGTCAATACTCTTTTTAATACATTACAATATCTTATTGGCCTTTGCAGCTGCCAGCTGGCACTGCATGCTACTGCTATGTCTATTGTCTACCATTACTCCCAGATCCTTTTCATTAGTAGATTTCCCCAGAGAAACACCATTTAAACTATATGTTGCATTTTTATTATTATACTCAAAATGCGTAATTTTACAGGTATCTATATGACACATGTCTGGTGTTTTTGGGTCAGAAAAAAGTTTCTTGGTATCTTTTTGTTGTATTCAAAATTCAATTTTCCATTCTTATCTGGGTAACCCTAAGTTTTTGTATGGGTTTGGCATTCAATGACCATGTTTCACAGCCATACGTAACAACTAGGTGGACATACTGGTCAAAATCTTTCACTTGGGGCAGAATTACAAATTGTCTTAAAGACAATTTAATATAATATATATATATATATATATATATATATATATATATATATATATATATATTTATTTACAGATAAATGCATTTCTCTTAGTTCATTGAGAAATGAAGGGACCATGGGGGAATAAAACTCCTCCCACTACGAATCAGGTCAGTCCAACAAACTCCTCCCATTTCCTGCCCTCTACATGTATCAACTCCTGTGCTGATGATTAGATTACCACACCCCGGGACAGAGAAGCCAAGAAACAGCAGTACACCTGAACCCATACTTGTTTTCTCAGGGTGGTATGTCCTACTTCCCTCAATGAAGAGAAAAGGATTTATCGGTGAGTAAAAACCCAATTTTCACAATTCCTTGAGGGACGCAGGGAACATGGGGACATCTCAAATGTTGTAGGGAGAGAGAGAATCAGAGAATAACAGCCTGCAAAGCTTTGTGGTCAAAACTTGCATCTTGAGATGGAAAAAATATTAACTTCGTACAACATTGTAAAAGTATGAACTGACAACCAAGTGGCTACTTTGCAAAGTTGATCCATAGATTCTAGTTTTTCTTCAAAGCCCATTTGCTCAGTGAACACATTGTTTGGACTTGAGACGATCATTCCTCTTGACTTGGGCTTGAACCAGTGGCAAAAAACCTCCACATTATAGGTCCTGCAATTTCCACCCATGCCGTCAGAGGATCTTTAATCTGCAGGCTGTTCTGGTCTTTTACTCTTACTGGCTTTCCTGGATCCTGGGTCTGCCACCAAGCACCGACTAGTTAATGGCCTCAAGCTGTACCTGATTTGGAAGACTATAAAAACTTGCCTGTCTGGGCTCCCAGTACTCAGCTGTTAGCCCTTATGGTGAAGGCTCAGTTCCATTTTTGCTGTATTTGATTCTCAGTTTGAGCTCAGCTTGTACCTTGACTTTACTTGACCTCAACCTGCTTCAACTTTAGCTTGTACCTTGACTTTACTTGATCTCCACCTGTCTGAACTTCAGCTTGTACCTTGACGTTACTTGATCTCCACCTGCCTCAACTTCAGCTTGTACCTTGACTTTACTTGATCTCCACCTGCTTCAACTTCAGCTTGTACCTTGACTTTACTTGATCTCCACCTGTCTCAACTTCAGCTTGTACCTTGACTTTACTTGATCTTCACCTGCTTCAACCTGCATATCAATTGCTTAGAATTGTTAGCAGGTTCATTTGCAATAAAAAGCTTCACAAAGAGTTTGTCGAATTGTTACATTCTGCTGTAAATGGACAATGTGTCTGCAGTCCGATACATAAATCATTTGGGCGGAACAAAATCCAAAGTTCTGGCCAATCTAGCCAAAGAATTTTGGCACTTTTGCCTGGACAGGAACATTTCGGTCCAAGCAGAATACATCCCTGGCCTTTCCAACACCATAGCGGACTGGAATTCCAGATACCGTACGCAATTCAGCGATTGGACACTCCATATACACACTTTCAATCAACTAGACACCATTTGGGGTCCCTTAAGAATAGATCTTTTTGCATCCAGACTGAACACGGTTACCAAATTTCTTCAGCTGGAGACCAGATTCAGAAGCCCTAGCCACAGATGCTTTCCTTCAGAAATGGCCGGTGAAAGGGGGATATGCGTTGCCTCCGTTCAACATGATCTCCAGGACTATCCTTCAAATCAGGAAACAAGAAGCGACTCTAGTCCTGGTCACTCCTTTCTGGACGTCACAACCATGGTTTCCTCTACTTCTAGAAATGTCAATAGACTTTCCTCGCTACCTAAACCCACATCCGCTCTTGCTTCGAGATCCTGCTGAGAACCCGCACAACTTAATTCTCCAAAACCATCTTCATCTCATCGCCTGGAGAATTTCGGGAGTCGCCGGGTTATCAATAACCTTTCGGAATCGGCTAAAACGCTCATCTCCGAAGCTTGGGCACCAGGTACAAAATTATGTTTCCAATCCTGTTGGAAAGGCTGGCTACGCTGGTGCTTGGAACGGAGGTTGGATCCCGTTCATTCCGATGTAGGCGCAATTGTTAACTTCCTCTCTGATTGCTTTCAACAAGGGAAAGCATTCAGAACTATCAATTGTTATAGATCTTCTATTTCGGCTGCTCACGAGTATATCGAGGGCTCACCTGTAGGACAACATCCTTTAGTGTGTAGATTAATGAAAGGGATTAAGCTTTCCAGACCTCCAATTCCTAAGTATTCTGACCTATGGGATGTAAACTTGGTTTTCCTATTATTCGAATCTTGGCCTCCTAATAATGAGCTTTCCCTTAAACAACTCTCTGCAAAATTAACTATGCTTCTGTGTCTCATCTCGTTTCGTCGAGTCTCTGATGTTCGTGCTTTGGACATCAATAACAGGTCTTATGAACCGGATGGTATATGTTTCAGAATCTCTAGGAGAACTAAATCCTCCACTAAAGAAATATTTTATCCTTCCTTCCCTCAGAGACCCCAATTATGCGTAGTTCTTTGTTTAAAAACTTACGAGGAAGTTACATCCAAATTTAGACATTCTGAATCCCATCAGTTATTAATTTCCTTTGTAAAACCTCATTAACCAGTATCTTCTACTACATTGGCTAGATGGGTTAGATGGATCATGGCAGCTGCAGGTATGAATACAGAAAGATTTGGAGCACATTCCTCTCGGGGAGCTATGGCTTCCAAATCTTTCATTGCTGGAGGTATCCTCAAAGCAGCAGATTGGTCCAACAAATCCACCTTTAAAACTTTTTATTTTAAACCTGTTGATCATGCTTCCAATAATGTTATTTTACAGCTTTAAACTTGCATAATATGAGCCTCCGGGTCTTGCCATAAAATTTGTGGATTTTCCTAAGCTAGTGACGGAAAGTCAGAATTTTATTAAAGACACGGAGGAGAGTATTATCCCTCCCTCAATTAACCCACCCTTTTTTCTTGTATTTGTTTTATTCTGCATTAGGTTAACCAATGACTTAACCAAAACTCTTCAAGAGAGAGATTACATGTTACTGTTCAAAGATGTTCTGCACACGTTACGAAGTTTGAACGGGCACACCTTACCAAAGAAAGAGGAAGAGATTCTACGTGTCAAGGATTATATTCACCTGGTGTTTATAGGGATTGGGTGATTGATATGTGAGGGTGGGGCTACCTATTCAACAAGTTTGGGTTAATTTCTTTTAAAAAAGTTTGTTTGAACTTTGCTGCTGAGATAGTAAAGAAGGAGATAAAGCATAATACTCACCTCCGTATCTTTAATAAAATTCTGAGTTTCCGTCACTAGCTTAGGAAAATCCAAAAATTTCAGGCCATAATAGCCTGTCTAGTAAGTAAGGGTGTTTATGGTGGAAGTCCAAGTTTGCAACTTATTATGCGTACATTTAGAGAGTGTGTGTGCTCTTTTCTTTTTTGGAGCAGGTAAGGAGAAGTGCTGGATAGTGCACCGAGTTCTGAAGTTCTCCTAGCTGAAGACACTGCTGTGATAAATCCATTTTACATGCCTATGTCATATATTTCAGTGAAGCAGTGGATAGAGGTAATCATGGCCAGTGGAAGAAAGACTTACATCCTTCCCAAGCCACCCCCTCCTTCCCCCTGTTGTATTAGCGATTTGTACAGGAATAAAAAAAATAGATGAGGAATCTTCAGGTTAACCTTCTCATTGCTAGTGTGAGACAGGCTTCAGCATAACATTGACATTCTCTCTTCTACCTCCCACTTTATTTTTACTTTCTGAGGGGTTCTGATGAAGCTTTTTTAAAGATGCCAAGGGTCTTAATGTGCCAGGGAAACTGACGGGGCAATGGTAATATTGAGCTATACACCATTTGCTAATGGGGGTACTGTAGGGGTCTGATAATACTCAGGGGAGGAGGTCTATGGACTTTCCGTGTAGCTCTGTTACCTCTCTGATCTCCTTGGCAGTGAAGAAGCCTTTTTATTCAGTCTATCACATAAGGAACAGACTTCCCACCAGATTCTCTCTCTACAATTAGGACAAATTAATTTTCATCAAAATCATAATAAATTCCCATAAAAATTATAATTTTGTATCTAAAAACATAATTTATTTCTATAAAACTCATTCTTCTGTAGTTAATCTTCTATAAATTTCAGATGGTTAGAACCATAACTGTTGGGGCATCCTTAAAGGGAAATGTGAAGAATGCTCCACTCCACTATATTCTCCAATACTCTATGTGATTGAGATAGGCAAGGGTAGAAAGAGCACTAAGGGTAGAGAATATGTAGTGGAGTGACAGTGGAAAAAAAAGAAGGAAATAGGAATAGTGAGGAAAATCAGGGATAGAGAGAGCACGGGGGGGTGGAGAGATGGATGGCATGGAAAAATGAGACAGACATAGACAGAACTTGGAGCAGTAAACAGCAAATGGTTGGCAGAGGATGGATAGTTCTACAGTTTAATATTTCCACACTCACCACAAGAGATGGCAAATCACATGTAAGTAGATGAGGAAGAAAGAGTTCCACACGAGATATCCTGCAAATAGAAAGAGTTTAAGGAAGGTAAAGAGTGTAAAGAGCAGTTAGTAGGCCCAAGGCAACAAACTCACGGATCAGGGAGGGAGTGCAAGCGCAGTACAAGGACAGACATCAGATAGAGTGCTAGCTCCACCGTATGAATATGAGAAAGGTTCCATAATGACATCTGAAAGAAAAAAAAAAAGACAGTGAGTGGCTAATGGGCCATATTCTAATATCCCTTCTCTCACAGGATACATTCTAATCATACTTGTCTCACAGTCCACACTCATATCACACTCTTCTCACAGGACACATTCTGAACCCATTTTTCTCACAGTTAACTTTCATATCACACTCCTCTCACAGGCCAACTCTAATCCCACTCTTCTCACAGGCCACATTCATATCACACTCATCTCACAGGCCACAATCATATCACACTCATCTCACAGGCCAAATTCATATCACACTCATCTCACAGGTCACATTCACATCACACTATTCTCACAGGCCAACTCTAATCCCACTCTTCTCACAGGCCACATTCATATCACACTCATCTCACAGGCCACAATCATATCACACTCATCTCACAGGCCAAATTCATATCACACTCATCTCACAGGTCACATTCACATCACACTATTCTCACAGGCCAACTCTAATCCCACTCTTCTCCCAGGCCACATTCATATCACACTCCTCTCACAGGCCAACTCTAATCCCACTCTTCTCACAGGGCACATTCATATCACATTTATCTCACAGGCCAACTCTAATCCCACTCTTCTCACAGGGCACATTCATATCCCACTCATCTGACAGGCCAACTCTAATCTCACTCTTCTCACAGGACACATTCATATCACACTTTTCTCACAGGCCAATTCTAATCCCACTGTTCTCACAGGCCAACTGTAATCCCACTCTTCTCACAGGACACATTCATATCACATTTATCTCACAGGCCAACTCTAATCCCACTCTTCTCACAGGGCACATTCATATCACATTTATCTCACGGGCCAACTCTAATCCCACTCTTCTCACAGGACACATTCATATCCCACTCATCTGACAGGCCAACTCTAATCTCACTCTTCTCACAGGACACATTCATATCACACTTTTCTCACAGGCCAATTCTAATCCCACTGTTCTCACAGGCCAACTCTAATCCCACTCTTCTCACAGGACACATTCATATCACACTCATCTCACAGGCCAACACTAATCCCACTCTTCTCACAGGCCACATTCATTTCCCACTCTTCTCACAGGCCACATTCATATCACACTCTTCTCACAGGCCACATTCATATCACACTCATCTCACAGACCAACTCTAATCCCACTCTTCTCTCCCAGGCCACATTCATATCACACTTATCTAATAGGCCAATTCTAATCACACTCTTCTCACAGGCCAACTCTAATCCCACTCTTCTCACAGGCCACATTCATTTCAAATTTATCTCATAGGCCAACTCTAATCCCATTCTTCTCACAGGACACATTCATATCCCACTCATCTCACAGGCCAACTCTAATCCCACTCTTCTCACAGGCCAATTCTAATCCCTCACAGGACACATTCATATCACACTCTTCTCACAGGACACATTCATATTCCACTCTTCTCACAGGCCAATTCTAATCCCACTCTTCTCACAGGCCAACTCTAATCCCACTCTTCTCACAGGCCAACTCTAATCCCACTCTTCTCAGAGGCCACATTCATATCACACTCTTCTCACAGGCCAACACTAATCCCACTCTTCTCACAGGCCACATTCATATCCCACTCTTCTCACAGGCCACATTCATTTCCCACTCTCTCACAGGCCAATTCTAATCCCACTCTTCTCACAGGCCACATTCATATCACACTCTTCTCACAGGCCACATTCATATCACACTCATCTCACAGACCAACTCTAATCCCACTCTTCTCTCCCAGGCCACATTCATATCACACTTATCTAATAGGCCAATTCTAATCACACTCTTCTCACAGGCCAACTCTAATCCCACTCTTCTCACAGGCCACATTCATTTCAAATTTATCTCATAGGCCAACTCTAATCCCACTCTTCTCCCAGGACACATTCATATCCCACTCATCTCATAGGCCAACTCTAATCCCACTCTTCTCACAGGCCAACTCTAATCCCACTCTTCTCAGAGGCCACATTCATATCACACTCTTCTCACAGGCCAACTCTAATCCCACTCTTCTCACAGGACACATTCATATCACACTCATCTCACAGGCCAATTCTAATCCCACTCTTCTCACAGGCCACATTCATATCCCACTCTTCTCACAGACCAATTCTAATCCCACTCTTCTCACAGGCCAACTCTAATCCCACTCTTCTCACAGGCCACATTCATATCACACTCATCTCACTGACCAACTCTAATCCCACTCTTCTCTCCCAGGCCAAATTCATATCACACTTATCTAATAGGCCAGTTCTAATCACACTCTTCTCACAGGCCAACTCTAATCCCACTCTTCTCACAGGCCACATTCATTTCAAATTTATCTCATAGGCCAACTCTAATCCCACTCTTCTCACAGGCCAATTCTAATCACACTCTTCTCACAGGCCAACTCTAATCCCACACTTCTCACAGGCCAACTCTAATCCCACTCTTCTCACAGGCCAAATCTAATCACACTCATCTCACAGGCCAATTCTAATCCCACTCTTCTCACAGGCCACATTCATCTCATACTCATCTGACAGGTCATCTCTAATCCCACTCTTTTCACAGACCAACTCTAATTCCATTCTTCTCACAGGCCACATTCATATCAAACTCATCTGACAGGTCAACTCTAATCCCACTCTTCTCACAGATCAACTTTAATGCTACTCTTCCAACAAACAACATTCATATCACACTCATTTCACAGATCAATACTAATCCCACTCTTCTCACAGGGCACTTTCATATTATAAACTTCTCTCGGGCCACATTTATATCACACTCTTTTCACAAGGCAGATTCTAATCTCTCTCTTCTCACAGGCCACATTCTAATCTCTCTCTTCTCACAGGGGACATTCTAATCTCTCTCTTCTCACAGGGCAGATTCTAATCTCTCTCTCTTCTTACAGGGCAGATTCTAATCTCTCTCTCTTCTTACAGGGCAGATTCTAATCTCTGTCTTTTCACAGGCCACATTCTAATCTCCCTCTTCTCACATGCCACAATCTAATCTCTCTCTCTTCTCACAGGGCACATTCTAATCTCTCTCTTCTCACAGGGCACATTCTAATCTCTCTCTTTTCACAGGCCATATTCTAATCTCTCTCTTCTCACAGGCCACAATCTAATCTCCCTCTTCTCACAGGCCACATTCTAATCTCCCTCTTCTCACAGGCCACAATCTAATATCTGTCTTCACACAGGCCACATTCTAATCTCCCTCTTCTCACAGGCCACATGCTAATCTCCCTCTTCTCACAGGGCACATTCTAATCTCTCTCTCTTCTCACAGGCCATATTCTAATCTCTCTCTTCTCACAGGCCACATTTTAATCTCTCTCTTCTCAGAGGCCACATTCTAATCTATCTCTCTTCTCAAAGGGCACATTCTAATCTCTGTCTTTTCACAGGCCACATTCTAATCTCTCTGTTCTCACAGGCCACATTCTTATATCCCTCTTCTCACAGGCCACAATCTAATCCCACTCTTCGCACGGGACACATTCATATCACATTTATCTCACAGGCCAACTCTAATCCCACTTTTCTCACAGGCCACATTCATAATCTCTCTCTTCTCACAGGACACATTCATAATCTCTCTCTTCTCACAGGGCACATTCAAATTTCCTTCTTCTCACAGGCCACATTCTAATCTCCGTCTTTTCACAGACCACATTCTAATCTCTCTGCTCTCACAGGCCACAATCTAATATCTGTCTTCACACAGGCCACATTTTAATCTCTCTCTTCTCACAGGCCACATTCTAATCTCTCTCTTCTCACAGGCCACATTCTAACCTCTCTCTCTTCTCACAGGCCAAATTCTAATATTCCTCTTTGCACAGGCCACATTCTAATCTCTCTATTCTCACAGGCCACATTCTAATATCCCTCTTCTCACAGGCCACATTCTAATCTCTCTCTTCTCACAGGGCACATTCTAATCTCCCTCTTCTCACAGGCCACAATCTAATATCTGTCTTCACACAGGCCAAATTCTAATATCCCTCTTTGCACAGGCCAGATTCTAATCTCTCTATTCTCACAGGCCACATTCTAATCTCCCTCTTTGCACAGGGCACATTCTAATCTCTCTCTTCTCACAGGGCACATTCTAATCTCTCTCTCTTCTCACAGGCCACATTCTAATCTCTCTCTTCTCACAGGGCACATTCTAATCTCTGCCTTTTCACAGGTCACATTCTTATCTCTCTCTTCTCACAGGGCACATTCTAATATCCCTCTTCTCACAGGCCACAATCTAATCTCTCTCTTCTCACAGGCCACATTCTAATCTCTGTCTCTTTTCACAGGGCACATTCTAATATCCCTCTTCTCACAGGGCACATTCTAATCTCCCTCTTCTCACAGGCCACAATCTAATATCTGTCTTCACACAGGCCAAATTCTAATATCCCTCTTTGCACAGGCCAGATTCTAATCTCTCTCTCTTCTCACAGGGCACATTCTAATCTCTCTCTTCTCACAGGGCACATTCTAATCTCTCTCTCTTCTCACAGGCCACATTCTAATCTCTCTCTCTTCTCACAGGCCACATTCTAATCTCTCTCTTCTCACAGGGCACATTCTAATCTCTCTCTTTGCACAGGCCACATGCTAATCTCTCTCTTCTCACAGGCCACATTCTAATCTCTCTCTTCTCACAGGCCACATTCTAATCTCTCTCTTCTCACAGGGCACATTCTAATCTCTGCCTTTTCACAGGTCACATTCTAATCTCTCTCTTCTCACAGGGCACATTCTAATATCCCTCTTCTCACAGGCCACAATCTAATCTCTCTCTTCTCACAGGCCACATTCTAATCTATCTCTCTTCTCAAAGGGCACATTCTAATCTCTGTCTTCTCACAGGCCACATTCTAATCTCTCTGTTCTCACAGGCCACAATCTAATCCCACTCTTCGCACAGGACACATTCATATCACATTTATCTCACAGGCCAACTCTAATCCCACTCTTCTCACAGGCCACATTCATAATCTCTCTCTTCTCACAGGCCACATTCAAATTTCCTTCTTCTCACAGGCCACATTCTAATCTCTCTGCTCTCACAGGCCACATTCTAATATCCCTCTTCTCACAGGCCACAATCTAATATCTGTCTTCACACAGGCCACATTTTAATCTCTCTCTTCTCACAGGCCACATTTTAATCTCTCTCTTCTCACAGGCCACATTCTAACCTCTCTCTCTTCTCACAGGCCAAATTCTAATATTCCTCTTTGCACAGGCCACATTCTAATCTCTGTCTCTTCTCACAGGCCACATTCTAATCTCTCTCTTCTCACAGGCCACATTCTAATCTCTGTCTTCACACAGGCCAAATTCTGATCTCTCTCTTCTCACAGGCCACAATCTAATCTCTCTGTTCTCACAGGCCACATTCTAATATCCCTCTTCTCACAGGCCACAATCTAATCTCTCTCTTCTCACAGGCCACAATCTAATCTCTCTCTTCTCACAGGCCACATTCTAATCTCTCTGTTCTCACAGGCCACAATCTAATCTCTCTCTTCTCACAGGCCACATTCTAATCTCTGTCTTTTCACAGGCCACATTCTAATCTCTCTGTTCTCACAGGCCACATTCTAATATCCCTCTTCTCACAGGCCACATTCTAATCTCTCTCTTCTTACAGGGCACATTCTAATCTCTCTCTTCTCACAGGCCACATTCTAATCTCCCTCTTCTCACAGGCCACAATCTAATATCCCTCTTCTCACAGGCCACATTCTAATCTCTCTCTTCTCACAGGCCACATTCTAATCTCCCTCTTCTCACAGGCCACAATCTAATCTCTCTCTTCTCACAGGGCACATTCTAATCTCTCTCTTCTCACAGGCCACATTCTAATCTCCCTCTTCTCACAGGCCACAATCTAATATCCCTCTTCTCACAGGCCACATTCTAATCTCCCTCTTCTCACAGGCCACAATCTAATCTCTCTCTTCTCACAGGCCACATTCTAATATCCCTCTTCTCACAGGGCACATTCTAATCTCTGTCTTTTCACAGGTCACATTCTAATCTCTCTCTTCTCACAGGCCACAATCTAATCTCTCTCTCGTCTCACAGGCCACGTTCTAATCTCTCTCTTCTCACAGGCCACAATCTAATCTCTCTCTCGTCTCACAGGCCACATTCTAATCTCTCTCTTCTCACAGGCCACATTCTAATATCCCTCTTCTCACAGGCCACAATCTAATCTCTCTCTTCTCACAGGCCACATTCTAATCTCTCTCTTCTCACAGGCCACATTCTAATATCCCTCTTCTCACAGGCCACAATCTAATCTCTCTCTTCTCACAGGCCACATTCTAATCTCTCTCTCTTCTCACAGGCCACATTCTAATATCCCTCTTCTCACAGGCCACAATCTAATCTCTCTCTTCTCACAGGCCACATTCTAATCTCTCTCTTCTCACAGGCCACATTCTAATATCCCTCTTCTCACAGGGCAAATTCTAATCTCTCTCTTCTCACAGGCCACATTTTAATCTCTCTCTTCTCACAGGGCAAATTCTAATCTCTCTCTTCTCACAGGCCACATTCTAATCTCTCTCTCTTCTCACAGGCCACATTCTAATCTCTCTGTTCTCACAGGCCACATTCTAATCTCTCTCTTCTCACAGGGCACATTCTAATCTCTCTCTTCTCACAGGGCAAATTCTAATCTCTCTCTTCTCACAGGCCACATTTTAATCTCTCTCTTCTCACAGGCCACATTCTAACCTCTCTCTCTTCTCACAGGCCACATTCTAATCTCTCTGTTCTCACAGGGCACATTCTAATCTCTCTATTCTCACAGGCCACATTCTAATATCCCTCTTCTCACAGGGCACATTCTAATGTCTCTCTCTTCTCACAGGCCACATTCTAATCTCTCTCTTCTCGCAGGCCACATTCTAATCTCCCTCGTCTCGCAAGGAACATTCTAATCTCTCTCTTCTCACAGGTCACATTCTAATCTCTGTCTTTTCACAGGGCACATTCTAATCTCTCTGTTCTCACAGGCCACATTCTAATCTCCCTCTTCTCACAGGCCACATTCTAATCTCCCTCTTCTCACAGGCCACAATCTAATCTCTCTCTTCTCACAGGCCACAATCTAATCTCTCTCTTCTCACAGGCCACATTCGAATCACAGGCCACATTCTAATCTCCCTCTTCTCACAGGGCACATTCTAATCTCTCTCTCTTCTCACAGGGCACATTCTAATCTCTCTCTCTTCTCACAGGGCCACATTCTAATCTCTCCCTCTTCTCGCAGGGCACATTCTAATCTCTCTCTTCTCACAGGCCACATTTTAATCTCTCTCTTCTCACAGGCCACATTCTAATCTCTCTCTCTTCTCACAGGCCACATTCTAATCTCTGTCTTTGCACAGGCCACATTCAATCTCTCTGCTCTCACAGACCACATTCTAATATCCCTCTTCTCACAGGCCACAATCTAATATCTGTCTTCTCACAGGCCACATTCTAATATCCCTCTTTGCACAGGCCACATTCTAATCTCTCAACTCACAGGTTGTTTTATAATTAATCTCTTCTCAGACATACCTCCCCATCCAGAAGAGACATGAGAGACTGCAAGGCACAACTGTTTTCAGCCAGATGGCGACACATGTCAGGACTGACGTGACAACAAGAATACAAAACCTGAAAAAAGAGTGAGAGAGACTTCAGTTAGAGCTGAGTGAGACCACCACACAGCAAAAGACCTGACAGAAGAATGACTGTGCACACAATGGCAGCTCTTTCCACAAGAAACCGGTGGACGCAGCCATAAAAATAGGATTTTAGTCTTACCTGTTAAATCCTTTTCACTTAGTTAATACAGGTTACTGGTAACTCTGGGAGGCAAAGCCCTCTAGTGGTAGGCAGGAACGATTCACAAAGTGTATGCAGGGGGGTGGAGCCTCCCCCTTCCCTCCTGGCCGCACCAGCCAATGAGCTCCAGATTGAATTGAGACACTAACCATGACTAGTTAAGGGAAGGAAGAAGACTCCTGTGAGCATGCCCCGAAGGACTCCCACGGCCTGCCACAGGAGAGCCAAGCATGGTCGCTTGACAGGGTGGGAGACCAGTAACCTGTACGGACTAAGTGAAAAGGATTTAACAGGTAAGACTAAAATCTTATTTTCACTGTCGTCCAATACAGGTTACTGGTATCTCTGGGATGTCCAAACATTGAGTTTCCCTGAGGTGGGAAGGAGGCAAGGACCAGGCGCATGGCCCCCAAAGTCACCAATACATCTATGGACCAACTGGTCAGAAATAGTACCACAAACAGAAGTGTCAACCGACACCAAACTGGGGTAAACGACCCCGGAAATATCACACAGCACACATTACAAGAGCCAACAGGGCTCAACCGTTAAAGAAGCACTAAGAACCAAGAAGGAGATCCTCGACAGACAAGACTGCCTCCAGGACCTTCCACCCAAAGCTGACTTCAAGCGAAGCTAGAACAACCGCATGGTAGTGCTTGGAAAAGGTGTGCACAGAGGACCAAGTGGCCGCCCAGCATGGCCGATCACCAGAGGCCTGATGCTTATAGGCCTAGGAGGCCCCAGTGGACCAGATGAAATGAACAGTAACCCTGAAGGGAACATGCTGATTCCTCAGTTTGTATGCCTCACAAATCGTGGACTTAATCCAGGAAGCGATAGACGCCGTAGATGCAGGTCTTCCTGCTCTAGGCCCCTCAAGAATGACGAACAGCACATCAGACTCCTGACAGAGTCAGTGCAATGCACAGAAAACTGGAGGCAGCGCACCACACCCAACAAAAGAAGACCTCCCTCCTTGACAGAGGAGGGGTTAGGGCAGAAAAAGGGCACCACAATCTCCTGATTGATGTGAAACCCAGAGACCACCCCTGGAAGGAACACCCTGGAGGTACAGAGCACCTCCGAATTCTAGGAAAACACCAGAGAAAGTGGCTTACAGAACAAGGCCCGTAACTCTGCAACACGGCGAACAGACGCAGTCGCCAAGAGGAAGGCCAACCTCCACGTCAAGAGACGTAAAAGAACAGTTGCCAAAGACTCAAAGGGGGGAGAAAAGAACCCCCAGAACTAAACTGAGGTCCCACCGAGGAGCAAGACTCCGGAAGACAGGGCGGACATGAGCATCGCCCTGGATGAAAACCTTGACATCAGACAGAACCACAATGTGCTGCCGAAGTAACACAGAAGGGGCAGAAGTCTGCACCTTTAAGGGACTCAAATTGAGTCCCTTATCCAACCCGTGCCGCAAGAGAGCCAGGACGTAGGGAAGGTAAAACCAGGATGTGAGAGCTAAGCAAGGCAGTCACCACCCCCAACCTCCAAGCCGTCAAGGTCAGACAGTGGACATCCTCCTTCGACAGGTATCCCTGCAGAAGAAGATCCAGTCGAGAAGGGAGCCAGACGACTCAGCTGCAAACAGAGCCAGAAGCTCCAAGAACCAAGGATGTTGACGCCACAACGGCGTAAGGAGAATGACAGGACAATTGCCAGCCGAAGCTTCCAAATGACCCTGATCAACAAGGGTAGGGGAGGAAAAATGTAAGCCAGTGGGAACATCCAAGTGATGGATAGAACTTCCACCGCTTAGAGCTAGAGGATCCCACCACCGAGAGCAAGACACAGGAAACTTCCTGTAGTGTCTCATTGTGCCTGAATGAGGAAGACCACCATGACGTGATCTACGACTGGAATGCGAACTGCGGATATGGCAAGAACGGGCCTATCAGCCCAAGGCAAACAGCCTTGACCTCTAACCAAGCAACGAGACGCCTAGAGCCGCCTTGCTTGTAGAAGTAAGCCACAGCCATGGCGCAGTCGGACTCCACTCGGACCGGGCAGTTCGGAAGAAGGATTCCCCGAATACCATCGGCCCTGAGCACTCAGGCGACCCAGAATCGCACCCCAGCTAGACAGGCTGGCGTCAGTGGTTACCTTGGTCCAAAAGGGAATCAGGAAACACCCGCCCATCAGGAGGTTGGAAAGGACGAGCCACCAAGATAGGCTCAGTTCCCAAGAAAAGGAAGGAACACCAACGTCGTCCGATGTAGAGGCAGACACCCTCCCATCTGAAGACAATCCCTGTAGGTCCCTGGAATGCAGCGTAACCAAGGGAACCACCTTTTTTTTAAAAAAAAATATCCTAAATGGTGCCCAAAGCCCCCTGAGCCCCCCAAAACACTGAAACTGTAAACCGGATGAAAAAGCAAGGGTAGACAAGTAAAATGAGCCATCTCTGAAGTCGCTGTGTCAAGCGGTTGCAGAGATATGTCCCAAACAGTGCAGTCCCATAGAGATGAATGGAGCAATGTGTCTATGTGGTAAAGCGCGCCTTAAAGGCGCAGAACTCAAATAAAGTTAAACTTTAAGAAAAGCATAAAAACATGTAAAATAGCAAAGGAACATGTGAGAACACAGTAAAAACATTAACCCAATAGGAATAATGTTATAAACCCCCCCAATAAAGTGCCAACCGGCAGCTAAAGGGTTAAGTTACCACAGAAACACGCTCCAAACACCCAAACAGACATACAGATAGACCCAATGAGTGCAGGAGTGCCCAATGAGAACTCCAAACGTCCACCCCTGTGCGGTACCGGGGGACAAGTGAACCTGCAGCACTCAAAGGGTCGTTCACCTTTCCTGCAGATTTTCTGTCTTCAGATTACCGTGGGATAAGAAATTACCCAGTGGGAAGCACTTGGATACCAAGATTTTCCCCTTCAGGACTAAAGGTTCACTGAAAAAGTCCTGGACACTGAGCTAGCCACTTTGAATAGAGCATTGTCAGCCCTGGTAATCTGCCTAATGGTGGTATTCCATATTTAACAGAAAAATAATACAATTTCTAAAAGTATTGAAGAGCAGTTCCTGTAGCCTGTTACTCCAAAGAGGAACAATTCAATCTGGAGCTCATTGGCTGGTGCGGCCAGGAGGGAAGGGGGAGGCTCCACCCCTCTGCATACACTCTGTGAATCGTTCCTGCCTACCACTAGAGGGCTTCGCCTCCCAGAGTTACCAGTAACCTGTATTGGACGAGAGTGAAAATGATATTCCCTGAAACAGCATTAAAATGTCAGACTCCATGCAAACAGGTGCTCAATAATCTCAATATCTTCATGTCTCTATGTAAGATTAGTGTTAATGCTTTGAGATTGGTCTCCTGTGTAGCTGGATCTGGTTTATTGTCTCTGTGTGGCTGCAGTTTGGCTTATGGTTCTACGTGTGCCCAAGGTCTGGCTTATGGTTCTCAATGTGCCCAGGATCTGGGTTATGGCTCTCAGTGTGCCCAGAATCTGGGTTTTGGTTCTCAGTGTGCCCAGGATATGGCTTATGGTTCTCAAAGTGCCCAAGGTCTGGCTTATGGTTCTGTGTGTGCCTGAAGTCTGGCTTATGGCCTTTGCACCCATAGTTTGGATTAGGTTTCTCTGTGAGCCTGGATTATGATTAATAGCTCTTTCTATGCCTGGCATTTTGTTCTTAGCCTGTCCATTAGCTTTGAATCTCCTTTATGATTTTCCTTGTGTTTGGAGTTATCGTATGTTTTTATGTGTGCCTAAAATCTGGTTTATGGTTCTTAGTGTGTCTAATGTCTTGTTGACGGTTTCGGTGTGACCAAAGGCTGACCTATGGTTCTTGGTGTGCCTGATATCTATCTTATGGTCCTTGGTATATATGGAGTCTGGCTTCTGGTTCTTTGTTTGGAGTCTGGTTTATGGTTCTTGATGTGCCCAATGTTTGGTTTATGGTTTTTGGTGTGCCTACAGTCAAGCTTATGGTTCTTGCTGTGCTTAAAACCTGGTGTTTTCCCAGAGTCTAGTCTATGGTCTTTATTTCCCTGGAGTTTGGTTTACGGTTTTTAGTGTGCCCAGGATCTGGTCTATGGTTCTTAGAGTGCCTACAATCTGGCTTATGATTCTCAGTGTTCCCAGAGTCTGGCTTATGGCTCTCAGTGCCTCCCCAGAGTCTGGTTTATGGCTCTCAATGCTTCCCCCCAGAGTCTGGTTTATGGCTACCAGTGCTTCCCCGGAGTCTGGTTTATGGCTCTCAATGCTTCCCCCCAGAGTCTGGTTTATGGCTCCCAGTGCTTCCTGAGAGTCTGGCTTATGGCTCCCAGTGCTTCCCCAGAGTCTGGTTTATGGCTCTCTGTGCTTCCCCAGAATGTGGCTTATGGATCTCAGTGTTTCCCCCCAGAGTCTGGTTTATGGCTCCCAGTGCTTCCCCAGAATGTGGCTTATGGATCTCAGTGTTTCCCCCCAGAGTCTGGCTTATGGCTCTCAGTGTTTCCCCGGAGTCTGGTTTATGGCTCCCAGTGCTTCCCCAGAGTCTGGCTTATGGCTCTCAGTGCTTCCCCAGAGTCTGGTTTATGGCTCTCAGTGCTTTCCCACAGTCTGGCTTATGGCTCTCAGTGCTTCCCCAGAATCTGGTTTATGGCTCCCAGTGCTTCCCCAGAGTCTGACTGAAGGCTCTCAGTGCTTCCCCAGAGTCTGGCTTATGGCTCTCAGTACTTCCCCGGAGTCTGGTTTATGGCTCTCAGTGCTTCCCCAGAGTCTGGCTTATGGCTCTCAGTGCTTCCCCAGAATGTGGCTTATGGATCTCAGTGTTTCCCCAAAGTCTGGCTTATGGATCTCAGTGCTTCCCCAGAATCTGGCTTATAGCTCTCAGTGTTTCCCCAATGTCTGGCTTATGGTTATATGTGTTTCCCTAGAGTCTCACTTAAGGTTCTTGGTGTACCCAGAGTTTGGCTTAGGGTTTTCTATGAGAATCTTGTGATGCCCTTTGGGTTAGGCAAAACATATTTTATTATATGCTTCATACTTGTATTGTCATTTATGTGGATGATAGCTTCATTTTCTCTGTGTCTCTGCAGGAGTATCATGTTCTAGGTTACAAAGTACCAGACTACTTATGTCCCACACTTGCTATGGAGAACTGCGAAATGTGAAGTTTCATCTCTCCCCATCCTTGGTTGTCTCATCTTGGACAATGGTCTGCAAATGGACCCTGTGAATGATGAAGCTGCCTTTTTAGTTTAATGGTGTTATTTTATTTCGCACTTCGTTACACTGGGTAGGGAACAGAGGAAGAACAGAATTCTTATGAGTGCTGTGGTAGGATGAAGTGTACGTATCAATACTGGGGTGAAACATTCACATGATGGCTGTGATGAAAGGGTCATATTAATAATAGCAGGGTAGAGACATTTGGTCAAATGGAACTTTCGCACAAGTGATGGAAATATTAATGTGAATGACAGGGGGTGAAAAAAAATCTTTGAGTCTAGACCCGACCCTGTACTAATGAACAATCCTGCACTTGTGATAATTAGTACTCACTCTCCCCATTTAATAATGAATAATTAATTAGTAACTAATATCCAAGGACAGATCCTGGACACACACACAAAATGTCCTGTCTTTATGATAAATAATGACCTTGAGGCAGCTGGGAGCGTATCGAGACAGTCCAAGACCGGCAGTGAACTTGTCCAGGCGAACTCCATTGTCTAGAAGAAATTTTTCAGAGACAAACACAGAGACCTACAAGAGACCACACAAGAGACATCAGAGACAGACTATGACCTGAGGGAGAGTTAGAGAGGCAGAGAGATGGAAAGAGACATTGTGCAAAAGAGAGTGAATGATGGAGAGAGTGTGAGAGAGAACATGAGAGAGAATGAGCAAGGGAGAGGAGGGCTTTTACAGGTAAAGAAAAGAAGGAAAAAAGAAAGTGTAGGGGAGAGTAAAAACCAAACACATTTCACGCCAAACCACCACACCAGTGCTCATATCTATTCCCCACACAGACTCATCAACAAGTGAGGCAACATCTCGGCATGTTTTGTGGAAGATATACAAGGCCGTCAGGGGTATAACCCTTCAGATTGATAATACAATACAATAATAATAATCATAGTGTTCCAGAAGAGGGCGCAATACTAGCACAAAAAAACCCTTCACATTGATAATGCAATACAATAACAATAATCATAGTGTTCCAGAAGAGGGCGCAATACTAGCACAAAAAACTCTTCACGTTGATAATGCAATACAATAACAATAATCATAGTGTTCCAGAAGAGGGCGCAATACTAGCACAAAAAAACCCTTCACGTTGATAATGCAATACAATAATAATAATCATAGTGTTCCAGAAGAGGGCGCAATACTAGCACAAAAAACCTTCACGTTGATAATGCAATACAATAATAATAATCATAGTGTTCCAGAAGAGGGCGCAATACTAGCACAAAAAAACCCTTCACGTTGATAATGCAATACAATAATAATAATCATAGTGTTCCAGAAGAGGGAGCAATACTAGCACAAAAAAACCCTTCACGTTGATAATGCAATACAATAACAATAATCATAGTGTTCCAGAAGAGGGAGCAATACTAGCACAAAAAACCCTTCACGTTGATAATGCAATACAATAACAATAATCATAGTGTTCCAGAAGAGGGCGCAATACTAGCACAAAAAACCCTTCACGTTGATAATGCAATACAATAACAATAATCATAGTGTTCCAGAAGAGGGCGCAATACTAGCACAAAAAAACCCTTCACGTTGATAATGCAATACAATAATAATAATCATAGTATTCCAGAAGAGGGCGCAATACTAGCACAAAAAACCCTTCACGTTGATAATGCAATACAATAACAATAATCATAGTGTTCCAGAAGAGGGCGTAATACTAGCACAAAAAAACCCTTCACGTTGATAATGCAATACAATAACAATAATCATAGTGTTCCAGAAGAGGGCGCAATACTAGCACAAAAAAACCCTTCACGTTGATAATGCAATACAATAACAATAATCATAGTGTTCCAGAAGAGGGAGCAATACTAGCACAAAAAAACCCTTCACGTTGATAATGCAATACAATAACAATAATCATAGTATTCCAGAAGAGGGCGCAATACTAGCACAAAAAAACCCTTCACATTGATAATGCAATACAATAATAATCATAGTGTTCCAGAAGAGGGCGCAATATTAGCACAAAAAAAACCTTCACGTTGCTAATGCAATACAATAATAATAATCATAGTGTTCCAGAAGAGGGCGCAATACTAGCACAAAAAAACCTTCACATTGATAATGCAATACAATAATAATAATAATCATAGTGTTCCAGAAGACGGCGCAATACTAGCACAAAAAAACCTTCACACTGATGATAATAATAATAATAATAAATAGCATAATATGAACCATGTGGTATTGTAATAAAATTTGAGGGTTTCCTTACTTGGTGAAGAAAAGTCAGGATTTTTTTAACCCATTAAGGACCGCGTGCGGCACTTAAGGACCATGGAGCATTTTATTTTTTTGTTATCCGATTCAGGGCTTCCCGAGCAGCACGCAGCCACGCAGGAGCCCTGAAATCCATGACTACATGTACGTCACTGCTCCTTATCGCACACTGACCCATGACGTATATGTACGTCTTTGGACGTTAAGGGGTTAAAGACACGGCAGGGAATGTTATGTGTTTACTCATCCTATCATAATCTTTTGTCTCGACAGCGGGACATCCTGTCTTCATTCCCGAAGGTGAATGTTACAAATTGAGATTGATGTTCTTTATGTTGAAGAAGTTCCAGTTTCAAGTTTTATGGTGTTATCATCAAAGAAAGAGGAAGTGTTATGAAGGTATTGATGGTTTATAAGGGTCACTAGCTGCTGACTGGGGGATATGATTCTAAGGGATGGGGCTAGCAAGTCTGAGAACGTAGTAGTTTTTTTTGTTAAACATGCTTGTTTTTGAACTTTGCTGCTGGGGGCAGTTAAGAAATCTTAAGCCTAACATAAAGCCTCCAGTCTCGTAATTCAGTCCTGAATTTCCTTCACAAATCAAGGGGAATCCTTGATTTGCTGCTCATTGTTGGAGGTTGAGGAATTTTTTCAGAGGCCGATTTATCCATTCTGTCTGACCATTACTCAGGAGATGATCCAAGGAAGAGAAGTGTAGGTCAATTTCAAGGAGACGACAGAAAGCTTTCCAGAACATAAAGGGGAATATAATGGAGATTATCTGAAATGGTAGGCCATGAAGGTGGTAATTTCTCTTATGAAAACCTTTGCAAGCTCATCAAATGTTACTCTGAGCAAACGAAAGAAATAAGCCTGCAGAGAAAAACAAACCACCCCCACTAAGACAGCTGTGTTCCCTTGAGACTGGGACAGCTCTGCTATGCAGTCCATGGCAATATGGGGCCCATGGTTTGGTTGATACAGGCAGAAGCAACAACCACGCTGGTCTAGAGGGTGTGCTTTTATTAGAGGCACAAAGAGGGGAGGCATGTAGGAAGGCTGTAATATCCTTATGGAGAGAGAGTGCCACCAGTCTAGCTTTTCACTTAGATCTATTGTGCTTTTTAACCCCTGGGTTTCGTGAAATTGCTGAACAGTGTCCCAATGTAAAACATTCAGAAGCAAGGTAAGGGTACATAAAACTTAGTAGGGGAAGGGACAAAGTATGGTGAACCTTCGACTGGGTCTTTTTAATAAAGTCTAAGAAAGGAGGAGTCAGTGTGCAATGATGTGGACTGGAGAGCTGATAAGTGTGTGAGGAGTCAAGATGGAAGAGCAGTCGTCAAATTGTCTGAAGAGGTAATCTTCGTTGATGAACCTGGATCCTGTATGATGTGAAATAGTGTAAATAAGCAGGGGAAGAATAATGTCCATCTTGCTTGTCTAGGACACAGCAGGTGAACCAACGTGAGGTACTGGAGATTTAAGGGGTCCGTAACAAACATGCCTGAAAAAGTTGAACCTCCAGGGAGATGACTACATTCCTTCAGTGTTAACTTTACTGCTAGGATTTATCAGTTGCCCACATTACAATTATGCTCTGCAGAGAAAACTGTATGGAGTGAGAATGAGCAGGCATGGCATGGCACCAACTCCAGATTCGGATGAGTCCTCCTCAGTGATGAAGGGAAGGGTAGGATCTGGGTGGTGAGAAATGGGAACGGCTTTGAAAGTCATCTTGAATTTTTCATATCACTGATAACTTGAGGGGACCAAGAGTGAGGGTCTGCACCTTTCCAGCTTATGGCTGTGATTGGGCGAACAACCTTATAGAAATTTCTTACAAAAATCCTCTAGCAGATGAACAAGTAGGCACACATAAACTCACTCACACTGTCAAGTCTGGGTTTTCATTTTTGCCTTGTCCTGGTCTGGTTTTGTATGTTGTCCTGTACCTTTAAAGGGATAGTAATGTTTCAAAATAAATGCAGCTCAGATTAGTTTTTACTAGTTTAAAAGTCTGTGTACATGGGCCAATTTCTGGGAGATGTTAACCCTTTGAGTGCCAGAGGGGGCTTTGCAATGCGTTGAGTACCCCTCTGGCACTCAAAGGGTTAAAAGGCCGGTCCTGCTCTGTGTCTGCCGTCACTCACACGATGAGCTGCAGAGAGTGCCCAAACGCACAGAATGCTCCCAGCATGACGGCTTCTGACAAATATCCTAGCGAATTATTATATAGGATAGGTTTTAGGCCATGTAGAGCATTATTAGCATTCTCTGCAATATGTAGTTCCAGAGTAACTGAATCATAAAGTGTCTCCCTCCCCTTTTACCTATGTAAAGCTGCACAGCAAGACCGTGTGGATGGATCACAG
The DNA here is from genome assembly GCA_037306005.1 of Rhinophrynus dorsalis. Lineage (NCBI taxonomy): Eukaryota > Metazoa > Chordata > Amphibia > Anura > Rhinophrynidae > Rhinophrynus > Rhinophrynus dorsalis. The sequence goes on along the minus strand of CM074725.1, from coordinate 728,461 downwards.
CAAGGGACAATCTTCTGTTACCATAACGAAAAACCTGCCCTTCTCCCTCAAGGGGGCAGGGTTTTCCTTATGATCACAGCCAGAAGATTGTCCCTTGCTGTGATCTGTCCGGTCAAGAGACCACATTCCACATCTGAGGGGAGGAGGCTTACACTAGGTAAAAGGGGCTGGAGGGGGACACTTTATAAGTCAATTACTCTGGAACTACACATAGTAGAGAATAATAACACCGGCCCAAAGACTATAAAGAATAATTGGAGCTGCATTTATTTTGAAACATTACTATCCCTTTAAAGTGGAACTTTCACATATGAATACGTCTCCCTTTAATCATTAAACATATGGGGACTAGCTTGATAATACGTGTCTTACTTATCAAAACTGGCAGATTCACCCCCAGGTGACTCTGGACAGCTCCCCAGCCGTAAAAAGCTGGCATCCGTCGTCACCAAGATTCAGTACTGGATAACAAAGGGTTTCCCCTTCTCCAGGTTGGATCTGTCCAACCACCAGAGGAGGTCCTGCATTAATTCCTGGGGAAGAGAGACTAGCCGGTCCAAAAGATCCAGATTCCCTAGAGAAGCCCAGATAATGAACCTCTGAAGCTCCATGGTAGAGATCATCTTGCCTACTAGGGATGAGAACTTGTGAAGCGGAGCCGAGGTAACCACCCCAGAGCCCAGGACACCTTGCACATGATCTGCTGAACAGTGTACTCTGTTAGAAAGACCACAGCCTGAATGGTGTAGAACCAGAGACCCAGGAAACTGAGAAGGAACTGTAGCAGATTTGTCCATGTTCAGAGTCTATCCATGCTGGAGGATCTGAGAACATTCCCGGACCTACCGGTCTAGGAAATCCCTGGAGGGAGCAGTCAGCAGAAGGTCATCCATATAAGGGGTCCCCTGAATCCCCTTAATGTGCAGGAAGGCAATTAGTGCCCCTAAGACCTGTGCAAACACCTGAAGGACCCTGGTGAGCCCGAAGGGCAGAGCGGTAAACTGGAATTGCCCCAAGTTGCAAGCGAACCTGGGTTATTTCTGACTGTCCGGATGAATTGGAACATGCAGGTAAGCATCCTGCAGATCCGGAGAGGCTAGAAATTCCCCTGGACACAACACTGCAATGACAGAGTGCAAAGACTCCATCTTGTAGCGAATATGGACCACAAAAGAATTGAGGTTCTTGAGATCCAGGATAGGATGACTGCCGCCATCCTTCTTGGGAACTACAAAGAGGTTTGAATAGAAACCTAAACCTCTCTCTTGCTGTGGTCCCGGAACGAGGACTCCCCTGTCCAAGAGAGCTTGAACCGCCCCGTTGAAAAGACTTCGTTTTTTTGACCCAGAGGGGACAAAGAAAAGAGGAATCTGAAGGGAGGCAAGGATACAAAGGGAATCCTGTAACCTCCTGTAACCACCTGTAAAACCCATTGATCCAAAACAGAGCCTGCCCAAATGTTTGTAAAATGCTGCAGGCAAACATCCACAGGTAGGTGCGGACCAGGGATCGGCGAGTCATGCAGGAGGAGGTTTGGTGGATTTGGGTTTGGTGGAGGAGTGTTTTGACCTCTACTGCTGTCTGGGCTTGGAGGTGATGTGCGGGGTGCTGACCTGAGACCCAGCCGGACTCAGCCTCTGCACTTCGCTTTGGCGGAGACAAAAAAGACGCTGCTACATCTCCAGATTAGGGCAGTTGGTGACCTGAGGCAACAAAGAGCTCCTGCCCCCAGTGGCCTCAGTGATGATTTGCTTCAGTTCAGGCCCAAAAAGAGAAGTGCCCTGAAAAGGGAGATAAGTGAGTGACTTCTTAGATGATAGGTCAGCAAACCAAATCTTGAGCCATATAATGGGTCTAGCAGCCACTGAAAAGGCAGAAGCCTTAGCCTCAAGCCTGACAGCATCAAAAGGGCATCTATAACATAGTTCTGAGCCTCAGACATGTTGGCCAAGAGGGCCAAAAGGTCCACCTTAGGGGCACCTTTGTGGACAACGTCAGAAAGCTGTTCAGTCCAAACAGCAATGGCTCTGTTAATCTACACAAAAGCCAAGGCAGGCCTCAAAGAAGTACCTATGGCAGTGAAGTAAGACTTCAGAAAAGCCTCAAGCTTCCTATCAGTTAAATCCTTAAGCGCCGTGGCATCAGCCAAGGGCAAAGCAGTGGATTCAGACAGTCTGTAAATAGGGGGATCAACCTGAGGAAGTGTAGCCCACTGAGCCAAGGCTGCATCAGAAAAGGGATACAGCTTAGAGAATCTCTTGGAGAGAGAGAGGGACGCTTGTCTGGAGTCTTCCCTCATCCAGGATTAACCTGGTCTAGAGTGGATTTAGGCGGAAAAACAGTACTTGACTTCTTACACCTTTGAAATACATCAGAAGTAGACTGAGTTTCCACAGAGTCAACAGGAATGTTTAGATTAGTCAAATCCACCTTGATGAGACCCTCAGCAGAGGGTTCAGGGTCAGCCTCAAAGGGTTCTCCATAAGTATGGGTAGAAGCTCCTTCTGCACACTCACCATCCTCTGACTCCTCAAATGAATCCTCCTCAGAGGAAACACAAAGATCAGGAATGCCAGGGGCCTTGGGGGCCACAAACCTGATGAAGTGGGGGGTTTCCCAGATTGGAGGACCCCTGAAGGGAAAGAGGAAAACTGTGCCATAGAGGACTTTAAGTCCATGACCCAATGTGGCTCTTGTTCATGGCTGGAGGGCCCCCGGCAGAGAAACAGGGGCCATAGCGCATGACAAGCATAAGTGACCTCAGTACTCTCTGGGAGGCCCTGCTTGGCATGAAGAACAGTAAGCAAAGGGGGGAGGGGGGTCAAAGACGCCCCTGAGTCATTAGCCTTAGGCCTAGCCCCATGTTCCTCCTAATAAGAGAAGGGTCTAACAGTAATAGGGAACCCAAATACTGTCACCCAGATTAATAAATAACCTCAGAAATCCTAAAAGAGTAAACTGGCAAGCGAAGAGTTAATCTGTGGAGGGGAATAAGGGAATCCAAACCTCTGCGTAGGATACTCCAAATAAGAGAAAGAAAATGGCGAACAAACTAGCAGCCAATCAGAGAAAAGCCTGCAAAACTGGCATTCTGGGCAATGTAGTACTTCTCTTAATTGTAGTCCCCCACAGAGACCGAACCCCCCCCAGACACTGAGGATGTAAACCAGAATGCAAGACAAAAGGAGACAAGGAGAATGAGCCCTCTCTCAACTCTGTAAGTGGAACGGTTGCAGAGATATGTCCCAAAGCAGTCTGTCCCATAGAAGTCAATGGAGCAAATAGCAGATGTGCGGCAAATCACGCTCTTAAAGATGCAGAATTTAAAAAAAATGAAAGTTGAAAAGTGAATGAAAACCCTCAAAACACAAACAAACTATGCAATAAACAATAAAAACTCAAGAATCGAAGGGGAAAAAGAAGATTTTAGTCATACCTGTTGAATCCTTTTCTCTTAGTCCATATAGCTGACAGGTACCATGGGGAGGCAACAGCTCCTCCTAGTAGGCTGGAACAATTCTAGAAAAAGAAGTGCAGGGTGGAGCCTCCCCTTCCTCCATATGAGGCTACCCTTGCCACCCCCCTGAACATACAGAATGTGAGAGGCTTCTGGGAATGAACAACAGCACAATGGCCTGTTCTACTGCTAGTCACCACCCAGAAGCATCACGTTTTATCTCTCTAGTGCCATCACAGAGAAATTTCCACATACATATTAGACTAATCCCGCCCAAAAGGGCAGTCCAGTTCCAAAATGACAGGCAAGTTCCCCCTGCACGGGAACACCAGCTAACCCCCGACGTAGGTTTCGGCCTAGTTGGGCCTCATCAGGAGGGTGCAGCTAGATTCCCTAGGCCCTGAGAGCAAGGGGTCCACATCTGGATTACCCTTCACACTTAGGGAGACCCCCTAAGTGTATTCAAAATAAACATACAGAATGTGAGAGGCTTCTGGGAAAGAACAGCAACACAACGGCCTGCTCTACTGCTAGTCACCACCCAGAACCATCACATTTTAGCTCCCTAGTACCATTACAGAGGATAAATTTCCACATACTTACTAGACTAATCCCGCCCAAAATGACAGGCAAGTTCCCCCTGCACGGGAACACCAGCTAACCCCCGACGTAGGTTTCGGCCTAGTTGGGCCTCATCAGGAGGGTGCAGCTAGATTCCCTAGGCCCTGAGAGCAAGGGGTCCACATCTGGATTACCCTTCACACTTAGGGAGACCCCCTAAGTGTATTCAAAATAAACATACAGAATGTGAGAGGCTTCTGGGAAAGAACAGCAACACAACGGCCTGCTCTACTGCTAGTCACCACCCAGAACCATCACATTTTAGCTCCCTAGTACCATTACAGAGGATAAATTTCCACATACTTACTAGATTAATCCCGCCCAAAAGGGCAGTCCAGTTCCAAAATGACAGGCAAGTTCCCCCTGCACGGGAACACCAGCTAACCCCCGACGTAGGTTTCGGCCTAGTTGGGCCTCATCAGGAGGGTGCAGCTAGATTCCCTAGGCCCTGAGAGCAAGGGGTCCACATCTGGATTACCCTTCACACTTAGGGAGACCCCCTAAGTGTATTCAAAATAAACATACAGAATGTGAGAGGCTTCTGGGAAAGAACAGCAACACAACGGCCTGCTCTACTGCTAGTCACCACCCAGAACCATCACATTTTAGCTCCCTAGTACCATTACAGAGGATAAATTTCCACATACTTACTAGACTAATCCCGCCCAAAAGGGCAGTCCAGTTCCAAAATGACAGGCAAGTTCCCCCTGCACGGGAACACCAGCTAACCCCCGACGTAGGTTTCGGCCTAGTTGGGCCTCATCAGGAGGGTGCAGCTAGATTCCCTAGGCCCTGAGAGCAAGGGGTCCACATCTGGATTACCCTTCACACTTAGGGAGACCCCCTAAGTGTATTCAAAATAAACATACAGAATGTGAGAGGCTTCTGGGAAAGAACAGCAACACAACGGCCTGCTCTACTGCTAGTCACCACCCAGAACCATCACATTTTAGCTCCCTAGTACCATTACAGAGGATAAATTTCCACATACTTACTAGACTAATCCCGCCCAAAAGGGCAGTCCAGTTCCAAAATGACAGGCAAGTTCCCCCTGCACGGGAACACCAGCTAACCCCCGACGTAGGTTTCGGCCTAGTTGGGCCTCATCAGGAGGGTGCAGCTAGATTCCCTAGGCCCTGAGAGCAAGGGGTCCACATCTGGATTACCCTTCACACTTAGGGAGACCCCCTAAGTGTATTCAAAATAAACATACAGAATGTGAGAGGCTTCTGGGAAAGAACAGCAACACAACGGCCTGCTCTACTGCTAGTCACCACCCAGAACCATCACATTTTAGCTCCCTAGTACCATTACAGAGGATAAATTTCCACATACTTACTAGACTAATCCCGCCCAAAAGGGCAGTCCAGTTCCAAAATGACAGGCAAGTCCCCCCTGCACGGGAACACCAGCTAACCCCCGATGTACGTTTCGGCCTAGTTAGGCCTCGTCAGGAGGGTGCAGCTAGATTCCCTAGGCACTGAGAGCCTTGCCACCCCCCACCAGATAGATTTGAGACAAGAACTTATTTAGCTACAGTCTTGTGAAAATAAGATTTTGGTCTTACCTGTTAAATCCTTTTCTCTTAGTCCATACAGGTTACTGGTAACTTTGGGTAGGCGATCAGCCCCTTTAAGTAGGCAGGAACAATTATGAGAAGTGATGGCTGGGTGGAGCCTACCTCCTCTCCTTAGCCTGCAGCAAGCCAATCCCCAACCAGTAAGATTTGAAGACTAACTGTTGACTAGGTAGTAAGAAGGTAAAGGAAGACTCTTGTGAGCATGAACTCTAAAGGACCCCCATGTTCTGCCACAGGAGAGCTAAGCATGGTCCCTTGACAGAGTGGGAGACCAGTAACCTGTATGGACTAAGAGAAAAGGATTTTACAGGTAAGACTAAGATCCTATTTTCTCTGTCGTCCAATACAGGTTACTGGTAACTTTGGGATGTCCAACCATTAAGTTCCCCAGGGCAAGAAGGCAAGGACCAGGCGCAGGCCCCCAAAGACACCAGAGCAGCAATGAACCTATAGATCATGAAGAGCTCAACAATAACTGCAAAGTGCCAATGGACACTGATCAGGGGAAAACAGGCCCCTGGAATTGTTACACAGCACACTGATCTAGAGCCAACTAGGCTCAAAAGTGAAAGAGTACTGAGAAACTAGGGAGATCCTAGACAGGCAAGGCTGCTTCTAGGATCTTCCACCCAAAACTGGCATCAGCCGATGCCAGGACATCCACACAACAGTGTTTGGAAAAAGTATGCACAGATGACCAAGTGGCCGCCTTGCACAACAGATCAGCTGAGGCCTGATTTTTGTAGGCCCAAGATGCCCCAATAGACCTCGCAGAATGAGCCATGACCCTGAAAGGAACAGGCTTCGTCCTAAGTTCATAAGCCTTATGAATCGTGGACCTGATCCAAGAAGCAATGGTTACCTTGAAAGTAGGCTTCCCTGCCCTAGGACCCTCAGAAATGACAAAGAGAGTGTCAGACTGCCGCAAGGACTCAGTGCGATACACATAGAATTTGAGACAACGAACAACATCCAACAGATGAAGATCCTTCTCTTTATCAGAAGTAGGGTTAGGACAGAATGAAGGAACCACAATCTCCTGATTAATGTGGAACTCAGATACCACATTCAGGAGAAACCCTTGTGAAGTGCGAAGCACTGCCTTGTCTTTGTGAAACACCAAAAAGGGTGGCCTACAAGACAGGGCATGCAGTTCAGCAACTCGGTTAACAGAAACGATCGCCAGGAGAAAAGCCATCTTCCATGTCAGCATACGTAGAGGAATGGTAGCCAAAGACTCAAAAGGAGGACACTGAAGTACTCCCAAAACCAAGTTAAGATCCCACTGAGGACTTAAACACCAGACGGGTATGAGCAACACCCTGGAAGAAAACCTTGACATCAGGAATGAGAGCAAGACGCCTCTGAAAGAAGACAGAGAGCACAGAAGTCTGAACCTTTAAGAGAGCTCAGACTAAGACCCTTATCTACACCATCCTGGAGGAAGGAAAGAACCATAGGAAGGTCAAAATCCTGAGACAGGTCTTTGTCAGGACACCAAGAGAGGAAGGTACACCAAACTCGATGGTAGGCCTTAGAGAAACAGGGTTACGGGAACTATGCATATTAGCCACCACACAAGAAGAAAACCCTTTCTTCATCAAAACTGAGGATTCAACCTCCATGCCATCAAAGCCTGACGATCAATGTCTTCCTTCCAGAGGTAACCTTGTAGAAGAAGATCCAGACAGAGGGGGAAGTCGAAGAGGTTCCGCCACTGAGAGGTCCAGAAGCTCCAAAAACCAAGTTTGTCAAGGCCAATACGGAGCATTCAGAATGACTGGACAGCGTTCCAGTCTCAGTTTCCTTAGCACCCTGTTCAACAGAGGAATGGGAGGAAAGAGGTATGCCAGAGGAAATGTCCATGGGATCGACAAGGCATCCACTGCCAGAGCCAGGGGATCTGCCCAGCGAGAGCAGAATGTTGGAACCTTCCTGTTTGCCATCAGGTCGATGCATGGAAGACCCCAGTACTGGATGATGAGGTTGAACACCTCTGGATGTAGTTCCCACTCTCCGCTGTCCACCGTGTGCCGACTGAGGAAGTCTGCCAGAACGTTGTCTATGCCAGGAATATGAATTGTGGAAATGGGCATGCTCCTCTGCCCATGACAAAATAGCCTTGACCTCTAGCCAAGCTGTGAGACTTCTTATGCCGCCTTGATGTTGGTGTAGAGTACCGCTGTGGCATTGCCCAACTGTACTCTGACCACGCAATCTTCCAGATGATGTGTCCAGTTTTGTAGGGCATGAAATATCACCCAAAGTGCCAAGACAATGATGGGAAGGAGATATTCCTCCTGGGACCACCGGCCCTGAACACTCAAGTGCCCCAGTAACGCTCTCCATCCGGAGAGGCTGGCATCCGTCATTACTGCTGTCCAGAAGGGCACCAGGAAGGGTCTGCCTTTCAGGAAATTGTTCAGGTTAAGCCACCACGAGAGGCTCTGCTCCACATGAAGAGGGAGAGGGAGAGATAAGGATCTTTCCAGGAGATCTGGTCGACCCCTGCATGCCAGGATTAGAGACTGCTGAAGCTCCCTGGTATGAGCCATGGCAAACAGGACTGCTTCTATGGTGGAAATGAATGTCCCCACCAGGGATGACAGTTTCTTCGCTGGAACTGGACCCTGAGACAGGATAGCCTGGACCTTCTGATGAGCCACTTCGTCCGTGAGAAGCACCATCCCCCTTTGAGTGTCAAAGAGGATGCCCAGAAAGACCATCCTCTGGGAAGGAACAAGGTCTGACTTGTCCAGATTGATGATCCACCCATGATGGGAGAGAGCATGAATACAGTCCTGCACCTGCTGATGAAGGAGCTCTGGAGAAGAGGCCTTCAGAAGGAGGTCGTCCATATATGGAGTAACTCTGATGCCGTTCCGATGTAGGACGGAGATCAATGCTCCCAAGACTCTGTTGAAGACTTGGGGAGCCGTGGTCAGGCCAAAAGGGGAGGGCAGAAAACTGGAAATGCCCTCGGTTGCAGGCAAAGTGGAGATACTGCCAATTCTCTGGATGAATGGTGATGTGCAGAAAGGCATCTTGAAGATCCAGAGAGACCAGAAATTCCCCAGGAGACATGGCTGCTATCACTGTGCGCAGTGAATCCTGGCGGTATTGAGACCAGACCACATAGGAGTTGAGATCTTTCAGATCCAAAATGGGTCGACAGCTGCCATCCTTCTTGGAGACCACAAAGAGGTTGGAGTAGAATCCCAAGCCCCTCTCCTGAGGAGGAACTGGTTCCAGGACCGCCTTTTCCAGAAGGGCCTGAATGGCTTCCTCGAAAAGGCGGCACTTTTCTGCTCCCAAGGGAGAATGAGAAGAGAAGGTCTGGGAAGGAGGAAGGAAGGTGAAAGGAATCCTGTACCCTGCAGCCACCACCTGTAGAACCCATGGGTCCTCCACAGAGGCTGCCAGGCCAAGAGGTAGTGGCGTAACCGGCCACCTACCTGTTGTGGGGGCCCGGGTTCGACAGAAGGAGGTTTGGAAGCCTTGGGCTTTGCAGCAGACGTGGGGCTCCATTGCTTGGATGAGGAGCGCAGAGCCTGAGGGACCGTCTGGGTCACTTGGCGCAAGTCTGCCTGAAAGGGACGAAAAAGCCAATTCCTTTTGACAGTCGCCTTCTTCCTCAGGACCACTGGGAGGTGAGAACTCTTTCCTCCAGTGGCTTCGCTGATGAGATCCTTGTGCTCAGGCCCAAACAGGGAGGTGCCCTGACAGGGCAAAGACAGGGAACCCTCTCGGAGGCCATGTCAGCAGACCAGATCTTGAGCCAAAGAGCACGTCTGGCTACCACAGACATGGTAGATGCTCTGGCTACCATACGTACAGCGTCAAACAGGGCAGCAGAGACATAATGCGGAGCCTCAGCAATGTTGGCGAGAAGTCGCAACCTGTCAGCAGTAGGGTCCCCCTGACGGACAGCTGAGTTGAGCTGTCCAGTCCAAACAGCCACAGCCCTATTCACCCATGCTGCAGCAAATGCAGGATGAAGGGCAGAACCAGCCATTGAAAAAATAGCCTTGAGAGAGGTCTCAAGCTTCTTGTCAGTCCAGTCTTTTAGTACAGATGCGTCAGCCACAGGCAAGGCAGTGGACTTAGAAAGCCTGGAAACAGGGGCATCCACCTTGGGGGATGTACCCACTGTGTAAGGACCGTTTCAGAGAACGGGTAAAGCTTAGCAAACTTCCTAGAAACAGATGGTTTTCTGTCTGGAAATCTCTACTCCTCAGACACCAAGCGGTCAAGGGTGGGGTTAGGTGGAAAACAAGTATGGGGCCTAACAGGCTCCTGGAACACATCAGAGGGATCAAAAGATCAAGCCCTCAGCTGAGGGAATGGGGTCAGCCTCAAAGGGTCCCCAAAAAACTGAGATGAAAGAACAGCTGAACAGTCATCATCATCTGAGTCCACCAATAATTCCTCCTCAGAGGAATCAGACACATCAGGTACACCCGGAAGTTTAGGCAGGGATGATCTGATAGGGGCGGGGGCCTGCCATGAGTGGAAAACCCCCTGCAAAGTGGATGGAAGGAGTTGTAAGATGGACGAGAGGTCCCTGGTAGTAGCCTTAAACTCTTGCATCCATACTGGCTCTAGTGCATGGCTGGAGGTCCCTGCGGTGGATTCAGGGGCAGCAGCGCATGAAGGGCAAACGTGACCTGAGTATTCTTTAGGTAACCCTGAGTGACATGAGGAGCAATGGGGGACACAGATGCCTCAGTGTCCTTAGTCTTAGGTTTAGCCCCAAGGTCTAAAGAAGTAGGCATTCTCACAGAGCAAACGGTCAAATTATCAGAACACCCACAAAACAGTGTGTATGATAATTACATTCACCCCAGAAATGCTAAATAAGACTTCTCTGGTAGGCGAAGGGTTAAACTGCAGAGGAGAGAAGGAGAGTCCAAGCCCTGCATAGGATACTCGATCTGCGAAGACACAAAATGGCTGCTGCGGCGGGAGCCAACCAGAACAGAGCGTGCGAAGCGAGCGCTCATGGGAATTGTAGTTTAGCTAACGGAGTACCCAACAGTGTCCGAAGCCCCCTAAGGCCCCCAAAATACCCAAAACCTTGACCGGATAACAGAGCAAGGGCAAACTAACAAAATGAGCCATCTCTGACCTAGGTACGTGGAGCGGTTGCAGAGATATGTCCCAAACTTAAAGTCCCATAAAAGTGAATGGAGCAATCGCGTCTATGCAGTAAACGCACGTCTTTCCGCAAACTTTACAATATGAAAATCCAATGTAAAAAACACTCAAAAGCCTACTAGAACAAGTCAGTAGACTCAATAAACACTAGTCCCAGTAGGGAAATTGCCCAAACACCCCCCCAAAAGATGCTAATTAGCAGCAAAAGGGTTAAATTACCATGGAAACTTGCTCCAAACACCTCACAGACATACAGATAAGCCCAATGAGTGCATGAGTATGTAACAGGAACTCCAAAAGAGACCCCTGTGTGGAGGGGAAGCATGGGACACGTGGACCTCAGCAATCAAAGGGTTGCTCACCTTTTTAGCAGGTCTTCAGATTACCATATAGCAAGAAGAAGCCTCAGTGGGCAACTCCTGGGGAAAGAACGTGCAGTCAAGATTCCCCCCACCCCAGGTCTTAGGTCCACAAAAGTACCTGGTGAATTGAGCTATCCACATTTGGGACATGGGAATTGTCAGTGATGGTAATCCACCTAATGGTGGTATCCCATTTCTAACAGAAAAAAATAAAGATGTTAAAACTATACAACTGTTCTCTTGCCTTGTGTCTTGACCAAGGAACAAATCTTACTGGTTGGGGATTGGCTAGCTGCAAGCTAAGGAGAGGAGGTAGGCTCCACCCAGCAGTCACTTCTCATAATTGTTCCTGCCTACTTAAAGGGACTGATCGCCTACCCAAAGTTACCAGTAACCTGTATTGGACGACAGAGAAAAAGAAAGTACACCTTCTTTGAATTCTATGGTTTTACATATGAGGACATAATAACAATCATCTGTTCCTTAGCAGGTCCAAAAACTAAGTAAGTACAACCTCAGATGAACAACACATGACATATTACACCTGTCATGATTTATTTAACAAAAATAAAGACAAAATGGAGAAGCCATGTGTGAAAAACTAAGTATCCCCTTACTGCTTCCATAGGAACTAAGATGCTAAGTAGCAGACGGGTGCTGCTAATCTAACTGACCACCTCTATAAAAGCCGAGGTTCTAGCAGTTTTGCTGATCTGGAACATTCAGGTGTGAGTTAACACAATGCCAAGGAGGAAAGACTTCCGCAATGACATTAGAGAAGCCACCTTTCAACTCGATACAGGGCGTGGCTGCAGAAATACGTCCCAGAACAGCCTGTCCCATAGACATCAATGGAGCATTGCGGCTATAGGAATTCAAATAAGAGTGTTAAAATAAAAAGTGAATAAAAAGTGTAAAAACACATACAGAAAACCCAGCAAACATGCAAAACACATGAATCCCAGAGGAAAATGAGAAAAAAAGTTCCCCAAACAATACATACATAGTAGGGAAGGGGTTAAAGATCACAAAATCAGCCCAAAATGCTCCAAGATCCCATAGGACAGACACACACAAATACCCAACATGAGAGCAGGAGAAAACACGAACTCCAGAAAGACCCCTGTGCGGAGGGGAAACATGGGACAAGAGGACCACGTCATTCAAAGGGTGGCTCACCTTGTTTGCAGGTCTCCTTTCTTCAGATTACCACTGTGAATAAAGAAGCCTCAGAGAGACTCCTTCTGGAGAGAGACATGGGCCACAAAGGTCCACAACAGCACCTGACAACTAGGCAATCCACCAGGGGAAGCCAGTGAATGGTAATCTGCCTAAAGGGGGACTTTTGGAACCCCATATCGAAGAAAAAATAATAAAGAAACTAAAAACTAAGCAGAACTGTACTCAGCCTTGTTGCTAGGTTGGTGGAACAAATCTATCTGGCGGGTGATTAGCTGGGTAGCCTGATATGGAGGTGGGGGAGGCTCCACCCTGAACTTCTTTTTCTAGAATTGTTCCAGCCCACTAGGAGGAGCTGTTGTATGCACATGGTACCTGTAAGCTATATTGGATGACAGAGAAATTAGATATAAGTCCCAGAACTCAAGAGAAATGGCAGGAAAGGGGTTAAATACCACAATTCAGTCCAAAAATGCTCCAAAGACCCAGAGAGCAGACAGATAAATACCTGAGTGCAAGAGTTATAAAGAACTCCAGAGAGACCCCTGTGCAGAGGGGAACTGTGGGACAAGTGGACCATGGCGCTCAAAGGGTGGCTCACCTTTTTTGCTGGTCTCTTCAGATTGCCATTGGGATGGAAGAAGAGTCAGAGAGACCCCTTTAGGAGAGAGAGACATGGGATGCATGATTCCCTCCACAGGGCTGCAAGGGTCCACAACAGCACCTGATAACTGGACAATCCTCCAGGGTAAGCCAGGAATGGTAATCTGCCTAATGGGGGAATGTGGACACCCCATATCTATACTATAAAATAATAAAATAACTAAAAACTAAGCAGAACTGTTCTCAGCCATCTAACCAGAACTTGGAACAAATCTGGCAAGCAGGGAGAGGCTAGGGTGACCTGATATGGAACAGGGGGCGGCTCCACCCCTGCACTTCTTCTAGAATTGTTCCAGCCCACTGGGAGGACATTTCGCCTCCCCATGTTACCTGTGAGTTATATTGGATAACAGAGAAAATTTAATCTAGGTAGGGAGTCAATGAGATCCACTGAGCACGGACGTGAGACACCAAGGCAGACATGTCCTTACTGAAGACCCACAAAGTGAATGCTAGGCCAGAAGGAAGGAATGTAAACTGGAAGTGATGGCTCTGGAATGGAAACCGCAGGAAACGTTAATGATCTAGATGGATCAGGATGTGCCGATATGCATTCTTTAGAGGGATAGTAATACTTAAAGGAGCAGTAAACTTTTTTTTATGAAAACACATGTTTTATAGAGCTTTTCCTGCTGAATAAAACAAGGGTACTCCCATCGCTGTCAGATGTTTTATTCAAAATTTATAGCAGTTTAAATAACCGGGAAGTGAATTTACTGTGTTTACTTCCTGATAGTTCTGACAGGAAGTGAATTTACTGTGTGATTACTTCCTGATAGTTCTGTCAGGAGTTTTCCATTCCTCCTGGAGAACCTGGTCCGAAAGCGGAGAGATGAAAACTTCCTTTTTGCATCTCTTAAAATGTCAGTGGAAGAGGAACTGAAACGTTTGGTCTCTGTGACATGACGGTCCAGATAGGCCCCTCCACTGAGAGGCTAGGACAATTATCATAATAGACCTTGAGGGAAAGAAATGAGTCTACCATCACCCTCAGTCTCCCCTTCCTCAACAGAAGAATCCCCAATAATGTGTGTTCTCCCTCAAAGACAGTGATCAAGAACCTGCTGGGGGTGTACGGCATCCAGCAGGCCAAGAGCTCAGAACACCTTGAATAGATGAGGGAAAAGAGGTACTTATCTGACTGCAAGGGGTTAAAGTGACAAGCAGGAGGGAGAGACCAGCCTCTGTGTAACATGCAGAATCCATAAAGGAAGAGGCTTATCATAGGACCAACTCTTCCCATGCCACTCCCAGAACAGACACAAACCATACCATGTGCACGTACAGACGGGTAACGCGGAGGATAACAGTCCCAGAACAGACACAAACCATACCATGTGCATGTACAGACAGGTAACACAGAGGTTAACAGTCCCAGAACAGACACAAAGCGCACCGTGTGCGCATACAGATGGGTAACGCGGAGGATAACAGTCCCAGAACAGACACGAAGTGCACCTCCTGCGCATACAGACGGGTAACGCAGAGGATAACAGTCCCAGAACAGACACAAAGCGCACCGTGTGCGCATACAGACGGGTAACGCGGAGGTTATCAGTCCCAGAGCAGACACGAAGCCCACAGTGTGCACATACAGACAGGTAACGCGGAGGTTATCAGTCCTAGAAGAGGCACGAAATGTACCGTGTGCGCATACAGACGGGTAACGTGGAGGATAAGCGCACCGCATGCGCATACAGATGGGTAACACAGAGGATAACAGTCCCAGAAGAGACACGAAGCGCACCGTGTGCGCATACAGACGGGTAACGTGGAGGATAAGCGCACCGCATGCGCATACAGATGGATAACACAGAGGATAACAGTCCCAGAAGAGACACGAAGCGCACCGTGTGCGCATACAGACGGGTAACGTGGAGGATAACAGTCCCAGAAGAGGCACGAAGAGCACCTCCTGCACATACAGACGGGTAACGCAGGGGATAACTGTTCCAGAAGAGGCACGAAGTGCACCGCGTGCGCATACAGACGGGTAACGCAGAGGATAACAGTCTCAGAAGAGGCACGAAGCGCACCGCGTGCGCATACAGATGGGTAACGCGGAGGATAACAGTCCCAGAAGAGACACGAAGCGCACTGTGTGCGCATACAGTCGGGTAACGCAGAGGATAACAGTCCCAGAAGAGGCACGAAGCGCACCGCGTGCGCATACAGACGGGTAACGCGGAGGATAACAGTCCCAGAAGAGACACGAAGCGCACCGTGTGCGCATACAGTCGGGTAACGTGGAGGATAACAGTCCCAGAAGAGGCACGAAGTGCACCGTGTGCGCATACAGACGGGTAACGCAGGGGATAACAGTCCCAGAATAGACACAAAGCGCACCGCGTGCACATACAGACGGGTAACGTGGAGGATAACAGTCCCAGAAGAGACACGAAGCGCACCGTGTACGCATACAGACGGGTAACACAGAGGATAACAGTCCCAGAATAGACACAAAGCGCACCGCGTATGCAGACAGACGGGTAACGCAGGGGATAACAGTCCCAGAATAGACCCAAAGCGCACCGCGTATGCAGACAGACGGGTAACACAGAGGATAACAGTCCCAGAATAGACACAAAGCGCACCGCGTGCACATACAGACGGGTAACGCAGAGGATAACAGTCCCAGAACAGACACGAAGCGCACCGTGTGCACATACAGACGGGTAACGCAGGGGATAACAGTCCCAGAATAGACACAAAGCGCACCATGTGCACATAGAGACAATAACCATGCAAGTCAGGCAATAGCCCACATAACAATGGATGCCAGACAACAAGGAGATACTGAGAAGACCAAAACACCCAGTGGGTTAACTTAAAGCAATCTCCATTCTTCAGACTCTCCAATGAATGAGACGGGTAACGCAGAGGATAACAGTCCCAGAAGAGACACGAAGCGCACCGTTTGCACATACAGACGGGTAACGCGGAGGATAACAGTCCCAGAAGAGACACGAAGCGCACCGTGTGCGCATACAGTCGGGTAACGTGGAGGATAACAGTCCCAGAAGAGGCACGAAGCGCACCGTGTACGCATACAGTCGGGTAACGTGGAGGATAACAGTCCCAGAATAGACACGAAGCGCACAGTGTACGCATACAGACGGATAACATAGAGGATAACAGTCCCAGAATAGACACAAAGCGCACCGCGTGCACATACAGACGGGTAACACAGAGGATAACAGTCCCAGAATAGACACAAAGCGCACCGCGTGCGCATACAGACGGGTAACGCAGGGGACAACAGTCCCAGAAGAGACACGAAGCGCACCGTGTGCACATACAGACGGGTAACACAGAGGATAACAGTCCCAGAATAGACACAAAGCGCACCGCGTGCACATACAGACGGGTAACACAGAGGGTAACAGTCCCAGAATAGACACAAAGCGCACCGCGTGCACATACAGACGGGTAACACAGAGGATAACAGTCCCAGAATAGACACAAAGCGCACCGCGTGCGCATACAGACGGGTAACGCAGGGGACAACAGTCCCAGAAGAGACACGAAGCGCACCGTGTGCGCATACAGACGGGTAACACAGAGGATAACAGTCCCAGAATAGACACAAAGCGCACCGCGTGCGCATACAGACGGGTAACGCAGGGGACAACAGTCCCAGAAGAGACACGAAGCGCACCGTGTGCGCATACAGACGGGTAACACAGAGGATAACAGTCCCAGAATAGACACAAAGCGCACCGCGTGCGCATACAGACGGGTAACACAGAGGATAACAGTCCCAGAATAGACACGAAGCGCACCGTGTACGCATACAGACGAGTAACACAGAGGATAACAGTCCCAGAAGAGAGACAAAGCGCACAGCGTGCACATACAGACGGGTAACGCAGGGGATAACAGTCCCAGAAGAGACACAAAGCGCACAGTGTGCGCATACAGACAGGTAACACAGAGGATAACAGTCCCAGAATAGACACAAAGCGCACCGCGTGCACATACAGACGGGTAACGCAGGGGATAACAGTCCCAGAAGAGACACAAAGCGCACCGCATACGCATACAGACAGGTAACACAGGGGATAACAGTCCCAGAAGAGACACAAAGCGCACCACGTACGCATACAGACGGGTAACACAGGGGATAACAGTCCCAGAATAGACACAAAGCGCACCATGTGCACATACAGACAGGTAACGCAGAGGATAACAGTCCCAGAATAGACACGAAGCACACCGCGTGCAAATACAGACGGGTAACACAGAGGATAAGAGTCCCAGAATAGACACGAAGCGCACCGCGTGCACATACAGACGGGTAACGCGGAGGATAACAGTCCCAGAATAGACACGAAGCGCACCGTGTGCACATAGAGACAATAACCATGCAAGTCAGGCAATAGCCCACATAACAATGGATGCCAGACAACAAGGAGATACTGAGAAGACCAAAACACCCAGTGGGTTAACTTAAAGCAATCTCCATTCTTCAGACTCTCCAATGAATGAAAACTGCTTCAGAGAAGTTCTAATAAAGAAAAAAGGATGATAATACAAGCCAACCTCAACAGGTTTTTGGTTTCATAAAAATAATAACTAGTTTACCTGACAATACATAGAGCAGGAAGCCAGAAATAGGTGCCCACCTACAGGGGGATTATACATACACATATGCTAAAAAGGAGAATAAAAAAAAGACTAAGAGAGAAGTGCCCATGCTACCTTCTTGATCACAAGGCCACGTAAAACAGGTCAGCAGACGGACTAAAGTGTAAAGGAGAAGGGAGCCTCTGCCTCAGAGACCTTTTTAGTCTGAGTACCCAGCCCTCCGGGAGGAGGAGACTTTACCCCGTGGTTCCTGTGTTCCATAATGAAAGAGAAATATGGATAAGAGAGTGAGAGAGGCTAAGGAAGGGAGAGGGAGAGAACGAAAAAGAGCTGAGAAGACAATTACAGAATCTCTGTTACCTTCTGTTTGAGAACTCGATGGTCTCCTGAGAGAGGGACATTACACATGGCAGCAAGAGCATCAGTGAAGAGACCCGGCAAGCGCTCTTCTTTGGAGAAATCTCCTTCTGAGCCAGATACAAAATATTAATATCTACAGGTGAGAGAGAGAGACAGAGAGAGGGAGAGCGAGCAAGCAGAAGATAGAGAGCGAGTGAGAGTAGGAGAGAGAGAGAGGGAGAGGAAGAGAGACACAGAGAGAGGGAGAGCGAGCGAGAGGAAGAGAGAGAGAGGGGAACATAGAGAGAGCGAGTGACAGGAAGAGAGAGAGAGCGAGAGAGGGATACAATTCAGAGTATCACAGACCTCAGGAACTTAGTGCAGTGTTAGCAAAACCCCTATATTTACTCTTTAAAGATTCTATCACCACAGGCTCAGTGCCACAAGATTGGCGAAGAGCTAACATAGTGCCTCTATTTAAGAAAGGAACTAAAACAGAACCTGGGAATTACAGACCAGTGAGTTTGACCTCTGTAGTGGGAAAAACTGCTAGAAGGGATAATAAGGGACTATATTCAGGATTACAACACAAAAAATAAAATCAATATCATGAATCAATATGGTTTTATGAAGAATAGATCATGCCAAACTAACCTTTTCAGCTTCTATGAGGAAGTAAGCAGCAACCTTGACGATGGCAAGGCAGTAGATGTAGCATATCTAGACTTTGCATTTGATACAGTGCCACACAGAAGGCTGGTGTATAAAATAAGGAAATTGGGGCTAGGAGATAACCTTTGCAATTGGGAATCAGCATAATGCAGTATCAGGGTACTACAGTATAAGCATGATCAGGGTAATAGGGAATCAGCATAATGGCGTAACAATAGGGGTAGCAACTGCAACTGGGCCTGTCACCACCAAGGGCCTGGCCCCCCCCTGCGACCTCCCGCAACAAACTGAGGTCTGTGCCTTCTTCGGCACAGACCTCTATTAGCAGCTGAGCTCCATCTCTGTCCCCAGTCGGCTAGTAATGCAGAGCGCTGGGAGATGACATCATCATCTCCCACCGCTCTGCATTCCTAGAGAGAGGACCGTGTGGGAGCTACAAGCTGCTAATAGAGATCTGTGCCAAAGGAGGAACAGCCTCCCCTGCCACTCCGCTGGACCACCTGGGATGTAGGAGATGGACACTGGGGTTCACTGGGAGCAATGGGGAGAAAGGACCTTGGGGGACAAAGTGGAGAAAGGACATTGGGTGGCAATGTGGTCGGTGGGGCCCCATGGCAATTTTTGCACCAGGGCCTGGTGGATTCTAGTTACGCATCTGATACAGTATCAGGGTACAAGAGGATCAGCTTGGGGGTGCTAGTGAATCAGTATAATGGAGTATCAGGGTACAAGAGGATCAGCTTGAGGGAGTATCAGGGTACTAGTGAATCAGTTTGATCAGGGTACTAGGGAATCAGAATGATGGAGTATCAGGGTACAAGAGGATCAACATGATGGAGTATCAGGGTACAAGAGGATCAGCATAATGGAGTATCAGGGTACAAGTGGATCAGCTTGAGGGAGTATCAGGGTACTAGTGAATCAGTTTGATCAGGGTAGTAGGGAATCAGCATGATGGAGTATCAGGGTACAAGAAGATCAGCTTGAGGGAGTATCTGGGCACTAGGGAGTCATTTTGATCAGGGTACTAGGGGATCAGAATAAAGGAGTATCAGGCTACAATGGTATCCATGTAGTATAACTGTATGTGACCCCTGACTTTTGTTACCTGGGAGGTCGGGGGGTTGTGCCCTTTCCATGACTTTGTCCAGGAGACCTTGGTGCTCAGACTGCAAACAGTTACACAGTTCCAGGCAGTGTGAGAGAGGACCACAGTCTGCGCTCTCACAAAGAGACTCCAGGCACTGAGAGAGATGGATATGAATGGTAAAGCAGTCTCTGAGAAGACAGTGATTGACTGGCTATTAGACAGCAGGAGGGAGCTTACCTGAACAGACTGCTCCTGTAAGATGCTCTCCCCTTCCCGAGGATTAGACAGGAGGTCACCCAGAACTCTGAGGCACTCTTCACTACACATCTCCAACTTGCTGTAAAACAAACAGAGCAGTCTCAATGCACAACAGGAATCTCTTCAGGCATTATCAGCCTCATCTTCAACTAATTCTTCTAAACGTATTGGGATGTTTTAGACATTATATTTGTGTTTCCTAATACCTCATTCATGTTCTTTGTGTCACTGGAATCTCCCTATCACCAGGAGCTAAGCTAGAAAGATAAGGGAAATCTAATGAGTTAAGAGCATGGTTCTAGATGGTGTAAACATGAGGGGGTTGGGGTTCTAGAGCACTGGGCTGACTTTTCTCTTTACAGTACAGATGGACTGCATAATGGAAGGGTGGTCGCTGTGCTAGGGGAGGCAAAGGTTAGAAGGTTGGAGGAGGCATGGAGTAATACACAGTTGGGTAGACAGTTTAGAATTTAGGATTATAGAAAGGAAGTGAAGAGTAAGGGGTCACATACAGCTAACAAAGAGGGCGAAATAATATATGGTGAGGCAGAAAATGAAGAAGAACTGGTATTAGAAAAGATGCAAGGGGTGGAGAAGGGGAAATATTTCAGCTAATATGGAGGGTGAAGTAATACATAGTGTGACAGAGAGAACAGAAGAACTGGGATTATATCAGTGGAGGGGGGCAAGTTCAGCTAACGTTGGGGTGAAGTAATATACATTGGAGTATCTACTGTAGAAGAATAACTGGCAATTAGACAAGTGTTACCAAACCACGCTAGTAAAATAGGGGAACTGGAACTGACTACAGAGCAGTATGATCTTCTAGGTGTCACTGAAGCCTTGCTAGTAAAATGGGGGAACTGGAAGGGACAGCAGAGCAGGATAATCTTCTAGGTGTTGCTGAAGCCTGGCTAGTAATATGGGGGAACTGGAACTGACTGCAGAGCAGTATGATCTTCTAGGTGTTACTGAAACTTGGCTAGTAATATGGAGGGACTGGAAATGATTGTGGAGCAGTATGTTCTTCTAGGTGTTACTGAAGCCTGGCTAGTAATATGAGGGAACTGGAACAGACTGCAAGGCAGAATAAACTTCTAGGTGTGACTGAAGTCTGGCTAGTAATATAAGGGAACTGGAATGGACAGCAGAGCAGTATGATCTTCTAGGTGTCACTGAAGCCTGGCTAGTAATATGGGGGAACTGTAACTGATTGTTGAGCAGTATGATCTTCTAGGTTTTACTGAATCCTTGCTACTAAAATGGGGGAACTGATTGTGGAGTCGTGTGATCTTCTAGGTGTTACTGAAGCCTGGCTAGTAATATGGGGGGAACTGGAATGGACTACAGAGCAGTATGATCTTCTAGGTGTTACTGAAACCTGACTAGTAATATGGGGAGAACTGGAATGGACTACAGAGCAGTATGATCTTCTAGGTGTTACTGAAACCTGACTAGTAATATGGGGAGAACTGGAATGGACTACAGAGCAGTATGATCTTCTAGGTGTTACTGAAGCCTGACTAGTAATATGGGGGGAACTGGAATGGACTACTGAGCAGTATGATCTTCTAGGTGTTACTGAACCCTGACTAGTAATATGGGGGAACTGGAACTGATTGTAGAGCAGTATGATCTTCTAGGTGTTACTGAATCCTTGCTAGTAAAATGGGGGAACTGGAATTGATTGTGGAGCCATGTGATCTTCTAGGTGTTACTGAAGCCTGGCTAGTAATATGGCGGGAACTGGAACTGACTACAGAGCAGTATGATCTTCAAGGTGTTACTGAAGCTTGAATAGTAATATGGGGGGAACTGGAATGGACTACAGAGCAGTATGATCTTCTAGGTGTTACTGAAGCCTGGCTAGTAATATGGGGGAACTGGAACTGACTACAGAGCAGTATGATCTTCAAGGTGTTACTGAAGCCTGGCTAGTAATATGGGGGAACTGGAATGGATTACAGAGCAGTATGATCTTCTAGGTGTTACTGAAGTCTGGCTAGTATTATGGGGGAACTGGAACTGATTGTAGCGCAGTATGATCTTCTAGGTTTTACCGAATCCTTGCTAGTAAAATGGGGGAACTGGAACTGATTGTGGAGCCGTGTGATCTTCTAGGTGTTACTGAAGCCTAACTAGTAATATGGGGGGAACTGGAATGGACTACAGAGCAGTATGATCTTCTAGGTGTTAATGAATCCTTGCTAGTAAAATGGGGGAACTGGAACTGATTGTGGAGCAGTGTGATCTTCTAGGTGTTACTGAAGCCTGGCTAGTAATATGGGGGGAACTGGAACTGATTGTAGAGCAGTATGATCTTCTAGGTGTTACTGAATCCTGGCTAGTAAAATGGGGGAACTGGAACTGATTGTGGAGCGGTATGATCTTCTAGGTGTTTCTGAAGCCTGGCTAGTAAAATGGGGGAACTGGGAATTAATGCAGAGCAGAATGATCGTTTAGGTGTTATTGATGCCTGGCTAGTAATATGGGGGAACTGGAAATGATTGTAGAACAGTATGATATTCTAGGTGTTACTGAAGCCTGGATGTTAATACAGGGGACCTAGAACGGACTGTAGGGCAGTATGAACTTCTAGGTGTTACTGAAGCCTGCCTGGCTAGTAATATGAGGGGAACTGGAGTTGACTTTGGAGCAGTATGGTCTTCGAGGTGTTACTGAAGCCTGGCTAGTAATATGGGGGAACTGTAACTGACTACAGAGCAGTATGATCTTCTAGGTGTTACTGAAGCCTGGCTAGTAATATGGGGGAACTGTAACTGATGGTAGAGCATTATGATCTTCTATGTGTTACTGAAGCCTGGCTTGTAAGATGAGGGAACTGGAACTGACTGCAAAGTAATATGATATTCTAGGTGTTACTGAAGTCTGGCTAGTAATATGGGTGAACTGGAACTGAGTGCAGAGCAGTATGATCTTCTAGGCGTTAATGAAAACTGGCTAGTAATATGGGGGAACTGGTACTGATGGTAGAGCATTATGATCTTCTATGTGTTACTGAAGCTTAGCTAGTAAAATGAGGAAACTGATTGGAGAGCGGTATGATCTTCTAGGTGTTAGTGAAGTCTGGATAGTAATATGGGAGAACTGGAACTGAGTGCAGAGCAATATAATCTTCTAGGTGTTACTGAAGCCTAGCTAGTAAAACGGGGGAACTGACTGCAGAGCAGTATGATCTTCTACGTGTTACTAAAGCCTAGCTAGTAAAATGGGAGAACTGACTCCAGAGCAGTAGGACCTTCTAGGTGTTACTGAAGCCTGGCTAGCAATATGGGGGGAACTGGAATGGACTACAGAGCAGTATGATCTTCTAGGTGTTACTAAAGTCTGGCTGGTAATATGGAGAACTGGGTCGGGAATTGGAACTGACTGCAGATCAGTATAATCTTCTAGGTGTTAATGAAGTCTGGCTAGTAATATGGGGAAACTGAAACTGAATGCAGAGCAGTAAGATCTTCTAGGTGTTACTGAAGCCTGGCTAGGAAGATGGGGGAACAGGAATTGACTACAGAGCAGTATGATCTTCTAGGTGTTACTGAATCCTGGCTAGTAAAATGGGGGAACTGGAACCGATTGTGGAGCGGTATGATCTTCTAGGTGTTTCTGAAGCCTGGCTAGTAAAATGGGGGAACTGGGAATTAATGCAGAGCAGAATGATCGTTTAGGTGTTATTGATGCCTGGCTAGTAATATGGGGGAACTGGAATTGATTGTAGAACAGTATGATATTCTAGGTGTTACTGAAGCCTGGATGTTAATACAGGGGACCTAGAACGGACCGTAGGGCAGTATGAACTTCTAGGTGATACTGAAGCCTGCCTGGCTAGTAATATGAGGGGAACTGGAGTTGACTTTGGAGCAGTATGGTCTTTGAGGTGTTACTGAAGCCTGGCTAGTAATATGGGGGAACTGTAACTGACTACAGAGCAGTATGATCTTCTAGGTATTACTGAAGCCTGGCTAGTAATATGGGGGAACTGTAACTGATGGTAGAGCATTATGATCTTCTATGTGTTACTGAAGCCTGGCTTGTAAGATGAGGGAACTGGAACTGACTGCAAAGTAATATGATATTCTAGGTGTTACTGAAGTCTGGCTAGTAATATGGGTGAACTGGAACTGTGTGCAGAGCAGTATGATCTTCTAGGCGTTAATGAAAACTGGCTAGTAATATGGGGGAACTGGTACTGATGGTAGAGCATTATGATCTTCTATGTGTTACTGAAGCTTAGCTAGTAAAATGAGGAAACTGATTGGAGAGCGGTATGATCTTCTAGGTGTTAGTGAAGTCTGGATAGTAATATGGGAGAACTGGAACTGAGTGCAGAGCAATATAATCTTCTAGGTGTTACTGAAGCCTAGCTAGTAAAACGGGGGAACTGACTGCAGAGCAGTATGATCTTCTACGTGTTACTAAAGCCTAGCTAGTAAAATGGGAGAACTGACTGCAGAGCAGTAGGACCTTCTAGGTGTTACTGAAGCCTGGCTAGCAATATGGGGGGAACTGGAATGGACTACAGAGCAGTATGATCTTCTAGGTGTTACTGAAGTCTGGCTGGTAATATGGAGAACTGGGTCGGGAATTGGAACTGACTGCAGATCAGTATAATCTTCTAGGTGTTAATGAAGTCTGGCTAGTAATATGGGGAAACTGAAACTGAATGCAGAGCAGTAAGATCTTCTAGGTGTTACTGAAGCCTGGTTAGGAAGATGGGGGAACTGGAATGGACTACAGAGCAGTATGATCTTCTAGGTGTTACTGAAGTCTGGCTGGTAATATGGAGAACTGGGGCGGAATTGGAACTGACTGCAGATCAGTATAATCTTCTAGGTGTTAATGAAGCCTGGCTAGGAAGATGGGGGAACAGGAATTGACTACAGAGCAGTATGATCTTCTAGGTGTTACTGAAGCCTGGCTAGTAATATGGGGGGAACTGGAATGGACTACAGAGCAGTATGATCTTCTAGGTGTTACTGAAGTCTGGCGAGTAATATGGGGAACTGGAACTGACTGCAAAGCAGTATGATATTCTAGGTGTTACTGATACCTGGCTAGTAATATGAGGAAACTGGAACTGATTGCAGAGCAGTATTATCTTCTAGGTGTTACTGAAGTCCGGCTAGTAATATGGGGAAATGGAACTAACTGCAGAACAGTATGATATTCTAGGTGTTACTGATGTCCGGCTAGTAAAATGAGGGAACTGGAACTGAATGCAGAGCAGTAAGATCTTCTAGGTGTTACTGAAGCCTGGCTAGGAAGATGGGGGAACTGGAATGGACTACAGAGCAGTATGATCTTCTAGGTGTTACTGAAGTCTGGCTGGTAATATGGAGAACTGGGGCGGAATTGGAACTGACTGCAGATCAGTATAATCTTCTAGGTGTTAATGAAGTCTGGCTAGTAATATGGGGAAACTGAAACTGAATGCAGAGCAGTAAGATCTTCTAGGTGTTACTGAAGCCTGGCTAGGAAGATGGGGGAACAGGAATTGACTACAGAGCAGTATGATCTTCTAGGTGTTACTGAAGCCTGGCTAGTAATATGGGGGGAACTGGAATGGACTACAGAGCAGTATGATCTTCTAGGTGTTACTGAAGTCTGGCGAGTAATATGGGGAACTGGAACTGACTGCAGAGCAGTATGATATTCTAGGTGTTACTGATACCTGGCTAGTAATATGAGGAAACTGGAACTGATTGCAGAGCAGTATTATCTTCTAGGTGTTACTGAAGTCCGGCTAGTAATATGGGGAAATGGAACTAACTGCAGAACAGTATGATATTCTAGGTGTTACTGATGTCCGGCTAGTAAAATGAGGGAACTGGAACTGAATGCAGAGCAGTAAGATCTTCTAGGTGTTACTGAAGCCTGGCTAGGAAGATGGGGGAACATGAATTGACTGCAGAGCAGTATGATCTTCTAGGTGTTACTGAAGCCTGGGTAGTAATATGGGGGGGGACTGGAACTGAATGCAGAGCAGTATGATCTTCTATATGTTACTTGAAGCCTAACTAGTAATATGGGGGGAACTGGAACTGAATGTAGAGCAGTATAATCTTCTAGGTGTTACTGAAGTCTGGCTAGTAAAACAAGGGAACTGAATGCAGTGCAGTATGTTACTGAAGCCTGACTAGTAATATGGGGGAACTGGAACTGATTGCACAGAAGCAGGATCTTCTACATGTTACTAAAGCCTGGTTAGTAATATGGGGGAACTGGAACTGACTACAGAGCAGTGTGCTATTCTAGGTGTTACTGAAGTCTGACTAGTAATATGGGGGAACTGGAACTAACTGCAGAGCTGTATGATCTTCCAGGTGTTACTGAAAGCTGGCTGATAATATGAGGGAACTGGAATGGACAGCAGAGCAGTACTAGTGCTACTGCAAATGGAAAAAGCTTCTCAGTCGTGAAATCTAATTACAGTGGGAGATTTTAACTACCCTGAAACTGACTGGAGAAATAGGACTTCCAGCACAACAAGGAAAATAGTTTTATCAGTATGGTTAAGGACAGCTTCATGTTCTTTAGTCACTCAATGGAGATCTTTACATCTGTCCTGGAGTCTGGTACTGAATAAAATAAGATACATATGTGTTAGTGAATATTTGAGTTCTTTTGAGCTGGCCTCTTATAATTAATTCTTAGCTACTTGGTCACCATCAATTTCTAGTAAATTTGGTAAAAGTTGTAAATGGTTAGGAAACATTATTTAATATTGGTTTTATTGTTATATGTATATACAGTTAACTTGTTTTTTATAAATATATATGTTTATGTTATGTATAATTATCTTCTATAGTTTCTTTATATTTTATCTCATATAATTTATTAAAACTCAATAGAAAATAAAATATAAAACCAATTCTGAAATGATAAAAATATACAGGTTTCATAAGCAATCGATAAAATAATTGATAATGATTAATGTGGTAATAAATGATCAATAATATCAATGAAACTAAGTTCTGAGCATTTAATAGTCAACTATATTATGCCATTTACATACTGATTTTCTTACAAAAATGTGTGTACAAGAAGAGTTGCAGAATGTGTTACACACAGTTATTTTATACTTAAACTAGTTGAACAGCCCGTTACACGGGCCACAGTGCCACTGGCAGCCAGTCGCGGTGCAGTCATGCTCAGTAGAGACTGCCCGCGCCACGACTGCTATAGAGTGAGCGCCCCGCTCTGTATCAGCTGCGGCGCGGGCAGTCTCTAATGCGCATGACTGCAGCACGCGCAGCAGTGTCTACTGCGCATGACACGGCGTTACACACGATTTACCGAATTATTATATAGGATAGGGCTGCAGTGAAATTTTATCATATAGAACATCTCCTGCCTAATATATAATATGCTAAGAAGGCTTCTTTATATGCTACTGCACACACACACACTTTTTCAAGTTATTTTAACCATGTTTAGGCCTATACATATAGCTCCCAAATGTGCTGGATTATACACGTGGGGTTTTACATGACCATAGATGTCTATAAGATATCTATAACCCAGTGCAGTGTGCTGAGCCATGACAATCGGCATTGTATAGTGTACTGATAGCTTATATATATATAGACAAGTGTAAAAGCCCGTGTACATGGGCCAAGGTCCACGTAATGTTAACCCTTTGAGTGCCAGAGGGGTACGCAATGCATTGGGTACCCCTCTGGCACTCAAAGGGTTAAGGGGGCGCTATCATTGCTCCACGCGATGCAGTCTTGCGCAGTAGAGACTGCCCGAATGTGCGCAGTCTCTAAATGAATTATTACATAGGATGATACAGAGAGCCTGCAGGCTCAGTAGCATGGTAAGCAGAGATGGTGTAACGATAGCCCACATAAATGCCCCCACAAAGGGAAGCGTGAACGTGCTCCCTGGGGCAGCTGGGAGGGAAGTGGGAAGTCCTGCGGCGTTGGGCCGCACATACAGGGTGCCGCATAATGAGGAAGTGCCTGATTTTCAGTCTTCGTATCTCCAATAGTAGGTAACTAAAATTAAAAAAAAAAAAAAGTAACGCTAATCTAGTTTTAAATATTAATAATAATAATCTTTATTTATATAGCACCAACTTATTCCGCAGCGCTTTACAATAGGGGATAGACATACAGAGATATTAAATAGTACAAATCATATGTGGAGAGCAGAAGGATCAGAGCCCCCTGCTGGTGAGATCTTACAGTCTAGAGGAAGGTGGGTAGCAACAGAAGGTATAAGTGCTGTTGGGTGTAAGTGTCTCCTGCCACATAAGCTGCCAGTCAGTGGGTGGGAGAGAGAAGTGCTAGTGAGTGCAGTGGTCCAGGGAAGGGGTGGTTCTTGGTGATAATATTTATGGAGGCAGTTGATAGGCTTCCCTGAAGAGGTGAGTTTTCAGGGAGCGTCTGAAGGCTGGGGAGAGTCTAATTAAATTAAAGCCCATGCACAAAAGTTTTTATAATGTGAATATTCCCCCTTAAGAAGGGTTTAAGCAAACTTTAAAAAAGGCAAATGTTATAATGTTAAAAGCAGCATTAGAGAACATTCAATGGAATGCAATATTCAAAGGAAGATGGAATCTGTTCATACAGATGTGGGATAAATATACTTGTTAATATATACCACTGGGTAACACATGCAAGAGGAGCAAATTAAAGGGATAGTAATGTTTCTGTTCACACACAGCACAGATCATTCATCATATTTAATAGTTCTGCTATCTGATGCTGTTACTCTACAAAACCTGATAGTTAGGCTGTAATACTATGATGAAGTTGACCCCTCTCACCCGTTTTCACGATAGTAAGCCACCTCCCCATAGATATGAAATCCGTTTGACCGGACAAATCACAACAAGGGAGAATCCTCCTTCTGTCAGTATAAGGAAAACCCTGCCTCCTTGTCCCATGTTGTGATCCGCTGTCAGATCTGGGACAGAAATGCTTACGTTTGTAAAAGGGGTGGGAGGGGTAAACTTCATTATATTATTACAGCCTAACGAGCAAGTTTTGCAGAGTATTATTAAATATGATGAAAGATCTGAGCTGTGTGTGAACAGAAACATTACTATCACTTTAGGACCAATGTGACTTAATCGTGAGGTTCTCAGAGGAATGAACTGTTCAGAAGGGTTAGATCCATCATTTGAAAAAAGAAAAGATGCAATAAGATCTGAAAACAAAAAAAAT
Source organism: Rhinophrynus dorsalis (assembly GCA_037306005.1). NCBI lineage: Eukaryota > Metazoa > Chordata > Amphibia > Anura > Rhinophrynidae > Rhinophrynus > Rhinophrynus dorsalis. The sequence goes on along the minus strand of CM074725.1, from coordinate 699,306 downwards.
GAGCAAAAAGTCCAACAGAGCAAAAAAATCATATAAACAAGTTTATAAATGTCAAAAAAAAGGTCTGTAATGTGCCAATAAGAATTGAGACAGATTAATTAATTAGTAAGGATAAGGTGATGATTGACACCTTACAAAACTTATTGGATCCATTACCAATTAAACATCAAGTGGGCAAAAGCACAATTCCTTCCTCACTGCAGAAAACAGTCAGATATTTCCCTGGATCAGCAATCAACCTGCATTACACCAACATTCATGTACATGGCCTAATGAGGACAAAGTCCCAAAGGGACAGGATAATGTGATGATTAACAGCAATCAACCTGCATTACACCAACATTCATGTACATGGCCTAATGAGGACAAAGTCCCAAAGGGACAGGATAATGTGATGATTAACAGCATTAGTAGTAAGAGTCAGCATGGTTGTATGAACAACTGATTATTTCAAACTAATTTTCTTGCAGTCTATGAAGGGGTAAGTGGTGACTGTGTACAAGAGTATTACAGCTGATGTAGAATAGTTGGATTTTATTACAAAAGCAGAGGCTCATATTATGTTTACAACAAATGAAGAAAAACACATACATGTGCTAGTCTCTGATACTGTTCTGTAATCAGTAAGTATTCCATCAAGAAAACACATGCATGTGCTAGTCTCTGATGCTGTTCTATATCCAGTCAGTATTCCATCAAGGAAAACACATACATGTGCTAGTCTCTGATACTGTTCTGTATCCAGTCAGTACTTCATCAAGGAAAACACATACATGTGCTAGTCTCTGACACTGTTCTGTATCCAGTCAGTATTCCATCAAGGAAAACACATACACGTGCTAGTCTCTGATACTGTTCTGTAATCAGTAAGTATTCCATCAAGAAAGCCACATACATGTGCTAGTCTCTGATACTGTTCTGTAATCAGTAAGTATTCCATCAAGGAAAACACATACATGTGCTAGTCTCTGATACTGTTCTGTATCCAGTCAGTATTCCATCAAGGAAAACACATGCATGTGCTAGTCTCTGATACTGTTCTGTATCCAGTCAGTATTCCATCAAGGAAAACACATACATGTGCTAGTCTCTGATACTGTTCTGTAATCAGTAAGTATTCCATCAAGAAAACCACATACATGTGCTAGTCTCTGATAATGTTCTGTATCCAGTCAGTACTTCATCAAGGAAAACACATACACGTACTAGTCTCTGACACTTCTGTATCTATTCAAGAAAAACACATACAAAACAAATCTAATCCTAAAAAAACCTAATTGTTTTTTTTCCTCAGAAGTGATAAAGTGACGAATGTGAAAGATAGCAAGAGGCTGACCTAATTAATCCATCAAATTCAGGTACTGAGGAATTTAAGAGTAATAAGAAGTCTAACATTCCTGAAAGTATATCAGAACTGAATGTTATTTTACATGAACAAGGAGAACCCTTTTTGACCCTGAAAGTATAAAACATCCCACGTGTTCCAAATGTACACCTATAGATCATGTCTCGTAATACACAGAACTTTGGCCAAGAAAGTCATTAGACAAGTCCATGCGAAATAAAGGGTCAAATGCCCCAGTATTTTAATAATAATCCTTGTGATACCCCAAAAAGTCCAGTTTTGAGTAAATCTGGAAAAGTTTGCAGAAATGGAATTGATAGGCCTCTAAACACCTTGTCAAGAAAATTGCTAGATATGATTGGTCTGATGGCAAAAATATTTGAATTGACAGAGATGTGTTAATCTAATAATACACATATTGATGTTCCTACATAAAGGGTGTTATGACTACTGGGCAAAGGCAGTTCTGCCACATCAGATAGACGCATATCTAAATTGGCAGATATGGCTTCTTCTGAAGCATGCCCTTCTCTTTTTGGTTCCTCTTTTATTAAAGACCTTGGAAAGTTTGTCACTCCATTTACAGCTTTGGAAAAAGCCCAATCTTCCATAAAAAGAGTGTTCTCTAACAAGGTTTTCGGACGCCTGGGAAAGGTAGGGATTGCGATTTTCAGGGATTGTACAAATACCAGAATAGATAAGATCAAGGCCCTTCCTCCTCTGGTAGAGGACCATCAAATCTGAGAGGAAGGAGTTTGAGGGCACAGTTTCATTCCTGCCCTACACAAGTCTTTCACAAAAATAATGAAACCAATTGTGACTTTTATGAGAAGCAGGTGAGTTCACATGTTAATTTATTTGGATGATATTTTAATTAAGTCTCAAGAACTAGACACATTAAACTCCCTAGCCTTCCTCATCAATCTGGAAAAATCTATTCTATCTATTCCGGTGAAGTCTTTACCAGCTATGTTGTCTAAAGCTATTATACACTGTTAAGCTCTACGCTGTCAACACCACGCTGTTAGAGACAAGCCTCTACCCGCTATTCTCTCTCTTCCTTTGCCTGAATTGTCCTGTGAGAATTTATAGAATTTTGACTGCAGTCCTATCCCCAATATCTGTAAATAGACTGGCACTGAGATGGTAAGAGGATATACTGGAGTGGAAACGCTGATCACTCAATTACATCTGCTTGTATGTGCAGTCATTATCACACAAGCTGCCGACAGGGGTCACTGGAGGACAGGAGGAGACTCAGCGCTTATTGCTGAGTCTTTATCCCAGCATAGAGGATCAAGGACAGATAAAGACATCAAGATCTGGCCATACTATAAGCCTACATGGTCGGGAGAGGTACATTGTAAGAACTAAAGGAAAAAAGCAAACTCACAGTGCCAACTCACCTTAACATATCCATACAATAAATACAACTTTAAGAAATGTATAAAGATAGATATATAGAAAGCAGCATGGAATGAGGGGGTTCTCCAGTCCCCCAAACATTAGGCCAGAAAACCAAAATGAAAAGACAGAAAAGACAACCCTGCGCTACTCTATATAAAAAAAACTGGTGTGCCCTGTAATGGGCATATATAATAATTCTTAGTAAGTAAGTGAAATTTTGTGTCACCGATTGGCCAAGTTGTGGGTAAGCTTGCCACCAACGTCAAGGTATTTCACTTTCAGCAAGTCCTACTCTAATAAACCTGAAAACCCTATCTAAAAAATTAAAATCAAAAAGCCCTGAGGAAGTATCATAGTACACACGTAGGCGAGCGGGGGACCCTTTAAATATGATATTTATTATTTTTGTGGGTCCCAGTGTGGTGCAATTAAAAACAACAGACATACGAATAATAAAAAGGTTTATATGAGGGACTTATCTGGTGCACCAGGCCCAAAAGGGGCCTGCATTATGTACAATTAAGAGGACTGTGGATCCAACAGAACTCTCCTTAAATAACCTTTTATGCAACTACCCACAAGTCATGTGAGGAGTAGTTGATATCAAACAAGCATGGAGCATGCTCACCAAGACAGGGTTAAGGCCTAGTCATAAAGGGCCAGAATGAGAAAAGAAATGGAATAAAGGTGAATGGTAAATGTGAATTTACATGAGTGATTAAATAATTAAATAGGATAGGTGAAAGGCTGCTCTAGCGAGAAAAGGAAAAGTGCACAACCAAAGGAAAAAAAGAAAATCACAGCGCCAACTCACCTTAACATATCCATACAATAAATACATACATATGGAAATACAGACAGTGAAGGATTTTTTTCCACTCTGCAGAAAAGATTTGGATGAGCGGAAAAGTGGCAGATGAGGTTTAATAAAGATAAATGTAAGGTTATGTATTTGGAATGCTGAAACAAACTTGCTACATATACACTAAATGGGAAACTACGTTGGGAATCCTCATTAGAGAAGATTTAGGAGAACTGATAGACAATAGACTTCACATCAGTGAGCAGTCACTCAGCTGCTTCAGGAGCAAATAGGGTACTAGCCTGTATAAAAAGGGGTGGGGATGGGAATATAATTCTACTTAATATTATTATTATTATTATTTATTTTTAGATTTATTTATTGAGTGCCAGTATATTCTGCAGCTAAGTAAAAAAATAGGGGTGAGGGCATAAAACGATATAAAGAACCTGATCAAAACAAATGGTAACAAGGGCCCAGCGTGCAACAAATCCTTGATAAGGCCCCATCTAGAATATGGAGTAGAGTTTTATACACCAGATCTTAAATGATAAATTATTAAACTTCAAAAGTGCATAGTAGTGCAACAAAACTGATAAAGGGATTTGAAGATTTTAACTACAAGAAGAGACTAGCCAAACTAGTCTACTTTGGAGAAGAGACTAGTAAGGAGATACCATATTTACAAATGTATTCAAGGTCAGTACAAAGAACTATTTACTCAAAGAGCTGTGCTAAGAAAAGAGGGGAAGCTTCCATTCCAACTGGAGGAAAGACACCTATAAAAGCAACAATACATCTTAATTCAGTGATACAGACAGTTCTACCAGTCTCAGCACAGACAGGATTTTAATCCAGGGAAAGGTCTGACTGCCTTTTGGAGTGACAATGGATTTTTGTTTTACCCACTTGAAGCATAACTGGAAATGGCTTCAAATTATTTATTTCCTTCAAAGTCTGAGCATAATGGACACATCTAGCAAAGCTTGAACTTCAATGGCCCTCTCTCACCCACACGAGGTGTCTGTCTGTCAGTCTCTCTCTAGGGAATACTATAATGTCTCTCTCACCCACACTAGGTGTCTGTCTGTCTCTCTAGGGAATACTATAATGTCTCTCACCCACACTAGGTGTCTGTCTGTCTCTCTCTCTCTAGGCAATACTACAGTGGGGCAAAAAAGTATTAAATCAGCCACCAATTGTGCAAGTTCTCCCACTTAAAAAGATGAGAGAGGCCTGTAATTTTCATCATAGGTACACGTCAACTATGAGAAACAGAATGAGACAAAAAAATCCATAGAATCACATTGTCTGATTTTTAAAGAATTTATTTGCAAATTATGGTGGAAAATAAGTATCTGGTCAATAACAAAAGTTCATATCAATACTTTGTTATATACCCTTTGTTGGCAATGACAGAGGTAAAACGTTTTCTGTAAGTCTTCACAAGGTTTTCACACACTGTTGCTGGTATTTTGGACCATTTCTCCATGCAGATCTCCTCTATAGCAGTGATGTTTTGGGGCTGTCGCTGGGCAACACGGACTTTCAACTCCCTCCAAAGGTTTTCTATGGGGTTGAGATCTGGTGACTGGCTAGGCCACTCCAGGACCTTGAAATGCTTCTTATAAAGCCACTCCTTCGTTGCCCGGGCGGTGTGTTTGGGATCATTGTCATGCTGAAAGACCCAGCCACGTTTCATCTTCAGTGCCCTTGCTGATGGAAGGAGGTTTTCACTCAAAATCTCACGATACATGGCCCCATTCATTCTTTCCTTTACACGGATCAGTCTTCCTGGTCCCTTTGCAGAAAAACAGCCCCAAAGCATGATGTTTCCACCCCCATGCTTCACCGTAGGTATGGTGTTCTTTGGATGCAACTCAGCATTCTTTCTCCTCCAAACATGACGAGTTGAGTTTTTACCATAAAGTTCTACTTTGGTTTCATCTGACCATATGACATTCGCCCAATCCTCTTCTGGATCATCCAAATGCTCTCTAGCAAACTTCAGACGGGCCCGGACATGTACTGGCTTAAGCAGGGGGACACGTCTGGCACTGCATGATTTGAGTCCCTGGCGGCGTAGTGTGTTACTGATGGTAGCCTTTGTTACTTTGGTCCCAGCTCTCTGCAGGTCATTCACTAGGTCCCCCTGTGTGGTTCTGGGATTTTTGCTCACCGTTCTTGTGATCATTTTGACACCACGGGGTGAGATCTTGCGTGGAGCCCCAGATCGAGGGAGATTATCAGTGGTCTTGTATGTCTTCCATTTTCGAATAATTGCTCCCACAGTTGATTTCTTCACACCAAGCTGCTTTCCTATTGTAGATTCAGTCTTTCCAGCCTGGTGCAGGTCTACAATTTTGTTTCTGGTGTCCTTCGACAGCTCTTTGGTCTTGGCCATAGTGGAGTTTGGAGTGTGACTGTTTGAGGTTGTGGACAGGTGTGTTTTATACTAATAACAAGTTCAAACAGGTGCCATTAATACAGGTAACGAGTGGAGGACAGAGGAGACTCTTAAAGAAGAAGTTACAGGTCTGTGAGAGCCAGAAATCTTGCATGTTTGTAGGTGACCAAATACTTATTTTACAGAGGAATTTACCAATGAATTCATTAGAAATTCTACAATGTGATTTCCTGTATTCTTTCCCCCCATTCTGTCTCTCATAGTTGAAGTGTACCTATGATGAAAATTACAGGCCTCTCTCATCTTTTTAAAGGGGAACTACCACCCCGCAATAACTTAAGCTTCACTGATTGCTCATCTGGCGACTAGCTGCTTAGTAGCGCTAGTCGCCAGAAATATTACCCGGTTCTGCAGATATCGGCGTTTTACCGATGGTGACAGGAGCAGGAAGCACGGACGTCTCTTCACAGTGACGTCCGTGCGCCTGCGCTGTCAGTCCCATTTGAACCACGCATAATGAGCATAATGGACACATCTAGCAAAGCTTGAACTTCAATGGCCCTCTCTCACCCACACGAGGTGTCTGTCTGTCAGTCTCTCTCTAGGGAATACTATAATGTCTCTCTCACCCACACTAGGTGTCTGTCTGTCTCTCTAGGGAATACTATAATGTCTCTCTCATCCATACTAGGTGTCTCTCTCTCTCTCTCTCTCTACGGAATACTATAATGTCTCTCTCACCCATACTAGATGTCTGTCTCTCTCTCTCTCTAGGGAATACTATAATGTCTCTCTCGCCCACACTAGGTGTCTGTCTGTCTCTCTCTCTAGGGAATACTATAATGTCTCTCTCACCCATACTAGGTGTCCGTCTGTCTCTCTCTCTAGGGAATACTATAATGTCTCTCTCACCCATACTAGATGTCTGTCTCTCTCTCTCTCTAGGGAATACTATAATGTCTCTCTCGCCCACACTAGGTGTCTGTCTGTCTCTCTAGGGAATACTATAATGTCTCTCTCATCCATACTAGGTGTCTCTCTCTCTCTCTCTCTCTACGGAATACTATAATGTCTCTCTCACCCATACTAGATGTCTGTCTCTCTCTCTAGGGAATACTATAATGTCTCTCTCACCCATACTAGATGTCTGTCTCTCTCTCTAGGGAATACTATAATGTCTCTCTCACCCATACTAGATGTCTGTCTCTCTCTCTAGGGAATACTATAATGTCTCTCTCACCCATACTAGATGTCTGTCTCTCTCTCTCTCTAGGGAATACTATAATGTCTCTCTCGCCCACACTAGGTGTCTGTCTGTCTCTCTCTCTAGGGAATACTATAATGTCTCTCTCACCCATACTAGGTGTCCGTCTGTCTCTCTCTCTAGGGAATACTATAATGTCTCTCTCACCCATACTAGGTGTCTGTCTGTCTCTCTATCTCTAGGGAATACTATAATGTCTCTCTCGCCCATACTAGGTGTCTGTCTGTCTCTCTATCTCTAGGGAATACTATAATGTCTCTCTCACCCATACTAGGTGTCCGTCTGTCTCTCTCTCTAGGGAATACTATAATATCTCTCTCACCAATACTAGGTGTCTGTCTGTCTCTCTCTCTAGGGAATACTATAATGTCTCTCTCGCCCACACTAGGTGTCTGTCTGTCTCTCTCTCTAGGGAATACTATAATGTCTCTCTCACCAATACTAGGTGTCTGTCTGTCTCTCTATCTCTAGGGAATACTATAATGTCTCTCTCACCCATACTAGGTGTCTGTCTGTCTCTCTCTCTAGGGAATACTATAATATCTCTCTCACCAATACTAGGTGTCTGTCTGTCTCTCTCTCTAGGGAATACTATAATGTCTCTCTCGCCCACACTAGGTGTCTGTCTGTCTCTCTCTCTAGGGAATACTATAATGTCTCTCTCACCAATACTAGGTGTCTGTCTGTCTCTCTATCTCTAGGGAATACTATAATGTCTCTCTCACCCATACTAGGTGTCTGTCTGTCTCTCTATCTCTAGGGAATACTATAATGTCTCTCTCACCCACACTAGGTGTCTGTCTGTCTCTCTCTCTAGGGAATACTATAATATCTCTCTCACCAATACTAGGTGTCTGTCTGTCTCTCTCTCTAGGGAATACTATAATGTCTCTCTCACCCATACTAGGTGTCCGTCTGTCTCTCTCTCTAGGGAATACTATAATGTCTCTCTCATCCATACTAGATGTCTGTCTCTCTCTCTCTCTAGGGAATACTATAATGTCTCTCTCGCCCACACTAGGTGTCTGTCTGTCTCTCTAGGGAATACTATAATGTCTCTCTCATCCATACTAGGTGTCTCTCTCTCTCTCTCTCTCTACGGAATACTATAATGTCTCTCTCGCCCACACTAGGTGTCTGTCTGTCTCTCTCTCTAGGGAATACTATAATGTCTCTCTCACCCATACTAGATGTCTGTCTCTCTCTCTCTCTAGGGAATACTATAATGTCTCTCTCACCCATACTAGGTGTCTGTCTGTCTCTCTATCTCTAGGGAATACTATAATGTCTCTCTCACCCATACTAGGTGTCCGTCTGTCTCTCTCTCTAGGGAATACTATAATGTCTCTCTCACCCATACTAGGTGTCTGTCTGTCTCTCTCTCTAGGGAATACTATAATATCTCTCTCACCAATACTAGGTGTCTCTCTCTCTCTCTCTCTCTAGGGAATACTATAATGTCTCTCTCACCCATACTAGGTGTCTCTCTCTCTCTCTAGGGAATACTATAATGTATCTCTCACCCATACTAGGTGTCTGTCTCTCTCTCTAGGGAATACTATAATGTCTCTCTCACCATTACTAGGTGTCTCTCTCTCTCTCTAGGGAATACTATAATGTCTCTCTCACCCATACTAGGTGTCCGTCTGTCTCTCTCTCTAGGGAATACTATAATGTCTCTCTCACCCATACTAGGTGTCTGTCTGTCTCTCTCTCTAGGGAATACTATAATATCTCTCTCACCAATACTAGGTGTCTCTCTCTCTCTCTCTCTCTAGGGAATACTATAATGTCTCTCTCACCCATACTAGGTGTCTCTCTCTCTCTCTAGGGAATACTATAATGTATCTCTCACCAATACTAGGTGTCTGTCTCTCTCTCTAGGGAATACTATAATGTCTCTCTCACCATTACTAGGTGTCTGTCTCTCTCTCTAGGGAATACTATAATGTCTCTCTCACCAATACTAGGTGTCTGTCTCTCTCTCTCTAGGGAATACTATAATGTCTCTCTCACCAATACTAGGTGTCTGTCTCTCTATCTCTAGGGAATACTATAATGTATCTCTCACCAATACTAGGTGTCTGTCTGTCTCTCTATCTCTAGGGAATACTATAATGTATCTCTCACCAATACTAGGTGTCTGTCTGTCTCTATCTCTAGGGAATACTATAATGTCTCTCTCACCAATACTAGGTGTCTGTCTGTCTCTCTAGGGAATACTATAATGTCTCTCTCACCAATACTAGGTGTCTGTCTGTCTCTCTATCTCTAGGGAATACTATAATGTCTCTCTCACCAATACTAGATGTCTGTCTGTCTCTATCTCTAGGGAATAATATAATGTATCTCTCACCAATACTAGATGTCTGTCTGTCTCTCTCTCTAGGGAATACTATAATGTATCTCTCACCCATACTAGGTGTCTGTCTGTCTCTCTAGGGAATACTATAATGTCTCTCTCACCAATACTAGGTGTCTGTCTCTCTCTCTCTCTAGGGAATACTATAATGTCTCTCTCACCAATACTAGGTGTCTGTCTCTCTCTCTCTCTCGAGGGAATACTATAATGTCTCTCTCACCCATACTAGATGTCTGTCTCTCTCTCTCTAGGGAATACTATAATGTATCTCTCACCAATACTAGGTGTCTGTCTCTCTCTCTAGGGAATACTATAATGTCTCTCTCACCAATACTAGGTGTCTGTCTCTCTCTCTCTCTAGGGAATAATATAATGTATCTCTCACCAATACTAGGTGTCTGTCTCTCTCTCTCTCTAGGGAATAATATAATGTATCTCTCACCAATACTAGGTGTCTCTCTCTCTAGGGAATACTATAATGTCTCTCTCATCCATACTAGGTGTCTGTCTCTCTCTCTCTCTAGGGAATACTATAATGTCTCTCTCACCAATACTAGGTGTCTGTCTGTCTCTCTAGGGAATACTATAATGTCTCTCTCATCCATACTAGGTGTCTCTCTCTCTCTCTCTCTCTACGGAATACTATAATGTCTCTCTCATCCATACTAGGTGTCTGTCTGTCTCTCTCTCTACGGAATACTATAATGTCTCTCTCACCAATACTAGATGTCTGTCTCTCTCTCTAGGGAATACTATAATGTCTCTCTCACCAATACTAGGTGTCTGTCTGTCTCTATCTCTAGGGAATACTATAATGTCTCTCGCACCATTACAAGGTGTCTGTCTGTCTCTCTATCTCTAGGGAATACTATAATATCTCTCTCACCAATACTAGGTGTCTGTCTGTCTCTCTATCTCTAGGGAATACTATAATGTATCTCTCACCAATACTAGGTGTCTGTCTCTCTCTAGGGAATACTATAATGTCTCTCTCACCAATACTAGGTGTCTGTCTCTCTCTCTCTCTAGGGAATACTATAATGTCTCTCTCACCAATACTAGGTGTCTGTCTCTCTCTCTCTCTCGAGGGAATACTATAATGTCTCTCTCACCCATACTAGATGTCTGTCTCTCTCTCTCTAGGGAATACTATAATGTATCTCTCACCAATACTAGGTGTCTGTCTCTCTCTCTAGGGAATACTATAATGTCTCTCTCACCAATACTAGGTGTCTGTCTCTCTCTCTCTCTAGGGAATAATATAATGTATCTCTCACCAATACTAGGTGTCTGTCTCTCTCTCTCTCTAGGGAATAATATAATGTATCTCTCACCAATACTAGGTGTCTCTCTCTCTAGGGAATACTATAATGTCTCTCTCATCCATACTAGGTGTCTGTCTGTCTCTCTCTCTCTCTAGGGAATACTATAATGTCTCTCTCATCCATACTAGGTGTCTGTCTCTCTCTCTCTCTAGGGAATACTATAATGTCTCTCTCACCAATACTAGGTGTCTGTCTGTCTCTCTAGGGAATACTATAATGTCTCTCTCATCCATACTAGGTGTCTCTCTCTCTCTCTCTCTCTACGGAATACTATAATGTCTCTCTCACCAATACTAGATGTCTGTCTCTCTCTCTAGGGAATACTATAATGTCTCTCTCACCAATACTAGGTGTCTGTCTGTCTCTATCTCTAGGGAATACTATAATGTCTCTCGCACCATTACAAGGTGTCTGTCTGTCTCTCTATCTCTAGGGAATACTATAATATCTCTCTCACCAATACTAGGTGTCTGTCTCTCTCTAGGCAATACTATAATGTCTCTCTCACCAATACTAGGTGTCTGTCTGTCTCTCTCTCTCTAGGGAATACTATAATGTCTCTCTCACCCATACTAGGTGTCTGTCTGTCTCTCTATCTCTAGGGAATACTATAATATCTCTCTCACCCATACTAGGTGTCTGTCTCTCTCTCTAGGGAATACTATAATGTCTCTCTCACCCATACTAGGTGTCTGTCTCTCTCTCTCTCTAGGGAATACTATAATGTATCTCTCACCCATACTAGGTGTCTGTCTGTCTCTCTCTCTAGGGAATACTATAATGTATCTCTCACCAATACTAGGTGTCTGTCTCTCTCTATCTCTAGGGAATACTATAATATCTCTCTCACCAATACTAGGTGTCTCTCTCTCTCACTAGGCAATGCTAAAATGTCTCTCTCACCCACACTAGGTCTCTTTTTCTCTCTAGGGAATATTAAATTGTCTATTTTACCAATACTAAGATCTCTCTTTCAAACATATCATTCCAGATGTCTCCCTCTCTAAACTAGGATGTCTGTGTTTCTCTCAATTACCTATCAATCTTGAAAGTCTCTCTCTCTCTCTCTCTCTGACTCTCTGTTTCTGACTCTCACTCTCTCTATGTCCATCTCACCTGGAGGTCTCAGGGTGTCTCTTGAAGCAGTAATATGAATTCAACAAAATGAGAAGATCCGACAGGAAGGAAATAGACCAGGATGACTGAAAGCACAAAACATGACACGGGTGATACAAGGTGACAAACACAATGGAATACAATATAACACAACATAATACAATATAACAAACTCAAGGTCATAGATCTCATAACTGTAGTTTATTCATATGTGTAGAGAGAGAGATAGATCAGAAAGGCTTAACGTGGGTGTGCTTACTTGGATAAGAAAATAATGGGGAAGGAGAGGAAGAGAACAGTAGAAAATGACAGATGGGAACACATGAATCGCGTAGTTATAATATACTAACGGTGTGGTATGATTAGTGCTAATCCAGCTTCCAGAATACAATCCTCATATCACTAGAGAAATGGTCAATGATTATGACAAACGCAGAACATCTAAACAAAGCAAGAGTACCCAAAAGTAAGAATAACGTTACATTATTGCTTGTATAGAACAGAAAAGGGTGAAGGGAATGGAGAAAAGAACCTATCACCAAATCCTTCTGCTTTCTCTTGCAATACATAGCAAAAATAAGTCCTTTCCTCTTCCCCCACAGCTAAAATTCCTACACAAATACTCACCCATGGGCATGAACGGGGTGGGGGCAAAGAGCAGACTTATTATCTACCCATATAAATCCCAAACAAACTCTGTTGGAGTTGAAATTAGAGGAGCCGACACATAGGGCGTAAGCATGGATAACCCGAGACTAGGCACTGCTGCCCGCCTAAGATTAGGGCTGCCACCCACCCGGTATTTTTACCGGCACATCGGGTAATTAGCACTCTGGAGCCGGTGCCGGTGTAACTACTATACCGGCAACTGAAAAGCTGGTATTTGTGTGTGTGCAGATGGTGCAGTACATATTCTTCTAATTTGTGGAAGTAGATTATACAGCCCTGATCTTTCCTGTAGGGGCAGTCATTTTAGAGAGTCCTATTCACCGCCTGCAACCCTATCTGTCATTTGGAATGTGTTTTATAATTTACAGAACTACATAATTTTTCCGGCAATTGGGTAGACAGCCCAGCCCAGAGTCGGACGACACTGATCCTGATCCTTTGCTAATGCTGAAGTGACGTGGCCTGGTCCTCTCCCGACCCCAGTCTGTCTGCTGTGGGCTGGATGTCGCAGGTAGGATGGGGGTTGGAGATGGAGCCTTTGCTCCAGGCTTGGAGCTGTTTCCGCCGCAAGAAGTTTGAGCTCTGTTCCCAGAGACAGACATACTCCTGAATTTTGGAGCAGGAGAGGTGTTACAGAGGATGCATTCTGACTGGTGTTGAAGGAGGACTGTTGTGCTCAGTGTCAGAGCTACTTAGTGGTGGGGAAATAGAGGTCTCCATCTCTAAGAAACTGTAACAAGCTTCAGAAGATTAATAAACAAAAGAATACTGCCTGTTAGCCAGACATAGTTTTAACTGTTTGAGTCCTGGTGAAGTAGCCATTGCAATGCATAATACTCCAGCACTGATAACGTTAAAGCACACAATATGCACTTCAATAGTAAGACAGGTTGAGAGGTGAGTGTCCCCCTGTGCACTCTTGGTAAAACGTCTGCAAAAACCTTAATCTCAGGAGTATTGCGTATGGTGTAATTTAGCCCGGAGTGGTCTAGAAGCTTCTCCTCTCTCCACACTCTCTGCCCCATAATGCACAACACACACAACATCTGTACTGTGTCCTCACAAATTATACTATGCTAGGTATTTCATCACATAAATCACCATATCCTGCACAGCATTCTCTCATTAACCCTTTGAGTGGCAAGGAGGTATCCAACACATTGCAACACAATGAGTTGGATATCTCTCTGGCACTCAAAGAGTTAACACCCACCTGACCTTTGGTGCCACTGTTCATGGGGATGATCCTGGGCTCCACACCCACACTCTGTGGAAGTTTGCTGGCTTCGACCAATAATCCCTGACTCTGAACAGCTCCTGCCCACTCTCCACTACCTCAGTACGCAGCTGGACAACTCTAAGCAGCAGATGATGGTGCATCAAATGATAGGTTACTGCCTCCAGAGGACTGTCTCTCCCAGTTCAGGGCAAAACCGGGTCCAACAGGCTCCATCAGGGGTTTGCCCTCTAACACTCCATATATGTAATGGACAAAGCTGCTACCTAATAACAGACACTCCACAGAGGCCCCCTGAGCGGGGGTCCTGTCATCTGCATCCATGGTAGGGCACTGCGAGTGGAACCATGACTCCAATAATCAATACAACCATGGTAAAACGCACATGCTCCTGTGCCCTTCCCACAGACTCCAGAAGGCCTTTTAGCCATACGCTTCCTTCGCCATATGATCAGGTATGCATTGGGGGATGGGGCATCTGGGCACCGCTATACACTGGGCACTTGGGGAGGGTGGTATCTGGGCACAGTTATAAACTGTGGAGGGGACATCTGGGCACCGCTGTACTCTAGGGGAGAGGGCATGAGGACACCGCTATACACTGAGTTAGGGACATCTGCCTACCAGTGTGCAGTGGAGAATGTAGCCTCTCGTCAGTGTGTACAGTATGAGGAGAGGTCATCTGGGCACCAGTGTGTACAGTATGAGGAGAGGTCATCTGTGCACCAGTGTGTACAGTATGAGGAGAGGTCATCTGGGCACCAGTGTGTGCAGTATAAGGAGAGGTCATCTGGGCACCAGTGTGTGCAGTATAAGGAGAGGTCATCTGGGCACCAGTGTGTACAGTATGAGGAGAGGTCATCTGGGCACCAGTGTGTGCAGTATAAGGAGAGGTCATCTGGGCACCAGTGTGTACAGTATGAGGAGAGGTCATCTGGGCACCAGTGTGTGCAGTATAAGGAGAGGTCATCTGGGCACCAGTGTGTACAGTATGAGGAGAGGTCATCTGGGCACCAGTGTGTGCAGTATAAGGAGAGGTCATCTGGGCACCAGTGTGTACAGTGTGAGGAGAGGTCATCTGGGCACCAGTGTGTGCAGTATAAGGAGAGGTCATCTGTGCACCAGTGTGTACAGTATGAGGAGAGGTCATCTGGGCACCAGTGTGTGCAGTATAAGGAGAGGTCATCTGTGCACCAGTGTGTACAGTATGAGGAGAGGTCATCTGGGCACCAGTGTGTACAGTATGAGGAGAGGTCATCTGTGCACCAGTGTGTACAGTATGAGGAGAGGTCATCTGGGCACCAGTGTGTACAGTATGAGGAGAAGTCATCTGTGCACCAGTGTGTACAGTATGAGTAGAGGTCATCTGTGCACCAGTGTGTACAGTATGAGGAGAGGTCATCTGGGCACCAGTGTGTACAGTATGAGGAGAAGTCATCTGTGCACCAGTGTGTACAGTATGAGGAGAGGTCATCTGGGCACCAGTGTGTGCAGTATAAGGAGAGGTCATCTGGGCACCAGTGTGTACAGTATGAGGAGAGGTCATCTGTGCACCAGTGTGTACAGTATGAGGAGAGGTCATCTGTGCACCAGTGTGTACAGTATGAGGAGAGGTCATCTGGGCACCAGTGTGTACAGTATAAGGAGAGGGAGTCTCGGTGCCAGTGTGTACAGTATAAGGAAAGGGAGTCTGGCTGCCAGTGTGTAGGTACCTGTAACGAGGAGCCTGAAGCTCAATTTTGTAGGGTCATGCAAAATTGAGTGGTTCTGCCCCTTTTGTGGCTCCTCCCTTTTGTGGCTCTGCCCTCACTGACTCACAACTATGGCCGGTATTTTTTTGAGGAAAAGGTGGCAACCCTACCTAAGATATATGCAAGATCTGAATCTCTGCCCGCGAAACAAGCAGGACAATGTATATAAAGGTCAGGAGGAAAAAAAAAAAAAAGAAACTGCACGCTAAGTGTACAAAAGGATGGGAGAGGTAAAACAATTTAAAGGTCAAATATCACTTAACATAACTGGCATAAAATACCCACATAAAAGATACTTGTGTATTTTGGGACTTTTATGAACTCAAACCCTAAAGTACCATCTTAATACTTGAATACTGAAGAAGCCATATTTGCGCAGATAAGTTTTAAGAGAAAACAAATTGGCTTGTAGAGACCATTGATATCATGTGGGGGACCATAAAACCGTGATCAATGTGTTTTATATCGGATCTGGCTGGTGACCTGCCACACATATTTGTTTTTGTTTTTTTTAATTTATATTTTTGTATTTTTTAGTTTAAGATATTTTATTATTGTTTTATATATACACACACACACACACACACACACACACACAGTATTGTGCAAAGCCTTAGGCAGGGGTGAACAAAAGCTGTAAAGTAAGAATGCTTTCAAAAATAGAGATGTGAATAGTTTGTATTTCTAATCAAAATGCATAGTGAGTGAATAGAAGAAAAAAACTAAATCAAATCAATATTTGGTGTGACCACCCTTTGCCTTCGAAAAAACATCAGTTCCTCTAGGTACACTTGTACACAGTCTGTTAAGGAACTCAGCAGGTAGGTTGTACCTAACATCTTGGAGAACTAACTACAGTTCTTCTGTGGATTTAGGCCTCAGTTGCTTCTTTCTCTTCATGTAATCCCAGAAAAACTCAATGATTTTGAGATCTGTGGGGGCCATACCATCACTTCCAGGACTCCTTCTTCATCTTTACTCTGAAGATAATTCTTAATGATGTTGGCTGTATGTTTGGGGTTGTTGTCATGCTGCAGGATAAATTTGGGGCCAATCAGATGCTTCCCTGATGGTACTGCATGATGAATAAGTATCTGCCTGTACTTCTCAGCATTGAGGAGACCATTCATTCTGACCAAATTCCCAACTCCTTTTGCAGAAATGCAGCCCCAAACTTGCAAAGAAACTCCTCCATGCTTCACTGTTGCCTGCAGACACTCATTCTTGTATCACTCTCCAGCCCTTTGGTGAACCAACTGCCTTCTGCTAGAGCCAAATATTTAACATTTTGACTCATCAGTCCAGAGCTTCTGCTGCCATTTTTCTGCACCCAATTTCCTGTGTTTTCATGCATAGTTGAGTCGCTTGGCCTTGTTTCCACGTCAGAGGTATGGCTTTTTGGCTGCAAGTCTTCCATAAATACCACTTCTGAGCAGACTTCTCCAGACAGAAGATGGGTGTACCAGGGTCCCATTGTTTTCTGCCATTTCTGAGCTGATGGCCCTGCTGGACATCTTCCAATTGCAAAGGGAAGTAAGCATGATGTGTCTTTCATCTGCTGCACTACGTTTCTTTGGCTGACCACTGCATCTACAGTCCTCAATGTTGCCTGTTTCTTTGTGCCTCTTCAAAAGAGCTTGGAAAGCACATCTGTAAACCCCTGTCTGCCTTGAAATTTCTGCCTGGGAGAGACCTTGCTGATGCAGTATAACTACCTTGCGTCTTATTGCTGTGCTCACTCTTGCCATGGTGTATGACTTTTGACATTAAACTGTCTTCAGCAACTTCACCTTGTTAGCCGAGTCTGACTGTTCCTCACCCAGTTTTATTCCTCCTACACTGCTGTTTCGGTTTCAGTTAAAGGGATAGTAATACCTGGTATAAAGTAAAATTTATATTGTTAGGTTTATCTTCATGAGTACAACAAGGGTACTCCCACAAATGCAGCTCATCTTGCATTTTTTAGGTGCAATGTCTCAATGGCCTGAAATTTTACAGTGGCGCTGTTGTTACATCATCCTATGGAAAGTTCTGAGCAATTCATCACAAACTTCCAGAGGATGGTGTAGGATCAGCGCCACTGTAAAATTTCAGGCCATTGAGATACTGCTCCTAAAAAAGAGGATTTTAGACTTACCTGTTAAAACCTTTCCTCTTAGTCCATATAACTCACAGATACCATGGGGAGGCAATAGCTCCTCCCAGTGGGCTGGAACAATTCAAGGAGAAGTGCAGAGTGGAGCCTCGCCCTCCTCCCTATCAGGCTACCCCACCAGCCCCGCCCCAAATAGACTTGTGAAAAGCCTACTAAGTAGGACAGCAAGAAGGAAGAAAGGAAAACCCCTGTGAGCAATGGACCCAAGAGGGCCCCCACGTCCAACTACAGGAGATCCAGCTTGGTCCCTTTCACTGGGTGGGAGACTTGTGAGGTATATGGACTAAGACAAAAGGATTTAACAGGTAAGACTAAAATTCTCTTTTCTCTGTTGTCCAATATAATTCACAGGTACCATGGGGATACATCAACATTGAGCTCCGAGGGTGGGAATAAGAAGGAAAGGACCAAGCACCGGTCCTCATGATACCAGAGCTCCCATGGACTATCACGGACATGGAACAGCCCAAACTAACTGTCAACGGACACTGAATAACAAATAACACAGCACACAAGAACAAGAGCCAACAGGGCTCAAACAGTTAAAGATCTATAAGGCACAGGAATGATAAAGTCCTAGACAGGCAAAGCTGCCTCCAAGACCTTCCTGCCAAAGCTGGCTTTGGCTACACGGTAGTGTTTGGCAAAGGCGTGCACAGAAGACCAAGTGGCCACCTTGAAAAGCTGTTCAGCAGAGGCCTGATTCTTGTACGCCCAGGAGGCCCCGACAGACCTGGTGGAGTGTGCTGTATCGTGAAAAGGAACGAGTTTCTTTCTGAGCTCACAGGCCTTGTGAATGCTAGACTTAATTCAGGACACAATAATGACCTTGGACGCAGCCATACCAGCCCTAGGACCCTCAGGGATGACAAACAAAGCATCAGTCTTACTGAAAGACTCAGTATGGTGCACAAAGAACTTAAGGGAGCGCAGCACATTCATCAAGTGGAGATCCCTCTCCTTGTCATATTTGGGGTCAGGACAAAAGGAAGGCACAACAATCTCCAGATGGATGTGGATCCCAGAGAACACCTTAGGAAGGAATTCCCGAGAGGTACAAAGAACAGCCTTGTCCTTGTGAAACACCAGGAAAGGCGGTTTGCAAGACAAGACCTGCAATTCAGCAACTCTGCGGAAGAGAATACAGCTAGAAGAAAGACCATCTTCCACGTCAGAAGATGCAGAGGGATGGTAGACAAGGACTGAAAGGGAGGCCGCTGCAAGACTCTCAAAACCAAGTTAAGGTCCCACTGGGGAGTGTGAGCCTTATAAGAAGGGAAAGCATGAGTGACAACATGAAAGAAGACCTTGACATCTGGCAAGATGGCAATGCGTCTCTGGAAAAAGACTGAAAGAGCTGAGGTCTGAACCTTCAATGAACTAAGGCTAAGACCCTTGTTCACACAACCCTGTAAAAGGGAGAGGACTACCGGGAGATCACACTCCTGTGAAGATAGGTCCCTGTCAAAAAAAACGCCACAAATGGAAAATGGACCAAACCTTATGGTAGGCCTTGGAAGAGACAGGTTTCCTAGCCTGAATCATAGTGGAGACCACCTCAGAAGAATAGCCTTTCCGGCTTAAGATGGAGGTTTCAACAGCCATGCCGTCAAAGCTAGATGCCCCACGTCCTCTCTCCAAAGGTAACCCTGAAGGAGGAGATCCAGTCGGAGTGGCAGAGTAAAAGGATCTTGAACAGACAAGGCCATTATTTCTGGGAATCAAGGTGTGATGGTTACCCGTACTCAGACTGAGTAGCTCTGCCAAACTGTGCTCCCTTAGCCCGGGATGACACACAGGAACTCCCACTAGCCAGGTAAGTATGATCATAGCTCGATTCCCCCAGTCACTAGATAAGACTCCGTATAGGGTGAAAGCACTCTGGATACAGCAATTTACCTCAACCACCAACACCGATGTTGGAGTAAAACAGGAACACCTATACTGAACCACAACACAGGTTTATATACTGTACAGCATCAGATAAAAACCATAATTAAATCACAACTTACAATAGCGCATAATCTAATTCATAACTACAATACCCTTTGTGACGGTATTACAGCTTACAATAGAGCATAATCTGATTACCAAACACAATACCCTGTTCTTCCCAGGACAATCAGGGAAAGGAGACACTCAACCCCCAACAACAGGGATAGGCAATCGGGGATAATCCTGGATAAATTAAAGGGCAATACAGGGTTAGTGATATGCTCTTTCAAGAAGGGGTAATTGAAAAACAAATGAGTTCCACAGAGTTTCTAGGTTTGTCCCTCTAACGTGCAATAAGCCCTCATGGCTGCTTAGTTTGTAGAGGGCTGACCAGACTGGGTTTATCTGTGAGTCCAATAAGCACAGGGTGACTTAGACACAAGAGGGGACTGGAAAGCTGAGAAAGGAGGTTCCCCATGAATGGGGCCCATAGTCTGTTTGGAGGAGGCTGGCCCTCATGCCCCTCCAGGAGCTCAGCGCATGAATGCTTCCATGATACAGGGTTTCCTGGTCCAATAGGGGGCAATCAGGATGACTGTCCATTCAAATCTTCCTCAGCACCCTGGGGATGAGAGGGAATGGGGGAAAGATGTAGGCCAGATGAAAATGCAACAGAATCGACAGTGTGTTCACAGCGAATGCCAGAGGATCCCTCCAGCGAGAGCAAAACATCTGAGCCTTCCTGTTGTCCCTGGTGGCCATCAGGTCTATCCAGGGGAAACCCCACTTCTGCACCAACAGGAGGAAAACTTCCGGGTGGAGCTCCCACTCCCCGAGGTCCACCATCTGGCAACTGAGATAGTCTACCAGGATGCTTTCTACGCCTGGGATGTGCACAGCGGAGATGGCCGTAACGTGTTCTTCCACCCAGGCTAAAATAGCCTTGACCTTGGACCAAGTAGAAGCGCTTCTTGTGCCTCCTTGCTTGTTGATGTATACCACAGCCATGGCATTGTCTGACTGGACGCGGACTGGACAACTCCTAAGTGGAGAGGACAAGTACATCAGGGCTCCAGGACATTGATGGGCTGGAGGGTCTCCTCCTCAGTTAATTTGCCCTGAATTCCCAGGTGACCCAGGACCGCTCCCCAACCCCTGAGGCTGGCAGGAAATGGGGTGCAGGTTATATCTGTTCAATCACCAAAAGTGCAGACAAAATGGTCTACCCATGTCTCAAGATAAGGTACAAACATGTCCACTCCTGATCTTTCACCTCAAACCCAGTTACAAGTTTCAGACTGCCTCTTGACCATCTTCCCCTGGATGGCCCACTGTCAGCTGAAGATAAACATGAACTCTAATTTTCCCTCCAAGTCCTTACATCTCTTCCCTCAGCTCCTCTTATGTTCCTGGCCGCCTCCTTTGCTCAGCACACAACGCCCCTTCTTGTTGCACCATCCACACCCTCTGCCCACTCCCGTCTCAAACCTTTTTTACTTTCCGCTCCTCGCTTATGGAACTCCATACCCCTCTTATCTTCTGGAGCACTAGGACCATGCACTACCTTTGGCCAAACTCAGCACTTGTAATCTCAGCACTTGACATCCTCATACCATGTTGTCTGTCTCCTATTACCTACTTAGACTGTAAGCTCCTTGGGGCAGGGACCTCTCTCCTATTGTTTCTATGAATGTGACACTTATTGTATCCCCTCTTATTTATTGTTACATACGTCTATTGTAAGTAGCTGCGTACACTGTGTGGCGCCATATAAATAAAGGCATATATACATACATACACCAATGATTGTCACTCAGCTGCAAATTAATTTGGGCCTCCTCAACTATTAGTATCGATTTCTACCAAATGTGGCCAAAATATTACATCCCTTATACAGGCTGCTGGAAATAAAGACACATTGGAAATAGTTGGTGGAATGTCAATGTGCTTTTCAGGCCACTAAGGATTTAATTTTCGACCTAAAGGCCTGGCACATCGTGATTTCCAAAAAAACAATTTCCTGCAGCCTGTGAGGCCTCGCAATATATTACTTCTCACATCATGCCTAATGGGTCTCAACAGGCAGTTGCTTCTGCATCACAGTCCTTTTTCCCTGCTATAAAAGAGGGTCTTTCATGGACGTAGCAGCTCGGCTTTAAAAACACGCATTGTGTCTAGGGGCATTTGATTATCAGATACAATACAAGCCGCACGTCAACACGTGGATGCTCTGTCATACTTGCCACTCCAAGCTGCCATTGGGTCATGACCACTCATGACTGACATGGACATGATTCTATTTCACAACGGTGTATGACTGAGCTAGCTGCCAAGCAGACGGCACAAGATGACACAATATCCCAAGTTTAGTCCTGTGTTCATATTCCCCATCATCATCATCCTCATGCTCAATGAGGACAATTCCTCCACAGAAAACCTGAGAATGACCCCTAGAAATGGGGGCAGAATGTGTAAAAGTAGGAGCCGGTTTCCATGAGTGAAGTACCCCACGCAGCGAGAAGAGTATTTAGGACACTGAAGAAAGCAGTATCTTGACCCTTGCTGGCTCCTGATCAGTGCTGGAGAGGCCCGGTGGAATAGCGGGGGCTATGCAAAAGAGGAGCATCGAGACCCTGAAAATGACCTAGGAAGCCCTGTTTGGGAAAAGGCAAACTATGTGAGGGGGGGGTATGTGAAGCTCCCGAGTCCTTTGCCTTGGATTTACTCCCATGCCCCTAAGGGTCTGACATACTGTCCATAATAAAGTGTTCTCAAAAACTACTGAAACACGAGGAAAAATCTCCAGATCCAACAGCACCCTTTATAGCCCAGAAAAACAAACATATCTGTCAAGCAAAGGGTTTATCTTATCTTAAATAGCTAAAACTGTTATGAAAGGATTCATCCCAAAAAAAGCAGCCATCCTTGCTCCAAAAGCCCTCAGAAGGAACATATAGTATAAGCAAAATTCTCAAAATGAGTGCCAGAGCCCATGAAGGCTCAGAACTTTCCCTGTATGGAAAGGCTTCATAGAATGGTGGACCAGAGGCACTCAAGAGGTTACTTACTGATCTTCTGTCTTCAGGTTACGATAGAGAGAAGCCAGGGTCCCAATAGACCCTGTCATAAGGGAAAACCTGGCAGCAAGATTCCCTCCACAGGACTCAAAGTATCTACAAAGAACCTGTGAACTTGTCAGTTCACTCCAGGGAAGCCCAGTGATGGTAGCCCGTGAAATGGGGGATTATACAGCCTCATATCTAAGAAGAAAATAAGGAAAACTTAAGAAAAAAAATTAACAGCTTGTGTCTTGCCCATCCAGCATCCAGTGGGACAAATGAATTCTGGAAGTTGGGTGGGGGGGAGGGGGGTTTGAGCTGGAGGAGGAGGAGGAAGGAGTCTCCACGCCAAAGACTCCGTCTTTTGAGATGTGCCCTGCCCTCCAGGAGGAGGGACTAAACCCCCTGGTACAGAAAAAGATGAAATTTGGGCTTTCAGAAAGTTAACCCTTAGACCCTTTTCTAGACCTGATTGCAGGAACTTTAGAAGAGATGGAAGGAAGAGGGATCTAGAACCCAAGACGCCTGGGAATCTTGAGCCATCATAACCGAATCTTCTCTCCTAAGGTCGGATGGGCGATGTTGGAATAGCGGGTTGAGAGAGAGAGACCGGCAGTCGAATAGCTGGGAGATCGCCACCAGGAAGGTTTGACTCCGTGACGGAAGAGGCGAGCAGGGCAGGGTCGCTGAATCTCTGGAAGTGGAGTAGAATGGATGGAGTCGGAACTCGAGGCTCAGCATCTGTTGGAGTCAGAACATCTGCAAGCGAAGGGTGAATAGCTCTTATGCGCCCTTCAGGGATGGGAGTCAGAGAGGACTCTTTAGACCATCCGGGCAAGCACGACACAGGAGACTGCTTACGGCACACAAACTCTTTATTGAACGGGGTTAGGTCTTTTATACAGAATTTGAACCCCTCAAGTCAAAGGGTGAACAAAGGACACAAAAGGAATTCAACAAATGTTTCACACAACACAAAGAACCAGACTTTGATTACATTAACACCCAGCAGGGAGTCTTAGTGCAATACAGAAATGCAATTAGGCGGGAGTAGCTTGAATACACATTTTGTGGGAAACAATGGTCGGGGGTTGAAGCCGTTGGTCGACTACTTTGAATATCCCTCTTCAACCCTGACCAACCAAATACCTGTATGGACTGTCCTGCTGGCCAATCCCTGATTGACCTACTGTTCACCATGTTAAGTTATGGAAATGATTTGAATGTTTGGCTCAGAGATTCGACTAAACGGGCCTTCGCCTACTGTCCGACCGATATTCTGTTGACCATTTAATGTTTCGTTGACAATTCCTGCCATCTCTCGGGAACCTCCGACAGCTTGTCGAGAATCTGGCTAGCCCCATAATCCGACAAAGGATCGATGAGGTTCTATAGTCTCGCAGCTCTGTCGCATTAAATCCTTGTGGGCAAGCTGTATGTTCCAATAACTGTGTTCATAAAGTTCGATCAGGGGTCGTACTAGAGTTAACAAGTCTAAAAGCCCATAAGTCTTTCAGTAGCGGCCTATGGCCCATTACAGGAACATTCTCCAAATTATGTGATATGTTCTAGATGACATGGGTTTACAAGCACTGAGCATGGTTTAAATCACAGGGGAACTGAAATTAAGCCTTTGTCCCTAAGAATTTGGATGACAAGTTCCATGCTGTCAAAGTGAAATTGTGTAAATTGTGGTGGAGAATTGGACCTTGAGTGATGAGGTAGACGCAATGGCTCTGTCTATGACATGTCCTTGATATGGTGAAACCAAGACCTTCTGGGCCAGAATGGTGCTATGAGGATGGTGTGCACCATCTCCTCCTTTATTTTGTTAAGAGTTCTGGGAATCATAGGAAGTGGAGGGAAAACCTAAACAAGTCTGTAATTCCATGGGATTGTTAGGGCATCCACTGCTATTGCTTGTGGATCCCTTACTCTTGGCCAGAAAGGTGGTAATTTTCTGATCCTTCTTAATTCCATCATGTCTATGTCTGGAACTCCCCATCGGTGAGTTATCTGAAGGAATATTTCCTAGTTTAGTTCCCATTCTCCTGTGTCTATGGTCTATGGTCTGCCTCCTAATTCACCACTCCTGGAAAGTAAATGGCTGATAAAGCTGGAACATAGTTCTCTGCCCAGAGAATTCTCTGTACTTCCATCCTGGCAGAATTGCTCTTTGTCCCTCCATGATGGTTTATGTATGCCACTGTTGTGGCATTGTTTGTCTGAATTCAAATGGGAAGAGTCTTCAGACTGGATGTCCATGTCACTAGTGAATTGTAAATTGCACGTAATTCCAAGATGTTTATAGGAATGTGGGACTCTGATGGAGGCCACTGGACCCGAATAGAAAACAGACTGGCATCTGTTGTGACTATCTCCCAGTCTGTAATATAAAAATGTTTGCCAGCAGATCTGAACTTATAAGTCATCAGTGGAGAGACTGCCTTGTGGAGTGTGATATATTCAGCATATGATGAAGATGCTTTGGATTTTTGGACCAATTGCAAATTAGGTCCAAATGGAGAGGCCTCAGGTGATACTGAGCAAAGGGAACTGCTTCTGTTGTGGCTACCATTTTTCCCACAATTTTCAAGTAGTTCTGACAGAAATTTATGGTAGGGAGAGGAAGGATTGTACTCTGTTCTGAAGGTCCGAAATCTTCCCTCGAGGTAAAAATACCTTTTGAAGTTTGGTATCGAATCTCAGGCTTAGAAACAGAATTTGCTGAGATGGTTGTAGCTGAGATTTGCTTAAAGGAGCATTAAAGTTTTTTATGAAAAAATATATATTGTAGGCTGTTTCCTGTTAATTAAAATAAGGGTATTTTCACTGCAGACAGATACATATTTCCAGAGCTATTACTGTTTAATATAGACAAAAATTCATGCAAAATTTCAATATGGACTATTACTGTTTAAACCTGTGTTTTTTTACATTAGCAGTGCCCTCTACTGGTCAAATTCCAGTTAGTTATTCTGTTACAGTCTAATGGAGAGGAAAGTCAGTGACTTACAATTCTCCATAGAATGTGATAGAAACTGCTCAGTCACTTCCTGTCAGATAGAACTATAAGGAAGTAATCGCACAGTAAATTCACTTCCTGGTTATTTGAACTGTTATAAAGTTTGAATAAAACAACTGACAGCAGTGGGAGTGACTTTGTTTTACTCCGCAGGAAAAGCTCTATAACATATGTTTTCATAAAAAAAAGTTTACTGCTCCTTTAAGTTGATAATCCAACTGTGATTCTTCATAACTGATAAAGTATGGTGAAGATATTGATGCATCAACTCCAGAGATGGGGTCTTTATCAACAAGTCATCTAGGTAAGGAGTCAGGTTTACTCCCATGGATCTGAGGTGGGCCATAAGAGGTGTCATCACCTTGGTGAAGACTCTGTGCTGTGGTTAGACAGAAAGACACTTTGAAAATGTTTGTTTTGTTAAGCAAACCTGAGATATTTGCAGTGTCTGGGCCAAATAGGCATGGGAAGGTAGACATCTTTGATGTCTAAAGATGTGAACCATTCCTCTGGCTCCATGGCTGCTATCAGTGACTTGATAGACTCCATTTTAAACCTGGGAACTTTGAGAAACTGGTTTAGGTTTTTCACATCCAGAATAAGATGGAATTGTCCGTCTTTTTTGATTACCATAAAAAGATTGCAATATAAGCCTTTGAATTTCTGGTCTTTTGGTACTGGAACTATTATCCCATTGTTTAGGAATTGATGGATAGCCTGAAGAAAAGCTTCCTGTAACTTCTTTTCCTTTGGTACCCTGGACATGAAACACCTGCAAGGTGGAAGACTTGTGAAAGACATTCTGTACCCTTCTTGAATGAGGTGTAGAACACACTCGTCTGAAATTGACATCCTCCACTGATGAATGAAATAGTGGAGCCTTCCCCCCAGATGATGGTTTGAGGGAGAGGTCATACTCCAGATCTCATGCTGTTGAGGGTTTGGAGTGTGAAGCCTAGGTTCTGTTTTGTGAAAATGAAAGGAACCTCCATAGGACTGATTATGAGGCTGTCTGGGGGATGGTTTGCCTCTGTAAGCAAAATACATCTTCTTGTTGTCAAACCTCTTAGGTTTATTTTGAGGCAGAAAGGTACTTTTACCTCCAGTGAAGTGGTGGATGATTTTGTCTAACTCGGACCCAAAAAGAAGGCATCCTTTGAAGAGTAAGGAAATTAAATATCTTTTGGAAGCAGAGTCTGCAATCCAAATTTTAACCATAGGTCACCGCGTATTATGACAGAAGAGGTTGACCATCTAAATGCCAATTTAGCTATCTCTAAGGCAGCTTCCCCAATATAGGAGGTGGACTCTTGGAGGTTGCCTATGATAGGGAATATATCCTCATGAGGAGCATTATCCTGCAAGGCAAGAATAGTTTGAGTTTGCCAGGCTTCAGTAGCTCTGCATGCCCAGGCATATATGAAGGAAGCTCTGATGATGCTCATAAACCAGAGAACATCTGTCTGTTCAAGGAATTAACTTTTTTGTGAGAAGAATCTTTAAGTGCTGCTGCAGATGGAACACGGTTAGTGGTATGTTTAGATAGTCTGGATATAGCAGGCCAACTGTTGGTGGTGTTGACCAACTTTGGATTTAGAAAAGGGATACACCTTAGAAATTGTTTTTAGGAATTACTACAGATTTATCTGGGGTTTCCCACTCCTCCGTGACTATTTGATCAAGTTCTTCATAGTCAGTGAACATGACCTAAGATTTTTTTTACGTTTAAAAAGAGACTTGGCAGAGGACTTAGAGGCTAGGGTATCAGAAACCTCCAAAACATCCAGTATAGCTTTGATTAAGGAGTCCATTGATTCCGAATCTGAATCATTAAATTTGGAGTCTTCTTCAAAACATGAGGAGTGCTCAGAGCAGTCGCTGCCCAATTTCACCCTCAGAATCTGAGGGTAAAAGAGAATTATGTTTTTTTGGCTCTAGGTCTTTTAAGAGGTGTAAGAGGCACTTCTGTAACCCATTTGGCCAAAGTCCTCTCTAGTTTTTCAAGTGAATCAGGTAAGGAATTGACCCCCCCCCCCAAAAAAAAATAACCTCCTGCCCTCATCTAAATAATGTGTACCATTAAATTCCCACACGAATTTCTAAAATCACATATGTACCAATGATATAAAGGGAATTATATAGGTATTGTCAGAAAGTGTCTTAAACTACATGTCCCATAGATGGGGGTAGTCCATCAATTTTTAAAGTGATAGTAATGTCCAAGAATAATGTTATTTTGCATTGTAAATTAAAAAAAATACATTATTTGCAGCAAATCCCTTCTCTCAAACTTTTAAGGTTTGAGAGATATTTGCAGCTAAATTCCCCCCTCCCTCCCCTTTTCTTGACGTCAGCTGTAAAGCTGACAGCAGGAGATTTGAGGCAGCCGACTGAAGGAGGCTCTTCAGCAGAGCCGAATAGCATTATTTAAAAAGAACTACTTCATTAGAAAGATCTACAAAGCATGCTTCCAAACCAGGTACACTTTGTAGACCATTCCAATGAAGTAATTCATTTTAAATATTGCTATCCTATATAATTCTGCTGCTCTACGGTTACTGCTCCATAAAGGAGCTACGCAGCTTTACCAAGGTATCCAACACAATACTGGTAAGGATCTAAGGAAGATTGACACTTGTGAATGTATAAAATTATTATAAAAGTACAGGCAATTACTATAAAATAAAATACATACAATAAACACCCTATGCGTTTCGTAATGCTAGGTCACTTCATCAGGGGCATCAACTGAACAGTGACGAACTGAAAGTCATTATAGACTAGTCAATCAAACGGTGAAAGGAACACCTCCACTAGTTTCGTTCATACTAAACTTCTTGACCACTACTGCTTTCCAAGGATGGAACGCCGGAAATCACTTCTGGTTTCTGGCCTTCAGTCCCATCAAAAGAAACTCCTCCACTCTTTACACATGGAACGCAAAAGGACCTCAAAGAGTATGAAAGATATATTCACGCTGCACATGAGGAACGCAAGCATCTCCCAAATATATTCCATATGTATACCTAACATAGTACTGGCAAGCATCGGTGGAAGATTATAAATGGAGATCGGGACTGTGGCGTTCCACGCCATTTCGATGGCTGTGACATGGTATCCAAAACCTTAAAGGAATAGAAGCAATTGTGGCTTCAGATCATAATACATTTAATTCTCTTTGTAAAAAAAGAGACATTTGGGATATTTAGAATGAATATGCAGGCTCCATTGGGGATGAATGAGGAAGCAGAGCTTAGCACCTTCCTTTAGAGTGGTTCCCTGATGATATATTTGTGGACATGTCCCTGTCTCTTCCTGTTTTGGGATTTATGTTATGCACACCATTATGTGTGAAGAGTGGAGGAATTTCTTTTGATGGGACTGAAGGCCAGAAACCGGAAGTTATTTCTGGCGTTCCATCCTTGGAAAGCAGGAGTGGTCAAGAAGTTCATTATGAACTGTAACGGATCCTACCCGTTACTGAGCCCTTGTCTGGACCTCAAACTATTTATTCAAAGACTATGGACATTTATTACTGTTTGCACTCTGTGCTGTGCCTTGGCGTACAAACTGGCCAGCTATTCCCTAAGAGAAAGACTTAAATTCATAGACTTTGGATCACATAGTATGTTTAATGTATGGCGAACGTTTTAGTTATTGTATGTAGTATGTTGAGGGTTTACTCCAAGGGAATAGGCAGTGAGGGGTTAATTATTTCATTATGTATTGCAGACTCCCAAGCCTTTTGCTTAATTATTCAACCCCTGGCCATTGTTAAGGAAATGAATATTCTGGCCACTCAAGTCCTTGGAGTGAGAACTGTCCTGAGACCCCCCCTGCTGTGTGTGTTAATCCATTCACACCCCTCAGTCTGTGAGTCACCTATTGTATAGCCTGAAACTCTGTTGCCAGCCCTTTGTATTATGTTGTGAGTCGATTACCTCTGTGAATGCTCTCATTGTGTCAGCCCTTGCCTTTTGTCTGATGTGTTTGATTTAATCAAGTTCCCTATTGTATCAAGTTTCCCCATGTGATCCAATGTACTGTACTGTATATAAATATCTGTAGTTTGTGTCAATAAAGTGAGTTCTGTTTTGGAGTGAACAAGGAGTCCTGGAGTCTTGTATTGCTTATGGTCTAAAGTATCCACTCTGATACCCATCTGCGCCAAGTATCCTGAATCGCCGACCGCCTGCTGCCAGTTTCCTGCGACCTAACTTCGTGGACTGTCAGGCGGCGACGTGGACTCTTCCCTGCTTCCAGCGATCCTGTGGCTGTTTCCAGTGACTGTTCATACTCCAACCGGTGCATCTGACGGCGCTTATCTGCGTCGAGAAGGAGAGACCCAGGAACGACGGCGGAAGGCGACGCGGTCCCTTCACTGCTTCCGTTACATTGGTGGCATAGCGGTGGGATTTCTCCTTCATATTGGGTGCAGCAATTGAGGCATGGCAGATGAAACAGTGCTGGCAGACACTCTGGGAGCATACGAGGATCGCTACAGCGCCATCCGAATACAGTGGTGGACCCAGCTGGGTGATGTTATCTATGACTTCATTCCAGAGTTGGATGCGTGCATTACAGAGGAGCTCAGAGTACAGGAGGAGTACTGGGACTTTGTTAAATACCTGGACCAGGAATATGGATCCGAGGGCCTTTTTGACTGGTGCCCAGCCCGCTTGCGATGGGACATCAAAGGGCTGGTATGGAACGCCTACCACATGGACTCTACTTTTGGGTGCCTTGACTCCAGCAGATACTGGGAGATCCAGGACAAAAGAGAGGACCGTTTTGGTGGATACATTCCTGCGGACTGCCAGGGAAATTTGGATATTCTGGCAGGATGTGAATGGGACCTGGAGCAACTATATGCTGGGTTCATTCGAGAGGTCCGGGAATTCCAAAAAGAGGAAGAAGAATGGGGGGGGTAACGCATCTGAGGAGGACTTCAGCGACATTGAGGGCCAGGATTGTGTTACCCCTGTTCACTCCACACTGGTGAGTGGGATTTCGTTCCTCACCAGTGCCCCTGTTGTTGCCCCTGCATCAGGAAGTGGGAAAATTGCCCTGCCTGATACCCCTTTGCCCCTGGACTGTTTGTTGCCTGAGCTGAGGGGTGGGAATTCGTTCCCCCTCAGTGAAAAGAATGCCTCTGCATCAGGGGATGGGACGGACGTCTCCCCTGATAGGCATATTGCCCCTTCCCCTGTGTTCCCAGCTGCGGTGGACGAGACGCAGGTCCCCACCAGCAGCAATTGTATGCCCCAACTGATGGGTGGGAGAGAGCCCATCAGTCCCTTGAACCCCCTGCTGTGGTGAGGGGAGAAGAGCTCACCAGCAGCCCCAGAAAGATGCCCCCTGTTCTATTGGAGAATGCCCTGGGAGCACAGCAGTGTGTGCTCCCCAGGGTCACGGATAATGCCGCCTTGGGGGATGGGACTGCGGTCTCCCTCAAGGCAGAGAAGGCCCTGGAAAGTGATGGCCTACAAGAGGAGGACCCCAGCGGACTGGAAGAGAGCAGTGCTGCTGGCCCTCCTGAGGATATGTTGTGTGAACTGATGGGTGGAGAAGAGTGCCCCATCAGCCCCCCTGTAAACCCTGACCTGGTGAGTGGGAGCGAGCTCACCAGGGTCTGGGAAACCCCTGCTGTGGTGAAGGAGATGCAGGTCCCCACCAGCAGCCCCAGTCCGTCCCCTGTTGCTACTGCCCTGGAGAAGGGGAAGAGTGTCTTCTCCAGGTATGTGACTAAGATTGCGAGGAGGATTGAGACTGCCCTCCTCCAGAAGACAAGAGATAGCCCTGATGTGAGGGGCCAAGAAGAAGAGGGGTACAG
This sequence comes from Rhinophrynus dorsalis, assembly GCA_037306005.1. NCBI lineage: Eukaryota > Metazoa > Chordata > Amphibia > Anura > Rhinophrynidae > Rhinophrynus > Rhinophrynus dorsalis. Next base: position 667,614 of record CM074725.1, on the reverse strand, counting down.
CAGGCTGCCACTCTGCAGTGCTGCTACTGCCCCTGGAAACCCTGGATGTTGCCCCAAGTTCCTCATGCTGGAGAGTAGGAGCGAGCTCTCCAGTCCCCCTGTAACCCCTGGCTTGGTGGATGGGAGCGAGCGCACCAGGTCATGTGAAACCTTGGCTGGGATTAGTGGATCAACAGTCCTCATCCCCAGCCCAACGATTATGTTCCCTTTCCCTGTGACCCCTGGCTTGGTGGATGGGAGCAAATTCAACGGGTCCTGTGAACCCCCTGCTGTGGTGTGTAGGAGTGAGCACACCACCCCTTGTTTTGCCCTGACACTGGTGAGTGGGAGCAAGCTCACCAGAAGCCCCAAGAAGGCGCTCCCCAACAATTCCCCTTTGAGCCCTGATCTGGTGAATGGGACCACCGTCCTCATCAGGGATGTTGCTGGGGCCCCTGAATTTCCTGAGCTCTGCCTGGGGGGTGGGAATGTGTCCAGAACGTTGCCCCAGCCCAGGAGAGTGGGACAAACATCCTCTCCTGTTCCTCTGGGGCAGTGGCCCAACTAAATGGGGGAGATATGCCTCTCTCTCCACACTCTGATGCACAGAAGCCAGAGACACAATTGCCCCAGGAAGATCCCCCTTATAGACTGGCTTTGGACCCTGAGCCCCTGGCCCCAGACCCAGGAACATTGAACCCCAGCTCTGCATGGAGCATGGCCCAGGAGAGGCCACCCAATTTGATGATTGCCAGGACAACCAGGCACCAATTTCCCTGGCCCAGGATTAAGAACCGAGACTGTACCCCTGGTCCAGGACAAGAGACCTGCTTTCTATTTCCAGGCGTGGACAAGGGGCTTGCATTTTCTCCTGGCACAGGACACCAGGCTGAGTCATTGTTTCCCTGGCCCAGGACAAGGGGCTCCTCCTTTAAGACTGGCCTAGGACTAAGGCCTCCAGACTAATGAACTGTCCAGACAAGTGGCTCACAACCTCAATGGTCTCCTACAGCTCCAAGTCAGCGTTTACTACTGTCCCCGCTGGCTTGGTACAAAAAGGGGGAGAAATGTAACGGATCCTACCCGTTACTGAGCCCTTGTCTGGACCTCAAACTATTTATTCAAAGACTATGGACATTTATTACTGTTTGGACTCTGTGCTGTGCCTTGGCGTACAAACTGGCCAGCTATTCCCTAAGAGAAAGACTTAAATTCATAGACTTTGGATCACATAGTATGTTTAATGTATGGCGAACGTTTTAGTTATTGTATGTAGTATGTTGAGGGTTTACTCCAAGGGAATAGGCAGTGAGGGGTTAATTATTTCATTATGTATTGCAGACTCCCAAGCCTTTTGCTTAATTATTCAACCCCTGGCCATTGTTAAGGAAATGAATATTCTGGCCACTCAAGTCCTTGGAGTGAGAACTGTCCTGAGACCCCCCTGCTGTGTGTGTTAATCCATTCACACCCCTCAGTCTGTGAGTCACCTATTGTATAGCCTGAAACTCTGTTGCCAGCCCTTTGTATTATATGTTGTGAGTTGATTACCTCTGTGAATGCTCTCATTGTGTCAGCCCTTGCCTTTTGTCTGATGTGTTTGATTTAATCAAGTTCCCTATTGTATCAAGTTTCCCCATGTGATCCAATGTACTGTACTGTATATAAATATCTGTAGTTTGTGTCAATAAAGTGAGTTCTGTTTTGGAGTGAACAAGGAGTCCTGGAGTCTTGTATTGCTTATGGTCTAAAGTATCCACTCTGATACCCATCTGCGCCAAGTATCCTGAATCGCCGACCGCCTGCTGCCAGTTTCCTGCGACCTAACTTCGTGGACTGTCAGGCGGCGACGTGGACTCTTCCCTGCTTCCCTGCTTCCAGCGATCCTGTGGCTGTTTCCAGTGACTGTTCATACTCCAACCGGTGCATCTGACGGCGCTTATCTGCGTCGAGAAGGAGAGACCCAGGAACGACGGCGGAAGGCGACGCGGTCCCTTCACTGCTTCCGTTACATGAACGAAACTAGTGGAGGGTTCTTTTCACTGTTTGGTGGATGAGTATATAAATGGCTTGAGTTTGTCATTGTTCAATTGATGCCCTTGATTAAGTGACCTAGCGTTGCAGGGTGTTTATTGTATGCATTTTATTGACATTGCCTGTACTTTTATAATACATTTATAATCTCCTATAGCCTCTCTTTTCACAAGTGTCAGCCTTCCTTAGATCCTTACCAGTACTGTGTTGGTACCTTGGTAAAGCTGCGTAGCTCCTTTATGGAGCAGTAACAATAGATACTGGATTATTTCAACAGTTCTTGAGAGGTAATGTATTCCTCCATTTGGGAAGGAGATAATAGTGGCTGGTGAAAAGTTTGGGGAGCGTTTGGAAAGTGACCATGACTTGAGGTCAGATCCATTCAAAGCCATCCATCCTTGAGGCTGGGCAAGTCTCTTGTAAATGTGAGCAGCCTGTCCGGAGGTTTGTGTTTGGAATTGTACAGCTGTTCCCATTATACTACACTTGGAGAGGATTTGACCCACTCTGGTTCAAGCATAGGGGGAGCATTAATGGATGTGAAAGCCAGGTTAGCCTCCAAGTCCATACATTTAGTACACAGAGACAAATTATTTGTAACTTTGGCATTGTACGGTTTACATGTAGAAATATGACTTTTATTGCTCTAAGTTTTCTTCTTCTCATCTTCCATATTAGTAATAAAGAGGCGAATAATGTAAATCTCAGTGTTAGCAGTAAGCCCCGATTGAGAAAATTCAACTTCATAGAATAAATCACAGTGAATCAGACAGTGTCTTAAAGAGACTTAGTCTACCTAGACACTTGTAGTCCAACAACATAACATATAGTGTGTGACTGCTATAATAATAATGGGCAGACTGAATTCCTCACCTAAACCCCCAATACATAAATATACCCTGGCCCCAAAGGAGCTGGCAGTAAAGGGGTTAATAGTTAATAATAACACTGCTCCTCCAGAGTCAGCTAAGCGAATGCGAATATTACGGAGCAATATAACCTGACAGGCTAGTTGTCTTTAAGGTCGTCACTCTAAGTTTTAGAAAACGCTGCTGCAGGAGAATCTCCGGAGTTGCTGAAAAGATGGCCGTCGCTCTGTGAAGAAACTTGCGTGTGCACACCCTCTAGTGTGTGCTCTCTAGTGTGCCCCCTCTAGTGTGTGCTCTCTAGTGTGTGCTCTCTAGTGTGCGCCCTCTAGTGTGTGCTCTCTAGTGTTCCCCCTTTAGTTTGCATCGTCTAGTGTGTGCTCTCTAGTGTGTGCTCTCTAGTGTGCCCCCTTTAGTTTGCATCGTCTAGTGTGTGCTCTCTAGTGTGTGCTCTCTAGTGTGCCCCCTCTAGTGTGTGCTCTCTAGTGTGTGCTCTCTAGTGTGCCCCCTTTAGTTTGCACCCTCTAGTGTGTGTTCTCTAGTGTGCGCCCTCTAGTGTGTGCTCTCTAGTGTGCCCCCTTTAGTTTGCACTGTCTAGTGTGTGCTGTCTAGTGTGTGCTCTCTAGTGTGCCCCCTTTAGTTTGCGCCCTCTAGTGTGTGCTCTCTAGTGTGTGCTCTCTAGTGTGCCCCCTTTAGTTTGCACCCTCTAGTGTGTGCCCTCTAGTGTGTGCTCTCTAGTGTGCCCCCTTTAGTTTGCGCCCTCTAGTGTGTGCTCTCTAGTGTGTGCTCTCTAGTGTGTGCTCTCTAGTGTGCCCCCTTTAGTTTGCGCCCTTTAGTGTGTGCTCACTAGTGTGTGCTCTCTACTGTGCCCCCTTTAGTGTGTGCTCTCTAGTGTTCGCCCTCTAGTGTACGCAAGCTGAAGCGACCAGTTTTAACTGAGGAGAAGGAAACCAGCAATGCATCACAATGCATAGTGCTCCGAGTAGAAAACAAAAACCACCATGCTCTGAGGTAAATTTAGGTGCAATTATAGAAATAATTAACACATAGGAAGGATGCTAGGAATCAAAGAGTTAAGTAAGAAGACTCTCCTCACAAAGTGAAGGACCTCATAGGCTTTGGAAGAAAGGTAAAATAATAAAAAGAAATAACTAAAGAAGATCTCTACAGGAGAGAAGTTGCCCTGAACCTCTTTTCAGGACACTCTAAAAAAATGAAGTTATCTGCAGGGGGGTTGTTAGCAGCCAGGAAGTGGGAGGAGTTTTTATGCTTAGCGTGCTCTGCCTCCTATAGGCATGTTGCTTAACTCCATGGTTCCTGCATCCCGATGGTCACTACATTCCTCAATGACGCTAGAGAAAAGGATTTATTGGTAAGTAACAAATCCTATTTTCCGATAACACAGAAGCAAAAGACAACCAGGAGGTGACAAGCAGCAAGATCCTGACCTGTTGCATGTTGCTGTGAAGGGACTGGCTGATGAGCTGGAGAAGGAATCGAGGTAACTGGAGCTGAATGCAGAAGTCTGACAGGAGAGCAGGGTCACAAGCTGAGGTTAACAGGTTACACGTGACACGAAGAGCTGGACGAAGGCGCGATGCAGCTTCCAGGGAGACCTGAGGAGACAGAAGGAGGATGTGTCTCAGTGGTACAGTCCAATGGTAGAGTAAATCTCATTATACAGACAGATGGTGGACATGTCTCAGTGGTACAGTCCTGTAGTACAGTGGTTCTCATTATACAGAGAGAAGGTGGACATGTCTCAGTGGTACAGTGGGTCATATTATACAGACAGAAGGTGGACATGTCTCAGTGGTACAGTGGGTCATATTATAGACACAGAACGTGGACATGTCTCAGTGGTACAGTGGGTCCCATTATACAGACAGAAGGTGGACATGTCTCAGTGGTACAGTGGGTCCCATTATACAGACAGAAGGTGGACATGTCTCAGTGGTACAGTGGGTCATATTATACAGACAGAAGGTGGACATGTCTCAGTGGTACAGTGGGTCATATTATAGACACAGAACATGGACATGTCTCAGTGGTACAGTGGGTCCCATTATACAGACAGAAGGTGGACATGTCACAGTGGTACAGTGGGTCCCATTATACAGACAGAAGGTGGACATGTCTCAGTGGTACAGTGGGTCATATTATACAGACAGAAGGTGGACATGTCTCAGTGGTACAGTGGGTCATATTATAGACACAGAACGTAGACATGTCTCAGTGGTATAGTTGGTCCCATTATATAGACAGAAGGTGGACATGTCTCAGTGGTACAGTGGGTCCCATTATACAGACAGAAGGTGGACATGTCTCAGTGGTACAGTGGGTCCCATTATACAGACAGAAGGTGGACATGTCTCAGTGGTACAGTGGGTCATATTATACAGACAGAAGGTGGACATGTCTCAGTGGTACAGTGGGTCATATTATAGACACAGAACGTGGACATGTCTCAGTGGTACAGTTGGTCCCATTATACAGACAGAAGGTGGACATGTCTCAGTGGTACAGTGGGTCATATTATAGACACAGAACATGGACATGTCTCAGTGGTACAGTGGGTCATATTATAGACACAGAACGTGGACATGTCTCAGTGGTACAGTGGGTCCCATTATACAGACAGAAGGTGGACATGTCTCAGTGGTACAGTGGGTCCCATTATACAGACAGAAGGTGGACATGTCTCAGTGGTACAGTGGGTCCCATTATACAGACAGAAGATGGAGATGACTCAGTGGTACAGTGGGTCATATTATAGACACAGAAGGTGGACATGTGTCAGTGGTACAGTAGGTCACACTATAGAGACAGAAGGTGGACATGTCTCAGTTGTACAGTGAGTCACATTATAGAGACAGAAGGTGGACATGTCTCAGTGGTACAGTAGGTCACACTATAGAGACAGAAGGTGGACATGTCTCAGTGGTACAGTGGGTCATACAGAGACAGAAGGTGGACATGTCTCAGTGGTAAAGTAGGTCACATTATAGAGACAGAAGGTGGACATGTCTCAGTGGTACAGTAGGTCCCATTATAGAGACAGAAGGACATGTGTCAGTGGTACAATGGGTCCCATTATAGAAGCAGAAGGTGGACGTGTCTCAGTGGTACAGGGGGTCCCATTATACGGACAGAATGTAGAATTCTCTCAGTGGTACAGTCCAATGATACAGTGGGTCCCATTTTACAGACAGAAGATGTATGCATTTCATTGGTGCAGTCCAATGGTATAGTGGGTCCTATTACACAGTGCATTATGCCTGAATACTTACTGGAGGGCAGCAGTCTTGCAGGCGGGATTGAACTCTCTGACGGAAGCTGCTGTCTTGCAGTAGGAGGAAGGGAGTACTGAGCTGAGCAAGAGCTGGGTCTGTGGCGTCTAGTAAGAGAGACCACTCATCATCACTGTCCTATGGGAAGGATAACATGGGAGAATGATGAGAATGATGGGATGAACTTGGTGTAGAGAGGAAGCATTCTTCTATAGAAAGGGGAATACGGGTTACCAGTGTAAGACAAATGGGGGGTGTATCTGATGTAGAGAGAGGACACTGCACTACAGGAAGCAGAATATCAGGGGAATGAGAGAGACTAGGGAGAGCTTGATGTAGAGAGAGGACACTTTCCTATGGGAAAGAGAACATGGGTGGTAGTGAAAGAGATATGGAAGGCTAGATGGTGAGAGTGGGAATTATCTTACAGGAAGGAGAATATGGAGGGTAGAGAGTGCTATAGACTGAGGACACTTATCCTGGAAGGAGAACATGGGTAAGGAGTGAGAGAGGGCACTATCCACTGGGAAGGAGAAAATAGGGGGGGATTGTGAGAGCAAAAAAACTGATGATGATTCAGCAGGGCACCCGCACGGAAGCAGAATATGCTATAGAATTTTGTACATTTGCGGCAGAGGTGGGATGGAACAATGAGGCTCTGGTGGCAGACTTCTCGTAGGGACTAAACGATATAATTAAAGACGAAATAGCATCCCGCGAATGACCAAGTGATTTGGACCAACTAATTTCATTTGTCATCCTAACTGACACACGCATAAGAGAATGGTCCATATTTAAAAACAGCAGGCCAAGGCAAGAGTTGCGTCTGATACCTAACAGGGAGCTCACACCCAGACCTCCCTCACCTCCCTTGCCATCCAATGTAGAGCCTAGTAGGGCTGAACCCATGCAGGTTGGCTTTACACGGTTGTCTCGGGAGGAACAGTCCTTCCGCCGCAGAGAAGGTCTATGTCTGTATTGTGGAAAGGCTGGACATATGCTACGAGGTTGCCCAGTGCGTCCGGAAAATGCACGCACCTAGGATCTCTAAGGGGACAGATCCTAGGTGGAGTCAGTTGGTCCCCAGAGCTTGATCCGAACAAACCCATTCTTCAGGTAGTGATTTATTGGGCTAATTCCTCAGTGGCTACCCCAGCCTTGATCGATTCTGGTGAGGCTGGTTATTTTATTGATGGCGATTTCGTGAATAAACACAATATTCCAGTGACACCCCGTGAGTCTCCATTAGAGGTTGAAGCTATTGACGGTCGTCCTCTTGAGCCTTCCCATGTCACACATGAGACCTGTCTGTTGACACTAAGGGTAGGAGCTCTCCATGTGGAGACTCTACAATTTCAGGTGATCCAGTCTCCACATCATGCTGTCATTTTGGGGTTCCTGTGGCTCCAGAAACATAATCCCAGAGTGGATTGGGAGATGTGCGAAATAATATCATGGTCTGACTATTGTAAAGGGACCTGTCTACAGCACCCTATTAAGATTTTGTGTACCTCCCCCTCGTTGCCCTAAGAGTACCAGTCTTTCAGTGAGGTGTTTAGCAAGGGGGAGGCTAGCACGTTACCTGAGCATAGACCGTATGACTGTGGTATTAATCTGACGCCAGGCTCAATACCCCCCAAAGGCCGCACCTATCCTCTATCAGTGGAGGAGAATAAGGCCATGGAGGAGTACATTTCGGATGCATTATCCAGAGGCATAATAAGAAAGTCTTCCTCTCCCGCAGGGGCTGGGTTTTTTTGTAAAGAAAAAGAATGGGGAGCTTAGACCCTGTATCAATTATAGAGGCCTAAACAAACTATTGGTAAAGAACGCTTACCCCATCCCACTAATTACAGAATTGTTTGACTGTTTAAAGGGCTCCTCTGTATCCACAAAACTTGATTTGCATGCTGCATACAACTTGATTAGAATCAAGGAGGGCGATGAGTGGAAGACTGCTTTTAATACTCGAAGTAGCCATTATGAGTATCTGGTTATGCCTTTGGGCTCTGCAATGCGCCAGCGGTCTTCCAGGAGTTCATTAACAATGTTTTAAGAAGTCTGCTACAGTCCTTTGTCATAGTGTACCTGGACGATATATTGATACACTCTCCTGATATCGAGACACATAGGAGAGATGTCATTACGGTACTGCAAAAACTGAGGGAAAACAAATTATATTGCAAACTTGAGAAATGCGAATTTTATAAAGACCAGGTACCCTTCCTGGGTTATGTTATCTCTGCCAGTGGTATTGCCATGGATACAGAAAAGCTCTCGGCAGTGTTAGAATGGCCACATCGGTGGGCCTGAAGCCCATACAAAGATTCCTCGGTTTTTGCGAACTATTATAGAAAGTTCATTCGTAATTTCTCATCCTTGGTCAAACCTTTGACTGATATGACACATAAAGGCGCTAACCCATCGATATGGTCCCCCGAGGCTAACAATGCTTTTGAGGCCCTGAAGTCTGCCTTCTCGACGGCTCCTATATTGGTGCATCCTAACACCGCATTGCCATTTACCCTTGAGGTAGATGCATCTGAGAAAGGGGTAGGGGCAGTGCTGTCACAGAGAGCGGAGCCCGGCAAACCCCCGTTGCCTTGCGGATCTTTTTCTAAAACGATGACAAAGGCCCAAAGCCTATATGATATAGGCGACCGTGAGTTGCTGGCCATTATCCTTGCCCTTCGGGAGTGGTGTCACCTTCTGGAGGGGACAAAGGCACCTGCATTAATACTAACGGATCACAAGAACCTAACGTACTTATCAGAGGCCAAAAGATTGTCAGCTAGACAGGCCAGATGGGCGTTATTCCTGTCTAGATTTAATTTAGTAGTTTCGTACCTCCCTGGTTCCAAGAACACTCGAGCTGACGCCTTGTCTAGACAGTCTGGTCCAGAGCGTGAGTCTGAAAGTGAACCCATTCCAATTATCCATCCTGATAGCATTTTGGCTACTATTCGTACTAGCATTAGTTCTCCTCTGAATGAGGAGATTCTGGCGTCACAAAACAATGCCTCAGTCGAGAATCCCAGTGGGAAATGTTTTGTAGCTGACAATCTCCGCACTAAGCTACTGGAGGCCTACCATTCATCCAAGGCAGCCCGGCACATTGGTCGGGACCAACTGATTTGGCCAATTTCACAGCTATTTTGGTGGCCTAGTCTGAGGGCAGATTGTGCAGCCTTCGTGGAAGCCTGTTCCGTATGCACCCGTGCCAAGACTCCTAGGCATCTACCTCTAGGACTACTCCAGACTGTTCCTAATGGGGAATGGCCATGGTCACACATTTCACTAGACTTTATGGTAGAGTTACCTAGATCCAAGGGCTGCACAGTCATACTAATGATCGTGGACAGATTCTCAAAGATGGCACATTTTGTTCCGCTTCCGGGACTACCCTCCTCTAAGGAACTGGCTGTGGTATTTGCTAGAGAGATATTCAGGCTCCATGGAGTACCCTGAGTTGTGGTTTCTGATCGTGGGAGTCAGTTCGTATCAAGGTTTTGGAAGGCCTTTTGTGACCAGATGGGCATCAAACTACTATTTTCATCTGCCTATCACCCCCAGACCAATGGTGCTACGGAAAGAGCCAACCAAGGACTGGAGCAATTCTTGCTCTGCTTCGCTTCTGACCATTATGACAACTGGGTTGACCTGTTGCCGTGGGCGGAGTTTGCCAGGAATTGTGCCATAAACACTTCATCTGGGAGCTGTACTTTCCTGATCAATTATGGGTTTCAACCTTCTCTGCTCCCGGACACATTTCGGGCACAGGAAATTCCGGCTCTGGATGAGCATATGGAGCAGCTCCGCTCCACATGGGCACAGGTTCAGAATACTTTGCGAAGGTCCTCAGAGCGATATCAGAGACACGCAGATCGCAGGAGACGTCCTGCTACCTGTTTAGGGGTATTTACCCCTGAGAGAGGCGCAACTAATAGGAGTTTGTATTCATTTTTTTAATATTTTTTAGATATTTCTAGGAATAAAGTCACATGGTACCTGATCTCTCAGTGTACTTGACAGATGTCTCACAATACAACCGATAGAGTCACATGGGACCTGATCTTTCAGTGTACTTGACAGATGTCTCACAATACAACCGATAGAGTCACATGGTACCTGATCTCTCAGTGTACTTGAGAGATGTCTTACAAAGGAACTGGCAGAGTCACATGGTACCTAATCTCTCGGTGTACTTGACAGATGTCTCACAACAGAACTGACAGTCACACGGTACCTGATTTCTCAGTGTACTTGAGAGATGTCTCACAACACAACTGACAGAGTCACATGGTACCTGATTTCTCAGTGTACTTGAGAGATGTCTCACAATAGAACTGAAAGAGTCGCATGGTACCTGATCTCTCAGTGTACTTCAGAGATGTCTCACAATAGAACTGAAAGAGTCACATGGTACCTGATCAATCAGTGTACTTCAGAGATGTCTCACAAAAGAACCGGCAGAGTCACATGGTACCTGGTCTCTCAGTGTACTTCAGAGATGTCTCACAAAAGAACCGGCAGAGTCACATGGTACCTGGTCTCTCAGTGTACTTGAGATATGTCTCACAGTACAACTGACAGAGTCACATAGTACCTGATCTCTTGGTATACTTGAGAGACGTCTCACAACAGAACTGACAGTCACATGGTACCTGGTCTCTCAGTGTACTTGAGAAATGTCTCACAAATGAACCGGCAGAGTCACATGGTACCTGGTCTCTCAGTGTACTTCAGAGATGTCTCACAAAAGAACCAGCAGAGTCACATGGTACCTGGTCTCTCAGTGTACTTGAGATATGTCTCACAGTACAACTGACAGTCACATGGTACCTGATCTCTCAGTGTACTTGAGAGATGTCTCACAACAGAACTGACAGAGTAGCATGGTACCTGATCTCTTGGTATACTTGAGAGATGTCTCACAATAGAATTGATAGAGTCTATTAGAAAAATAGGAGACAGGGAGAAATAGACACGTGAATGAATCTTACCTCACTTTCTAAATTAACTCTTTCAATGCTGCGTCTGTGTCCCTTCTCCCGGGAGAATTCTCGTTCATAGTCCTGAGAGATCCGGTTTTCCCTGAGATGTCACACACAGAATTAATGTGGAACACAAAATCTGTACAGACGAGTTATGTGTCTCACAGGGAATGGCTATCTCATGCTTCAGTGTCACCTAGTGCAGATTTCTACAGGATTGTACATCTCCTTTTGCCTCGCTTATAGGGTAATGACATTCTCTGAATAAGTGGCTCCTAATTTAAGAGATTAATTTACCTTGGTATACTCCTGTAAATCAATATAAATGAGGAGGTCTATATTTGATAGGCCAACCTCAGTGTGAAAGCAGTCTTTCATGGAGATCGATATCGGATAGGACAGTTTATCTCACTACAAAGACAGTCTCTCTGTGAGAGGTCTATATCTAATAGACCAGGCTCAGTAGGAAGGCAGTCTCCAATGAAGGTCTGTATCTGATAGGACAGTCTATCTCAATATACAGGAAGTCTCTTAGGCAGGTCTATATCCGATAGGACAGTCTATCTCAGTATACAGGTAGTCTCTTAGGCAGGTCTATATTCTATAAGACAGTCTATCTCAGCATGAAGGCAGCACGACTTCTGACAGGACAGTCATAGCAGGAAGCCAGGGAGATCTATATCCGGTAAAAAAAAAGTCTCAGTTTGAAGACAGTCTCTCTTGGAGGTCTATGTGTAACAGGCCAGCCTCAATAAGAAGGTTACAGGTTCACTGTATATAACAAGACTGTCTGTATCAGTATGTAGGCAGTCTCTCAGGTGCACTGTATATAATAGGACTGTCTGTATCAGTATGTAGGCAGTCTCTCAGGTGCACTGTATATAATAGGACTGTCTGTATCAGTATGTAGGCAGTCTCTCAGGTGCACTCTATATAACAGGACTGTATGTATTAGTATTTAGGCAGTCTCTCAGGTGCACTCTATATAACAGGACTGTATGTATTAGTATTTAGGCAGTCTCTCAGGTGCACTGTATATAACAGGACAGTCTGTGTCAGTATGTAGGCAGTCTCTCAGGTTCACTGTATATAATATGACTGTGTTAGTATGTAGGCAGTCTCTCAGATGCACTCTATATAACAGGACTGTATGTATTAGTATGTAGGCAGTCTCTCAGGTGCACTGTATATAACAGGACTGTATGTATTAGTATGTAGGCAGTCTCTCAGGTGCACTGTATATAACAGGACTGTCTGAATTAGTATGTAGGCAGTCTCTCAGGTGCACTGTATATAACAGGACTGTATGTATTAGTATGTAGGCAGTCTCTCAGGTGCACTGTATATAACAGGACTGTATGTATTAGTATGTAGGCAGTCTCTCAGGTGCACTGTATATAATATGACTGTGTTAGTATGTAGGCAGTCTCTCAGGTGCACTGTATATAACAGGACAGTCTGTATCAGTATGTAAGCAGTCTCTCAGGTGCACTCTATATACCAGGACTGTATGTATTAGTATGTAGGCAGTCTCTCAGGTGCACTGTATATAACAGGACAGTCTGTATCAGTATGTAAGCAGTCTCTCAGGTGCACTCTATATACCAGGACTGTATGTATTAGTATGTAGGCAGTCTCTCAGGTGCACTGTATATAACAGGACTGTCTGCATCAGTATGTAGGCAGTCTCTCAGGTGCACTCTATATAACAGGACTGTATGTATTAGTATGTAGGCAGTCTCTCAGGTGCACCTCTGATAAGGAAGTCTCTGTCACTCTTGTGTCTATATGTCTCTGCGTAATCACTTACTGGCAAGTGGGTGGACTTAGCGGTCTCTCACTGATTGCATGTGTAGGAGAAGTCTCATGCTGCGCAGGACTAGATTTCTATGGGAAAATATAAAAGTATTATATGTACAGAGAAGAGCTAGAGACAATCGCTCTGCAGGTGGAGAGGGGTGCTATGTTCTGCATTGAACTGAGGAAAGTGATTACACATGGATGTGCCCTTATTTGGACAGTGTGGGGTGGATGGACTGCATCCAATAGCACTGACTTCCTGTATTATCCCTACATTACCTCCTCACTCACTGACACTGCTCAGCAATGCATTACCCACCTCCCCTAGCACTGACTTCCTGTCTTTTCCCTACATTACCTCCTCACTCACTGACACCGCTCAACAATGCATTACCCACCTCCTCTAGCACTGACTTCCTGTATTATCCCTACATTACCTCCCCACTCACTGACAATGCTCAGCAATAAATTACCCACCTCCCCTAGCACTGACTTCCTGTATTATCCCTACATTACCTCCCCACTCACTGACACTACTCAGCAATGCATTACCCACCTCCCCTAGTACTGACTTCCTGTCTTATCCCTACATTACCTCCCCACTCACTGACACTGCTCAGCAATGTATTACTCACCTCCCCTAGCACTGACTTCCTGTCTTTTCCCTACATTACCTCCTCACTAACTGACACTGCTCAGCAATACATTACCCACCTCCCCTAGCACTGACTTCCTATCTTATCCCTACAGTACCTCCCCCACTCACTGACACTGCTTAGCAATACATTACCTACCTCCCCTAGCACTGACTTCCTGTATTATCCCTACATTACCTCCTCACTAACTGACACTACTCAGCAATGCATTACCCACCTCCCCTAGCACTGACTTCCTGTCTTGTCCCTACATTACCTTCCACACTCACTAACACTGCTCAGCAAAGCATTACCCACCTCCCCTACCACTGACTTCCTGTCTTACCCCTACATTACCTCCTCACTAACTGACACTGCTCAGCAATACATTACCCACCTCCCCTACCAGTGACTTCCTGTCTAACCCCTACATTACCTCCTCACTCACTGACACTGCTCAGCAATACATTACCCACCTCCCCTACCACTGAATTCCTGTCTTACGCCTACATTACCTTCCCACTTACTGGCACTGCTTAGCAATGCATTACCCACCTCCCCTACCACTTACTTCCTGTCTTATCCCTACATTACCTCCCCCATTCACTGACACTGCCCAGTAATGCATTACCCACCTCCCCTACCACTGACTTTCTGTCTTATACATTACCTCCCCACTCACTGACACTGCTCAATGATTTATTGCTCACCTCCCCTATCTGTGTGTTGGGATTGTGTGTGTGTGTGTACAGGGGATATCAGTGTTGGGACTGGGTGTGTGTATAGTGGATATCTGTGTGTTGGGTTTGGGTGTATGTATAGGAGATATCTATGTGTTAGGACTGGGTGTGTATAGGGGATATTTGTGTATTGGGATTGAGTGTGTGTATAGGGGATATCTGTGTGTTGGGTTTGGGTGTATGTATAGGAGATATCTATGTGTTAGGAATGGGTGTGTATAGGGGATATTTGTGTATTGGGATTGAGTGTGTGTATAGGGCATATCTGTGTGTTGGGTTTGGGTGTATGTATAGGAGATATCTATGTGTTAGGACTGGGTGTGTATAGGGGATATTTGTGTATTGGGATTGAGTGTGTGTATAGGGGATATCTGTGTGTTGGGTTTGGGTGTATGTATAGGAGATATCTATGTGTTAGGAATGGGTGTGTATAGGGGATATTTGTGTATTGGGATTGAGTGTGTGTATAGGGCATATCTGTGTGTTGGGTTTGGGTGTATGTATAGGAGATATCTATGTGTTAGGACTGGGTGTGTATAGGGGATATTTGTGTATTGGGATTGGGTGTGTGTATAGGGGATATCTGTTAGGACTGGGTGTGTGTAGGGGGATATCTGAGTGCTGGAGTTGGAAGTGTTTATAGGAGGATATCTGTGTGTTGGGATTGAGTGTGTATAGGGGATATCTGTGTGTTGGGATTGGATGTGTGTATAGGGGATATCTGTGTGTTGGGATTGAGTGTGTATAGGGGATATCTGTGTGTTGGGATTGGGTGTGTGTATAGAGGATATCTGTGTGTTGGGATTGGGTGTGTGTATAGAGGTTATCTGTGTGTTGGGATTGGGTGTGTGTATAGGGGATATCTGTGTGTTGGGACTGGGTGTGTGTATAGGGGGATATCTGTGTGTTGGGATTGAGTGTGTATAGGGGATATCTGTGTGTTGGGATTCGGTATGTGTATAGAGGATATCTGTGTGTTGGGATTGGGTGTGTGTATAGAGGTTATCTGTGTGTTGGGATTGGGTGTGTGTGTATAGGGGATATCTGTGTGTTGGGATTGGGTGTGTGTATAGAGGATATATGTGTGTTGGGATTGGGTGTGTGTATAGGGGATATCTGTGTGTTGGGATTGTGTTTGTGTATAGGAGGATATCTGTGTGTTGGTATTGGGTGTGTGTATAGGGGATATCTGTGTGTTGGGATTGGGTGTGTGTATAGGAGGATATCTGTGTGTTGGTATTGGGTGTGTGTATAGGAGGATATTTGTGTGTTGGGATTGGGTGTGTGTATAGGGGGATATCTGTGTGTTGGGATTGGGTGTGTGTATAGAGGATATCTGTGTGTTAGGATTGGGTGTGTATAGGAGGATATCTGTGTGTTGGGATTGGGTGTGTGTATAGGGGATATCTGTGTGTTAGGATTGGGTGTGTATAGGAGGATATCTGTGTGTTGGGATTGGGTGTGTATAGGAGGATATCTGTGTGTTGGGATTGGGTGTGTATAGGAGGATATCTGTGTGTTGGGACTGGATGTGTATAGGGGGATATCTGTGTGTTGGGATTGAGTGTGTATAGGAGGATATCTGTGTGTTGGAATTGGGTGTGTGTATAGGAGGATATCTGTGTGTTGGAATTGGGTGTGTGTATAGGAGGATATCTGTGTGTTGGGATTGGGTGTGTGTATAGGAGGATATCTGTGTGTTGGGATTGGGTGTGTGTATAGAGGATATCTGTGTGTTGGGATTGGGTGTGTGTATAGGGGATATCTGTGTGTTGGGATTCGATGTGTATAGGAGGATATCTGTGTGTTGGGATTGGGTGTGTGTGTATAGGGGATATGTGTGTGTGTATAGGGGGATATCTGTGTGTTGGGATTGGGTGTGTGTATAGGGGGATATCTGTGTGTTGGGATTGGATGTGTATATAGAGGATATCTGTGTGTTGGGATTGGGTGTGTGTATAGGGGATATCTGTGTGTTGGGATTGGGTGTGTGTATAGGGAGATATCTGTGTGTTGGGATTGGGTGTGTGTATAGGGGATATCTGTGTGTTGGGATTGGGTGTGTGTATAGGAGGATATCTGTGTGTTGGGATTGGGTGTGTGTATAGAGGATATCTGTGTGTTGGGATTGGGTGTGTGTATAGGGGATATTTGTGTATTGGGATTAGGTGTGTGTATAGAGGATATCTGTGTGTTGGGATTGGGTGTGTGTATAGGGGATATCTGTGTGTTGGGATTGGATGTGTGTATAGAGGATATCTGTGTGTTGGGATTGGGTGTGTGTATAGGGGATATCTGTGTGTTGGAATTGTGTGTGTGTATAGGGGGATATCTGTGTGTTGGGATTGGGTGTGTGTATAGGGGATATCTGTGTGTTGGGATTGGGTGTGTGTATAGGGGGATATCTGTGTGTTGGGATTGGGTGTGTGTATAGGGGATATCTGTGTGTTGGGATTGGGTGTGTGTATAGGAGGATATCTGTGTGTTGGGATTGGGTGTGTGTATAGAGGATATCTGTGTGTTGGGATTGGGTGTGTGTGTATAGGGGATATTTGTGTATTGGGATTAGGTGTGTGTATAGAGGATATCTGTGTATTGGGATTGGGTGTGTGTATAGGGGATATCTGTGTGTTGGGATTGGGTGTGTGTATAGGGGATATCTGTGTGCTGGGATTGTGTGTGTATAGGAGGATATCTGTGTGTTGGGATTGGGTGTGTGTATAGGAGGATATCTGTGTGTTGGGATTGTGTGTGTGTATAGGGAGATATCTGTGTGTTGGGATTGGGTGTGTGTATAGAGGATATTTGTGTGTTGGGATTGGGTGTGTGTGTATAGGGGATATGTGTGTGTGTATAGGGGGATATCTGTGTGTTGGGATTGGGTGTGTGTATAGGGGGATATCTGTGTGTTGGGATTGGATGTGTATATATAGGATATCTGTGTGTTGGGATTGGGTGTGTGTATAGGGGATATCTGTGTGTTGGGATTGGGTGTGTGTATAGGGAGATATCTGTGTGTTGGGATTGGGTGTGTGTATAGGGGATATCTGTGTGTTGGGATTGGGTGTGTGTATAGGAGGATATCTGTGTGTTGGGATTGGGTGTGTGTATAGAGGATATCTGTGTGTTGGGATTGGGTGTGTGTATAGGGGGATATCTGTGTGTTGGGATTGGGTGTGTGTATAGGGGGATATCTGTGTGTTGGGATTGGATGTGTATATAGAGGATATCTGTGTGTTGGGATTGGGTGTGTGTATAGGGGATATCTGTGTGTTGGGATTGGGTGTGTGTATAGGGAGATATCTGTGTGTTGGGATTGGGTGTGTGTATAGGGGATATCTGTGTGTTGGGATTGGGTGTGTGTATAAGAGGATATCTGTGTGTTGGGATTGGGTGTGTGTATAGAGGATATCTGTGTGTTGGGATTGGGTGCGTGTATAGGGGATATTTGTGTATTGGGATTAGGTGTGTGTATAGAGGATATCTGTGTGTTGGGATTGGGTGTGTGTATAGGGGATATCTGTGTGTTGGGATTGGGTGTGTGTATAGGGGATATCTGTGTGCTGGGATTGTGTGTGTATAGGAGGATATCTGTGTGTTGGGATTGGGTGTGTGTATAGGAGGATATCTGTGTGTTGGGATTGTGTGTGTGTATAGGGAGATATCTGTGTGTTGGGATTGGGTGTGTGTATAGAGGATATCTGTGTGTTGGGATTGGGTGTGTGTGTATAGGGGATATGTGTGTGTGTATAGGGGGATATCTGTGTGTTGGGATTGGGTGTGTGTATAGGGGGATATCTGTGTGTTGGGATTGGATGTGTATATAGAGGATATCTGTGTGTTGGGACTGGGTGTGTGTATAGGGGATATCTGTGTGTTGGGATTGGGTGTGTGTATAGGGAGATATCTGTGTGTTGGGATTGGGTGTGTGTATAGGGGATATCTGTGTGTTGGGATTGGGTGTGTGTATAGGAGGATATCTGTGTGTTGGGATTGGGTGTGTGTATAGAGGATATCTGTGTGTTGGGATTGGGTGTGTGTATAGGGGATATTTGTGTATTGGGATTAGGTGTGTGTATAGAGGATATCTGTGTGTTGGGATTGGGTGTGTGTATAGGGGATATCTGTGTGTTGGGATTGGATGTGTGTATAGAGGATATCTGTGTGTTGGGATTGGGTGTGTTTATAGGGGATATCTGTGTGTTGGAATTGTGTGTGTGTATAGGGGGATATCTGTGTGTTGGGATTGGGTGTGTGTATAGGGGATATCTGTGTGTTGGGATTGGGTGTGTGTATACGGGGATATCTGTGTGTTGGGATTGGGTGTGTGTATAGGGGATATCTGTGTGTTAGGATTGGGTGTGTGTATAGGGGATATCTGTGTGTTGGGATTGGGTGTGTGTATAGGGGATATCTGTGTGTTGGGATTGGGTGTGTGTATAGGGAGATATCTGTGTGTTGGGATTGGATGTGTGTATAGGGGATATCTGTGTGTTGGGATTGGGTATGTGTATAATGGATATATGTGTGTTGGGTTTGGGTGTGTGTATAGGAGGATATCTGTGTGTTAGGACTGGATGTGTATAGGGGGATATCTGTGTATTGGGATTGAGTGTGTGTATAGGGGATATCTGTGTGTTGGGATTGGGTGTGTATAGGGGATATCTGTGTGTTGGAGCTGGAAGTGTGTATAGGAGGATATGTGTGTGTTGGGATTGGGTGTGTGTATAGGGGATATCTGTGTGTCGGGATTGGTTGTGTATAGGGGATATCTGTGTGTTGGAGCTGGAAGTGTGTATAGGAGGATATGTGTGTGTTGGGATTGGGTGTGTGTATAGAGGATATCTGTGTGTTGGGGTTGGATGTGTGTATAGGGGGATATCTGTGTGTTGGGACTGGGTGTGTGTATAGAGGATATCTGTGTGTTGGGATTGGGTGTGTGTATAGGGGCATATGTGTGTTGGGATTGGGTGTGTGTATAGGGGATATCTGTGTGATGGGATTGGATGTGTGTATAGGGGATATCTGTGTGTTGAGATTGGGTGTGTATAGGGGATATCTGTGTGTTGGGATTGGGTGTGTATAGGGGATATCTGTGTGTTGGAATTGTGTGTGTGTATAGGGGGATATCTGTGTGTTGGGATTGGGTGTGTGTATGGAAGGATATCTGTGTGTTGGGATTGGGTGTGTGTATAGGAGGATATCTGTGTGTTGGGATTGGGTGTGTGTATAGGGGATATCTGTGTGTTGGGATTGGGTGTGTGTATAGGGGATATCTGTGTGTTGGGATTGGATGTGTGTATAGGGGATATGTGTGTGTTGGGATTGAGTGTGTATAGGAGGATATCTGTGTGTTGGAATTGGGTGTGTGTATAGAGGATATCCGTGTGTTGGAATAGGGTGTGTGTATAGAGGATATCTGTGTGTTGGGGTTGGATGTGTGTATAGGGGGATATCTGTGTGTTGGGACTGGATGTGTATAGGGGGATATCTGTGTGTTGGGGTTGGATGTGTGTATAGGGGGATATCTGTGTGTTGGGACTGGATGTGTATAGGGGGATATCTGTGTGTTGGGGTTGGATGTGTGTATAGGGGGATATCTGTGTGTTGGGATTGAGTGTGTATAGGAGGATATCTGTGTGTTGGAATTGGGTGTGTGTATAGGAGGATATCTGTGTGTTGGAATTGGGTGTGTGTATAGGAGGATATCTGTGTGTTGGGATTGGGTGTGTGTATAGGGGATATCTGTGTGTTGGGATTGGATGTGTATAGGAGGATATCTGTGTGTTTGGCTTGGGTGTGTGTATAGGAGATATCTATGTGTTAGGAATGGGTGTGTATAGGGGATATTTGTGTATTGGGATTGAGTGTGTGTATAGGGGATATCTGTGTGCTGGGATTGTGTGTGTATAGGAGGATATCTGTGTGTTGGTATTGGGTGTGTGTATAGGAGGATATCTGTGTGTTGGGATTGTGTGTGTGTATAGGGAGATATCTGTGTGTTGGGATTTGGTGTGTGTATAGAGGATATCTGTGTGTTGGGATTGGGTGTGTGTATAGGGGATATGCGTGTGTTGGGATTGGGTGTGTGTATAGGGGGATATCTGTGTGCTGGGATTGGGTGTGTGTATAGGGGATATCTGTGTGTTGGGACTGGATGTGTGTATAGAGGATATCTGTGTGTTGGGATTGGGTGTGTGTATAGGGGATATCTGTGTGTTGGGATTGGGTGTGTGTATAGAGGATATCTGTGTGTTGGGATTGGGTGTGTATATAGGGGATATCTGTGTGTTGGGATTGGGTGTGTGTATAGGGAGATATCTGTGTGTTGGGATTGGGTGTGTGTATAGGGGGATATCTGTGTGTTGGGATTGGATGTGTGTATAGGAGGATATCTGTGTGTTGGGATTGGGTGTGTGTATAGGGGATATCTGTGTGTTGGGATTGGGTGTGTGTATAGAGGATATCTGTGTGTTGGGATTGGGTGTGTGTATAGATGATATCTGTGTGTTGGGATTGGGCGTGTGTATAGGGGATATCTGTGTGTTGGGATTGGGTGTGTGTATAGGGAGATATCTGTGTGTTGGGATTGGGTGTGTGTGTATAGGGGGATATCTGTGTGTTGGGATTGGGTGTGTGTATAGGGGGATATCTGTGTGTTAGGATTGGGTGTGTGTATAGGGGATATCTGTGTGTTGGGATTGGGTGTGTGTATAGGGGACATCTGTGTGTTGGTATTGGGTGTGTGTATAGGGGATATCTATGTGTTAGGACTGGGTGTGTATAGGGGGATATCTGTGTGTTGGGATTGGGTGTGTGTATAGGGGATATCTGTGTGTTGGTATTGGGTGTGTGTATAGGGGATATCTGTGTGTTAGGATTGGGTGTGTGTATAGAGGATATCTGTGTGTTGGGATTGGGTGTGTGTATAGGGGGATATCTGTGTGTTGGGACTGGCTGTGTGTATAGAGGATATCTGTGTGTTGGGATTGGGTGTGTGTATAGGGGATATCTGTGTGTTGGGATTGGGTGTGTGTATAGGGGGATATCTGTGTGTTGGGATTGGGTGTGTGTATAGGGGATATCTGTGTGTTGGGATTGGGTGTGTGTATAGGGAGATATCTGTGTGTTGGGATTGGATGTGTGTATAGGAGGATATCTGTGTGTTGGGATTGGGTGTGTGTATAGGGGATATCTGTGTGTTGGGATTGGGTATGTATATAGGGGATATCTGTGTGTTGGGATTGGGTGTGTGTATAGGGGATATCTGTGTGTTGGGATTGGGTATGTGTATAGGGGATATCTGTGTGTTGGGTTTGGGTGTATGTATAGGAGGATATCTGTGTGTGAGGACTGGGTATGTATAGGGGGATATCTGTGTATTGGGATTGAGTGTGTGTATAGGGGATATCTGTGTGTTGGGATTGGGTGTGTATAGGGGATATCTGTATGTTGGAGCTGGAAGTGTGTATAGGAGGATATGTGTGTGTTGGGATTGGGTGTGTGTGTATAGGGGATATCTGTGTGTTGGGATTGGATATGTATAGGGGATATCTGTGTGTTGGAGCTGGAAGTGTGTATAGGAGGATATGTGTGTGTTGGGATTGGGTGTGTGTATAGAGGATATCTGTGTGTTGGGGTTGGATGTGTGTATAGGGGGATATCTGTGTGTTGGGACTGGGTGTGTGTATAGAGGATATCTGTGTGTTGGGGTTGGATGTGTGTATAGGGGGATATCTGGGTGTTGGGACTGGGTGTGTGTGTATAGGGGATATCTGTGTGTTGGGATTGGGTGTGTGTGTGTATAGGGGATATCTGTGTGTTGGGATTGGGTGTGTGTATAGGGGGATATCTGTGTGTTGGGATTGGGTGTGTGTATAGAGGATATCTGTGTGTTGGGGTTGGATGTGTGTATAGGGGGATATCTGTGTGTTGGGACTGGGTGTGTGTGTATAGGGGATATCTGTGTGTTGGGATTGGGTGTGTACAGGGGATAGCTGTGTGTTAGGACTGGATGTGTACAGGGGGATATTTGTGTATTGGGACTGAGTGTGTGTATAGGGATTGGGTGTGTGTATAGGGGATATGTGTGTGTTGGGATTTTGTGTGTGTATAGGGGATATCTGTGTGTTGGTATTGGGTGTGTGTACAGGGGGATATCTGTGTGTTGGTATTGGGTGTGTGTACAGGGGGATATCTGTGTGTTGGGATTGGGTGTGTGTATAGGGGATATCTGTGTGTTGGGACTGGGTGTGTGTATAGGAGGATATCTGTGTATTGGTATTGGGTGTGTATATAGGGGATATCTGTGTGTTGGGACTGGGTGTGTGTATAGGGGGATATCTGTGTATTGGGATTGAGTGTGTGTATAGGGGATATCTGTGTGTTGGGATTGGGTGTGTATAGGGGATATCTGTATGTTGGAGCTGGAAGTGTGTATAGGAGGATATGTGTGTGTTGGGATTGGGTGTGTGTATAGAGGATATCTGTGTGTTGGGGTTGGATGTGTGTATAGGGGGATATCTGTGTGTTGGGACTGGGTGTGTGTATAGAGGATATCTGTGTGTTGGGGTTGGATGTGTGTATAGGGGGATATCTGGGTGTTGGGACTGGGTGTGTGTGTATAGGGGATATCTGTGTGTTGGGATTGGGTGTGTGTGTATAGGGGATATCTGTGTGTTGGGATTGGGTGTGTGTATAGGGGGATATCTGTGTGTTGGGATTGGGTGTGTGTATAGAGGATATCTGTGTGTTGGGGTTGGATGTGTGTATAGGGGGATATCTGTGTGTTGGGACTGGGTGTGTGTGTATAGGGGATATCTGTGTGTTGGGATTGGGTGTGTACAGGGGATAGCTGTGTGTTAGGACTGGATGTGTACAGGGGGATATTTGTGTATTGGGACTGAGTGTGTGTATAGGGATTGGGTGTGTGTATAGGGGATATGTGTGTGTTGGGATTGTGTGTGTGTATAGGGGATATCTGTGTGTTGGTATTGGGTGTGTGTACAGGGGGATATCTGTGTGTTGGTATTGGGTGTGTGTACAGGGGGATATCTGTGTGTTGGGATTGGGTGTGTGTATAGGGGATATCTGTGTGTTGGGACTGGGTGTGTGTGTATAGGAGGATATCTGTGTGTTGGTATTGGGTGTGTGTATAGGAGGATATCTGGGTATTGGGATTGGGTGTGTATATAGGGGATATCTGTGTGTTGGGACTGGGTGTGTGTATAGGGGATATCTGTGTGTTGGGATTGGGTGTGTGTATAGAGGATATCTGTGTGTTGGGATTGGGTGTGTACAGGGGATATCTGTGTGTTGGGACTGGGTGTGTGTGTATAGGAGGATATCTGTGTGTTGGGATTGGGTGTGTGTGTATAGGGGATATCTGTGTGTTGGGATTGGGTGTGTACAGGGGATATCTGTGTGTTAGGACTGGATGTGTATAGGGGGATATTTGTGTATTGGGACTGAGTGTGTGTATAGGGATTGGGTGTGTGTATAGGGGATATCTGTGTGTTGGGATTGGGTGTGTGTATAGGGGACATCTGTGTGTTGGGATTGGGTGTGTGTACAGGGGGATATCTGTGTGTTGGGATTGGGTGTGTATAGGGGGATATCTGTGTGTTGGGACTGGGTGTGTGTGTATAGGAGAATATCTGTGTGTTGGGATTGGGTGTGTGTATAGGGAGATATCTGTGTGTTGGGATTGGGTGTGTGTATAGGGGACATCTGTGTGTTGGGATTGGGTGTGTGTATAGGGGGATATCTGTGTGTTGGGATTGAGTGTGTGTATAGGAGGATATCTGTGTGTTGGGATTGGGTGTGTGTATAGGGGACATCTGTGTGTTGGGATTGAGTGTGTGTATAGGAGGATATCTGGGTATTGGGATTGGGTGTGTATATAGGGGATATCTGTGTGTTGGGACTGGGTGTGTGTATAGGGGATATCTGTGTGTTGGGATTGGGTGTGTGTATAGAGGATATCTGTGTGTTGGGATTGGGTGTGTACAGGGGATATCTGTGTGTTGGGACTGGGTGTGTGTGTATAGGAGGATATCTGTGTGTTGGGATTGGGTGTGTGTGTATAGGGGATATCTGTGTGTTGGGATTGGGTGTGTACAGGGGATATCTGTGTGTTAGGACTGGATGTGTATAGGGGGATATTTGTGTATTGGGACTGAGTGTGTGTATAGGGATTGGGTGTGTGTATAGGGGATATCTGTGTGTTGGGATTGGGTGTGTGTATAGGGGACATCTGTGTGTTGGGATTGGGTGTGTGTACAGGGGGATATCTGTGTGTTGGGATTGGGTGTGTATAGGGGGATATCTGTGTGTTGGGACTGGGTGTGTGTGTATAGGAGAATATCTGTGTGTTGGGATTGGGTGTGTGTATAGGGAGATATCTGTGTGTTGGGATTGGGTGTGTGTATAGGGGACATCTGTGTGTTGGGATTGGGTGTGTGTATAGGGGGATATCTGTGTGTTGGGATTGAGTGTGTGTATAGGAGGATATCTGTGTGTTGGGATTGGGTGTGTGTATAGGGGACATCTGTGTGTTGGGATTGAGTGTGTGTATAGGAGGATATCTGTGTGTTGGGATTGGGTGTGTGTATAGAGGATATCTGTGTGTTGGGGTTGGATGTGTGTATAAGGGATATCTGTGTGTTGGGATTGGGTGTGTGTATAGGAGATTTCTGTGTGTTGGGATTGAGTGTGTGTACAGGGGGATATCTGTGTGTTGGGATTGGATGTGTCTAGGGGGATATCTGTGTGTTGGGGTTGGATGTGTGTATAGGGGGATATCTGTGTGTTGGTATTGGGTGTGTGTGTATAGGGGGATATCTGTGTGTTGGGATTGGGTGTGTGTATAGAGGATATCTGTGTGTTGGGATTGGGTGTGTGTATAGGGGATATCTGTGTGTTGGGATTGGATGTGTGTATAGAGGATATCTGTGTGTTGGGATTGGGTGTGTGTATAGAGGATATCTGTGTGTTGGGATTGAGTGTGTGCATAGGGGACATCTGTGTGTTGGTATTGGGTGTGTGTATAGGGGGATATCTGTGTGTTGGGATTGGGTGTGTGTATAGAGGATATCTGTGTGTTGGGATTGGGTGTGTGTATAGGGGATATCTGTGTGTTGGGATTGGATGTGTGTATAGAGGATATCTGTGTGTTGGGATTGGGTGTGTGTATAGAGGATATCTGTGATCTGGGATTGGGTGTGTGTATAGGGTTTATCTGTGTGTTGGGATTGGATGTGTGTATAGAGGATATCTGTGTGTTGGGATTGGGTGTGTGTGTGTGTGTATAGGAGGATATCTGTGTGTTGGGATTGGGTGTGTGTATAGGGAGATATCTGTGTGTTGGGATTGGGTGTGTGTGTGTGTGTACAGGGGATATCAGTGTTGGGATTGTGTGTGTGTATAGTGGATATCCGTGTGTTGGGATTGTGTGTGTATAGAGGATATCTGTGTGTTGGGATTGGGTGTGTGTATAGGGGACATATGTGTGTTGGGATTGGGTGTATGTACAGGGGGATATCTGTGTGTTGGGATTGGATGTGTATAGGGGGCTATCTGTGTGTTGGGGTTGGATGTGTGTATAGGAGGATATCTGTTTGTTGGGATTGGGTGTGTGTGTATAGGGGATATCTGTGTGTTGGGATTGGGTGTGTATAGGGGATATCTGTGTTGGGATTGGGTGCGTGTATAGGGGATATTTGTGTGTTAGGAGTGGGTGTGTATAGGGGGATATCTGTGTGTTGGGATTGGGTGTGTATAGAGCATTTCTGTGTGTTGGGATTGGGTGTGTGTATAGGGGATATCTGTGTTGGGATTGGGTGCGTGTATAGGGGATATCTGTGTGTTGGGATTGGGTGTGTGTGTGTGTGTGTGTGTGTGTGTGTGTGTGTGTACAGGGCGGATGTCTGTGTGATGGACATGGTGTTCCTGTACAGTATGGGGAAGGAGGTGGTTCTGTGTGTCTGTGAAGGTTCCTCACAATGTCTCGCTCTTTCCTCTTGGCCACTCGCTGTCTCGCCTTGCTCAGTATGCGTGAGTGCACACTGTTCTTTCCTGCACTGGCAACCAGTCGTTCTCTCTGTTGCTGCTGCTCCACTGATAGTGGTGAAGTGAAGGGGCTGCTGGCATCGCCATCCTCTGTTACTGAAACAACACCAGGGACAGAGCTAAAGACGTGGCCATAAACAGACAGAAGTGGGGTTGGGGTAAATATACAAATACAACCAGGTACAGACTTGATGATAACGTCATAAACAAAGATGGGGAGGGGTAACTCCCTAAATACAACTAGGAACACAGCCAAAGATACTGTCATAAATAGACTGAGATGGAGGAGAGGTAAATGTATAAACACAACCAGGGGAAGAGCTGAAGACACCACCATAAATAGACTGAGATGGAGGAGAGGTAAATGTATAAACACAACCAGGGGAAGAGCTGAAGACACCACCATAAATAGATAGAGATGGAGGAGATGTAAATGTATAAACCCAACCAGGGGAAGAGCTGAAGACACCACCATAAATAGATAGAGATGGAGGAGAGGTAAATGTATAAACCCAACCAGGGGAAGAGCTGAAGACACCACCATAAATAGATAGAGATGGAGGAGAGGTAAATGTATAAACCCAACCAGGGGAAGAGCTGAAGACACCACCATAAATAGATAGAGATGGAGGAGAGGTAAATGTATAAACCCAACCAGGGGAAGAGCTGAAGACACCACCATAAATAGATAGAGATGGAGGAGAGGTAAATGTATAAACACAACCAGGGGAAGAGCTGAAGACACCACCATAAATAGATAGAGATGGAGGAGAGGTAAATGTATAAACACAACCAGGGGAAGAGCTGAAGACACCACCATAAATAGATAGAGATGGAGGAGAGGTAAATGTATAAACACAACCAGGGGAAGAGCTGAAGACACCACCATAAATAGACTGAGATGGAGGAGAGGTAAATGTATGAACACAACCAGGGGAAGAGCTGAAGACACCACCATAAATAGACTGAGATGGAGGAGAGGTAAATGTATAAACACAACCAGGGGAAGAGCTGAAGACACCACCATAAATAGATAGAGATGGAGGAGGGGTAAATGTATAAACACAACCAGGGGAAGAGCTGAAGACACCACCATAAATAGATAGAGATGGAGGAGAGGTAAATGTATAAACACAACCAGGGGAAGACCTGAAGACACTACCATAAATAGACAGAGATGGAGGAGGGGTAAATGTATAAACACAACCAGGGGAAGAGCTGAAGACACCACCATAAATAGATAGAGATGGAGGAGGGGTAAATGTATAAACACAACCAGGGGAAGAGCTTAAGACACCACCATAAATAGATAGAGATGGAGGAGAGGTAAATGTATAAACACAACCAGGGGAAGAGCTGAAGACACCACCATAAATAGATAGAGATGGAGGAGAGGTAAATGTATAAACACAACCAGGGGAAGAGCTGAAGACACTACCATAAATAGATAGAGATGGAGGAGAGGTAAATGTATAAACACAACCAGGGGAAGAGCTGAAGACACCACCATAAATAGATAGAGATGGAGGAGAGGTAAATGTATAAACACAACCAGGGGAAGAGCTGAAGACACCACCATAAATAGATAGAGATGGAGGAGGGGTAAATGTATAAACACAACCAGGGGAAGAGCTGAAGACACCACCATAAATAGATAGAGATGGAGGAGAGGTATATGTATAAACACAACCAGGGGAAGAGCTGAAGACACCACCATAAATAGATAGAGATGGAGGAGAGGTAAATGTATAAACACAACCAGGGGAAGAGCTGAAGACACCACCATAAATAGACTGAGATGGAGGAGAGGTAAATGTATAAACACAACCAGGGGAAGAGCTGAAGACACCACCATAAATAGATAGAGATGGAGGAGGGGTAAATGTATAAACACAACCAGGGGAAGAGCTGAAGACACTACCATAAATAGACTGAGATGGAGGAGAGGTAAATGTATAAACACAACCAAGGGAAGAGCTGAAGACACCACCATAAATAGATAGAGATGGAGGAGGGGTAAATGTATAAACACAACCAGGGGAAGAGCTGAAGACACCACCATAAATAGATAGAGATGGAGGAGAGGTAAATGTATAAACCCAACCAGGGGAAGAGCTGAAGACACCACCATAAATAGACAGATGGAGGAGGGGTAAATGTATAAACACAACCAGGGGAAGAGCTGAAGACACCACCATAAATAGATAGAGATGGAGGAGGGGTAAATGTATAAACACAGCCAGGGGAAGAGCTGAAGACACTACCATAGACACAGATGGAGGAGAGGTAAATGTATAAACACAACCAGGGGAAGAGCTGAAGACACCACCATAAATAGATAGAGATGGAGGAGGGGTAAATGTATAAACACAGCCAGGGGAAGAGCTGAAGACACTACCATAGACACAGATGGAGGAGAGGTAAATGTATAAACACAGCCAGGGGAAGAGCTGAAGACACTACCATAGACACAGATGGAGGAGAGGTAAATGTATAAACACAACCAGGGGAAGAGCTGAAGACACTACCATAGACACAGATGGAGGAGAGGTAAATGTATAAACACAACCAGGGGAAGAGCTGAAGACACTACCATAAATAGATAGAGATGGAGGAGAGGTAAATGTATGAACACAACCAGGGGAAGAGCTGAAGACACCACCATAAATAGATAGAGATGGAGGAGGGGTAAATGTATAAACACAACCAGGGGAAGAGCTGAAGACACCACCATAAATAGATAGAGATGGAGGAGAGGTAAATGTATAAACCCAACCAGGGGAAGAGCTGAAGACACCACCATAAATAGATAGAGATGGAGGAGGGGTAAATGTATGAACACAACCAGGGGAAGAGCTGAAGACACCACCATAAATAGATAGAGATGGAGGAGGGGTAAATGTATAAACACAACCAGGGGAAGAGCTGAAGACACCACCATAAATAGACAGAGATGGAGGAGGGGTAAATGTATAAACACAACCAGGGGAAGAGCTGAAGACACCACCATAAATAGACACAGATGGAGGAGAGGTAAATGTATAAACACAACCAGGGGAAGAGCTGAAGACACCACCATAAATAGACTGAGATGAAGGAGAGGTAAATGTATAAATACAAACAGGAAGCATCACATTGCACCTCTGAAAGAGGATAGAAAAGGCTGAGATCTGTACCTTAATAGAGCTCAGACTAAGACATTTGTTCACACCATCCTATATAATAATTTGCTAAAACGTGTGTAACGACAGTCATGTGCAGTAGAGACTGTCCGCGCCGCAGCTGATACAGAGCTGAGTGGCGCAGGCAGTCTCTACTGTGCATGACTGCCCCGCGACTGGGTGGCAGTGGCACTGTGGCCCATGTAACGGGCTCTTCAACTAGTCTTGTATAAAAGTCAGGAATGTATGAAGGTCAGAAGTCTGGGCAGACACATCCCTGTCAGCGCACCACTGGTTGAAGATGGACAAAATTCTATGGTATGCTTAGATGACAGCCTGACTCATGCATAAATTACCTCATCTGAGAAACCTTTCGGTTTCAGGATGGTGGTTTCAAGAGCCATGTCAAAGCTAGCCTTTCTGTCACGGTTTCCCCAGAACAACGCAGGCATCAGTACGGTATAGTAAAATGCAATTTATTTAAATACAAATAAGGTAGCACACAAGTAAGATAGCAAGAACAAGCAGAGGGTCACTGCCAGCAAGCACTACTATCAGAAATAGTAGTTCCACCAAAAAAGAAAAGAGGCGCACACAATCTGAGTGTAGACTGTTTATCAGGGTTTCACCTCTTCCACCGTGTAGATCACCTTATAGCGGTATTGGACTCACCTTTTAGAGAGCCTCTTGGCGTATGAGCTTTCACTGGATAACCACCAGTGCAGGTTCTATCACGTCGTCTCCTTTCTAATAGGTCCACGATTTTAGCAAGACTCCTGCCCTTACAGATTAGATGTAATTTTCTGCTGCCCTCTATCCAGGACATGGGCACAGTCTATGGGACCTTACTCAGCTATGGGGATAAAGGACTCTGAACCCAAATTATACAATATGCACTGACGTTTATTAAAAAAGATATTTAAAAAATAAATGGCAAAATAATAAAAATAAATATATCTGCACAGATACAAAATCTAAAACTTCTTATGGGCTACTAATACAGAGTGCCCAACGTATTTCTCTGGGGAAATCTACTAATAAAAAGGATTTGGGAGTAATGGTAGACGATAGACTTAACAGTAGCATGCAGTGCCAGCTGGCAGCTGCAAAGGCCAATAAGATACTGGCATGTATTAAAAGGGGTATTGACTCAAGGGAGGAAGATATAATTATGCCTCTTTACAGGTCCATGGTAAGACCCCACCTAGAATATGCTGTTCAATTCTGGGCGCCCTTTCTGAAGAAGGACATTATGGAACTAGAGAAAGTGCAGAGGAGGGCTACAAAACTAGTAAGGGGAATGGAAAGTTTTAGTTATGAAGAGAGGCTAGAAAAGTTAAACTTGTACACACTAGAGAAACGGAGTCTTAGAGGGGATATGATAACACTATATAAATATGTTCAAGGCCCATATAAAGGGCTTTCAAAAGACCTGTTCATTAACAGAACAGTACACAGGACAAGGGGCCACCCGCTTAGACTTGAGAAAAGGAGATTTAATCTACAACAGCGGAAGGGTTTCTTTACAGTAAGGACAATAAAGGTATGGAATGCACTTCCAGAGGAGGTGGTGCTATCAAATACATTAGATGACTTTAAAAGGGGCCTGGATACTTATTTAAAAGAGCATAATATAGAGGGCTATGTACGTTAGTATTGGGTTTAATATTTAGTTAGGGCTTGTTGATCCAGGGAGAAGTCTGATTGCCATTTGGAGTCAGATGCCTTCTTTTGGGTCAGCGATGGTAAACAGGAATAGGAAAAGGGTTGAACTGGATGGACGCAAGTCTTTTTTCAACCTAAATTACTATGTAACTATGTTTCCCAGCTCAGGCTGCTTCGTCATGGGCAGGAGTCTTGCTAAAATCGTGGACCTATTAGAAAGGAGACAGGAAGGAGAGAACGTGATAGAACCTGCACTGGACGTTATCCAGTGAAAGCTCATACACCAAAAGGCTGGCTTGCCTCTTTAAAAGGTGAGTCCAATACCATTATAAGGTGAACTGCACGGTGGAAGAGGTGAAACCCTGATAAAGAACTCACTAGGTGGAAGGGTATAATAATCTAAGAAAGTTTCTGGTTACAGTCTACACTCAGATTGTGTGCGCCTCTTTTTTTTTGGCGGAACTGTATGCAAGGAGAAAGGGCTCATCTAGAAGCCCAGAAGAAAAGGCTGCACTGCTATTTGGGAAAATTGAAAAACTCATAAGGACTCAATAATGTTACATTATTGATATATTATTTAGTATGAATAGTGTTAATTTTCTTTCAAATTCACTGTTATTGTTTAATATATATCTGGTGTATTAGCGCTCTGAATTTTGTGTGGTAAAAGTATCAGAAATAGTAAACTGCCAAGGTAGACCACACTGCTAGAGACTAGCCCTAAGCCACTGGTGGTCTATGCTGGAACCAAGAACTGGAACTGGAATGGAACAGGAGCTGGAACAGGAACACAGGATCTGATCCGAAGCAGAGAGGAGGCTACTTGACTCATGCCTGCAGTCAATCTGTAGCAGAGGATACCTGACTCATGCCTGCAGTCAGAATGAAAAAAGCAGAAGCTTGACTCACACTTGCAGTCAGTTAATAGCCGTCTACTAGAGCCCCAGATCCACACCAGGTTGGATGTCTGCTAGGTACAGGGGAATAACAAGAGGATCGTCAGACAGAGCCACAGGTCAGCACCAGACTGGATGGTCGGACAAGCCAGGTCATACACAGAGCCCACGGAAAACAGAACTGTATTGTACAACAACGCAAGGGCAACTGAGTCAGTACTCAGTCTACCCTTTAAACTCCTCCTCAGGAAGTACGTAGGAGAAGCAGCTCAGAGGGAGAAAGTAGGTAGGAGGAGACTACAGGAAGAAAACACATAAAACAGAGGCACATAGGCCTGCTACATGATGAAGCCTTGCGTCTGCAGATGAGGCATCTAGCTCTGCTGTCATGAACGGCCGCTGATGCCGAAGCGTCATTTCAAGCATCACCTGAAGTGGTGGCCCTGGAACCAAGGTAAGCTGTGACACTTTCCACATCCTAGCACCAGATGGGTCCCTGGAGAAAGAGATCCGGTCTTGAAGGAAGATGGAACAGCTCCTGGATGGATACATTGAGAAGATTCCAAAACCAGGCCAGGTGGAGCCAGAATGGAGCAATCAGGATGACTAGAGCTTTCTCCATCCTGATTTTCTAAATTACCCTGGGAATGAGAGGGATTGGAGGAAACACACAGGACAGATGAAAGTTCCATGGAATGGACACTGCATCACATTGTTTTTATGCGAAACAGGGGCACCTTCCTATTCTCTAGAGAGGCCATCAAATCCACTGTTGGAAGACCCCAACTCTGAACTATCAGGTCAAACACTTCCTGGTTCAGCCCCCAGTTGCTTGAATCTGTGTCTTGACGGATGAGAAAGTCCACTACCACATTTCTTACCCCTAGTATGTGGACTGCGGAAATATGAGTTTCTGCCCAGTGAAGAAGATCCTGTACTTCCCTCCAGGCCAACTCGCTTCTAGTTCCTCCCTGACAGTTGATTTTAGAGTTGTCTAACTGGACCCAGACTGGAGTCACTGTTAGTACTTAAGACCAGTGAAGAAGTGCCAAATGAATGTTCCATTCCCACGTATAGCATCTAATAGCTGTTTACCCCAGATAGCTACGGCCCTAGTGACTCAAGCCGTAGCAAAAACGGGTGGCAGAGCAGCCCCAGTGGCCATAAAATTCCCCTTTAATAAGGAATCTAAGCATGTATCAGCCTGATCTTTAAGGGATACAGCATCTTCCAAAAGCTGGGTGTTGTTTTTAACAAGGCTAGTTATTGGGGGATCAAGCAAAGATGAAGAATGCCACAGTGACAAAGCCTCGGCCTAAAAGGGATAGAGGTTGGAAATGTGTTCCACCCTTCTAGGAGAACTTGGTCCAGAGAGTAATGGGAAGAAAAAACATGTTACTCCTTCTTGAGCAGTTGGAAGATGTCCAGTGAGGAAGACCCTGCAAGCTGAGGGCCGAGAGTCTTCTTCATAGGGATCGTCAAAGGACAAAGAAGAATCCATATCCTGCCCATCAGAGTCAACTTATTCCACAGAGGAATCTCCAGGTGGTCCCTAAGACAGGGTCAGTCTGTCTGATAGGGGGCATGGGGCACCAAGAATGGAGATTCCCTTGAATAGATGAAGGGATAGAAATAACTGAAGAATTCAGAGTCTTAAGCCAATTTGTCTCTTGTTCTGAAGTGGTGGGCCCCGGGGGAGTAGCAAGGTCCACAGTGCAAGAGGGACATTGGGAGCCTGAATACTCCCATGGAAGTCCAGTGTGGCATAAGGAACAGGGTGCTAAAAGGATTAGAGAGACCCCATAATCCTTAGGCTTGTATTTCCTTGTGTCCCTTGAGCCAAAGTAGTCCAAAGTAGAAGAAAAGAATTAGAAAATGTACAAAAATACACCAAAAGGTACTTATCTGACTGCAAGGGGTTAAAAGAGACCAGCCTCTGCGTAGTCTATTCAAAGAGTAGAGTAAAACGGCTGCCAAAGAATGACCCTCTCCAGACAAGGAACAAGAGAAGAAAGTACACCAATAGTATAATACTCTATGGTGACTTCACAACAAGTAAATATATAAAATGCACTCGCATGTTTCTGATGTCAGAATGTAAATATACCCATACTACCGACTCAACAGACGAGCAGGAAGCATAACCCGTCTTCACTCTGGGAATCACTGAACACTTTTCAAATGTAAAGAAAAAAATAAACATACAGATATGCATAGAAAAAAGGGATTTTTGTACTAACCAATAAATCCTTTCCTCTTCATTCATTGAGGGATGCAGGGACCATGGGGGTATAGAGCTTCTCCCTACAGGATGCAGGGCACTCTACCTGAAACTCCTCCCTCTCCCAGGAGCCTATACCCCTCCACCAATGACACTGTAATCAGTTATCATATAGCAAAGTCAGGAAGTGGATAGACACTAGAGCAGCTCTGCCAAATAACAGCAGGGTATAACTCCATCCCTCAGTGTACAAAGAGAAAATAATTTATCTGTAAAATAATTTATCTGTAAGTCCCTGAGGGATGCAGGGACCATGGGGATGTCCTAAAACGGTCCCAAAAATTGAGGGAGGGTAAGAAAACTAATGAACAACAGCTTGAAAAACTTTGAGGCCGAAACTGGCATGTTGAGATGTGAAAATATAAAACTTTATAAAACTTTGTGAACATGTGAACAGATGACCATGTTGCAGCTTTGCAGAGTTGGTCAACAGTAGCTTAATTTTTCAAGGCCCATGAAGGACTGATGGAACAAGTAGAATGGGGTGTAATCTGGAATGAAGACAGAATATACTTCAGTCTATAGGCTTGTCTTGTAGTCTCTTTAATCCACGAGGCAATAGCGGTCTTTGAAGCTGGTCTGCCCTTCTTTGAGACATCAGGAATAACAAAAAAATGTATCTGTCTAAAGGACTAGGTGCACAGAACATACTGGTGAAGGCATCTAACAACATCTAGTGTATGAAGAACATCCTCCTTTTTATGGTTCAGGTTAGGACACAATGAAGGATTCATTTTTGATTGATCTGAAATGAAACAACTTTGGGTTGGAATTCAGGGACATTCCTTAAACCTTATCTTGATGAAAGATGAGGTGTGGAGATGTGCAAGAGTTTTGATAGAAGCCCAGAAGAGTGGTTTGAAGGGAGAGGACTGTAGAGCCTCCAAAACCCAGATTTAAATCCCAAGGTAAGACAACAGCCCTGTATGGAGAGAGTATCCTATTCACCCCTTGAATGAACATTTGAATCTCAGGAATGGTATTGATTTTCCTTTGGTTTAGAACTAAGAGCAGATACTTGAATTTTGAGGGAAGTGATTCTCAGATCTTTTTCAAGACCTGCTTGTAAATATTATAAAACTGAAGGAAGATGGAAACATATTGGGTCAATCAAATTTTGATCACAGAATGAAAATAAAGTCTCCAAATTTTATGACATATTTTGGCTGAGACAGGTTCGCAAGCTCATCAAAAACAATTGGTTCCATGCACCAACATGTTAAGTTGAACCACAAGAGTCAGGTAATAGAGAGACTTCATACATCCTATATAATAATTCGCTAAGTTGTGTGTAATGCCCGACATGAGCAGTACACACTGCTGCGCGTGCGGCAGTCTCTACCACGCGTGAGTGCCCCGCGACCGGCTGCCAGAAGCACTGTGGCCCGTGTAACGGGCTGTTCAACTAGTCAGGCAATAATCAGGGACCCAATCATCATCACAACTGCAAAGATCATGAGTAAGTGCAGCAAGCATGAAATGCGTTGATCAGTTGCAATGTTTATTACACACCTGATTAATGCCTGATCTATGAAGTCTCTCTGCTAGCCTGTAACATGGGATTATATAACACAAGGTATTTTTACTGATTGTTTCACAATAAAGTGTTTAATGATTTTATATTATGGAACTCTCGTGGTTATATTTACCACGTTGGTGCATGCTACCAATTGTTTTTGATGAGCTAGAATAGGAACATTAGAGAAGTTTCCAGCTTTTCACAAGAAGTTACCACTTTGTTCCAGCAAGTCTAATTTTTACCAGGATACTGATTGTATTGTGCACCTTTGAATGGAGGATACACTTTCTGAGGTCTGTATTGGAATCAGAAGTAAGAATTGCCGAACCTGCTTGTTTGTACAGGTTTGCAAGCTCTCAGATTAGTTTTAATAATTACCTCACTCAACCCCTTGTTTTTCAAGATTTTGGTTTCAAGTACCACGCTGTCAAAGCAAGATTATATAAATTGTGATGATGAATGGGTTCTTGAGATAGAAGGTCTGTTATATGAGAAAGATGTCAGGGTTCTCGTGGATGTTGAACCCAAGCTGTTCAAGGCCAAAACAGGGTGAGGAGGACCCTAGGAACCATGGATAGTGGAGGGAACACATATATAGTATGTAATTCCACGGAATTGTCAGAGAATCTACTGCTAGTGCCTGTGGGTCCCTTATCCTGGCACAGAGCACTGTAAGTTACATATTTTGCCATGAAGCCATAATGTCTACTTATGGTGTCCCCCAGCATTCCACTACTTGAAAGAAGATCTCTTGTTTCAGTTCCCATTCTCCTGTTTCTATGTCTGTTGACGTAGTCTGTCTCCCAGTTGTCCACTCCCGGAATGCATATAGCCGATAACATCAGGAAGTAGTTTTCTGCCCAAGGGTGAATTATTTCCACCTCAATCCATGCTGTTTTGCTCTCTGTGTCTCCTTGAGGGTTGATGTAAGCCACTGCTGTTGCGTTCTCAGATTGAATCCGAATGGGAAGATTTTCCAGGAGACTTGCCCATTTGATGGTGTGTTGTAGATGATACGTAACTAGAATATATATTGGACCAGCTACTTGAATGGAGTAAAGACAGTACACAGCTTCCCAACTAAACAGTTTTGTACAAGATTTGTACTTGATAGCCACCACTGAAATGATTGCCTGATGACCTTTGATAGAATAACCGTATGAGGTAAATGAGCAGGATTTCTGGACCAATGGCGAAGTTGTTCTAGTTGTAGGGGAAAAACATGAAATTGTGCAAAAGGGAACTGCATTCATTGTGGACACCACTGTCCCCACCAGATGCTGTGTCAAATGTCAGACCCAGGAACAAGTCTTTGTGATGGAATTGAGATTTGGTCAGGTTGATGATCTATCCAAGCTCTTTTAGTATCTCCAAGGTGAGATGAAGATGATCCTATAGTTAGACCTGAAAAGGAGCTTTTCGTCAAAAATCATCTAGATATGGCATCACATTCATTCCTATGGATCAAAGAAAGGCTGCAAGTGGAGCCATTTCTTTGGTGAACACTCTAGGTGCCCTGATAGGAGCTGAAATACTCATTCATCGGTAATAGAGCTCTTCCACTGTAGAATATAACGTTGTAGGATCCATCATAAGTCAACCTTTTCCTGAGGAAATGGGTAAATACATGTACATTTCTTTGGTATGACTAAGAATTTATGTGGTGTACGCCATTCATCCTTACTGTTTTGATCTAATTCCGCATATGCAGAAAAAGAGACTGACAATATATCTTTGTGTTTGGAAAGAGGATTTTAGTCTTACCTGTTAAATCCTTTTCTCTTAGTCCATATAGGTTACAAGTAATTTTGGGGAAGGCGACCGCCCATTTAATTAGGCAGGAACAATTCTTGAAAAAGAAGAAGTGCAGGGTAGAGCCTTCCTTCTCTCCTTAGCTGGTTCCCAGCCAATCCCCATCCAGTAAGATAGCAAGAAGGGAAAAGAAGACTCCTGTGAGCATGAACCTGAAAGGACTCCCACGTTTAGTCACAGGAGAACCAAGCATGGTCCGTTGACAGGGTGGGAGACCTGCAACCTATATGGACTAAGAGAAAAGGATTTAGCAGGTAAGACTAAAAGCCTCTTTCCTCTGTCATCCAAAATAGCTTACAGGTAACTTTGGGATGTACCAACATTGAGTTTCCCAGAGGCAGGAATGAAGGCAAGGACCAGGCGCAGGTCCTTAAAGTCACCAGAGCATATATGAACCAATCAGATCATAAAACAGCCCTTATACTGAATAGAGTGTCAATGGACACAAACTGGAGTATAACACACTAGAACTGACACAGCACACAGAACTAGAGCCAATGGGGCTCAACAGTTAAGAAGTACTAAAAAAAGAAACCCTAGACAGGCAAGACTGCCTCTAGGATCATCCTACCAAGGCTGGAATCGGCCGATGCCAGGACAGCAACACAGTAGTGTGTGCACAGACAACCAAGTGGGCGCCTTGCACAACTGATCAGCTGAGGCCTGATTTTTATAGGCCCAAGAGGCCCCAACAGACCTAGTGGAATGAGCCGTGACACAAAACGGAAAAGACTTCTTCCTAAGTTCGTAAGCCTTACGAATAGTAGACTTAATCCAGGAGGCTATGGTAACCTTGGACGCCGGTTTACCTGCCCTAGGACCCTCAGGAATGACAAAGAGCGCGTCAGACTGACGAATAGGCTCAGTGAGGTGTACACAAAACTTAAGGCAGCGCACCACATCCAACAAGTGAAGATCCAACATCCAACAAGTGAAGAAGGGTCAGAACAGTAGGAGGGTACAACGATTTCTTGATTGATGTGGAACTCTGAGACCACCTTCAGGAGAAATTCCTGAGAAGTGCGAAGAACCGCCTTGTCCTTGTGAAAAATCAAAAAGGGTGGTTTACAGGACAAGGCATGCCACTCTGCGACCAGACACTATTGTCAGGAGAAAAGCCATCTTCCAAGTCAGTAGGCGGAGAGGAATAGTAGCCAAAGACTCAAAGGGAAGGCTCTGAAGGACTCCCAAAACAAAATTAAGATCCCACTGAGGAGCAGGATTCTTAAAGGCAGATCGAGCATGAGCCACGCTCTGAAAGAAAACCTTAACATCAGGAAGGATGGCGATGCATCTCTGAAAGAAAACAGAGAGCGTAGAAGTTTTGAACCTTTAAGGAACTCAGGCTGAGCCCCTTGTCAACACTGTCCTGTAAAAAAGACAGGACCATAGGAAGGTCAAAGTCCTGGGAGGAAAGATCCTTATCAGCACACCAAGAAAGAAAAGTAGACCAGACTCTGTGGTATGCCTTAGAGGATACAGGTTTCAGAGCACTAAGCATAGATCCAGGAGCTCAGGAAACCAAATTGACGAGGCCAGTACGGAGCGATCAGAATAACTGGAAAGCCCTCCAGACATGGTTTCCTCAACACCCTGAGAAGCATGGGGATGGGAGGAAAATATATACGCCAGAGAAAAGTGCCATGGAATCGACATGGCATCCACTGACAGAGCAAGAGGGTTCCTCCAGCAAAAGCAGAACAATGGAACCTTCCAGTTTTGCCTGGTCACAATCAGGTCAAAACAAGAAAGTCCCCATTTCTGGTCAGTGAGGTTGAACACATCTCGATGCAGTTCCCACTCTCTGCTGTCCACTGTGTGATGACTTAGGAAGTCTGCCAGAATGTTGTCTACGCCAGGAATATGAACGGCGGAAATAGCAGGTACATGTTCTTCCGTCCAAGACAAAAGACAAAGACAGCTGCAGAAACATAATGCTGAGCTTCAGAAATGTTGGCCAAAAGCTGCAACAAGTCAGCGGTGGGAGCACCCTGACGTACTGCCACAGTAAGCTGTTCAGTCCAGACAGCAATTGCCCTGTTCACCCAAGCAGTGCCGAATGAGGGACGTAGGGATGTGCCTGGAATAGCAAAGATGGCCTTTAGAAAAGTGTCAGGTTTCCTATCATTCAGATCCTTAGGAACAAAAGCGTCTGCTACAGGCAGAACTGTGGATTTGGAGAGTCTAGAAACAGGGGCATCCACCTTAGGGGGATGAGCCCAGTGAGCCAGCGCCGCTTCAGAGAAGGGATAAAGCTTAGCAAACTTCCTGGACAAAGTAGATTTCTTGTCAGGGTTTTTCCACTCATCAAGCACCAGCTGATCAAGGGTGGGATTAGATGGAAAAAAGGTACTCTGCTTCTTAGGAATGTGAAACACATCAGACACAACAGGTCTGACATCCTAACAGGGTATAAACGTCTGAAAGTATTAGGCAGCCCAAATACAGTGTCTTAGACTAATATATCAACCCAGAAATAGCGATTATAAGCTTAACTGGCAGGCGAAGGGTTAATCTGCTGAGGAGAGAAGGAGAGTCCAAGCCCTGTGTAGGATACTCGTGAAGGGAAAGGAGAAAATGGTATCCGCGACAACAGCCAAGAAACGAGCACGCAAAATGGGCGCTTGTGGAAAATGTAATGGGGCCGAAGGTTTACACACACTCACCTTACCCCAACGCAGGGGCCGAAGGTTTACCCACACTCACCTTACCTCAACGCAGGGGCTGAAGGTTTACACACACTCCCCTTACCCCAAAGCAGGGGCCGAAGGTTTACCCACACTCACCTTACCCCACGGCAAGGGCCGAAGGTTTATGCACACTCACCTTACCCCAATGCAGGGGCCAATGGTTTACGCACACTCACCTTACCCCACCGCAGGGATCAAAGGTTCATACACACTGACCTTACCCCACCGCAGGGGCCAATGGTTTACCTACACTCACCTTACCCCACCGCAGGGGCCAAAGGTTTACGCACACTCACCTTACCCCTCCGCAGGGGCCGAAGGTTTACATACACTCACCTTACCGCACCCGCAGGGGCCAAAGGGTTGCTCACACTGACCTTACCCCAACGCAGGGGGCAAAGGCTGACTCAATTCCACCTTACCCCACCGCAGGGGCCGAAGGTTTACACACACCCTCCTTACCTCA
The DNA here is from genome assembly GCA_037306005.1 of Rhinophrynus dorsalis. Taxonomy (NCBI): domain Eukaryota; kingdom Metazoa; phylum Chordata; class Amphibia; order Anura; family Rhinophrynidae; genus Rhinophrynus; species Rhinophrynus dorsalis. The sequence continues at coordinate 626,717 of CM074725.1, read as the reverse complement.
CAGCAAAATCGCATCTTCCAATTCAGAGAATTTACTCAATCATCTAGCAGTCCTTATTACAAACCACCCAGACCCACATCTTGCTAAATACATAATCATAGGTTTAAAGGCAGGTTTTCATACTGGTATCCTAGCTTGCACTGATTTTCTTTTTTCACCTGAGTCACGTCGGTTCTAAGAGCAGTCCAAAAATATTCAATCTGTTTTCAGAATCCTTTGCTGGATGCTCTTAAGCCTTTGCCACTGCCCATCAGTCATACACCACCTCAACGACTTTTCTACTAATCTAATCCCCCTCACTACAGTACTGACCAGTCTAAACAAATTCCTATGCCTATTCAAATCTCTGAACATCCCCGTAGCCTACGACAAATCATGGGTCCATCCACCTCAATAGAATTCCTGGGCATTCTAATTGACTGTCACGGTTTTTAAAGACTCTCAGACCAGTATGTAAAATAAAACACAGTTTTATTTAGCAATAATAACACATAAGGTCGCCCTCTAGTGGCGGTTGGGTGTACATAAATGATAGTGACTGGAAAATACAAAGTTAAATGCACAAACGGAAAGCAAGTACACATTTACCACCAAGGAAGGGGTATAACCCCGGAGGGTTAAGTCCTTTATAAATATTAGTTTCAAAGGAACTGTTTGGCACGCCCTGGGTATGAGTAGGTTACGCTTAAGGTAACCACAAAGGGTTAAGTCCTTGATTATGATCAGTCTCTTAAGTGGATGCTTGGCACGCCCAAGGTGTAGATAAGCTGTGCTGAAGAAATGTTCACCAACAAGTGGATAGGGACTGTCTTGCCACGGTGTGTAGTATAGCAGAGCCCAATAGCCCCCCACGGGCGTACCTACAGGAATGGCTACTGCTGGTGCAAGTGATCTTAGCCCCACGGGCGTGTATCGGACCCGCCTGCAATGCAAGAGCTCCCAAGCCTCTTCAGGCTCTACCGGACTGAGTATAATGAAACAGGGCCCAAAGCCCAACAGAAGTAGTACCGGAATGCTAGTGCTAAAGCCTGTGCCCGTCACCACTCGGTATAACGGAATCGCCCAGTGTATACAACGAGAGATATAGAGAGCCAAAGCGACCAACCGGCCTAATAGAAAGTGAACACTCTACTGGAATGGTATCGAGTTGCCGACAGAGAGCGGCCAACTCAGCAAGAGTTTCACTATGAACGAGGCTCACACTGGAGTAGGGAGAGTGGGACCGAGACAGCACTGGTAGGGTTAAAAGGCACGTTTACACAAGGCTTTTCTGAGGTAGCACAGCACTGCGGTCTGAGGGAGGCGCACACAGCTCTGCACGATAGTAACACTGCACTGCACGAAGTAACACCAGGCAAGACAGCCACACAAGTACTGGAACAGTGGATGATAATGTCGCGACGGCGACAAACCGGAACGTGGGTCTTCTGGAACACGCTGGATGTGATCTTGCGGGAGGAAGTCAGCAAGGCCGGATCAGAGCACGTAGGAGGTAGTCGTACCAGCCGGGTCATACACAAGCAGGAACGTCAGCCAAGCAGAGTCGAGATCCGGAGGAGATAGTCAGACGAGCCGGGTCATACACAAGCAGGAACGTCAGCCAAGCAGAGTCGAGATCCGGAGGAGATAGTCAGACGAGCCGGGTCATACACAAGCAGGAACACTGGAGAATGGTCAGGGCTAGCCAAATCGGTACACAGGAATCAGAAACGTAGCAACAGAACAACTGGCTCAGAAACACCACGAAAGGGCGCCTGACAGATGGAATTGCCAGGTATAAAAAGGAAACCAAGGGGCGGGCCAAACTAAGTGAAGAAATCACCCTTGTACATAGCAGAGAGTGACAGCTAGATCACAGGCACTGTGATAGTACCCCCCCCTCAAAGACCCCCTCTCCCAGCTGGAGGCTTCGGTTTCTGAGGGTATTTGGAGTGGAAATTGCGCACAAGTCTGGGCGCATGGAGGTCCTTCTGGTCAATCCAAGAGCGCTCCTCCGGGCCATAGCCCTTCCAGTGGACCAAGTATTGCAACTTCCCTCTAAGTCGCCTAGAATCAATAATGCTCTGGACCTCATATTCCTCTTGCCCCTGGACGTCCACCGGCCCAGGAACCACCGGAGTGGTCGTGTAACGATTGCAAACCAAGGGTTTCAATAACGACACATGGAACACATTGTGAATGTGCATAGACGGTGGAAGTTCCAACGCATAGGAGACCGGATTAATTTTGTGAATAATCTTAAATGGGCCAATAAACCGGGGAGCCAACTTATTCGAAGGGACTTGCAGGTTGAGGTTTCTGGAGGAAAGCCATACCCTATCCCCAACCTGGAAAGAGACCGCTGGCAGCCGTCTGCGATTGGCATACCTCTGATGTCGCTGGAAGGACTGACTTCGCATGTTTGCCAATCAGATTGAGGATTATGCCGAAGCAACCATGGAAACCCCAATATGACTGCATGGTGAGGAGAGCGGATAATCTGAAACTGAACCTCCTCTTTGTGGAGAGCCCCAACTGACATAGAGATAGGAATAGTTTCCATAGTAATAAAGGCTGGCTCCAATGGTCTGCCATCAATGGCCTCTACTGCCAACGGACACTCCTTCTTGCATAGAGGAATGTTGTGCAAGTCTGCAAAAGATTGGTCCATAAAGTATCCGGCTGCACCAGAGTCCACTAGTGCCAAGGTGTCTGCGCCCTTATCTGCCCAAAAGAACGTCACCTGGATGGTGGGTTTAGCAATGTTAGGATCTGGGGACTGTTGTACACCACCTACGGCCTGTCCCCCAAGGTACCCTAGGTGCGTGCGTTTCCCGGCCTTACCGGACAATTGCGCAAAAGGTGCCCCTGTTTGCCACAATAAAGACAGAGACCATGCCTTTTACGAAAAGACCTCTCCTCGTTGGAGAGTCTCGTGAAACCCAGTTGCATTGGCTCTGCTGCCTCTCCCTTGCGTTCAGGAGAAAAGGGTGGAGAGGCTGGGTCAAAGAAGCAGTTCACCCCATGCTTCCTGGAGGTTGCCTTTCGTGCCAACCTTCTCTCCCTGATACGGGAGTCAATGATCATTACATAGTCAATGAATTCATCTAGGTTACCGGGTACATCCCGGGCAGCAATTTCATCTTTAATTGTCTCGGAGAGCCCCTTAGCGAAGGCTGCCAATATTGCCTCATCGTTCCAGCCCACCTCCGCAGCCAGGGTCCGAAATTCTATCGCATAACTGCCCAAGGAACGTTCGCCCTGCTGTATCTCCATTAGCTTTTTGGCAGCGGAGGCCACTCTACCAGGCACTTCAAACACACGGCGGAACTTCCTTACAAATTCGTTAAAGTTCAGCGTGCAAGGTCTGGCACCTTCCCACAAGGGGTTCGCCCAAGCCAAAGCCTTGCCAGTTAGTAGCGATATCATGAAACCAACCCTGCTTCGGTCGTTAGGAAAAGCCTGAGGCGTTAATTCCAGATAGATCTCTAACTGGTTAATGAAGCCCCTGCATAGGGAAGGCTCGCCATCATATCTCAACGGTAACGGCGCCGTAGCCGTTAGGCCCCTGAAGCCCGTAGGAGGAGCTATAGGCGGATTGTCCGGTGTCAAGACTGAGGAGACCACCGGACTCGGATTAGGCTTGTCTAGGTGTATCGTACGCTCCAGCAGGGTTTGTAGAGCCAGTGCCAATTGATCTAAGCGCTGCTCTTGGGCATCCATTCTCCAGTGGATGTTTTGAGTGTTACCTTCGCCCTTACTGTCTGAGGTCATTGGCCCTTTCGTACTGTCACGGTTTTTAAAGACTCTCAGACCAGTATGTAAAATAAAACACAGTTTTATTTAGCAATAATAACACATAAGGTCGCCCTCTAGTGGCGGTTGGGTGTACATAAATGATAGTGACTGGAAAATACAAAGTTAAGTGCACAAACGGAAAGCAAGTACACATTTACCACCAAGGAAGGGGTATAACCCCGGAGGGTTAAGTCCTTTATAAATATTAGTTTCAAAGGAACTGTTTGGCACGCCCTGGGTATGAGTAGGTTACGCTTAAGGTAACCACAAAGGGTTAAGTCCTTGATTATGATCAGTCTCTTAAGTGGATGCTTGGCACGCCCAAGGTGTAGATAAGCTGTGCTGAAGAAATGTTCACCAACAAGTGGATAGGGACTGTCTCGCCACGGTGTGTAGTATAGCAGAGCCCAATAGCCCCCCACGGGAGTACCTACAGGAATGGCTACTGCTGGTGCAAGTGATCTTAGCCCCACGGGCGTGTATCGGACCGGCCTGCAGTGCAAGAGCTCCTAAGCCTCTTCAGGCTCTACCGGACTGAGTATAATGAGACAGGGCCCAAAGCCCAACAGAAGTAGTACCGGAATGCTAGTGCTAAAGCCTGTGCCCGTCACCACTCGGTATAACGGAATCGCCCAGTGTATATAACGAGAGATATAGAGAGCCAAAGCGCCCAACCGGCCTAATAGGAAGTGAACACTCTACTGGAATGGTATCGAGTTGCCGACGGAGAGCGGCCAACTCAGCAAGAGTTTCACCATGAACGAGGCTCACACTGGAGTAGGGAGAGTGGGACCGAGACAGCACTGGTTGGGTTAAAAGGCACGTTTACACAAGGCTTTTCTGCGGTATCACAGCACTGAGGTCTGAGGGAGGCGCACACAGCTCTGCACGATAGTAACACTGCACTGCACGAAGTAACACCAGGCAAGACAGCCACACAAGTACTGGAACAGTGGATGATAATGTCGCGATGGCGACAAACCGGAACGTGGGTCTTCTGGAACACGCTGGAGGTGATCTTGCGGGAGGAAGTCAGCAAGGCCGGATCGGAGTACGTAGGAGGCAGTCGTACCAGCCGGGTCATACACAAGCAGGAACGTCAGCCAAGCAGAGTCGAGATCCGGAGGAGATAGTCAGACGAGCCGGGTCATACACAAGCAGGAATGTCAGCCAAGCAGAGTCGAGATCCGGAGGAGATAGTCAGACGAGCCGGGTCATACACAAGCAGGAACGTCAGCCAAGCAGAGTCGAGATCCGGAGGAGATAGTCAGACGAGCCGGGTCATACACAAGCAGGAACACTGGAGAATGGTCAGGGCTAGCCAAATCAGTACACAGGAATCAGAAATGTAGAAACAGAACAACTGGCTCAGAAACACCACGAAAGGGCGCCTGACAGATGGAATTGCCAGGTATAAAAAGGAAACCAAGGGGCGGGCCAAACTAAGTGAACAAATCACCCTTGTACATAGCAGAGAGTGACAGCTAGATCACAGGCACTGTGATATTGACTCCACCTCACAAGAAACAAGCCTTGCCGCCATCAAAGAGAACCGCATTCAGTCACTCATACACCTAACACTCAATAAATTCACCCTCAACCTAAGTTGAAATCCAATCCCTCATCAGTCACTTAAACAACGATATGAAAGTAATTCCCCAAAGAAGGGTCATTCATATCACATTTCCTCAACATACTTAAACATTCTCCCCAAGGACACTCCAACATTCACATTGACCAGTCTGCCTCTGCTAACCTAAGAATGTGGTCCAATTTCCTCCTTCACTAAAATGGCAGAATGATGTTCCCCCCAATTCCCCCTTCATCACCAACCACATACACCGACGCAGCAGCAACAAAGGTTATGCTGCAATTTGGGATTCTGAACGGTTCCCTTCAAGATCCAAACACAGTCCTAACCTTACAACCCACTGCCACTCCAATCTGAAATTAGCCCCCACAACGTATAAACTTAACTGGCAGGAGTACAATATTATCTAGCACTCAGATACCATCTCAAACCATCCATCACCACATATTATAATGTTAATTGTTCATCAAAGGCATTATGAAATAGCCGCACACTGCCACAACATCACGTAAACCCATTACAGGTCCCATTTCTCAAAATAGGTACTCACTGCTATCCAACTCACCAGACACTTTCCACTACACAGTACTCCTGATGGCTATGAGCCCAGCCTTTTTTTTGGTTTCTTAAGACCAGGTGAATTCCTAGCAAATCCATTTAATCTAAATCCCTAAAAAAGTACCAACTAATATATACAAGTCCAAACACTATGTTCTTTTCCTAACACATTCCAAACAACCAATTCAAGCAAGGCTGCTACATCCACATCTATCAGATTCACGACCATTACTGTTCTTACTCAGCACTTTTACACCTTTCAGAACTAATCAAAACAATCCTAATCTGAGTCCCCTACTGCCAACTGAGTCTGGCCCACTAACTACAGTGACATTTAGCAAATATATACGTAACAGTCCCAAACTTTAGATTACAATCCTCTTCACTACTCAGGTTACTCTTTCAGAATTTAGGCCGCATCAGCAGCATCAAAAAACCAGGCTCCTCCCTACATCATACATACTAGGCCACTGGTAATCTACAGTTTCACCATATACATTTCGGAACCCAGTCAAGAAATACACACGGCACTTACGTCACTCTCACACTACTGTCATCTCTGCACAAAGCAATAAAGCATTTGGAAACATTACCTTTGGCCTATAATTGACTCGCCTCGTCGTCATTCTTCCTGGCTTTGGGAAGCACAGGTTATGCCACATTTATTATGTCCACTTACACTGGCTATAAGCCCCGACCACAAGTATTAGGCTGGGCCTGTATTTGTGGGAGGGGCTGGTAGCTCCATAAATACTAGCCCATCAACGTCATCTGGGCTCGACATTCAGGTTCCCACCCTCATTATAAATTATTTCACTATGCAGCCCTCTAATTGGCTCGCTGCGTCGACATTCTACTTGGTTTTGGGAAGCACAGGTTATGCGAAATTTATTATGTCCACTTACATAGGCAATAAGCCCCGACCACAAGTACAGAAGAAGCCTCAGTGGGCTTCCCCTAGGGAAAAAAACATGCTACACAAGATTTTCCCCTCAGGGATGGAAGGTCCACAGCAGCAACTGGGAACTGAGCACTCCACCATTGGGACGTCAGTAATGGTAATCTGGCTAATGGTGGGTATTCCATTTCTAACATGCAGTCCCGAACTTCACAAATTTTAATGCTATAATATTGAACTGGTAACTACAATTGTGGATGTCTTTGATATTGCCTTTTGCACTCTTCTACCTCTTTTCAATACTCTCTCTTCTCTCTCTCCTTCCTTGTTTTCTGCTCTCTATTTTACATCTTTCTCTCCTGTTTCTCTTCTTCTTTCTCCTTGCCTCCTTCCCTGGCGTCTGCGTGCCTGGCCCGGCCGCTTGGTTGCCCGCTCCCTCTGGTTATGGCTGACTGTGGGGCTGTGCGCTGCTGCTCCCTGAATGTTCGTGAGTTGAATACTCCAGAGAAACAGAGTATGCTCATCCGGGATGCCATTAAGGACCGGGTGGGGGTACTATTCATTCAAGAGACACATTTTGTGAAATCTGGGCCCACTCGCATTCCTGCTCATCATTTTCCATTGCAATGGTATTCATCTTCCAACACCAAACGTAAAGGGGTAGCTACCTTGATACATAGATCTGTTCAATGGGAACATATTGACAGTTTGGCTGATCCTGAGGGTAGATTTCTATTTATTAAAGGCAGACTATTCTCATCCCTAACCACGCTGGTCAATGTTTATTTTCCCAATTCAGGTCAGCTTCTTTTTCTTCATTCACTGCTGGGGAAACTAGAGTCTTTTGGGGAGGGGTTTCTACTTTTAGGTGGGGATTTGAATTTTGTCCTTGACCCTCAAATGGATTGTATGCCTCCGCTTTCCTCTTCCTTCAAATCCACTACCAAAAACTTTAACGCTGCCCTCTCAGCCCATAATCTTTTTGACGTTTGGCGCCTTGAACATCCAGGAGACTGAGAATATTCCTTTTTCTCACACCCCCATAACAAATACTAACGGATCGATCTGTTTCTTTGTGACCAATACACCTTGTCTCAGGTTAGCCGCACTGATATTGGCAGCATTAAATGGTCCGATCATGCGCCTATCTTTTTGGACTTACGAGTCCAGGGGGCTCCAGGTAGCCGACGTTCTTGGCGTCTAAATTAACTACTTTTGGAAGACGCAGGGCTGGTGGAGGAGATTCACCTGCGTGAATTCTTTGAGATGAATCACAATGGGGACACCTCTGCCCCTATGGTTTGGGAGGCTCACAAGGCTACCATTAGAGGGGTCTTCATCCGTGCAGGTGCGCATAAAAAACGCCTTCGTCTTACACAATTACATGACATGCTGAAACGCTTGAAGCTCTTTGAAGCTCGTCATAAATCTTCACTATCCCCTTCTGAGGGTCAAGAATTATCCTTGTTGCGCTTTGACATCTCCTTGCATCTGAAGACGAAGTCTTTCAAGTCGGTCATGTGGTACAAGTATCAGGCGTATCTTCAAGGGAATAAGTCAGGCCACTTACTAGCTAGGCTGGTTAAAAAAGGTATAGCTACAACTCATGTTAAGTCCATTCGAGACAGGGAGGGTCATTCGCATGTTGCTCACGACCGTATATCTGCTGTCTTTCGAGACTTCTATAAGGAGCAATATAATATCCACGGGTCAGAAAAGTCTGCGGACACTGCCACTCGCTCGACTCACATTCGACAGTTTTTGGAGACACATCTGCGGTCTTGCCTACCCCTAGAGGCGGTTACCTCACTAGAGATGGACTTTATGGAGGAGGAGATAGGTGGAGTACTTAGAGGACTCCCGATGGGCAAGAACCTTGGCCCTGATGGCTTCCCGTCCTCCTATTACAAAAAATTTGCGGTCACTCTTGTACCAGAATTGCTTAAGACCTTTAATGCAATATTGGCGCACACGGGTTTCCCAGATCAATCATTGGAAGCGCATGTGGTGGTTTTGCCAAAGGGAGGTAAAGACCCAGGTTTCTGCGCCAATTATAGGCCAATATCTCTTCTTAATGTGGACCTGAAACGCTACGCTAAAATCTTGGCGCTGAGACTACGACCCTGGATCCCTGGCTTGATACATACGGATCAAGTGGGGTTTGTGGAAGGTCGCCAAGCACGGGACAACACAGCTAAGGTAACTGCTCTCTTACATAAGGCGTCATCCTTGCGGGCGCCCTCGATCTTTTTATCACTGGACTCCGAAAAGGCTTTCGTCAGGGTGCGTTGGGACTTTCTTTTTGGTGTTTTGGATGCAGTTGGGTTGGCACTCGATGTCTCCAGTATATCCAGGCGTTATACGGGCATCCTACAACGAGAGTTCGGGTGAATGGCACCCTGTCGAACTCCTTCACCATTTCTAATGGGACTCGTCAGGGGTGCCCTCTTTTGCCTCTACTTTATGTGTTAGTTTTAGAACCCTTACTAAACACTATCAGATCTCATCCCGAGATTCGGGGAATAGGTCTTGCTGATGCAGAGTACAAAGTGTCTGGATACGCTGATGACGTGCTGCTGTCGATTTCGGATCCGGAAAGCTCAGTTCTGCCGCTACTGATACTTTTAGATGAATTTGGTGCTCTATCCGGCTCAAAGATCAACTTAGCAAAATCAGAAGCTCTTCCTGTACATCTTGATAGTAAATGTCAGTTGCGGTTGAGTGGGATGTTCCTCTTTTCCTGGGCTTCGAACTATATTACTTATTTGGGGATTCGCGTTTCCAAGAAAGTGTCGGATCTGTTCTGACATAATTATCCTCCTCTTCTGCAGAAGGTAGAGTCTGACCTGGATGTTTGGCGAGACCTTCGGATCTCTTGGTTCGGACACGTGAATTTAGTTAAGATGGTGGTCATCCCAAAGATACTATACCTGATTCAAGCTCTCCCGATTCGGATCCCATTTTCCTTTTTAGATCGCCTCCAGAGATCCATTTTGAGGTTTATTTGTGGGGGGGGAAGCGTCCTAGATGCCGACATCAACTTCTGATGAGGGATAGGCGACATGGAGGTCTTGGCCTCCCTGATATGTGCAGATATTACGCTTTGGCGGTATTGGTTAAACTGGCAGACATGACTAAGCCCCCCCCCAATCATGGATTGGATTCGCATTGACCTTTTCCCTTTTAATTCTATCTCCCCCATTCAATTACTGCTAGCGCCTGACTCTGCTACACCTTTACGAGCATCTCCTATTATGGGCTCTGTCATACATCTGTGGAGGCGCCTTGGAGGTCAGGAAAAATAGGCGCCATATCCCTCGCCTTTGCTGGAAATCGTGGGCAACCCGGGTTTTCGTCCGGGCCTGGATAAACGGGCATTTAAGGCCTGGACTTCTACTGGTCTTTGTTCCTTCCGTGACCTAGGTGGCTTAGGCTCCCTGCAATCTTTACAAGACCTTGTTCAGAGTCGTGGGCTCCCCTTGGGGGAGGAGTGGCGATACCTGCAGGTGCGCCACTATGTGTCCACAGCGGGTAGACGAGGGCCCCTCTCTCGTGGGTTAACTGAGCTTGAATCTTTCATCTCTTCACCAGTAAATAAATTAAAGACTCTCTCCAAACTATATACTATGTTGCGTGTGGGGGATTCCTCCTCTTTACCACGGTTTGCTAAGGAATAGTCAGATGACCTGGGACGACCAGAGCTTCTGGACGGGCAGCTATGGAACAAGATCTTTAGCGCATACAAATACTTGCCCGCTGATGTTGCTTCGCGGGAGAACAGATATAAGATTCTGATCCGTTGGTATGTCACTCCTATACAACTTTCTAATTATACGCCACAACATGCATCATCCTGCTGGAGATGTGGCTCAGATAGGGGTTCTATGGGACACATGTGGTGGACTTGTGAAGGTGTTCAGAAATATTGGTCAGATGTAAACTTAGCTATACAAGATGTGCTGAAATTCCCCATTGCACCTGACCCTCTTCTATGTCTCTTCTTGCATCACTCCCAACTTAATCCTCGCTCCTTCCCTCTCCTGCACTTTATGCTAACTGCCGCATGTCTGTGTATTTCCTCCTCATGGAAGCTACTTGATCCCTCTAATTTGACCAGCTGGGCTGTTCGGATGAACACATATAGAGATATTGAAAGGTTACATGCCCTCTATCGGGAAACTCGGACGCATTGGGACAGATCTGTGTATTCAAAGACCCACGTGGATTGAGTGGTCGTGGAGGGTGTTGGGGAGTTAGGGGGGGTAGCCCTGGCTGTATGGTTGGCTGTGGGTTGGGGTGTGGGGCTGACCGGGTGGTGGTGTGAGCTGGCAGGCTCTGGGGGAGTGAGGTCCACTTCTTTTCTCTCTTTCCTCCTTTCCTTTCTATTTCCCTTCTACTCTACTCTCTTTTCTTTTCCCTACTCTTTTGAGCGCAACTCCTGTATGCGGCTAGACCTTCTTAGGTTGCGTATGATATCCACTGTAGGATGCAACTGCTTGTTTGTTTTATTATCATTCAGCTTGTTTGTTCTGTTTATGCTGTCTTTTGATACTTCAGACGTTGTATTGTTATTTTTTTGGTCGAAGTTCTATATGCACTTTTGTATCTGACTTTTCTTCAATAAAGCTTTTTGAAGTTTAAAAAAAAAAAAAAAAAAAAAACCCTGTAGAAGAAGATCTGGATGGCAAGGGAGCCGGAAGGCTCCACCACTGATAGTTCCAGAAGCTCCGGAAACCAAGACTGCTGAGGCCAGTACAGAGCAAACAGAATGACTGGACATCGCTCCAATCTCATTTTCCTTATCACCCTGAGCAACATGGGGATGGGAGGAAAGATGTAAGCCAGAAGAAATAACCAAGGTATGGACATGGAATCCACCGCTGGAGCTAGAGGATCCCTCCAGTGAGAGCAGAACATCGGAACCTTCTGGTTGTGTCTTGTCACCATCAGGTCGATGCAAGGAAGACCCCACTTCTGAACAATGAGGGTGATCACCTCTGGGTGCAGTTCCCACTCTCTGCTGTCCATCGTGTGTCAACTGAGGAAGTCTGCCATGATGTTGTCTACTCCAGGAATGTGAACTGTGGATATGGCAGGAATATGTTGTTCTGTCCAGGACAAAACAGCCTTGACCTCTTAACCAAGCGGCGAGACTTCTTGTTCCGCCCTACTTGTTGATGCAAGCCACGGTCATGGTGTTGTCGGGCTGGACCCGAACTTGGCATTCTTCCAGCTGGGGTGTCCAATGGTGAAGGGCAGGATATATATCGCCCAAAGCTCCAACATGTTGATGGGAAGGAAAGACTCCTCCGGAGAGCACCGACCTCGAGCACTCAGGTGACCCAGGACCACTGCACAGCTGGAAAGGCTGGCATCCGTAATCACTGTGGTCCAGAAGGACACCAGGTAGGACTTGCCCTTCAGCAGATTGGAGAGGTCGAGCCACCACGACAAACTCAGTTCCACATGAAGAGGAAGGGACATTGACATCTTCAGAAGGTCCGGCTGACCCCTGCACACCTGGAGCACAAACCTCCAGAGTTCCCTGGTGTAAGCCACGGCAAAGGGGACCGCTTCTATGGTGGAAATTAACTTCCCCACTAGATAGGACAGCTTCTTGGCTGGAAATGGATCGTGAGCCAGAACAGCAGAAACTCTGTTGGCTATCTGGTGAGCCTCCTTGTCTGTGAGAAACACCATGCTCTGCAGAGTGTCAAAGAGAAGGCCCAGGAAGACCAGACGCTGGGATGGGACAAGATCTGACTTGTCCATGTTGATGATCCACCCGTGATGAGTGAGAGCATAAATGCTGTCCTGCACCTATTGATGAAGAAGTTCCACAGAAGGGGCTTCCAGAAGCAGGTCGTCCATGTATGGAGTAACTCTGATGCCGTCCCGATGGAGGACGGATACTAAGGCTCCCAGGACATGGTTGAAGACTTGAGGAGCTGAGTCAGTGCCCTTGGTCCAAGCAAATCTGAGATACAGCCGACTCTCTGGATGAATGGCAATGAGTAGATACACGTCCTGAAGATCCAGACAGGCAAATCATTTCCCCGGGGACATAGCAGCAATCACCGTCCTTAGCGACTCTAGGTGATAATGAGGCTAGATCACAAAGGAATTGAGGTCCTTGAAATCCAAAATGGGCGACAGCCGCCGTGCTTCTTGAAGACCACAAAGAGGTTTGAGTAAAAACCCATACCTCTGTCCCGAACTGGAACAGGTTCCAGAACATCCCTGTCCAGAAGGGCCTGGATAGCGTGTCTCTATGCCCTGGGGAAAATGAGAGGGGAAAAACCAAAAGGGAGGAAGAGAGGCGAAAGGGATCCTGTACCCTTCTGCCACTACCTGCAAAACACACAGGTCCGCCACTGAATCCTCCCAGACACTGTGGTAGTGACACAGACGGCCACCCGCAGCCGAGTGAGGACCTGGGTTCGGCGAGTCATGCTGAAGAAGGCTTGGAAGCCTTAGGTTTGGAGGAGGACTTAGGCTTCCCTTGTGGTTTGGGCTTGGAGGAGGAACGCGGAGCTGGGGGAACCGCCTGGGTTGCCAGATGTGTCTCAATCTGGAAGCAAGAAAAATACAATTAAGTTTGATAAGCATCTGCTTCCTGGAACCATAGGTAGGAGGGTACTCTTACCCCCTGTGGCCTCACTAATCAGATCATTAAGATCTGGCCCAAACAGAGAAGTGCCCGGGAGGGGCAAGGAGAGCAATGCTTCCTTAGAAGCAGTGTCAGCAGACCAGATCTTGAGCAAAGTGGCTCGTCTAGCAACCACAGGCATTGTGGAAACCCTAGCCACCAACTGTTAGAAGCTCCCTGACAAACAGCAAAGTGTGAGCTGTTCAGTCCAAACTGCACTGGCCCCATTACCAGATCGCAGCAAATGCTGGACGTAGGGAAGTACCCGCGGTGGCAAAAATGGACTTGAGGGAGGCCTCAAGTTTTTCGTCAGTCCAGTCCGTAAGAGTGGAGGCATCAGCAGCTGGCAAAGCAGTGGACTTAGAAGTCCTAGAAACAGGGGCATCCACCTCCACACTAACCGGTTCAGAGTGTGGAGAGGTGAAAAACAAGTATGGGGCCGTTTGGGCTCCTGAAATACATCACAGGGGTCAGAAAAAGCCTCTTGAACCAATGGGAATGTGTTGAATACGGCTCTGATCAGGCCCTCAGCAGAGGGATCAGGGTCAGCCTCAAAGGAGGGTCCAAAGAACTGAGAGGAGACCACTGTAGAACATTCTTCAGCGTCAGAATCCACCAACAGTTCCTCATAAGAGGACTCTGATATGTCAGATACTCCCTGCGATTTCAGTAGGAAAGATCTGGCAGAAGTAGGGGTCTGCCAGGAGCGGAAGACCCCCTGTAACTGGGATGGAAAGAGTTGAGATGTATACTGGAGGTCTCTAGTAGCAGCCTTAAACTCTTGCACCCAGACTGGTTCTAATGCATGCCTGGAGATCCCTGGGGAATGCTCAGGGACAACAGAACATACTGAGAATAATAACCTGAGAACTCTCTAGGCAACCCTGATTGACATGAGGATCAATGCGCTAAGGGGGATGAAGACCCCAGTGTCCTTAGTCTAGTCCTAGCCCCAAGCTCAAAAGAAATAGACATTCTCACAGAGTCAAAACGTTCAAGGTATAAGGAAATACCTAAATACAGTGTATATGATTAAAATTTCACCTCAGAAGTCGATAAGATACACTTATCTAGCAGGCGAAGGGTTAATCTGCTGAAGAGAGAAGGAGAGTCCAGGCCAAGCGTAGGGTTCTCGTTCAGGGAAAGCACTAAATGGCTGCCGTGACGGAAGCCAATCAGGAACGAGCGCGAGATGCTCATGGGAAATGTAGTTTTCCCAGAAAAAGTACCCCAACAGTGCTCGAAGCCCCCCTGAGCCCCCCAACACACACTAAACTGGATAGTAGAGCAAGGGCAGACAATTAGAATGAGCCTTCTCTGAAGTCGCTACGTTGAGCGGTTGCAGAGATGTGTCCCAAACTGTAAAGTCCCATAGAAGTGAATGGAGCAATGACGTCTATACGGTATAAGTGTGCCTTTAACCCCTTAAGGACCCATGACGGTCCTGCACTGTCATGGGTTGTTATACCCTTAACGACCCATGACGGTCCAGGACCGTCATGGCTTAAATGATAGCAGCGTGCCTCCGTGGACGCTGCTATCATTAATTCCAGGCTGAGACTGAGCGCTCCGAGACCGGGGCATTCAGTCTCAGCCCTTCTTTCTTCTACCGGTTCATGCGATCGCTGTATCAGCGATCACATGTACAGGCATTCTGAGACAGAGGTAAGCACACAACGCATTCTTACCTCTGTGTGTCTCCTCTTTTTCTGTCTCCCTTGCTGTCAAAGTAAGGGAGACAGAAATAGACGGGAGACACCTAGTGGTAAAAAAAAAAACAGCAGCTGGGGGTATTAACCCCTTCACTGCTGGTGCAGGATGCTGGCTAAATGCATGTCAATTTTTGACCTGCAATTATACACTTTTTTTTTTTAATTAAAAAAAAACACAACACACTTTTTTTTTTTTACAAAAAAAATTTATTAAAAAAAAAAAAATATATAACTAAACAATATTGCAAGTGTGATTGTTGTGGAGCTATGTAATACACTTATATACACCACCAAATGCCAGGTATAAACAAGTGTCAAAATAGGGTGGGAAAAAGGGACATGGGGATTTTCACCCAGGGGGGACAGTGGCCACTTTAAACTGCGTATTTTGTAGGTATGACTGACCGGTCATACTTTACATGCAGTCTCCATAAAAATGTAACCCTTTGTGGCCAATTGATCCCAAGAGAAAAATCAAAAATGGTGTTTATAATTTATGGGGGTGGAATAAAAGCCTAAGAGGGAAAACACTGTTGAACAAAGACATAGTCAAAAAGGTCAGAACTGCTCCGGTCCTTAAGGGAAAACAACGTCAGATTTTCCTGGTCCTTAAGGGGTTAACACAATTTTTGCAAAGTTAGAACTGTGAAGTAAATTTGAATCAAGCATCACTAAAACATGTCACCCAATAAACACTGAACCCAGTAGGGAAAGTGCCCATAACCCCCCAAAAGATGCTAGACCAGCAACCAAAGGGTTAAGTTACCACAGAAACTTGATTCAAACACCCAACAGACATACAGATAAACCCAATGAGTGCAGGAGTATGCAATAGGAAGTCCAAAGGAGACCCCTGTGTGGAGGTGCAATGTGGGACATGTGGACCTCAGCACTCAAAGGGTTGCTCACCTTTCCTGCAGATTTTCTGTCTTCAGATTACCATATATCAAGAAGAAGCTTCAGTAGGCAACCTCTGGGGAAAGAACTTGCAGCCAAGATTTTCCCCCCAGGGCTTAGGTGCACAAAAGCACCTGGTAAACTGAGCTATCCACATTTGGGTGATGGGAATTGTCAGTGATGGCAATCCGCCTAATGGTGGTAACCCATATCTAACAGAAAAATAATAAACAAGTTAAAACTATAGCAGAGCTCTTCTCTTGCCTTGTGTCTTCACCAAGGAACAAATCTTACTGGAGCTGGTTGGCTAGCTGCAGCCAAGGAGGGAAGGTAGGCTCCACCCCTGCATTCACTTCTCAGAATTGTTCCTGCCTGCTTAAAGGGGCTGATCACCTACCCAAAATTACCAGTATTGGACGACAGAGAAAAACTGATTTTTATCACTTGGATTAATGGGTATAGAGGTTAGGAGTAGGATGAGTTTGGAGTGCCCCTCCTTCTAGTGAGACAATCTCCATGCCCCTTGGTCCCTGCATCCCTCACTGATGAAAGGGAAGCATAAATATTACAAGGGACAGAGCCGAAGCCATAAACAAATAGAAATTTTGTGTGTGTGTATGTGTGTGTGTGTGTGTGTGTGTGTGTTTGGGGGGTGGGGTATATCTATATTTTTATTTACTTTTGAAAAGCCTGTGTACACGGGCCACAGTGCCACCCAGCAACCTCG
Organism: Rhinophrynus dorsalis; assembly: GCA_037306005.1. Lineage (NCBI taxonomy): Eukaryota > Metazoa > Chordata > Amphibia > Anura > Rhinophrynidae > Rhinophrynus > Rhinophrynus dorsalis. The sequence continues at coordinate 609,908 of CM074725.1, read as the reverse complement.
GCTGGTGGCCGGATCCTGTTGGCCGAGTTGCAGTCATGCACAGCAGAGACTGCCCGAACGGGGAGCTCCGAATTCAGACCGTAGTCCTCTCCCCGCACCTTCCTGGGACCAAACCAAATTCAGACCGTAATCCTCTCTGCACACCTTTCTTGAACCCTTGGTCTCAGGAAGGTGCGCAGAGAAGACTACTGTCTGAATTCGGAGCGTCCCGCTCCGTTATCAGCCACGGCGTGGGTGGTCTCTACTGCGCATGACTGCAACGCACGCAACCGTCTCGACTGTGCATGACGGCTTCTGACAAACATACTTAGCGAATTATTATATAGGAATATTTTTTTACACCTATACACACATCAAGGAGAAGGTGAATATATCACACAACCCCCTCCCCCCACCCCACACAGATACACACACACGTGTCACCTCCCACCCCCTCACATTGGTCTCCAGCCCCCACTTGCTCCTTTCATTGATCACCCCATGTCTTTCACTCACCAGTTACTCTCCCTTTAATGAACGGGTGCCTCAGCAGTTCTGGCCACGAGAGTCTAAGTCCAGGATCTTTTGTAAGAAGGCCCTGCAAAAAATTCTGACACCCAAAAAACAGAAAGAAACAATCAAACATGGCCAGAAACAGGAAATTGTAACATACAGACAATCACCACAGACAGACACTGTGTCACAGACACACACATTGTCACAGACAGACAGACCTCATATCACAGACAGACACAGGCAGACACCATGTTACAGACGCAGACAGACACGTCTCACACGCACAGACAGACGCCGTAACAAAGACACAGACATACATTGTCACACATACAGACACCGTGTCACAGACAGACACCATGTCACAGACAAACACAGTGTCACATAGACACAGACTCCGTATCAAAGACACAGACAGACACCGTCACACACACACACAAACACCGTGTCACAGACAGACAACATGCCACAGACAAACACTGTGTCACACAGACAGACAACAACTCAGAAACACACAAACACAGTGTCACATACACAGACAGACACAGTGTTTACAGACACCTCACACACAGAGACACCATGGCAAAGACACAGACACTGTCACACACACAGACAGACAGCGTTATCAAAGACACAGACAGACATCATGTCACAGACACCGTCAAACACACAGACACCGTGTCAAAGACAGACACCATGTCACAAACACAGACACCATGTCGCAGACAGACACTCTCACGCAGACACCATAACACACACACAGACAGACTCCCTTATATGCAGACACCATCTAATACACAGACACCAACACACACACGCAGACACTGTCACACACACGCAGACACCATCACATGCAGACACCCTCACATACAAGTCACACACAGGCATGTCACACACAGAGAGCCTCACACACAGACACAGTCACTCAAATATACAGATACCATCACATACAAACATTCTTGCACACAGACACTGTCACACACAAACAAACGTAATTATACACATACACTATCACACACAGATGCCATCCCACACACACATGAATAGGCAGAGAACAGTGCACAGACAGACACTGTCATATGCAGAGCAATATACACAGAAGGAGGCGCAGACCTCTCTACTCATTAAATGTATATCTGGAACTATGAATAACTACCAATATACTCACATAAAAGTGATAACACAGCCCGATCGATTCTAAGCCAGTATAGTATGGAGGGTATTACCGCCCCCCATGCTCGGTGAATCCCCAGAAGGAAATACTGGAAAACACTGTATAGTCAAAATCCAATTTATTAAAACATAACTTTGATGCCTCCCATAAACTGCCATCTACCAAAAGTCTACTGTTATCCAGTAACAGACTAGTGACCTCCAATACACTGACATCCACCAATAGTCCACTGTTATCCAGTTACAGACTAGTGGTTTCCTATAAACCATAACCTACTGTAACGGGCCATAGGCCATTACTCGGAAAACTTATGAACATACAAAACTAGGGACTCTCGTGAAATAACTTTCTGACTGTTTGAGTGGGTCTTTATGGTGCAATAAGAACTTTGGGTATTTGACGGAAGGGTTTTTTTGGTTTCAATGTTGAGCTCTACTGTCTGGATTGCGGGACTCAACGACACGTAGATGGAGATTCCCGGCATGGGGCTGGGGGAAGTGTTGACATCAGGTCGAACATGCCATCAACCAATTGGTCGAACAACCGACCCGTCGCAGCATCCCATTGGCCGGGGTCGAAGTCGAATATTCAAATCAGTTGATGAGTGGTGTCAACCCCTGGCCATTGTCCTCGGGATGTGTATTCCAGCCACTCACGCCGGAGAACTATTGTGTGCCACAGCCTACCCCTTTGTGATGTAATTTAATCATGTCTGGCCCTTTGTCGAAATGTTTATACCATATGTCATCACCATTGTGTGTCCTGTCTTGCAATATATCTGAATGTAGCTAAAATGTATAAAAACCCCAGTTGAATTGAATAAAGTGTGTCCGTGTGGAATAAGACGGCTCCGTGTGTCTTATTTGCCCGATGGTCTAGAGAGTCACGCTGCCTCCCATCCCTAATGGGCTGCAAGAGCTGTTCCTCCAAGAGTCCAGCTTGACCTCGACACAACCGCAATCACCAAGACGGCTGAGCTCCACTCCAAGTATTGACTGGGAGTAGCAGCATTCACTCGCTACGTCCCGTGGTACCCGGTAACTATTCCCGCTCAACTCCGTGCAGCCCGTCGAACTCCTTCCTCAGCCCTTCGCTTGTTCCCGAGTTCCGCTCGTGTACGAAGTGTCAAAGAGTTCTGTGTCGGCGAGTACCTCCAGTCTGTGGCCTCGACCCTTCGACGGGGTGTCTGAGATCTCTGTGTCGGTGAGCCCTTCGCACCCGGCACATCTGACATTGATCAGCCATCTCCAGGATAGAGCTTCCCAGTACAAGAGCCCAGGATAACCCATGTGTCTTGGGTTCCCGTTATACTGGTGGCAGCGGTGAGATTTTCTCTTCTGGGAATCCGGCTCGTGAAAACATGTTCTACAAGAACGCTGCCTTGCAAGAGTTGGTCGCCCAGAGAGGTCGCGATACGGATAGGCTCCAGCAGAAAGATTTAACTCAAGCACTACAAGAGATGGAGGAGGAAGATGCAGAGTTGGCCAGGCGCATGGCTCTCCCCGAGAAGCCTCACCTTGCTCATCCGGCTGGTCACACGGAGCTCCGGGGCTCGATCGACTGGCCATGTTCGATGACCCCGCCGCAACCAGAGATCCTCCAAAACCCTGGGGTTCGACCCCGACATGCTGTCATCGACGAGGACCCGGTTACTCAAATGGTTGCGAGTCGACTACCTTTGTATAGACCTAATCCTTCTGTCGAACTGGTGGACATGCTGCTAGAACAAGCTCAAGAATACTATCTACGCAGTTTGGCTAGTCAAAACCCGGGCCAGCCCTTCGACTCCCACAGCACCTCCAGAGCGAACCAGTACCGGAATATCTTGGTCGCATCACTCCTTTTCCATATTCGATGACACAACAGGGGACATTGACGGATTTCTTAAAGTTTTTGAGCTGTACATTACTGGAGATCGAACAGTACAAATGGACTGCAGTCCTCGCAGCTAAGCTCATGAGGCCTACCGGGCAGTTCCGGATCAGGATATTACAAATTACCCGGAAGTAAAGAAACAACTATTGGCGCAGTACGCTATCACCCCAGACACGTACCACAGGAAATTCAGGGACACCAAAAAACGTACCCAGGATACCTTTACCGGATGGGGCCACGTGCTAGAGCGCTCTGCCAGGAACTGGCTGCAGGGATGTGGGGCAAAAACTTTTGAGGACTGTTGCCAGCAGCTAGTCTTAGAACATTTTTTCCTGAATATTCCTGACCTCATCCGGGACTGGGTAAGGGAGCGCGACCCCAGCACCCTCAGTCAAGCGGCCCAGTTGGCCAACAAATTCAAGGACACTAGGAACCCATCTGCACCCATCAGCTCTGGGAGGAGGAGGACTTAGGACTGCCCCAACTGCCCCTGGAGTCTGGACCCCTGTCAAACCGAGGCCCATATTTGCCCCAAAGAAAACCCAATCCTGGACTGGTATGTTACAATTGCAACCAGAAAGGACACGGACAAGTGTACTGCCCCAGGGGACAGGGAATCCCAGCTAAATACCAAGCAACCCCTCAGTTTAACGTTGGGGCTCCCCCGCCCCGGCCACCCCCTCAGCAAGCCCATTATTTTACCAATGAGAGACCCTGGCCCACCTCCACAGCCATAAGTAACCCTAGCTGGCCTGAACCTGTGGAAGTAAGTGACCCTCCTGGCGTTCATTACAAATGAGGATATTACCATGATGTGGTCCTGGCCCAAGGAAACCGTCCAGACAATCAACAACACCATCTACAACCGGTCCAGCTCAATGGCCAACCAGCTACCGGTCTGCGGGACACCAGTGCCATCCTCACCTTGGTCCAACCCCGCTGTGTGTCCCCACGATGCAAAGTGAACCAGACAGTGGAAGTACGAGTAGCAGGAGGACGACGCTATCAGCTTCCCATGGCCCATGTAAAGCTCGACTGGGGCACCGGACCACAACCTCGAAACCATGGGAGTTATATCAGGACTACCCGCTGACTTTCTGTTGGGCAATGATTTGGGACAGATGCAGAGTTGTTTCGGCCCCACGGAAAAGCCAGAGGATTGCCACTCCATCACTCGAGCCAACGCCTGCGAACAGTTGGTAAGCCCTGCTCCGACCCTAGACCCCACAGTTTCCCCCGACCCAGATTCCTCCATTAGCTGGCTTCCCCCTCACGCATTCAAAACCGCTCTAGTTGAAGATCCCACTTTGGCAGAGTATCATAGGAAGCCAGAAACCAAGGAGACAGGTAGAGGGGGGTGGAGAAGTTCCTACAGAAAGATGGCCTGCTGTATAGGAGCACCCAGACTCATTGCCAGGGCCCCACCCAAGTAACCCGCACCCAACTGATAGTCCCTCTATCCTATAAAGAGGCCCTCCTGTCCCTAGCCCACTACATTCCCTTAGCAGGACATTTGGGGACTCGGCATACTGAGTACCATGTAACCCAAGCGTTCTTTCGGCCGGGTGTGTCCAAAGACGTCCTCCTCGTTTGCTGCACCCGCGACCTGTGTCAGCGGGTCGGGAAAAAGTGGGACCATTCTCCCGCCCCTCTTCAGCCCATGCCCCTGATAGGAGAACAGTTTCAGAGAGTGGCCATTGACATTGTAGGCCCCTTATCGTGCCCTAGTCGCACTGGTAAGAGGTACATTCTTACCATTGTAGACTTCTCCACTTGCTACCCAGAGGACGTGGCACTATCCAGCATCACAGAGGAAAGTGTTGCGCCCTGGTAAAAGTTTTCACTCGGGTGGGGTTCCCCAAGGAGGTATTATCCGATCAGGGCATGCAGTTCACCTCTGGGGACCCCTGATCATCCTTTGCAAGTACTGGGAGGGCAAGTGCGACTCAGAGGAAACCCTGGTAGTCACGTATGTTGTAGAACTCCGGGAGAAGTTAGAGGCCTTCATGGGATTGGCACATCAGAACTTGTCCCGAGCCCAAGCTAGGCAGAAAACTCAGTATGACCGGAGGGCTCACCCCAGGGAATTTCACATAGGGCAGCAAGTCGTAGCTCTGCACCCAGTGAAACAGAACAAGCCGTAAACAGCCTGGGAGGGGACCTACCGAGTTATATACTGCCAGGGAGTCACCACGTATGTGATTGCTCGGGGGAACAAACAGCAGGACCAACGGACCTGCCATGTAAACGCTCTGAAGTCCTATCAACCACAGGATGAAGTGGTAATGGGCATATGTACCCTGGGGGGCAACGACCCTGAAGAGCAGGATATTCCTGATCTCTTGGCTGACACCAAAGCCCAGGGCCCCCGCCAATCCCTTAACCTAGGATCCTACTTAGATGCGACCCAGCAAAACCAGATTACAGAAATAGTTAAGAAATGGCCCCAGCTGTTCTCTTCACTTCCTGGCCTAACCTAACCCCCTTAACACAGCACAGTGTGCACACCACAGGGTCAGAACCACTCCGCCAACTCATGTACAGAGTCCCCGAGTATCACGGTTCCCGTGACTCCTTGTCACTCTCTGTTGTGGCGCTCTTCCATTGGCGGAGCTGGATTGGCCCGCCCAGGGTGTCCCTTTATATACTGGGCCTATGGCACCTGTCAGGTGCCCTTTTGTGGTGTTCCTGCGCCATTGTTGCTGTGTTCCTGCGTTCCTGTGTACCGAATTGGCCCATCTGACTACTCTGCTGTTCCTGCTCCGTGATTGACCCGGCTCTGGCTGACGTTCCTGCTCTGTGATTGACCTGGTTCTGGCTGACGTTCCTGCTCCGTGGCCCAGCCTCACCATTCGCCCCAATAAATGCCAGACACTGATGGGGGAGGTTCAGTACCTAGGCCATCAGGTGGGGAGCAGACAGCAGTGACCAGAACCAGCCAAAATCGTAGCTATTTTAGAGTGGCCCACTCCCCGAACCAAGAGACAGGTCCTGGCCTTCCTAGGAACAGCGGTGTACTACAGAAAGTTTGTGCCCCAATACAGCATCCTGGCCAAACCCCTCACAGACTTAACCAAAAAGGCTCTATCCCATAATGTGGACTGGTCCCCGGCTTGTAAACAGGCATTTCAGGCTCTTAAGGGAGCCCTAGGTCTGTGATTGACCCGGTTCCGGCTGACGTTCCTGCTCCGTGATTGACCAGGCTCTGGCTGACGTTCCTGCTCCGTGATTGACCTGGTTCTGGCTGACGTTCCTGCTCCGTGATTGACCCGGCTCTGGCTGACATTCCTGCTCCGTGATTGACCCAGCTCTGGCTGACGTTCCTGCTCCGTGATTGCTTCCAGTGTTCCTGCGAGATTTGGATCTCTTGCCTGGAGACATTCTGAACTGTGCTTGTAGTGTTGCACTGACTGATCACGCTTCCTCTGCTGAGCTGTGGCCTCCGTTATTGAGCCTGTCTGTACACTTGCAGAGCTTGTTGCCTTCGTTACCGAGCCTGTCAGAGAATACCTGCTGAGCTGTTGCCTCCGTTACCGAGCCTGTCAGATACACTTGCTGTGCTTGTTTCCTCTTGTCTGTTTACACTTGCCAAGCTTGCTGCCTTCGATTCTGAGCCGTTTAACACTTGATGAGCTTGTTGCCTCTATCACCGAGCCTATCCGTTTACACTAGCAGAGCAATATCTCCAACTACAGTGCTCGCTTCCTTGCAGTCGTTGCACCGCGTGGTGCTATTGGGCAGACCGTTAGCTCTTGCAGTGTGTTGCTCCGTTTTGGCACCGGAAGGGTGTCTTGGCTCTGATCTCCTATTGCTCACAGTGTTGTACCATCATACCGCACCAGGAAGTGCGTTTGGCTCACATTATATTTGCTTGTGCAGTGTCTCCTCCGTTACCACACCTAAGGGGTGCTCTTGGCTCTGGTCCCATTTGCATATGCAGTGTCTCCTCCGTTACCGCACCTAAGGGGTGCTCCTGGCTCTGGGTCCATTGGCTCTTGCAGTGTCTCTTCCCCGTTATTGCACCCAAGGGATGACATTGGCTCTAGCTCCAGTCAGTCCTTGCTTAACTATTGGGCATATTACAATACAGCTATCTGGTAGTGATCCAGTTCAGTCGCACTGCTAGCGCTTGCCTACTGCACTACTACTGGGACTGTTTATATTCACCGGGCGTTGGCTAATCACCACAACAGAGACTGATTATTTGTATTGGGCATTAACCCTTTTACCTTCATTGATTCAGTTGAGTGCTATTTGCTCCTATTATATTGGGCCTGTACTACATTCATTACTTGCCTATACCTGTGATTACCTATTCTGGCCCCCAGGGGCACTGTTCCTTATTTTTACCTCAATAAAACTGTGTTTTATTTTTAACCTTGGTCTGAGTGTCGTAAAAACCGTAACACCGAGGCCGTGGAAAGAAGCATGCTGCAAGAACTGCAGGACATGCTAGCGATGGGAGTCATTGAGCCGTCCACCAGTCCTTGGGCCTCCCCGGTAGTCCTGGTGCCAAAGAAAGACGGAACCACCCGGTTCTGTGTGGACTACCGAAGGCTCAATGACGGGACAGTTATTGACTCATATCCCATGGCTAGAGCAGACGAGTTGCTAGACTGGCTTGCTGGAGCTAGCGTTGTCTCTACCCTCGACCTTAGCCGAGGGTACTAGCAAATTCCACTTGCCCCTGAGGTGGTAGCCAAGTCCACCTTCATCACCCCCTTTGGCCTCTACCAGTTTAAGGTGATGCTATTAGGGATGAAAAATGCACCAGCTACCTTCCAGCGGTTGGTGGACCATCTGTTGGCAGGGGCACAGGAGTTTGCCTGTGCATACCTGGATGACATAGCTACCTTAAGCGACTCCTGGAAAAAGCATCTCCTCCATGTCGAGGCTATTCTAGGAAGAACTGCCTGGCCCAGCCTCACCATTCGCCCCAATAAATGCCAGACACTGATGGGGGAGGTTCAGTACCTAGGCCATCAGGTGGGGAGCAGACAGCAGTGACCAAAATCGTAGCTATTTTAGAGTGGCCCACTCCCCGAACCAAGAGACAGGTCCTGGCCTTCCTAGGAACAGCGGTGTACTACAGAAAGTTTGTGCCCCAATACAGCATCCTGGCCAAACCCCTCACAGACTTAACCAAAAAGGCTCTACCCCATAATGTGGACTGGTCCCCGGCTTGTAAACAGGCATTTCAGGCTCTTAAGGGAGCCCTAGGTCAGGAACCGGTACTGGCTGCCCCGGATTTTAACAAAGGTATGTAGATTCCCAAAAAGAGAAGCTTTTTAAGTGCTTTGCTAATATTAGACCATACAGCAGTGTCAGAAAGGTAAAAAAGTATTTTCAAATGTAAGGTGCTGCCTGTCAAAATAGGATATCACAAGTCGCAATCCTAATCACATAACAGTAATCTAGAAGAAAGTTAACAGGCGCAACACTAACACTTGCACTATAAAGATATTCTGTTTCTTCAAATAGTAGTCCAAAATGATAGTACTATACAAATACCCAGATACAGACTATACTAATAATGGAATAATGTAGTTCCTAATGCTAAGCCACAGACACAACATAGAGTATGTAGGTCACAGCAGGAACCATAGAATCTTATGTGAGTCACAAAGTATACCCTTCACATATCCAATGTGGGTCATGAGAAACCTTGTGAACTCAACATAATACAACCTTTAAAAATATTTATTTATTGGAAAGAACAGGAAAAAAAGTTTAAAGTATTGTGGGATAAATGGTTAAAAACCACTTGCCTTACAATTCATATGGATATAAAACAAAAGCATGCTAAAAAAAAACCCAAATAAAACCATATAATATAGCATAATCAGCAAAAAAGACAAATACAATGTGTTAAATAATACCCACAGTGGGGAGATTGTCACGCTCTCACTCTACGCGTTTCGTGGCTTCCAAGCTATGCCACTTCCTCAGGAGCAATAAGTGTTACTGACCTTGGTTCTCTGGTATAAATATATCAGGTTCACGCCAAAAAACCAGACTGAATTCTGCGCATCCGTCCTGCAGAAGCTGAACAACATGTTAAACCAGATGTACTATCACTTCCATGTTCCACCCATGGAACGCAAGTGTCATGCACAGTTCCGTCAGTGCTGACACTCCGTGCGTGCTCCAATGTGCCGGGCGCACACAATGTGTCAAAATGCCCATGCTGTGTGTCCAGCTACACTCTTCAATTAGCTGGACATCTTGTCAAAGACTATTCCTTTGTGCATTGCACGAGCGACCCACAGACTAAGTCAGCATGACACACAATGCAACCCTCAAATGGAGCTCACTGCAAATATAAGTAGGCATATCAGTCCTGGTCATGGCTGGCCTGAAACATTATTTTTTTAATTAAAAGAAATACCTGAGATTTTCAATGGTCAGTTAAAACAAATAAATATAAAATATATAGTGTTCTGGAACAAGTTCCTTTATTTGTTATTTACCTCTCCCCTTTATTTAGTAACTGGTTGCCATGGCAACCTTCCTATTCTCATAACTGAGATGGGCCATTCCATCCCCCCGTCTTTTTCTAACAAGATAGGTTGTTCCTTTGTCGCTTCCTGTTATCCCTGCTAGGCATCTCCCTTGGCTTGTTTGTTTTTACTCTGTTGCCTCTGAGAGTTCACTTCTGACTTTACCTCTCCCTTGCAAAGCAATCCGTTTTTACCTTCCCCCAGAGAAGCACTCTCTCACACAATATGCCATCTGCAAATGCCTTTTATTTTTGTGACTTCTCCAATAAAAGTTAAGAAAATATCCAGGACTTTGTGTGCTTTCAGAGGGGATGAGTTAAGCTATCTGACCTTATTTCATATCCTCGCATGTGACCCTGAGGTTCCAGGATATATAGAAATGATAAAAGATAAAACCATTTATATGAAAACATAACAATAATAAAAAATATATTTATTAATAAATATATCTAATAAAAAATTATTTTTCTAAAAGATATAGAAAAATAAAATAGGGGAATAAATACTAAAAAATTCAGAGACATGAAGCTATATCAATTTCTGCATTCAATCCTCCGTGTCGGTGAGCCCTTCGAGTCTGTGCCCGGTACATCCGACATCGACCAGCCATCTTCAGGAGAGAACATCCCGGTACGACGGCCCAGGACAACCTGGCGTCTTGGGTTTCCGTTATACCTACCAATAGTCCACTGTTATCCAAATGCAGACTAGTGGTCTCCTATAAACTATAACCTACCAATAGTCCACTGTTATCCAAAAGCAGACTAGTGGCCTCCTATAAACTGTCACCCACCTATAGTCCACTGTTATCCAAATGCAGACTAGTGGCCTCCTATAAACTGTCACACACCAACAGTCCACTGTTATCTAAACAGAGACTAGCAGTCTCCTATAAACCATAACCCACCAATAGTCCACTGTTATCCAATCACAGACTAGTGGCCTCCTATAAACCATAACCTATCAATAGTCCACTGTTATCCAAACACAGACTACTGGTCTCCTATAAACTGTCACCCACCAATAGTCCACTGTTATCCAATCACAGACTAGTGGTCTCCTATAAACCATAACCCACCAACAGTCCACTGTTATCCAATCACAGACTAGTGGTCTCCTATAAGCTGCCATCCACCAATAGTCCATTGTTATCCAATCACAGACTAGTGGCCTCCTATAAACCATAACCCACCAACAGCCCACTGCTATCCAATCACAGATTAGTGGTCTCCTATAAACTGCCATCCACCAATAGTTCACTGTTATTCAATTACAGACTGGAGGCCTCCTATAAACCATAACCCATCAACAGTCCACTGTTATCCAATCACAGATTAGTGGTCTCCTATAAGCTGCCATCCACCAATAGTCCACTGTTATCCAATTACAGACTGGAGGCCCTCTATAAACCATAACCCACAAACAGTCCACTGTTATCCAATCACAGACTAGCAGGCCCCTATAAGCAGACATCCACCAATAATCCAGTGTTAGTCAATCACAGATTAGCAGGCCCTATAGGCTGCCATCCACCAATAACCCACTGTTATCCAATCACAGACTAGCAGGCCCTATAGGCTGCCATCCACAAACTGTCAAGTCTTTGTTTTCTGCTCCCTCAGATAAACAGTTGAAGGTATTTCTCTGTCTTTTCTGTATTTACATTAAAGTTTTTAACTTTTAGTAGTAAATTATTTGCCTTTGACTAGTGTTTTTATAACTGTTTTTTTTATTAGGCTTTCTGAAGAAACTACTGAATATATTTATCTGGTATTAAATGTTATCATTATTTTATGTTTGACTGGCACTCGCTGCAAATATTCTACTATTTTGTACGTGTGTCCCAAGGGCCATCATGGTGGGGACATGCAGCACAGGAGAGTGGATGTGCACATACGCACAAGGCAATCATTTGTAAAATGGGTGCCTTCTTACCTCAACACGCTGGTAAACAAATTTGGAGTGTGTAGCCTTGCTACATTCTATGGGCAACAAAAGCCAAAAGATGTGACAGGCTCTGAAAATGAACAAAAGCAATTTTGCCTGTTCTATGGCTAGTTATCTGGTATTTACCACGGTGAGGGGACTTACTCATCATTTTGGAACTGGACTGTCCTTTTGGGCGGGATTAGTCTAGTATGTATATGGAAATTTCTCATCTGTAATGGCACTAGAAAGCTAAAACGTGATGCTCTGAGAGGCGAGTAGCCGTAGAACAGACAATATGCATTAGTTCATGCTCAGAGCCTCTCACAGCCTTTTTGCTTGTTTTTGAAACACTTTTATGGTATCTCCCTAAGGGTAAAGGGTTATCCAGACTCTCAATGACTAGGGAAACCCTCTGCACATCACTGATGAGGCCCAAATGTACATCTGGTGTTAGCTGGTATTTCCAGTGCATTGGGCACTTGCCCATCATTTTGAAATTGAACCATCCTTTTGAGTAGAGTTAGTCTAATATGGATGTTCAAATTTCTCCTCTGAAATATAACTAGAGAGCTAAAATGTGGTGCTCTCGAGAGGTGACTAGCTGTAGAACAGGCAACATGACTTTGTTTATGCTCAGAGCCTCTCATGTCTTTTTGGCTTATATTTGAAACACTCTTACAGTCTCTCCCTAAGTGTAAAGGGTAATCCGGACGTGGACACCTCACTGACAAGGCTGAAATGTATGTCTTGGGTTAGTTGGTATTTTCAATGCCGAGGGGACTTGCTCATCATTTTGGAACTGGACCACCCTTTTGGGTGGGATTATTCTAATATGTATGTGTAAATTTCTTCTCTGTAATAGCACTAGAGAGCTAAAATGTGATGCTCTTGAACGGTGACCTCCTGTAGAACAGGCAATATGACTTTGTTTATGCTCAGACCCTCTCATATCCTTTTGGCTTGTTTTTACTCTCTCCTAAGAGTAAAGGGTAATCCAGATGTGAACCCCTTGCTCTCAGTTACAGAAAACAAAAAAAAGGAGAAGAAATAAACAAACTACATATAAAGGCACACCTAAGGTGTGTCTTTATAGGTAGTTTCTTAATTCCTTCTCATTATTTATATGTATATTTTTCCTTCTTGCTGTATCGGTTAATTACTACCTGGCACCTTCACTGATACATGCTGGTTTATTTTTCCTAAAATTAGATTGTGGTTTATTTCCCATTACCTTTTCTTGTACCCTTGAATGCAGTGCCTAGGGAAACCAGCTGCACCACACTGAGGAGGCCCAAACGTATGGGGTTATCTGGTATTTGCTGTGCAGAGGGGATGTTCCCATCATTTTGGAACTGGACCGCCCTTTTGGGTGGGATTAGTCTAATATTATGTGGAAATTTCTCCTCCGTAATGGCACTAGAAAGCTATAATGTGATGCTCTTGAGTGGTGACTAGCTGTAGAACAGGCAACATTCCTTTGTTCATGCTCAAAGCCTCTCACACCCTTTTGGCTTGCTTTTGAAACACTCTTATGGTCTCTCCCTAAGTGTAAAGGGTAACCCAGATATGGACACCTTTCTCTCAGTGCGTAGAAAAATCAGCTGCACCTCACTGATAAGGCTGAAATGTATGTCTGTTGTTAGCTGGGGTTTCCCATACAGAGGGGACTTGCCCATCATTTTAGAACTGGACAGCCTTTTTGGGTGGGATTAGTCTAATATGTATATGGCAATTTCTTCTCTGTAATGGCACTAGATAGCTAAAATGTGATGCTCTTGATAGGTGATTAGCCATAGACTAGGAAACATGCCTTTGTTCATGCTCAGAGCCTCTCACATCTGTTTGGCTTGTTTTTGAAAAACTCTTTGGGTCTCTCCCTAAGAGTAAATGGTAACCCACACATGGACTTCTTGCTCTCAATGCCTAGGGGCACCAGCTGCACCTCACTTAGTAGGCTGAAACATAGGTCTGGGGTTAGCTGGTATTTCCCTTGCAGAGGGCACTTACCCATCATTTTGGAATTGGACCATCCTTTTGGGAGGGATTAGTCTAATACGTATGTGTAAATTTATCCTCTGCAATGGCACAGAGAGATAAAATGTGATGCTCTTGAGAGGTGACTAGCTGTAGAACAGGCAGCATGTCTTTGTTTGTGCTCAGATGCTTACACATCCTTTTGGCTTGTATCTGAAACACTGTTAGGGTCTCCTCTAAGAGTAAAGGGTAATCCAGGCATTGATCCCTTGCTCTCAGTGCCTAGGGAATCCAGCTGCATCTCAATGAGCAGGCCCAAACAAGGCCCAAACTTACGCCTGGGGTTAGCTATTATATGTCGTGCAGAGGGGATTAATCTAATATTATGAGGAAATTTCTCTTCCGTAACGGCACTAGAAAGCTAAAATGTGATGCTCTTGAGTGGTGACTAGCTGTAGAACAGGCAACATGCCTTTGTTCATGCTCAAAGCCTCTCACACCCTTTTTGCTTGTTTTTGAAACACTTTTATGGTCTCTCCCTAAGGGTAAAGGGTTATCCAGACTCTCAATGACTAGGGAAACCCTCTGCACATCACTGATGAGGCCCAAATGTACATCTGGTGTTAGCTGGTATTTCCAGTGCATTGGGCACTTGCCATCATTTTGGAATTGAACCATCCTTTTGAGTAGAGTTAGTCTAATATGGATGTTCAAATTTCTCCTCTGAAATATAACTAGAGAGCTAAAATGTGGTGCTCTTGAGAGGTGACTAGCTGTAGAACAGGCAACATGACTTTTTTTATGCTCAGAGCCTCTCATGTCTTTTTGGCTTATATTTGAAACACTCTTACAGTCTCTCCCTAAGTGTAAAGGGTAATCCGGACGTGGACACCTCACTGACAAGGCTGAAATGTATGTCTTGGGTTAGTTGGTATTTTCAATGTCGAGGGGACTTGCTCATCATTTTGGAACTGGACCACCCTTTTGGGTGGGATTATTCTAATATGTATGTGTAAATTTCTTCTCTGTAATAGCACTAGAGAGCTAAAATGTGATGCTCTTGAACGGTGACCTCCTGTAGAACAGGCAATATGACTTTGTTTATGCTCAGACCCTCTCATATCCTTTTGGCTTGTTTTTACTCTCTCCTAAGAGTAAAGGGTAATCCAGATGTGAACCCCTTGCTCTCAGTTACAGAAAACAAAAAAAAGGAGAAGAAATAAACAAACTACATATAAAGGCACACCTAAGGTGTGTCTTTATAGGTAGTTTCTTAATTCCTTCTCATTATTTATATGTATATTTTTCCTTCTTGCTGTATCGGTTAATTACTACCTGGCACCTTCACTGATACATGCTGGTTTATTTTTCCTAAAATTAGATTGTGGTTTATTTCCCATTACCTTTTCTTGTACCCTTGAATGCAGTGCCTAGGGAAACCAGCTGCACCACACTGAGGAGGCCCAAACGTATGGGGTTATCTGGTATTTGCTGTGCAGAGGGGATGTTCCCATCATTTTGGAACTGGACCGCCCTTTTGGGTGGGATTAGTCTAATATTATGTGGCAATTTCTCCTCCGTAATGGCACTAGAAAGCTATAATGTGATGCTCTTGAGTGGTGACTACCTGTAGAACAGGCAACATGCCTTTGTTCATGCTCAAAGCCTCTCACACCCTTTTGGCTTGCTTTTGAAACACTCTTATGGTCTCTCCCTAAGTGTAAAGGGTAACCCAGATGTGGACACCTTTCTCTCAGTGCGTGGAAAAATCAGCTGCACCTCACTGATAAGGCTGAAATGTATGTCTGGGGTTAGCTGGTTTTTCCCATACAGAGGGGACTTGCCCATCATTTTAGAACTGGACAGCCTTTTTGAGTGGGATTAGTCTAATATGTATATGGCAATTTCTTCTCTGTAATGGCACTAGATAGCTAAAATGTGATGCTCTTGATAGGTGACTAGCCATAGACTAGGAAACATGCCTTTGTTCATGCTCAGAGCCTCTCACATCTGTTTGGCTTGTTTTTGAAAAACTCTTTGGGTCTCTCCCTAAGAGTAAATGGTAACCCACACATGGACTTCTTGCTCTCAATGCCTAGGGGCACCAGCTGCACCTCACTTAGTAGGCTGAAACATAGGTCTGGGGTTAGCTGGTATTTCCCTTGCAGAGGGCACTTACCCATCATTTTGGAATTGGACCATCCTTTTGGGAGGGATTAGTCTAATACGTATGTGTAAATTTATCCTCTGCAATGGCACAGAGAGCTAAAATGTGATGCTCTTGAGAGGTGACTAGCTGTAGAACAGGCAGCATGTCTTTGTTTGTGCTCAGATGCTCACACATCCTTTTGGATTGTATCTGAAACACTGTTAGGGTCTCTCCCTAAGAGTAAAGGGTAATCCAGACATTGAGATCTTGCTTGCAGTGCTTAGGGAAGCCAGCTGCACCTCATTGATGAGGCCCAAACAAGGAGGAACTGTATGTCTGGGGCTAGCTGGTACTTCCCATGCAGGGAAGACTTGCCCATCATTTTAAAACTGGACTGCCCTTTTGGATGGTATTAGTCTAATATGTATGTGGAAATTTATCCTCTGCAACAAAACTAAAGAGCCAAATTGTGATGCTCTTCAGCAGTAACTAGCCACAGAACAGTCAACATGCCTTTGTTTGTGCACAGAGCCACTCACATATTTTTGGCTTGTTTTTGATATAGTCTTAGGGTCCCTCCCTATGAGTAAATGGTATTCCAGACATGGGCCCCTTGCTCTCAGTGCCTAGGGAAACCAGCTGCACCTCACTGACGAGCCCAAAATGTACGTCTGAGGTTAGCTGGTAATTCCCGTGCAGAGGGGACTTGCCCATCATTTTGGGCGGGATTAGTCTAATATGTATGTGGAAATTTCTTCTCTGTAATGGCACTAGAGAGCTAAAATGTGATGCTCTTGAGCAGTGAGTAGCCGTAGAACAGGCAACATGCCTTTGTTCATGCTCAGAGCTTCTCATATCCTTTTGGATTGTTTTTGAAACACCCATAGGTTCTCTCCCTAAGAGTAAAGGGTAATCCAGACATTGATCCCTTGCTCTCAGTGCTTAGGGAATCCAGCTGCATCTCAATGAGCAGACCCCAATCAGGCCCAAACTCACGCCTGGGGTTAGCTATTACATGTTGTGCAGAGGGGATTTGCTACAATTTTGGAGAGGATTAATCTAATAAATATGTGGAAATTTCTCCTCTGCAACGGCATTAGAGAGCTAAACTGTGATTCTCTTGAGAGGTGAGTAGCTATAGAACAGGAAACATGCCTTTGTTAGTGCTCAGAGCCTCTCACATCCTTTTTGCTTGTTTCTGAAAAACACTTAGGGGTTCCTCCCTAAGAGTAAAGTGTAATCCAGATGTGAGCCCCTTGCTCTCACTGCCTTGGGAAACCAGCTGCACCTTTCTGAAGAGGCTGGTTAGCTGGTATTTCCCATGCAGAGGGGGACTTGCCCATCATTTTGGAACTGGGAAGCCCTTTTGGGCAGGATTACTCTAATATGTATGTAGAAATTTCTCCTCTGTAATGGCTAAAATGTGATGCTCTTGAGCTGTGACTTTATGTACAACAGGCAACATGCCTTTGTTCGTATTCAGAGCCTCTCACATCCTTTTGGATTGTTGTATTCTATGGACACAGAATTTTCTCTCTTCCCAAATATACTCTTATTTTATATATATATATATATATATATATATATATATATATATATATATCACAGAGCCACAGATACACTGCCTGATACATCACGTTGTTCCACTGTCAGGTAGTAGTCCTAGAACCACCCATACATTGTTTGATACCCCACCTTGTTCCACAGCCCACTGGCAGAAACCCCACCTTGTTCCACTGTCCACTGGTAGTCACAGTACAACAAATATACTGACTGACACCCCACCTTGTTCCACTGTCCACCTGTAGTGATAGAAACACCCAAACACGGTCTGCTTTCCCACCTTGTTTCACTGTCCACTGATAGTCACAGAACCGCACATGCACGGTCTGACACCCTAGCTTTGTTCCACTGTCAGTCACAGAACACCCATACACTGTCTGACAACCCAGCCTTGTTCTACAGTCCACTGGTAATCATAGACCCACAAATACACTGTCTGACACCCCACCACCTTGCTACAGACAGAAACACCCATACACAGTCCGATACCCCACACTGTTCCACTGTCCACTGGTAGTCACAGAACTACAAATACACTGTTTGACACACCTCTTTGTTCTACTGTCCACTGATAATCACAGAACCACACATACACTGCTTTATACCCCACCTTGTTCCACTGTCCACTGGTTGTCACAGACCCACCCACAGTGTCTTCTTTTCCAGGCTTGTTCCACTGTCCTCTCATAGTGGCAGAACCACACATACACTGTCTGACACCCCAGCCATGTTCCACTGTCCACTGGTAGCTGCAGAACCACACAAACGCTGTCTGACACCGCAGTCTTATTCAGCTGTCCCACTCCTAGTCATACACTCACACGTTCACTATCTGATACCATCGCACACAGACCTGCCACTCCTATAGAGTCTGCTACAGTCCGTTCCTAGTTGAGAATCGTTGACTAGTAGTTTTGAAGTGTAATATAATCCAACGGCAAAGTAAGCTGTTTCCTGCCTCTCTGATGGAACTAGCTTACTTGCTGTTGGACTCTATTACAGTGACTACAGGTACAGCGTCATAAGGTAGGAAGGAACTGAAATAAAGTGAGTGGAGGGCGACTCCAACTAATCACTATACCCTGGGGGATCCAAGCTTAACCTGTACATCTGAAGTTGTCTGTTTTTCTCTTGCTGACAGGATTTGCATCATATTTTACAGTTGAACTGTCTGAGAGTGGACCCAGTCTGATATGGACATGGATATTTCTTCTCAGCAATGGCACATGGGAGAGAAAAACGTGGTCTGAACAGTGACTGTAGGGCCACCACACCTTAGAGCAAAACACTTAATTGTGTTCGGTCTCGTTTGTTCATTACACTCTAGTCTCCCTGACTGGAAGGGCATCTAAGGCATGGGCCCTTGCTCTCCATGTGCCTAGAGGGAATAAGCTACACCACACCAACAAGGCCCCTATAGGCAGAAATGTATGTCTGGGTTTTTGCTGTTTCTCTCATGCAGAGAGGACTCGACTGACATTTCAGAGCCAAACTGTCTGTGGGCAGGACCAGTCTTATATGAATATGGAAATTTCTTCTCTGTATTGGCACATGGGAGAGGAAAATGTGACTTGAGCAGCACCTGAGAGGCCACCTTGCCTTAGAGTAAAAACACTGAATTTTATTCAGTCTTGGTGTGCGCTCATCACACTCTTTGTTTCTAACTCATTCATTGCAACAAGGGTATCCTAAGCATTGATTAGCAATGCAATGGTTGCCTCTCTAGTACTGAAAAAATTAATGAAGTAAAGCTAGCAGCAGGCAGGGAGAGGGAGCTGGGTGATAATCTGCAGGAAGTGAGGTAATACCAGTCAGGAAGAGGGGTAATACCAGAGAAGGTGAGGGGTACCAAGGAGCAGATGGAATGGTTTTATAACATGGAGGGAGTGAGGTGATAATGGGCAGGAAGGGAGTGTTTCTACTGGTAAATTACCAGTCGACAACAGAGCAAAGTCAACGTATCAAACAGTATAGGTTCACTTTCTAACAATTACATGGAGGGATGGGACCCACGCTTCTGCAGAGAAAGCTTTATGGAACGCATACAAGGCTTCGCTCTACATGATCACTCAAAGTAATCACAGCCTATATGGGAATTTTAGGATGAAATAGATCCCTCTGGTAATCTTTTCTGGTTTTCTTTCCGTTAAAAGAAGATTTTTGTGTACTTACTGATAAATCTTTTTCTCTCACTCCGTGTGGAACACATGAACAACGTGTTAAAGTCTCATCCTCCAAGAGGGCAGGGCACTTCCAAAAAAGGTCTCAGAGGTAGAGACGTTCTTTACACTTTACCTCTGCATGCTGACTTCAGTTTAACACAGAGCAAAGCCAAAATAAAGCAAAACAGAAGTGCAAGAAGAAAGGTAATCACCTGAACAGAGAAACCAAGAGGACCCCCACCTCGGAACTCAAAGATAAAAAAAACTCAAACACAGACCAGAATCTACAGAACTGAACAAGTTATAACATGAACCTCAGTTGTCAATGGACATCAAATAACAGGAAACCAACAAGTTGCGGATCACAGAAATTCAAGGACACCTATATAGGCACTAAAGGTTATGGTGGGGAAAAAAGTGAATGAAAACCCCTTCCACCTGAATTTGGTGGGTGGTAGATACAATGTTAAACAAAAATTTGACAAACCAGTCAAGCCATAAGACTTGCTTTTCCCACAGAAATCTCACAATTGCAAAGTTGTTACTACTGCAAGGGATTCGGGGTAGGCATATGCAAATAGGTTTAACAAGGAATCACCTTTTTGCCTCAGATTCCACTTTATACATGCATTCCTTAGAGTATGTGTATGCTGAGCAACAGCTTTAAGACACAACTCAGGAAGAGATGCAAAGCCAGTGAACTACTCATGGACGTATCTACCACCCACAAAATTCAAGTGGAAGGGTTTTTCATTCACTTTTTTCCCCACATAACCTTTTCAGTTTGTGCTCCACATGTGCACCAAGCCTCAATAACAAGCCAGTAAAACCAACCTCATGCTGATGAGTTGTATTACAACGAAACGGCCGTCCATGAGTGGTTCGCTGGCTTTGCATCTCTTCCTGAGTTGTGTCTTAAAGCTGTTGCTCAGCATACACATACTCTAAGGAATCCATGTTTAAAGTGGAATCTGAGGCAAAAAGGTGATTCCTTGTTAAACTTATTTGCATATGCCTATCCAGAATCCCTTGCAGTAGTAACAACACTGCAAATGTGAGAGTTCTATGGGAAAAGCAAGTCTTATGGCTTGACTGGTGTGTCAAATTTTTGTTTAACATTGTATCTACCACCCACTATGTATGTGTATGTATGTATGTATAAATATATATATAGTCCTGATGACATTAGAAGTAGTCAAAAAGAAAGAAGGAAGAAAAATGTCCTGGTTGATGTGAAAATCCAAAATATTCTTGGGCAGAAAACCCAGAAAATCACATTCCTGCTCCTGTCCATTAGAAGGGGCCAGACAAAAAGAAGGAAGAACAGTTCCCTACTTGATGTGAAAAGCCAGAACATCCTTAGGCAGAAAACCTAGGAGTTCGCAACACCACGGTCTGGGAGAAGAACCAGAAAGTGAGGTTTACAAGATAAAGCCTGAAGCTCTGCCACCCACAGAAAAGAAGCCAGAAGAAAGGCTGTCAAGCATCAGGATCCACAGAGAAAGTGAAGAAAGAGGTTCAAAAGGAGGCTTCTTAAGAACTCCATGGTCAAATCCCACAAGGGAACTAGAAACACAGGGCAGGCATAAGTCACCCCTTGGTTTGGACATCAGGAACCAAAGCAATACACTGTTAGAAACACCAAAAGCAACAGAAAATGGAAGGGTCTAGACAACGAGCCCCACATGGCACACCATTTGTAGAAGAGGGACCAAAACCTATGATAGGCCTTGGAAAAAAACAGCTTTCTAGTATGAAGCACAATAGAAATAACAGAGTAAAAAAAAAAAACCTTTTTCAAGATGTTGGCCTCAAGAGCCAAGCTGGCTTTTGAGTTCACAGTGAGAGCCAAAGGATCCTAGTGCTTGGTATGGTACTGAGGGACCTTGCTGTTCAGAAAAGATGTCATGTGGTCCACCATCAGGAGCCCTCATTGGCAGATGATTGAGGCAAAAACACTCTGATTGAGGTCCCAATTACCAGGATCCAGATGTTGGAGACTGTGAAAGACTGCCAACATATTTTCTACCTGAGCCAACACATCGGCCTCCATCCACAAGAGAATCCATCAGACTTTAGCCCAAGCTGTCAAGCTTCTGTTCCCTCCCTGGCAGAGGATGTATGCCACCATTGTCACATTGTAATCACTGAATCCACACTGGGGACCCAAGAAGGGGTCAGGACTAATGTCGCTGCACAGGACAAATCACCCAAAGCTCCAAAACAATGATGGTCAGAAGAGTCTACTTCCTGGTCCAAAGACCATGGGCCATCAGAGGGCTCAGAGTTGCTTCCCAGTCAAGCAGACTGGAGTGTGTGGCGATTACAACCCAGTCAGGAATAACAACTGGGCATCGCAGCTCCAGAAGGGATCACTGAAGGCACCAGAGAAGGTCCTCCCTTGTCTGAAGGGTCAGAAGCATGACACGAGACAGGCAAAACTGAGGAGGAGGGAGTCCCTGCCTCAGAGACCTTTTTATTATGTAAGTGCCCTGCTCTACCTGAGGAGACTTTAACCCATGGGTCTTGTGTTCCACATTGGATGAAATAAAAATATAGTTTTATTTGCTGTTTTGTGGGCCAGGAAGGGATTATAGCATAAAATCTGCCTTGGTTGCTTTAATAAAATTCTGACTTTCCTTCACATTTAGCTTTTGAGCTAAAACAATGTGGCACGTTCCTAAATACCAGTCTCCGGGGAGCTACGTTTTACAGATGGTAACTAAAAGCACTTCCTGCTCCTGGCCTTGTCTCTCACCTTGAGCTCAGGGGACACGCCACGAGGCCAGCGCACAGCTTGCTGGGTAATGATGCTGACCAACTGGAAGATACTGTGTGTGTAGAATGGAGGAGTCCCAACTAGAAGCTCATACACAATACACCCAAGGGCCCAGAGATCGGATCGGTGGTCATATGGGCGCTCAAGAACCAGCTCTGGAGACATATACAGTGGTGTCCCCTTTATAGAACGAACCATGAGAGTGTCCAAACTGAGCTCCCGAGCAAACCTGGGACAAAGACATTGAAAGAGACAGTAAGAACCAGTCATAGATCTATTCTTCTGTTCAGCTGGTGTTTCTAAGCCTGAGATAATTTATATTTGTGTGTTTATGCGTGTGTGTGTCTGCGGGTATGTCTGTGGTGTGTATATATGTATAAATATAATATATATATATGTGATGTTGTCAGGCAGTGGGTTATGGTGTGTGTGTGTGTGTGTATATATATATATATATATATATATATATATATATATATATATATATATATATAATAGGATTTTAGTCTTACCTGTTAAATCCTTTTCACTTAGTCCATGCAGGTCACTGGTACTTCTGGGAGGCGATTCACCCCTTTAATAGGCAGGAACAATTATGCAAATGATTGCAGTGGGCGAAGCCTCCCCTCTTACTTAAGCCACCTTCAGGCCAGAGCCACTAGATTTGATTTGAGACCCTAAAACTGACCCCAGGTAAGCAAGAAGAAAGACTCCTGTGAGCATGCCCCAAAGGTCTCCCACTGAATGCCACAGGAGAGCCAGGTCTGGTCCCTTGAAATGGTGGGAGACCAGTGACCTGTATGGACTAAGTGAAAAGGATTTAACAGGTAAGACTAAAATCCTATTTTCACTGTCGTCCAATACAGGTCACTGGTACTTCTGGGATGTACAAACATTGAGCTGATCCTGAGGTGGGAAGAAAGCAAGGACCAGAACAAGGCCCAAGACATAAAAACTGCTATGAACCAGTTAATTACATAGCCCAAACTGTAAGTGTCAACGGACACCAATCAAGGGAACATTCCCTGAACTAACACAGCACACGGAACTAGAGCCAACTGGGCTCAACAGTAAGGAAGCACTAAGGATCACAGAGTGGAAGACCTACACAGGCAAGACTGCCTCCAGGACTTTCCTTCCGAAACTGGCATCAGCCGAGGCCAGCACATCAACACGGTAGTGCTTTGAAAAAGTGTGCACAGAGGACCAAGTAGCCGCTCTGCACAGTTGATCAGCAGAAGCCTGATTCTTGTAGGCCCAAGAGGCCCCAATAGATCTGGTGGAATGGGCAGTCACCCGGAAGGGAACATGCTTATTCCGCAACTTATAGGCTTCACGGATAGTAGCCTTAATCCAAGAGGCAATGGTAACTTTGGAAGCCGGTCTCCCTGCCCTAGGCCCCTCAGGAATGACGAATAGAGCGTCAGACTTCCTGATAGACTCGGTGCGATGCACATAAAACTTGAGGCAACGCACCACATCCAACAAATGGAGATCTCTTTCCTTGTCAGATGAAGGATTAGGGCAGAAAGAGGGAACCACAATCTCCTGATTGATGTGAAACTCAGACACAACCTTTGGTAAGAATTCCTTGGTAGTGCGAAGCACAGCCTTATCCTTGTGGAACACCAGGTAAGGAGGTTTACAAGACAGAGCCTGTAACTCTGCTACCCGGCGAACTGAAACAATAGCCAAAAGGAATGCCATCTTCCAAGTCAAGAGACGTAAAGGAATGGAAGCCAAGGATTCAAACGGTGGTCGCTGGAGAACTCCCAGCACCAAATTGAGGTCCCACTGGGGAGAAGGACTCTTGAAGGCAGGTCGAACATGAGTCACACCTTGGAAGAAAACTTTCACATCAGGAAGGATAGCGATCCTTTCCTGAAAAAACACAGACAAGGCAGAAGTCTGAACTTTGAGGGAACTCAGACTGAGCCCCTTATCAACACCGTCCTGCAAGAAGGCCAGGACAGTGGGAAGATGAAACTCAATGGATAATTTCTTATCAGAGCACCATGCCACAAAAGTTGACCATATGCGATGATAGATCTTGGAAGACACAGGCTTACGAGCACTGAGCATGGTCGACACCACAGAAGGAGAAAATCCTTTCTTTGCTAGAATCGAGGATTCAACCGCCATGCCATCAAATGGAGAGAGTGAACATCCTCCTTCTACAGATATCCCTGAAGAAGTAGGTCCGGACGGGCAGGAAGTGGGAACGGATCCGCCACTGACATGGCCATCAACTCCGGATACCAGGACTGGCGAGGCCAGTTTGGAGCGATCAGGATAACAAGACAACGCTCCCGTTTCAGTTTCTGGATGACTCTGATCAATAGAAGAAGAGGAGGAAAGATGTAAGCCAGAGAAAAATCCCAAGGGATCGACAAGGCATCCACTGCTAGAGCAAGTGAGTCCCTCCGCCGGGAGCAAAACACCGGAACCTTCCTGTTGTGTCTGGAGGCCATCAGGTCCACCTCCGGCATCCCCCACCTCTGAGTGAGCAAGAGAAACACCTCTGGACGAAGAGCCCATTCTCTGCTGTCGACGGTATGACGACTGAGGAAGTCTGCCATGACGTTGTCCACTCCTGGTATGTGAACTGCAGAGATGACAGGCACGTGATCTTCTGCCCAAGACAAAATATCCTTGACCTCCAACCAGGCGGTGCCGCTTCTTGTGCCGCCTTGCCTGTTGATGTAAGCCACCGCAGTTGCGTTGTCGGATTCCACTCTGATCGGAAGACCGGTCAATTGAGATTCCCAGTGTCTCAGGGCAAGCCGGATGGCACGTAGTTCCAGAACATTGATGGAGAGCAGAGATTCCTCCAGACCCCATTTCCCCTGAGCACTGAAGCGACCCAACACAGCACCCCAGCCCCGAAGGCTGGCATCCGTCGTGATCGTGGTCCAACAAGGAACTTGAAAGGATCTCCCTTTCAGGAGATGGGAGAGATCCAACCACCAGAGCAGACTCAATTCCACATGAGGAGGTAGAGAGACTGACAGATGCTGATGATCTGGATGATTCTTGCACATCTGGATCACAAATCTCTGACGTTCCCTGGAGTGGGCCATTGCAAAAGGAACCGCTTCGATCGTGGAAATGAACTTCCCCACCAGGGAAGACAACTTCGTTACCGGCACTAAGTCCAGTTCCAGAATCCCCGCCACTCTGATAGCTATCTGATGAGCCACATCCTCCGGCAGGAACACCATGCATTGGCGAGTGTCGAACAGGAGACCCAGGAACAGAAGCCTCTGAGATAGGACCAAGTCCGACTTGTCCATATTCAGGATCCAGCCATGACGGGTCAGAGTGTGGATACACTTCTGCAATTGCTGGTGAAGAAGCTCTGCTGAAGAAGCTTTGATGAGGAGATCGTCCATGTAGGGAGTCACCCGGACCCCGTCCTGATGAAGCACCGCTATCAGGGAGCCCAACACTCTCTGGAAGACCTGAGGAGCTGATGTCAGTCCAAAGGGGAGAGCAGAAAACTGAAAGTGTCCCCTGTGGCAGACAATCCTGAGGTACCGCCTGCTCTGTGGATGAATACGGATGTGAAGATAAGCATCCTGAAGGTCCAGGGAGGCAAGGAACTCCCCTGGAGACATCGCTGCAATCACAGAGCGCAGGGACTCCTGGCGGAAGTGGGAAGTCACCACATAGGCATTGAGATCTTTGAGATCCAAAATAGGACGAGCCCCTCCGTCCTTTTTGGCCACCACAAACAGGTTGGAATAAAATCCTGAACCTGTGTCCTCCTGAGGAACCACTTCCAGAACCTCTTTGTCCAAGAGATCCTGAATAGCGTCGTCGAACAGACGTCTTTTTGTGGGTTCCTGAGAAGGACGAGTAAAATGGAACCGAAAAGGAGGAAGGGAGGAGAAAGGGATCCTGTATCCCTCCGACACCACCTGAAGAACCCATGGGTCCGCCACTGACTCCTCCCAAGTCCGGCGAAAGATGCGGAGACGACCCCCTACAGCCGGATGCGGACCTGGGTTCGGCGAGTCATGCCGAAGCAGTCTTGGAGGTCTTGGCCTTGGGGGCAACTTTGGGCTTCCAGGACTGTTTGGGCTTGGAGGAGGAGCGCGTAGCGGGAGGACCCGTCTGGGCCGAGGAGCGTGTCTCAGTCTGAAAGGAACGAAAGGACCGATTGCGTTTGGCTGGAAACTTTTTCTTAAAGACTGAGGGTAGAAGAGTACTTTTACCGCCAGTAGCCTCACTGATCATTTCTTCGAGTTCAGACCCAAATAGCAAATTCCCCTGAAAGGGCAAGGAAAGCAAGGCTTTCTTAGAGGCCGTATCAGCAGACCAAATTTTCAAGCAAAGGGCACGCCTAGCCACCACAGAAGCAGTGGAGGCCCTCGCCATCATGCGCACAGCATCAAAGGCAGCGTCAGCAACATAATTCTGAGCTTCAGTGATATTAGCAAGAAGCTGCAACTGTTCAGATACTGGTGCATCCTGGCAACCGCTTCAGTCAGTCGTTCAGTCCAGGCCGCAATGGCTCTATTACCCCATGCCACTGCAAAGGTTGGACGCATGGCAGTGCCAATGGAGGCAAAAATAGACTTAAGAGAAAGCTCTAGCTTTTTATCCGTCCAATCCTGCAGGGCAGAGGCATCAGAGACAGCCAAGGCGGTAGATTTGGATAGCCTGGAGACAGGAGCATCCACCTTGGGGGGATGAACCCATTTTGCCAGGTCAGTCTCAGGAAAAGGGTACAGTTTAGCAAACTTTTTAGAGACAGAGGAGGATCTATCAGGATTCTTCCATGCCTCTAGACGGGCAAGAGTAGGGTTAGTTGGAAAACAAACAACAGGCTTAGATGGTTTCTTTTGAAAAACGTCAGTAGGATCATAAGTGGATTCCTGAGTCAGAGGAAGGTTGAGCGTATTCAGAACAGCTCTAATCAGACCCTCAGCCGAAACTTGAGGGTCACATTCATAAGGGTCCCCAATGGACCTGTTAGACTCAATAACAGTGCGTTCCTCAGCATCAGAATCCTGCAAGAGTTCTTCTTCAGAAGAATCAGACACATCAGGAGCACCCTGTGGCTTAGGCAGGGAGGTCCTGATTGTAGCGGGGGTCTGCCAGACCTGGAGAGCCCCCTGTACCTGAGAGGGAAAGAGTTGAAGAGTGGATCTGAGATCCCTAGTGGCAGCTTTAAACTCCCTCACCCAAGATGGCTCAATAGCATGGCTGGGAAGCCCAGGGTTGCTATCTTGACCAGTGCAGTTAGGGCATAGATCCCCCACAGTATCACTAGATAGCCCAGTGTGACAAGAGGAGCAAAACACCATGGGGGGGGCAGACCCCCCATCCTCCTTAGACTTGGGTCTAGCCCCTAGCTCCAGTGAAGTAGACATGCTCACAGCGCCAATATACCCCACTTTAAACTATATCACCCAGTAATAGTGTGGAAGATTCAAGTTTCACCCCAGAAATTCCTAATAACGGACTTATCTGGCCAGCGAAGGGTTAATCTGTTGAGGGGAGAGAAGGCTTGGTCCCTGCGTAGTGTACTCGCTGAGGAAGAGCTCCACAAAATGGCGGCTGTCAGTATAGCCAATCAGAAACGAGCGCGAACCGGGCGCTCATGGGAAATGTAGTGTTCCCCATACAAGTACCCCAACCAGTGCCCGAAGCCCCCCTGAACACCCCACACTAATAAAACACACACCGGATGATAGAGCAGGAGCCTAGCATGAAAATTAGCCCTCTCTGGAGTTGCTGTGACAAGCGGTTCCAGAGATATGTCCCAGACTGTGAAATCTCATAGAGAGTAAAGGAGCCATAGCGTCTAAGCGGGAAAAGCCGCGCTTAAAGGCGCGGAACACCATTTTTAATAAAGTTTACTAAAACATTAAAAAGTGCCCAAACATACATAAAACACATAAAGAAATACTATTCAAGGCTCCAAACCCAGAGAAAACCACAGAAACTGCATTAAATACAATAAATGCAAATAAAAACACCCTATGAGTGCTGGAGTGCAAAGCAAACTCCCAAATACAAGCCCAGCAAAGGGACACTGTGGGGACAAGTGGACCTTCAGCACTCAATGGGTGGCTCACCTTTCCTGCAAGGACTTCTGTCTTCAGGTGACCATGATGAAGTGGGAATAGACCAGAGGAAAATTCCCCAGTAGGGAAGCTGCTTAACCCAAGCTGTTCCCTCTTCAGGGCATAAGGTCCACAGAACATCCCTGGAAGCTGCACCAGCCACTTTAAAGAGGGCAATTCACAGCCATGGTCACCCTCCTAATGGTGGTATTCCATATTTGAATAAAAAAAATAACAAACTACTAAGATGATTGCATAGATGTTCTCTACCTGGTGTGCACAGCACCCAGGAACAAATCAAATCTAGTGGCTCTGGCCTGAAGGTGGCTTAAGTAAGAGGGGAGGCTCCGCCCACTGCAATCATTTGCATAATTGTTCCTGCCTATTAAAGGGGCGAATCGCCTCCCAGAAGTACCAGTGACCTGTATTGGACGACAGTGAAATATATATATATATGATGTTGTCAGGCAGTGCATTGTGGTGTGTATATATGTATAAATATAATATATATATGTGATGTTGTCAGGCAGTTGGTTATGGTGTGTTTATATAAATATACATTATATATATGTGATGTCAGGCAGTGCATTGTGGTGTGTATATATGATGTTGTCAGGCAGTGAGTTGTGGTGTATATATGTGTGATGTTGTCAGGCAGTGAGTTGTGGTGTGTATATACAGTTGTAAGAAAAAGTATTCAACCCCCATTGCAAATCAGGTTTATTGTCAAAATTTACAGACTTCATCTGTTTGCAATGAACAAAACAAACAAAAGTAATTGAAATAACTCAACACAACAAATTATTCAACTGGTTTCCCCAAATTCAGCTAAAAATGCAATTTATAATGACTTCTCCAGTCTCAAAATTATTCAACCCCTTCATGGCAAGCATCTCTAGTACTTAGTAGAGCACCCTTTTGCAGTTATGACCTGCTGCAAATGGCATAGCCAGACACCAGTTTCTGGTAGTGTTCATGAGGAATCTTAGCCCTTTCCTCATAAGCAATGGTCTCCAGTTCAGTAATATTCTTGGGTTTGCATGCTACAACCTGTGGCAGAAGCAAGAAGGGACCGTGTCGCCTTCCTCCATCGTTCCCAGGGTTTCTCCCTCTCGATGCTGAACTGGCACCGTCAGATGCACCAGTGGAGCCAATGGACGGACTTGCTGTCGACTCACAGAGTAGTCGAATCCTCGGTGACGTTGACTCTGCGTAGAAGGATGAGTGTCGAGGAGGGTTCGACGAGACTACTGCCTCGTCGATGAGTCGCAGGCTGGAACTCCGGGCAGTAGAGAGTGAGGCCTCTACTCCCGATCGAAGGGTAACTGGAAAAGTGTGGCAGGACTAGCTGTTTGTCTAGCAGGTTCGAGCACAATGCAAGCTCAAGTCGAATGTTCACTGGAAGCACAGGAAGGAGAAGAAGGAGTCCACGTCACCACCTGTCAGCATACGAAGTTGGATCACAGGAATCTGGCAGCAGGCTGTCGAACGATACAGGATACTCAGCTTGAATAGGCATCAGAGTGGATACTTCATACCAAACAGCAATACAAGACTCCAGGACTCCTTGTTCACTCAGAATAGGACTGACTTTATTGGAACAAACCACACCTATTTATACACAAACCTTACATTGAAATACATGGGCAACCAGATACAATAGGTGAGTCAGAAAGATAATATAATCACAACATACAAGACAAAGGACCAACAGCAAATGGTCAAAGCAATTACAATGGCAAAGACATGATTACATTGCTAATATAAAAGGGTTGATGAACTCAGGCAATGGACCCAAAGACTTGAGGGGCTTGAATGAATTAACACACTCGGCAGGGGGTCTCAATACAGTCTCACACTGGCTTGAGTGGCTAGAATACACATTGGAAGTACTTTGCCCAAACTCAAATAATTAACCCTTAACTGCCCATTCCCTTGGAAGCAAGCCAGCAGTATATGGTTGTTAGTCTTTTTGGCCTAGAAATGTCCACAGTTCTTTGTATAATGGGCTGATAAGCCTGATGCCCAGAAAAGGGCTCCAGTAACGGTGTAGGATCTGTTACACAACCGCCTTCTTCAAATCCCACCAGAGATTTTCTATGGTGTATACGTCAGGTGACTGTGATGGTCAATGTAGAATCTTCCAGGACTTCTTCTGTGACCAAGCCTTGGTGGAATTTGAGGTATGCTTGGGATCATTGTCCTGTTGTAAGGCCCAATGGCACCCAAGCTTCAGCTTCCTCTCAGATGGCATGATGTTTTCTCCTATGATTTCATGATACTTTAATGAATCCATCTTGCCTTCCACACACTGCAAGTGTCCAGTCCTGAGGATGCAAAGCAGCACCAGAGCATCACCGAGCCATCACCATGCTTAACTGTAGGCAGAGTGTTCTTTTCAGCGTGTGCTTCATTATTCTTCCTCCAGACATACCGCTGATCCATCAGGCTGAAAATTTCCAGTTTTGTTTCATCGCTCCACAGAACAGAATCCCAGAACTTTTTGGCTTATTTATATGATTTTGTGCATATTGGAGCCAACTTTTCTTCTGCTTTTGGGTCAGTAGTGGTGTACTTCTTGGAGTTCTTGCATGGAAACCTTCTGCGTTTAGTATGCGCCTTACTGTGCTCACTGAAACCTCAGTGCCTGCTGTCACCAAGTCTTGCTGCAGGTCTTTTGCAGTCACAAGGGTTTTTCTCAACCTGCCTTCTCAGAAATCTGGTTGAAGCTGTTGATAGCTTCCTTTTTCTACTCCATCCAGGTAGCGTAACCATGTGTTCCTTTGACTTTGAACTTCGCTATCTTTTTGTATCCTGTTCCTTGTTTGTGAAGGGCGATGATCTCTTCTCTTAACTTTCTGGACCATTCTTTTGACTTAGCCATATTTCTAACATGCAGTCAAAGATGACACTCAACAAAACCCTGACCAGTTCAGGTATTTCATGTGTTCCAGATCAAGCACACCTGGTGCAACTAATGAAGCCCTTGATCAGGTTGCTTGAGACATCTGTTTTGCATATTTGTGCTGTTGTGAGGGATTCTGTTCAGGGAGCTGAATCGTTTTGAGCCTGGAGAAGTCATGATAAGTTGCGTTTTCAGTTGAATTTGGGGAAACCACTTGAAGAATTTGTGGTGTTGAGCTATTTCAATTGGTTTTGTTTGACCTGTTTATTGCAAACAGCTTAAAGTCTGTAAATTTTGACAAACCTGATTTGCAATGAGGGTTGAATAATTTTGATTACAACTGTATATGTGATGTTGTCAGGCAGTGAGTTGTACTGTATATATATATATATATATATATATATATATATATATATATATATATATATATATATATATATATATATATATATAAACATTTGCAAGGTAGGTGGAGGCACTCACTCTTCAAGAATTAAATTGCCCAGGTGCATAGTCCTCAAATGTGTAATTGTATAAAGATAGAGAAGGAGGCAGCACCAGTGGGACTACGTATAATATTTATTTAGGACAACATGGAGCAAAAAAATAGGTCAACGTTTCGGTCCCTATGCAGGACCTTTATCTTGACCTATTTTTTGCTCCATGTAGTCCCACCTCCTCCTTCTCTATCTTTATATATATATATATTACACATATATATATATATATATATATATATATATATATATATATATATATATATACACATATATATTCAACAAAACTCACTGCCTGACAACATCACATAAATATGTGTATATATATATATATATATATATATATACACATATTTATGTGATGTTGTCAGGCAGTGAGTTTTGTTGAATATATATATATGTGTATATATATATATATATATATATATATATATATATATATATATATATATATATATATACAGAAAGTTAAAGTGGGCACTCCAAAACAGTTACTTCTTTCCAAGCTTACTCTAACGTGCCTCGGTGCTCCTTAAAGAGATATACACGTAGTCCATAGTTTGCAATAAACTAATGTCAAGGAGCACTCAAGAGGTCTTATCTCACCTACAGTCTATACACCTTATGCACACTACAAGTCTGTTTTCACATCCCTCTCCTGTCTAAAACTAATGGCTGTAAGCTACATATTGAGCTCTTCAGCTGCACTCAAAATTCCATGAGCCTCTCACCTACAGCCTATATGCAGTTTGCACACTACAAGTCTGTTCTCACACCTCTCCCTCATCTAAAAATAATGGATGTAAGTTATATATTAAATTACCACAGTCAATGCGATCTGATTTTACTGCCCATTGACTGTGCTCACTCAATATATAACTTAAATACATTACTTTTACACGGGAGACACCAATGGCACCACAGCTTTGGGACATAAAGATATATGATATGAAAAGCAAAGGGAATAAGAAGAAAAAACCCTCAGCTAACCAAAAAAGGAACCCAATAAAATGAGGCACACCTTTTTTGGTGTGCCTCATTTTATTGGGTTCCTTTTTTGGTTACCTTAGGGTTTTTTCTTCTTATTCCCTTTGCTTTTCATATCATATATATTTGTTTAGTTTAACCCTGAGAGCACCCAGACTATTTAAGTTTCTAATTCAAGTATTTGTTATATAATCTGTGCATGCTTCATTGCTTTTGTGGTTGGGACACAAAGAGACAGTCAGTGGAACAGCAACAAACAGAGAGCGACAGCGAGGTAACACTCTACCCACGTCTGTGTCTTCAATGTATGCTCCTTGCACTCCAGCCAAATTTCCCTCCTTTCCAGGCTATTTTTCATAATTTTTTTGTGGTTTTTGAAGCCCTGCCCCCCCCCACTCTCGATTAGGAACTGCCCCTTTTCTGACGCAAATCGTGTCATACATCTCCCCTAACGGAACCAGGCAGTCCACATTGAAAAGTTCCCGGGTATGCGAATTACAAGGAAATGGGAACACAGACTATAAAGGGACCTGTGAAAAGCAGTAGGCAGCAGTGAAACAAAACACACTGTCAGTTACAATGACAAACAGAGGGAAAGAGTGTCATGGAATGACACACAGAAACAGGGGGACAAAGGTATGGAAAGACAGAAGAAGAAAGATATGGAAAAAAAAATACAAATAAAAATTTCACACCTACAAAGAGAGACGGGGGGAACTAATGAATAACACTTTTTACTACATGAAGGAAACAGTGATAATCAGGGGAGCACAGCTGCTGTGTAATATTTCACTATACAATACTAGTGTGTGTTTATGTGCATGACACGCAGTTATATAATGGCCCAGCGTCTTTCCCCATACAGAACTGAACTGTGCTTTGAGTGCCTTAGCAGTATTAAACACATTCATTTACACTGGTTTGGGGATTTAATTCCCACAGGCAATGCCGTGCCCCTTTTGCTAGTGTGTATAATGGTTGTCAGACAGTGAGTTGTGGTGTGTATGTATATATGAGTAATATTTGCAGATGAAGTGGTCAGCCAAGGAAACTTAGTGCAGCAGATGAAAGACACATGCGTACTTGCCTTCACAATCGGAAGATATCCAGCAGTTCCATCAGAACTGGCAGAAAACAGAGGGACCCTGGTGCACCCATCTACTGTCTGGAGGAGTCTGGTCAGAAGTGGTCTTCACGGAAGACTTGGAATCCCCTTATCCTACGCCTCTCTTTCTGCAGTGGGAATCATTTTACTCCACTCCTGTATATCCTCAGAAGGAATTCCCTTACCCCACTCCTGTCTTCCCACAGTGGGAATCCCCTTACTCTACTTCTGACTCCTTGCAGTGGGAATCACCATATTCTACTACTGTCTCCACTCACTCAGTGGGAACCCCTTATCCTAATCCTGCCTCTCGGCTGTGGGAATACCCTTTTCCTACTCCTGTCTCCTCTCAATGGGGATCCCCTTATTCTACTCCTGTCTCCTCTCAATGGGGATCCCCTTATTCTACTCCGGTCTCCCCTCAGTGGGAATCCCCTTATTCTACTCCTGTCTCCCCTCAGTGGGAATCCCCTTATTCTACTCCTGTCTCCTCTCAATGGGGATCCCCTTATTCTACTCCGGTCTCCCCTCAGTGGGAATCCCCTTATTCTACTCCTGTCTCCCCACAGTGGGAATCCCCTTATTCTACTCCTGTCTCCTCTCAATGGGGATCCACTTATTCTACTCCGGTCTCCCCACAGTGGGAATCCCCTTATTCTACTCCTGTCTCCCCACCGTGGGAATCCCCTTATTCTACTCCTGTCTCCCCACAGTGGGAATCCCCTTATTCTACTCCTGTCTACCCACAGTGGGGATCCCCTTATTCTACTCCTGTCTCCTCTCAATAGGGATCCCCTTATTCTACTCCTGTCTCCTCTCAATGGGGATCCCATTATTCTACTCCTGTCTCCCCTCAGTGGGAATCTCCTTATTCTACTCCTGTCTCCGCTCAGTGGGAATCCCCTTATTCTACTCCTGTCTCCCCTCAGTGAGAATCCCCTTATTCTACTCCTGTCTACCCACAGTTGGAATCCCCTTATTCTACTCCTGTCTCCCCACAGTGGGAATCCCCTTATTCTACTCCTGTCTCCCCACAGTGGGAATCCCCTTATTCTACTCCTGTCTACCCACAGTTGGAATCCCCTTATTCTACTCCTGTCTCCCCACAGTGGGAATCCCATTATTCTATTCCTGTATCACGGTCCCCGTGATTCCCTGTCAATCTCTGTGATGATACCTGTGCATTGGAGGAGGCTGATTGGCCCACCCAGGATGTTCCTTTATATACTGGGTCTATGGCACCTGTCAGATGCCCTTTCGTGGTGTTCCTGATCATGCGCATGTGTTGCTGTGTTCCTGCGTTCCTGTGTACTGACCCGGCTCGTCTGACCATTCTGCTGTTCCTGTTCGTAATTGACCCGGTTCCGGCTGACGTTCCTGCTCCGTGATTGACCCAGCTCTGGCTGACGTTCTTGCTCCGTGATTGACCCGGCTCTGGCTGACGTTCCTGCTCGTGATTGACCCGGTTCCGGCTGACGTTCCTACTCCGTGATTGACCCGGCTCTGGCTGACGTTCCTGCTCCGTGATTGACCCGGCTCTGGCTGACGTTCCTGCTCCGTGATTGACCCGGCTCTGGCTGTTGTTCCTGCTCCATGATTGACCAGGCTCTGGCTGACGCTCCTGCTCCATGATTGTTTCCTGTGTTCCCGTGAGATCTCGGTCGCCTACCGGCGACATTCTGAACTGTGCTGATAGTATCGCTCTGACTAATCACTTCTCTGCAAGCTGAGCTGTTGCCTCCGTTCCTAAGCCTGTCTGCTTGGGTCTTGCTGAGCTGTTGCCTCCGTTACCGAACCTGTCAGATACCCTTGCTGTGCTGGTTGCCTCCGATATTGAGCCTGTATCTGTACACTTGCCAAGCCTGTTGTTCCATCCGAGCCATTTAACACTTACTGAGCCTGTGCCTTATTGACCGAGCCTATCCGTTAAACACTAGCAGAGCAGTTTCCATTCCGGTGCTCGTTCAGTTCCGTTGTTGCACCGCCTGGTGCTAGTGGGCATTCTGTCAGCTCTTGCAGTGTGTTGCTCCGTGACGGCACCGGAAGGGTGTCTTGGCTTTAGTCTCCAAGTGCTCACTGTGTTACGCTATCTATCGCACTACCAGTGCGTTGGCTCTCAGATCGCTTGTGCAGTGTTTCTCTGTTGTGGCACCCAAGGGGTGTTCTTGGCTCTGGTCCCGATGGCACACGCAGGGTTTCTTCCATTGAGAGAACTAAGGGCATTCCAGGTTCTGGTCCCATTAGCTCCAGCAGTGGCTTTCCTCCGTTATATCACCTTCCTTTGCACTAAGAGACTGATAATACCTGCTGGGCGTTGGCTAATTACCATCACAGATACTGATCAGTTGCACTAAGCATTAAACCCTGTTCCTAAATTTATTCTGATCATTACTGTTTGCTCCTACATATTTGGGCCTGTATTTCTGTCATTACCTGTTTATACCTGTCCTGGCCCCCAGGGGTGCTGTTCTTTAATTTTATTTCAATAAAACTGTGTTTTTGCTTTTAACCTTTGTCTGAGTGTCAGAAAACCGTAACATCCTGTCTCCCCACAGGGGGATCCCCTTATTCTACTCCTGTCTCCTCTCAATAGGGATCCCCTTATTCTACTCCTGTCTCCCCTCAGTGGGAATCCCCTTATTCTACTCCTGTCTCCCCACAGTGGGGATCCCCTTATTCTACTCTTGTCTCCCCTCAGTGGGAATCCCCTTATTCTACTCCTGTCTCCCCTCAGTGGGAATCCCCTTATTCTACTCCGGTCTCCCCACAGTGGGAATCCCCTTATTCTACTCCTGTCTCCCCTCAGTGGGAATCCCCTTATTCTACTCCTGTCTCCTCTCAGTGGGGATTCCCTTATTCTACTCCTGTCTCCCCACAGTGGGAATCCCCTTATTCTACTCCTGTCTCCCCTCAGTTGGAATCCCCTTATTCTACTCCTGTCTCCCCACAGTGGGGATCCCCTTATTCTACTCCTGTCTCCCCACAGTGGGGATCCCCTTATTCTACTCCTGTCTCCCCACAGTGGGAATCCCCTTATTCTACTCCTGTCTCCCCTCAGTGGGAATCCCCTTATTCTACTCCTGTCTCCCCTCAGTAGGAATCCCCTTATTCTACTCCTGTCTCCCCTCAGTGGGAATCCCCTTATTCTACTCCTGTCTCCCCTCAGTGGGAATCCCCTTATTCTACTCCGGTCTCCCCACAGTGGGAATCCCCTTATTCTACTCCTGTCTCCCCTCAGTGGGAATCCCCTTATTCTACTCCTGTCTCCTCTCAGTGGGGATTCCCTTATTCTACTCCTGTCTCCCCACAGTGGGAATCCCCTTATTCTACTCCTGTCTCCCCACAGTGGGGATCCCCTTATTCTACTCCTGTCTCCCCACAGTGGGAATCCCCTTATTCTACTCCTGTCTCCTCTCAATGGGGATCCCCTTATTCTACTCCTGTCTCCCCTCAGTTGGAATCCCCTTATTCTACTCCTGTCTCCCCACAGTGGGGATCCCCTTATTCTACTCCTGTCTCCCCACAGTGGGAATCCCCTTATTCTACTCCTGTCTCCCCACAGTGGGAATCCCCTTATTCTACTCCTGTCTCCCCACAGTGGGAATCCCCTTATTCTACTCCTGTCTCCCCACAGTGGGAATCCCCTTGTTCTACTCCTGTCTCCCCTCAGTTGGAATTCCCTTATTCTACTCCTGTCTCCCCACAGTGGGGATCCCCTTATTCTACTCCTGTCTCCCCACAGTGGGAATCCCCTTATTCTACTCCTGTCTCCCCACAGTGGGAATCCCCTTATTCTACTCCTGTCTCCCCTCAGTTGGAATCCCCTTATTCTACTCCTGTCTCCCCACAGTGGGGATCCCCTTATTCTACTCCTGTCTCCCCACAGTGGGGATCCCCTTATTCTACTCCTGTCTCCCCACAGTGGGAATCCCCTTATTCTACTCCTGTCTCCCCACAGTGGGAATCCCCTTATTCTACTCCTGTCTCCCCTCAGTGGGAATCCCCTTATTCTACTCCTGTCTCCTCTCAATGGGGATTCCCTTATTCTACTCCTGTCTCCCCACAGTGGGAATCCCCTTATTCTACTCCTGTCTCCCCACAGTGGGAATCCCCTTATTCTACTCCTGTCTCCCCACAGTGGGAATCCCCTTATTCTACTCCTGTCTCCCCTCAGTGGGAATCCCCTTATTCTACTCCTGTCTCCTCTCAATGGGGATCTCCTTATTCTACTCCTGTCTCCCCACAGTGGGAATAGCCTTATTCTACTCCTGTCTCCCCTCAGTGGGAATCCCCTTATTCTACTCCTGTCTCCCCACCGTGGGAATCCCCTTATTCTACTCCTGTCTCCCCTCAGTGGGAATCCCCTTATTCTACTCCTGTCTCCCCACAGTGGGGATCCCCTTATTCTACTCCTGTCTCCCCACAGTGGGAATCCCCTTATTCTACTCCTGTCTCCCCACAGTGGGAATCCCCTTATTCTACTCCTGTCTCCCCTCAGTGGGAATCCCCTTATTCTACTCCTGTCTCCCCTCAGTGGGAATCCCCTTATTCTACTCCTGTCTCCCCTCAGTGGGGATCCCCTTATTCTACTCCTGTCTCCTCTCAATGGGGATCTCCTTATTCTACTCCTGTCTCCCCACAGTGGGAATCCCCTTATTCTACTCCTGTCTCCCCTCAGTGGGAATCCCCTTATTCTACTCCTGTCTCCCCACAGTGAGAATCCCCTTATTCTACTCCTGTCTCCCCACAGTGGGAATACCATATGATGCTATTTCTGCACTACATGTTTTTTGCTGGAGCCTTTAACCATAAGAATCAATAAACAGCAGCTTGGGACTGGTGCATATTAAAATTTATTTTTTTAACACGCTATTTACAAATCATTCAAAGGAAATGGCAATGCTCATTCACAGTACTCCTACCACCCACTACATCGAGATGCCTCCATGTTCTCATACCACCCACTGTACTGGGATCCCTCCATTTTCTCTTACCA
The DNA here is from genome assembly GCA_037306005.1 of Rhinophrynus dorsalis. Taxonomy (NCBI): domain Eukaryota; kingdom Metazoa; phylum Chordata; class Amphibia; order Anura; family Rhinophrynidae; genus Rhinophrynus; species Rhinophrynus dorsalis. The sequence goes on along the minus strand of CM074725.1, from coordinate 570,747 downwards.
CTGGCTGTACCAGGAGCTCTCCATGTTCTCGTACCACCCACTGCACCGGGATCCCTCTATGTTATCTTACCACCAACTGCACCAGTATCCCTCCATGATCTCATACCACCCACTGTACTGGGGTCCCTCCATGTTCTCATACCACCCACTGCACCGGGATCTCTCCATGTTCTCTTACCACCCACTGCACCGGGATCCCTCCATGTTCTCTTACCACCCACTGCACCGGGATCCCTCCATGTTCTCTTATCACCCACTGCACCGGGATCCCTCCATGTTCTCATACCACCCACTGCACCGGGATCCCTCCATTTTCTCTTACCACCCACTGCACCGGGATCCCTCCATGTTCTCTTATCACCCACAGCACCAGGATCCCTCAATGTTCTCTTACCACTGGCTGTACCAGGAGCTCTCCATGTTCTCGTACCACCCACTGCACCAGGATTCCTCCATGTTCTCCTACCAACTGCTGTACCAAGATCGCTCCATGTTCTCTTATCACCCACTGCACCGGGATCCCTCCATGTTCTCTTACCACTGGCTGTACCAGGAGCTCTCCATGTTCTCGTACCACCCACTGCACTGGGATCCCTCCATGTTCTCTTACCACCCACTGCACCAGTATCCCTCCATGTTCTCATACCACCCACTGTACTGGGATCCCCCCATGCTCTCTTGCCACCCACTGCATCGGGATCCCTCCATGTTCTCTTATCACCCACTGCACCAGGATCCCTCCGTGTTCTCATACCACCCACTGCACCAGGATCCCTCCATGTTCTCCTACCAACTCCTGTACCAAGATCCCTCAATGTTCTCCTACCACCCACTGTACTGGGATCCCTCCATGTTCTCTTACCACCCACTGCACCAGGATTCCTCCATGTTCTCTTACCACAGGCTGTACCAGGAGCTCTCCATGTTCTCATACCACCTACTGTACTGGGATCCCTCCATGTTCTCCTAACAACTGCTGTACAAAGATCCCTCCATTTTCTTCTACCACCCATGTATTGGCCTCCCTCCATGTTCTCCTACTACCCGCTGTATCGCATCCCTCCATGTTCTTCTACCATGTTCTATACCAGGATTCCTCCATGTTCTCATGCCACCCATTGTATCAGGATCCCTCCATGTTCTCCTATCAACTTCTATACTAGGATTCCTCCATGTTCTCCTACCACCCGCTCTGTCTGTATTCTATCATGTTATCCTACCACCCGCTGAACCAGGATCCCATCACGTTCTCCTATCACCAGCTCTACTAGGATCCCATCATGTTCCCCCACTACCCTCTGTACTGGAATACGTCCATTGTACTGGGATCCCTCAATGCTCTCCAGTCACCCACTGCACTGAGATCCCTCCATGTTCTCCCATCACCCACTGTACCAGGATGCCTGCATGTTCTTCTATCACCCACTGTACCAGGAACCCTCCATGTCCTCCCATCACCCGTTGTATCGGGATCCCGCCATGTTCTCATACCACCCACTGTACTGGGATCCCTCCATGGTCTCATACCACTCACTGTACTGGGATCCCTCCATTTTCTCATACCACCCACTGTACTGAGTACCCTCCATGTTCCCCATCACCCACTGTACTGGGATCCCTCAATGTTCTCCAGTCACCCACTGCACTGAAATCCCTCCATGTTCTCCCATCCCCTACTGTACTAGAATGCCTGCATGTTCTTCTATTATCCACTGTTCCGGGTACCCTCCATGTTCTCCCATCACCCGCTGTACTAGGATCCCTCTGTGTTCTCTTATCACCCACTGAAAGTTCCATAGTGACAGATTGAGCTGTAGGATACAGAAGCTGAGAGACAGACTAGGTTTCCAGACAGACAGAGTGACAAATTAAGAGACACCTAGACAGCTCTCACACTCACCCAAAGTCACAGAGTTTCACGGTTCCATCTTTACCAAGCAAAATGTTCTGCGGTTTCATGTCTCTGTGCAATATCCTGTGAGAGTGCAAATAATAGAGAGCAGAGACAAGCTGGGCCGAGACAGCTCTCACCTAGAGAAAGACCAACAGTATCTGGAGTGAGAGGAAGTACAAGCTAAATAGGACATCTCTAACCTACAGAGAGATCTACAGTATCTTGAGTGAGAGCAAGTACAAGCTAAATAGGACATCTCTAACCTACAGAGAGAGCTACAGTATCTTGAGTGAGAGCATGTACAAGCTAAATAGGACAGCTCTCACCTAGAGAAAGACCAACAGTATCTGGAGTGAGAGGAAGTACAAGCTAAATAGGACACCTCTAACCTTCAGGGAGATCTACAGTATCTGGAGTGAGAGGACGTACAAGCTAAACAGGACATCTCTAACCTACACAGAGACCAACAGTATCTGGAGTGAGAGGAAGTACAAGCTAAATAGGACATCTCTAACCTACGCAGAGATCTAGAGTATCTGGAGTGAGAGGAAATACAAGCTAAATAGGACACCTCTAACCTTCAGGGAGATCTACAGTATCTGGAGTGAGAGGGAGTACAAGTTAAATAGGACATATCTAACCTACAGAGAGATCTACAGTATCTGGAGTGAGAGGAAATACAAGCTAAATAGGACATCTCTAACCTACAGAGACCAACAGTATCTGGAGTGAGAGGAAATACAAGCTAAATAGGACATCTCTAACCTACAGAGACATCTACAGTATCTGGAGTGAGAGGGAGTACAAGTTAAATAGGACATCTCTAACCTACAGAGAGATCTACAGTATCTGGAGTGAGAGGAAATACAAGCTAAATAGGACATCTCTAACATACAGAGACCAACAGTATCTGGAGTGAGAGGAAATACAAGCTAAATAGGACAATTCTAACCTACAGAGACATCTACAGTATCTGGAGTGAGAGGGAGTACAAGTTAAATAGGACATCTCTAACCTACAGAGAGATCTACAGAATCTGGAATGAGCGATGATTCAAACTGCATAGGAGTTCTCTCAGCTAGAGAGAAAAGTAAAACAAAACAGAAGGAGCCCAATAATATCATATCATCTAAACCAATTAAGGAATATATATAACAGAAGTACAGACATTGGACTCACATGTATTGCTGGCCAGAGACAGAATATTCTCGTTCCCCTGACAAACAAGCCATCAGAGATAACCACCTGTCTCCATTCGGGAACCCCAGATGCTGGAACCAATAAGCTGCTCTACACTCCCAGAATACCAGTTTAACAGATAACAACATTTATTAAAACCAGATAGAAGTGTAATTAATAATAGAAATTTAATCTTACCAGTTAAATCCTTTTCTCTTAGTCCATATAGCTTACAGGTACCATGGGGAGGTGAAAGCTCCTCCCAGTAGACTGGAACAATTCTTCAAAGAAGTGCAGGGATGGAGCCTCCCTCTTCCTCCATAGCAGGCTACCTAGCCACTCCCCTCTCCAGTTAGATTTGTGACACTAAACCTGCTGAGCTAGATAGCGTGAAGAGGAGGAAAACTCCTGTGAGCATGGACCCAATGGGACTCCCATGTCCAGCCACAGGAAAACAAGCATGGTCCTTTACTGGGTGGGAGACCTGTAAGCTATATGGATTAAGAGAAAAGGATTTAACAGGTAAGACTAAATAAATCCGAGAGTGCACATTTTTCTCCAATATATTGTATTTATATGTGGCACCTGGTATTTTTACAAAGATTTAGCGTGAGTGCTTGTCCTTTGGATATTATATATATATATATATATATATATATATATGAACAGGGCATTTTCCCTTTAATATTTGGAGATTTTTAGTAGCAACCGTTATAAGTATTGTTTCGTTTAATCATATGCAGGATCCAACCATGTTGGAGGAGGATCTGAGCACATTCCTGGTCTTGGAGGTCCAGAAGATCCCTGGACGGTGCCTTGAGGAGAAGTTCGTCCATGTAAGGTGTCACCTGAATCGTCTTGGTGTGCAGGAAGGCAATCAAAGCACCCAGAACTCGACCGAACACCTGAGGAGCTGTTGTAAGCCCAAAGGGGAGAGCAGTTAACTGGAAATGGCCCAGTTCGCAGGCAAACCTGAGGTATTGTTGACTCTCCAAATGCACAGGGATGTGCAGATACATATCCTGACAATCCAGGGATGCTAGAAATTCTCTCGGACACATTGCTGCAATGACTGAGAGCAAGGACTCCATCTTCCGTGTTTTGACCACAAACTTGTTGAGAGCCTTGAGGTCCAGGATAGAGCAGCAGCAAACATCCTTCTTGAAAACGACAAAGAGATTGGAAAAAAAGCCTGAACCTCTCTCCTGTTGGGTCTGGTGCCAGAACTCCCTTGTCCAAGAGAGACTGGGCCTCCCCGTTGAAAAGTCTGAGATTTTCCTGTTCCTGAGGGTAACGAGAAGGAAAGAACCTGAAGGGGGGTTAATGATTTGAAGGGAATCCTGTAACCTTCAGAAACCACCTGTAACACCCTCTGATCTGCACCAGAGCCTGTCTAAACAGTCAAAAAGTGATGCAGGCGACCCCCCACTGGATGTGGACCAGGGTTTGGAGAATAATGCAGAAGAAGGTTTGGTGGGCTTGGGTTTGGTGGAGGTGTGTTTCGACCTCCACTGCTGTTTGGGCTTGGGGTTGGAAAGCGAGGCCTGAGGCGCTGCTGGATTCCCCCTAAACATTTTGCTGTGTTTGGGATGAAAAAGACGATGTCTCTTCGCCAGTGACCTCACTAATGAGATTCTTCAGTTCAGGGCCAAAAGACAAAAAGAGAGTTACCCTGAAAGGGAAGAGAAATCAGTGATTTCTTAGAGATCAAGTCTGCAGACCAAATCTTCAGCCACAGCATATGCCTAGCAGTCACAGAAAAGGCAGATGCTTTTGCTTCAAGCCGAACAGCTTCAAAGAGAACATCCGTAACATAGTGCCGAGCCTCAAAAATGTTGGCCAAAAGGGTGCACCTTTGTGGACAGCAACAGTAAGCTGTTCAGTCCAAACAGCAATGGTCCTATTGACCCATGCAGAAGCCAAAGTCTGTCTCATGGACACACCAATAGCAGTGAAATTAGCTTTAAAAACAGCTTCAAGTTTTGTCTGTCAAGTCCTTAAGAGCTGAAGCATCCACAACTGCTAAGGAAGTGGACTTAGAATGTCTGGAAATGGGAGAATCAACCTGAAGAGGAGTAGCACATTGATTCAAGGCAGCTTCAGAAAAGAGATACAATTTAGAGAATCTCTTAGACAGAGTCAGGCGCCTGTCAAGAGTCTTCCACTCATCCAGGATAATCTGATCCAGAGTGGGATTTGGCAGAAAAACAGCGCAGAATTTCTTGCACCTTTGGAAGACTTCAGAAGGAACCTGTGGCTCTACAGGAGTAGAAGGAATATTCAAAGAGGTTAACACTTCTTTAATGAGACCCTCAGCACAGGGTTCAGGGTCAGCTTCAAAGGGGTTCCCATAAAATTGTGAAGAAGCCTTTTCAGAACACACACCATCCTCAGATTCCTCATCTGAATCATCCAGAAAAATCAGGAATGCCGGGGGCTGTAGGGGCCACAAACCTGAAGGAAGTGGGGGGGTTTCCAGGACTGAAGAACCCCCTGAATAGAAAGAGAAATCTGTGCCATAGAGAACTTTAAGTCTTTGACCCAAAGTGGCTCTTGGTTGCGGCTGGAAGGCCCTAGCGGAGACGCAGGGGCCACAGAGCATGATGGGCATAAATGCCCAGAATATCCCATAGGAAGCCCTGACTGACATGAGGAACAATACGTGAGGGGGGTCTGAGACGCCCTGAGTCCTTAGTCTTAGGCCTAGCCCCATGTCCAAGTAGATCTGTCATTCTCAAAGGAAAAAAGTGTCAATACAGTAAAGGAAGACCCAAATACTGTCACCCAGATTAAAGATTTCACCCCAGAAAGTCAAAAATCCACTTATCTGGTGAGTGAAGGGTTAACCTCAGGAGGAGAGCTGAAGAGACCAAGCCTTGTGTATTATACTCGTGTAGAGAGGAAACAAAATGGCGACAGCACAGGGAGCCAATCAGGAAATGGCCCATGAAACGTGCGTTTATGGGAAATGTAGTTTTCCCGATACAGAGTACCAAAAGCAGAGCCGAATCACCCGGAGCCCCCAAGACACTGAGGATATCCACAGGATAGTTAGAGAAGGGGAGACAAGAAGATTGAGCCATCTCTCAACTCGGTATACAGAGCGGTTACAGAGATATGTCACAAAAAGTCTGCACACATAGAGATCAATGGTACATTGCTGTTATGCAGTAAAGCGCACCTCTCATATTTTACAAATAGAATAATAAGTGTTCAAAAAGAGTAAAAACACATGCATAACACAAAGAAACAAAATATATAAAAGAAGAGTAAGAATGAAGTCCCTCAACTGACCAAGAGTGGGAGGGAAGGGAGGAATTACCACATAACAGTCAAATGCACCAAAAATTCCCAAAACAGCAGCTAATAATACCCAATATGAGTGCAGGAGTTATAGAGAACTTCAAAGAGACCCTTGTGCGGAAGGGAACTGTGGGACAGTGGACCATGGCACTCAAAGGGTAGCTCACCTTTCCTGCAGGTCTTCTTACTTTAGATTGCCATTGAATTGGAAGAAGCCTCAGAGAGACTCCCTCTGGATGGGTTGCATGGTTTTCTCCCAGGGCTGAAAGGGTCCACAAGCAGCTCCTGTAAACTAGGCAATCCACCAAGGGGAGCCAGTAATGGTAATCCGCCTAATGGGGAATTTGGACACTCCATATCCAAGTAAAAATAATAAAATAACTAAAACTAAACAGAACTGTTCACAACCTTCCTATCAAAACAAGGAACAAATCTTAACTGGAGGGGAGTGGTTGGGTAGCCTGCTATGGAGGAGGAGGAGGATCCAGCAATTCTTTGAAGAATTGTTCCAACCTACTGGGAGGAGCTGTCGCCTCTGCATGGTATCTGAGCTATACTGGACAACAGAGAAAAGATGGCCCTTTAAGCATTTCCCATCTAACCACTCCTCTTTATTAAAGACTATGACGTATTAAAGGGGAATGGAGGAAATGTTCCGGTGCTTTTGGGCCCACACCCTCTTACTGCAAGTGATCTCTGTTTGAAGTAACGCCATATAATTATGAGGATATTAGATACTGTAGTATTTTACGCATAATGTTTAGCTGCTTTTAATTTAAACAAGGAGATTTTTTTAAACATTAGGAGCCTTTAATTTAAAGTTGATATAAAGATTGCAATATAAATTAGACAGGACTCACTTAAAATGGGATCCCTTGGCAAGGTATGCACTCAACGGTACTTAAGGAACTTAGTTCAGTAATAGATCATTATACTTAATATTTATTTATTCACTTTCATCAAGCATAGTGCCCTGTGATTGGAGGAAAGCTTATGTAGTTCCATTGTTTAAAAAGGGAGCAAGATCCAAACCAGGAAATTATAGACCCGTGAGCTTGACTTCCATAATGGGTAAGATACTAGAAGGGTTACTGACACTACTCAGAATTATGTGAAGACAAACAATATTATTAGCAGTAATCAGCATGTTTTCATGAAGAATAGATCTTGTCAGACTAATTACTTGCATTTTATGAAAGAGTAAGTAGTAATTTGTACAGGGGAATTGCTGTAGATGTAGTATACTTGGATTTTGCAAAAGCCTTTGACACAGTACCTTACAACAGGTTACTGCATAAATTAAAAGGTTTCGGTTTGGGTGGTGTTATCCGTTAATGGATAAATGATAGATGGCAGAGAGGTGTTGTAAATGGAACCTTTTCAAATTGGTCTAAAGTTATAAGTAGGGTGCCACAGGGTTCAGTCCTAGGCCCAATGCTTTTTAATTTGTTCATTAATGATGTAGACATGGGAATAGAAAGTAGCATCTCAATCTTTGCTGATGACAGTAAGCTATGTAAGGAAATACATACAGAGCTGGATATTTTTTCTCTGCAGAAGGACTTAGATAAACTGAGTAAATGGGCAGAAAAGTGGCAGATGACATTTAATGTAGATAAATGTAAGGTTATGCATTTGGGCTGTAGAAACAAAATTGCTACATATACTCTAAATGGGAAACAACTTGGGGAATCCTCATTAGAGAAAAATTTAGGAGTACTGATAGACAACAGACTTCACATCAGTGCGCAGAGTCACTCAGCTGCTGCAAGAGCAAAAAAGGGTACTAGCCTGCATAAAAAAAGAGGTGTAGATGCACAGGATGTACAATTTTGGGCGCCAGTTCATAAAAAAGACACTACTGAACTGGAAAAAGTACAGAGACATGCAACAAAACTGATAAAGGGATTGGAGGATCTGAGTTATAAAGAGAGACTAGCCAAACTGGGTTTGTTTACATTAGAGAAGAGACGTCTAAGGGGTGATATGATTACCATTTACAAATACATTCAAGGTCAATACAAAGAACTAGCCAATGAATTGTTTACACAAAGAGCTGAGCTAAGAACAAGAGGTCATCCATTAAGACTAAAGGAAAGGATCTTTCGACTAAAATAAAGGTAGGGATTCTTTATAGTAACGGAGGTAAAGCTATGGAATTCTTTGCCTCGAGATGTTGTACTTGCAGATAATGCAACTGCTTTCAAAAAAGTAATGGATGCCTTTCTAGAACAGAGCAATATTGAAAATGATGACAGATGGCTACAAAGCAGACAGGATGTTAACCCAGGGAACTATCTGACTGCCATTTGGAGTCAGGAAGGAATTTTTTTTACCCACTTGGGGCTAAACTAGAAACTGCTCCAGAGGGCTTTTTTTTTTTTTTTTTTTGCCTTCTTCTAGATAAACAGTGTTTTTTTGGCATGGGCTGGACTTGAAATACACGTCTTTTTTCAGCCTCATCAGCTACAGTTGATATAAAAAGTCTACACACCCCTGTTAAAATGCCAGGTTCTTGTGATGTTAAAGAATAAGACAAAGATAAATCATGTCAGAACTTTTTCCACCTTTAATGTGACCTATAACGTGAACAATTCAATTGCAAAAACAAACTGAAATCGCTGAGGGGGAAAAATAAAAAACTCACAATAACCTGGTTGAATAGGTGTGCACACCCTTAAACGAATACTTTGTTGAAGCACCTTTTGATTTTATTACAGCAATCAATCTTTTTGGGTAGGAGTTTATTAGCATGGCACATCTTGACATGGCAATATTTGCCCACTCTTCTTTGCAAAAGCACTCCAAATCTGTCAGATTGCGAGGACATTATCACGGTGCCCATGATTGCTGTCTTCTGCTGTCAGTCAGGTGTGTTACTCTCCATTGGCTGCCTGTCTATTGTCCGCCCAGTATAGCCTATATAGACTGGGCTGAGGCAACCTTTGGTTGCCCTTTCGTGGTGTCTCTATGTCAGCAGTCACCTGCCTTGTACCTGTATCCTTGGGCCTGTTTCTCTCTGCTACCAGTATCAGCGTGTCTCCAGCAGTCAGTGCCTCTCCTGCGTGGTTCCTGCCTCCGTTCCAGATCCGGTTGAATTGCCGTTCCTGCTTCCGTTCCTGATCCCGTGCTGCCGTTGTTCCTGCTCCGTTCCTGACCTGGTTGGCGGTCCCATTGTGCCGGTAGTCGTCCTGGCTTGTCTGCTGTTCCTGCTGCTGAATCCTGACTGTCATCGTCTGAATGCTGGGTCGCCTGGGCAACATTCCGATCACTGGTTTACTCCACATTCACCGGTTCCTGATCCCGCTAGTATAGAACCTGTTGGGTGATACGAATATCCAGTACGCGGTAGTGGTTTACTCCACATTCACCGGTTGCTGATTCCGCTAGTATAGAACCGGTTGGGCGCCATTGTTGTCCAGTACGCGGTACTGGTTTACTCCACTTTCACTGGTTGCTAATCTCGGTAGTATAGAGCCGGTTGGACGTTACTGTTGTCCAGTACGCGGTACTGGTTTACTCCACATTCACCGGTTGCTGATCCTGCTAATATAGAACAGGCTGGACGTTACTGTTGACCAGTACGTGGTACTGGTTTACTCCACTTTCACCGGTTGCTAATCTCGCTAGTATAGAGCCGGTTGGACGTTACTGTTGTCCAGTAAGCGGTACTGGTTTACTCCACATTCACCGGTTGTTGATCCTGCCAGTAGGGAACCGGCTGGACGTTACTGCTGTCCAGTACGTGGTACTGGCTTTCTCCACATTCACCGGTTGCTGATTCCTCTATGACTAAACCGGTTGGGCATTCCTGTTGTACAGTACTGGATACTGGTTTACTCTACGTTACCGGTTACTGATCCATCTTTTATAGAACCAGTTTGCTTTACTGTTGTCCAGTGCACGGTACTGGTTAACCCTACATTCACCGGTTGCTGCTGCCTCCATTATTGCACTGGTTTGGTCTCCCTGGTTGTGATACTGGTTTGCTCCACTGTTCCATCTTATGCTGCTGTTCCATCTATTCAGCATTAGTGGAGCTGTCCTTCTGTTCTCCTGGCTACCTTGCCCGGTATATTGGCAAGGCCGGTAGAGCCATTTTCAGATTGTCGTGTAACCCTCCAGGCTGCCTTGCCCGGTATATTGGCAAGGTCGGTAGAGCCATTTTCAGATTGTCGTGTAACCCTCCAGGCTGCCTTGCCCGGTATATTGGCAAGGCCAGTAGAGCCACTTTCAGATTGTCGTGTAACCCTCCAGGCTGTCTTTGCCCGGTATATTGGCAAGGCCGGTAGAGCCATATTCAGATTGTTGTGTAATCCTCCAGGCTGCCTTGCCCGGTATATTGGCAAGGCCAGTAGAGCCACATTCAGATTGTCGTATTACCCTCCAGGCTGCCTTGCCCGGTATATTGGCAAGGCCGGTAGAGCCACATTCAGCTTGTCGTGTTACCCTCCAGGCTGCCTTGCCCGGTATATTGGCAAGGTTGGTAGAGCCTACCTTGCTGTATCTTGCAAAATTACTGTTTGAACCCATTATGTATATGTGATATATGTGTATGTTCAGGACCCGTGAGGGTTCCCATTAAACTTTTCAATAAAGTTTGATTTTTAAGATACTCTGTATCTGAGAGTCTAAACAAACCTTGACAGACATCTCCTGTGCACAGCCCTCTTCAGATCCCAGGACAGATGTTCAATTGGATTCAGGTCTGGGCTCTGGCTGGGCCATTCCAAAACATTAATCTTCTTCTGGTGAAGCCATGCTTTTGTGGATTTGGATGTGTGCTTTGGGCAGGGCCGGATTTACATCTCAGGAGCCTGTAGGCACAGAAAGCTGAAGCGCCCCCCCCCCCCCCCCGCCAAAAAAAAAAAAAAAAGTTCAAAAACTTTTGACTGAAATATTTTTCGATTAATCGGATAAAAAAAATGCTAATTTTTCATTATTTAAACTGATTTAATGAACAGTGTTAAAAACAAACAGCAGAATAAAAAACTTAACACATTAACATGTGTCATTGTTATTATTTTACTATGGGGTCTATGCACCTCTTTCTCCCCCCTTGTACTTCTCTCTCTCCCCCTTGTGCCTCTACTTCTCCCCCCTTGTACTTCTCTCCCCCCCTTGTGCCTCTATTTCTCCCCCCTTGTACTTCTCTACCCCCCTTGTGCCTCTATTTCTCCCCCCATGTACTTCTCTACCCCCCTTGTGCCTCTCTCCCCCTTGTACCTCTTTCTCCCCCATGTACTTCTCTCTCCCCCTTGTACCTCTTTCTCCCCCATGTACTTCTCTCTCCCCCTTGTGCCTCTTTCACCCCCATATACTTCTCTCTCTCCCCCTTGTGCCTTTTTCTCCCCCATATACTTCTCTCTCTCCCCCTTGTGCCTCTTTCACCCCATATACTTCTCTCTCTCCCCCTTGTGCCTCTTTCACCCCCATATACTTCTCTCTCTCCCCCTTGTGCCTCTTTCACCCCCATATACTTCTCTCTCTCCCCCTTGTGCCTCTTTCACCCCATATACTTCTCTCTCTCCCCCTTGTGCCTCTTTCACCCCATATACTTCTCTCTCTCCCCCTTGTGCCTCTTTCACCCCCATATACTTCTCTCTCTCCCCCTTGTGCCTCTTTCACCCCCATATACTTCTCTCTCTCCCCCTTGTGCCTCTTTCACCCCCATATACTTCTCTCTCTCCCCCTTGTGCCTCTTTCACCCCCATATACTTCTCTCTCTCCCCCTTGTGCCTCTTTCACCCCATATACTTCTCTCTCTCCCCCTTGTGCCTCTTTCACCCCCATATACTTCTCTCTCTCCCCCTTGTGCCTCTTTCACCCCATATACTTCTCTCTCTCCCCCTTGTGCCTCTTTCACCCCCATATACTTCTCTCTCTCCCCCTTGTGCCTCTTTCACCCCATATACTTCTCTCTCTCCCCCTTGTGCCTCTTTCACCCCATATACTTCTCTCTCTCCCCCTTGTGCCTCTTTCACCCCCATATACTTCTCTCTTTCTCTCCCCCTTGTGCCTCTCTCCCCCATGTACTTCTCTCTTTCGCTCCCCCTTGTGCCTCTCTCCCCCATGTACTTCTCTCTTTCGCTCCCCCTTGTGCCTCTCTCCCCCATGTACTTCTCTTTCGCTCCCCCTTGTGCCTCTCTCCCCCATGTACTTCTCTCTTTCGCTCCCCCTTGTGCCTCTCTCCCCCATGTACTTCTCTTTCTCTCCCCCTTGTGCCTCTATCTCTCCCCCGTACCTCTTTTTCACTTTCCTGCACTGATGACAGCCGGAGCGCAACCACTCCAAACGCGGAGACGCCGCATGGAGCGTGAAGGGGTTTTCTTCCTCTGTCTGGGCGCCAGTTTTAAACTGGCCTCAGAACAGAGGAAGAAAATACCTGCACGCTCCACGCGGCGTCTCCGCGTTTGGAGTGGTTGCGCTCCGGATGTCAGCAGTGCAGGAAGACAGCAGTATCCGGCGGCTGTGGGGCTGCTGGGCGGCACAAAAAAAAAAAGTGTAAAAAAACCAAAACGATCCCAATGACAGGCGCCCCTCTGTGGGGTGCGCCTGTAGGCAGATGCCTACTCTGCCTTATTATAAACCCGGCCCTGGCTTTGGGTCGTTGTTGTGCTGAAAGGTGAACTTCCTCTTCATCTTCAGTTTTCTAACGGACGCCTGAAGGTTTTGTGCCAAAATTGCCTGGTATCTGGAACTGTTCGTAATTCCCTCTACCCTGACTAAGGCCCCGGTTCCAGCTGAGGAAAAAAGCCCCAAAGAATGATGCTGCCACCATCATGCTTCACTGTGGGTATGGTGTTCTTTGGGCGATGTGCAGTGTTGTTTTTGCACCAAACATACCTTTTGGAATTATGGCCAAAAAGTTGAACCTTGGTTTCATCAGACCATAACACATTTCCCATGTGCTTTTGGGGGACTTGATGTTTGTTATTGCAAACTTCAGCCAGGCTTGGATGTTTTTCTTTGTAAGAAAAGGCTTCCATCTTGCCTACCCCATAGCCCATTCATATGAACAATATGGGAGATTGTTGTCACATGTAGCACACAGCCAGTACTTGCCAGAAATCCCTGCAGTTCATTTAATGTTGCAGTAGGCCTCTTGGAAGCCTCCTTGGCCAGTTTTCTTCTCGTCTTCTCATCAATTTTGGAGGGACGTCCAGTTCTTGGTAATGTCTCTGTTGTACCATATTTTCTCAACTTGATGATGACTGTCTTCACTGTGTTCCATGGTATATCTAATGCTTTGAAAATTCTTTTGAACCCTTCTCCTGACTGATACCTTTCAACAATAAGATCCCTCTGATGCTTTGGAAGCTCTCTGCGGACCATGGCTTTTGCTCTGAGATGCTGCTAAGCAAATGTCAGGAAAATCCTACTAGAATGGCTGAACTTTATTTGTGATTAATCAGAGTCACTTTAAAGGATGGCAGGTGTGTAATGACTTCTATTTGACATGAGATTGAATGTGATTGGTTAATTCTGAACACAGATGTGAAATTGCCATTTATATGAATATCCTCTTCACACACCATTTTCTTACACATTTTCAAAACTGTTGTGACACTATATATTTCATTTAAAGGGTAATATCCTAGAACACATGAGTTGTATTTGTCTTTTACAAATTAACACCAGATATTATTTCTATTAGTATTGTGCTGCTACTGCTTCTACTTATGCTACTGAAGAACAACATTAATTAAAATACCATTTGTAGTCATGTTAAAGGAGCTGTTACAGATTACCTTGGTTCCAGCGCCACGGCTTCAAGCAACGCTCAAATGAAGCTTCGGCGTCAGCAGCCATCCATGCCGCACGGATGTCTCCAGAATGTCGCATGATTGGACACATCAAAGCTAGATGCGTCATTTGCAGATGCGAGGCTTCAAGCATGCAGCAGGCCTCTGTTTTATGTGTTTGCTTCTTGTAGTCTCCTCCTACCTACTTCCTCCCTCTGAGCTGCTCCTCCTACCTACTTCCTGAGGAGGGGTTTAAAGGGCAGACTGAGTCCTGACTCAGTTGCCCTTGTGTTGTTGTACAATGTAGTTAATTTTTCCCTTGGGCTCTGTGTATGTCCTGGCTAATTTGACCATCCATTCTGGTGCTGACCTGTGGCTCTGTCTGACTACTCTTTTGCCTGCTCCCAGTGTGTAGTGGACACCCAATCTGGTGCGGACCTGTGGCTCTGGCTGAATACCTGAACTGTGTATGACCCGGCCTGTCTGTCCATCCATTCTGGTGTTGACATGTGGCTTTGTCTGACCATTCTCCTTGTGTGCTCCGATTTGGCTTAGACATACTTTCTGGTGAAAACCTGTGGCTCTGGCCGACTTCCCGTTCCGTGTATGACCTGGCTTGTATGACTACCCACTCTGGTGTTGACCTGGGGCTCTGACCACTGCACATCCAGCATACCAATGCTTCAGTGGATATCCTATCTGGTGCAAACCTGTGGCTCTGGCTGACTATCCGCTCCGTGTATGACCCATCTTGACTGACTATCCTTTCTGGTGCTGACTAGGGGGCTCTGTCTGTTTACTCCGTGTGTTGGTCCCCACTCCACAGACACCCATCCTAGTGTGGACCTGGGGCTCTATCAGACTCCTAGACTGACTGCAGGCGTGAGTCAGTAGTCTCCTTGGTTGCATAGATATTGGAGACTTCTCTCCTAGACTGACTGCAGGCTGATTCAGTGCTAGTCCTTTGGGCGTTCCAAATTAACTCGAAGATCCAGTGGGCTGAGGCCTAGTCTCGGACAGTGTGGTGGATCTATTGGCGGACTGCTATTTCTGATAGAGTGCTTGCCTCTTTGATCACCCTCAGTGTGCTATCTGTTTGTGTACATTACAGTCATTTTTCTAATAAAATATTGTTTTAGTTTACTGTACTGACTCCTGGATTCCTGGGAACCGTGACAGGAGCTTAGTGAAGCAATTCCAGGACAAGTTGTTCTCCTGAGTGCTGAAAAATTTTCCCATTACCAAACTGCAGCTAAGGTGAATATTTCTAAGGGGCAGTAGAATGCACTGAGATTTTCTGAAACCAAATAATTTGCATCAAAACCAAATCCAGGCAGACCTAAAGTGACCACACCATCAGAAGACCAGTATATCAAGATAACATCATTACAGAATAGAACAGCATCTGCATCCACCGAACCAGACAGAGTTAAAACACTCATTAAGGCAATTGGCGGTCATTTAATAAACATATTTTTTTACTTTTATTAGTGCGATTATTTGTTTGAGAAATACTGAGATTATTTGTATGAGAAATACTGTATATTTTGTCAAACAAATTCATTTTTCAGAAATGCTGAAATTAAAGCAGATTGTGGTAGTGGACTCAGACTTTTGGGCCCTGCTGTACTCGGAACTATTTCTTTGCAAATGAAGAGAGGCAAATATCTGGACTGTTGGTGACATCTTGGAGTATAGTTCTTCCCTTAAGCCCATAAACAAATTTGCATCAGAGTGGGCAAACCTGGTCCCCATACCCGTTCCTTTAATTTGAAGATAGAAGTCATGTAAACCAAAAAAATTGTGATGAAAAAGAAAAGACAGTTTAAAATAAATTATGTCTGATCATTACCCATATCTAGTGGCTTGCAATCCCATGACCTTTGTATAGTGTCATTTACACTGACTAGCAGACATGTTTCTCAAAATGTTCTGCAAGTCTAATATATGAAGGCTATGTTAGTACATACAAAATAATTTAAATATGCTGACAAGTTGGATGTAAATGAATTTATGCCCACTGTTATGGGTCTCCCAGGAGGATAAGTGTTCTTATGAATTTTGGCAATATGTTGAAAGAAAGCAGAATCTGGATATGTACTAAAAATATAGTGAAGCTCCTGAATTGTTAGGATGCCCTTCTTTTGTCCCCCATTTAATAACTCCTTTAGTTGGTCATTATAGATGGTTCCTGGATTATACACCAATTTTGATAAGGTGTAATGTCTGACAATAAAAGCTGTGCCTCAGTTAAATAAACTGATGCATCCTAAATCATTTTAGCTCCCCATATATCTGCTCCAGTAATAGTTGTGGAGCTATCTTTTGAGTTTTAACAGAACATCCATTTCTCCTAAAACATGGCTATCCAAGTTCAGTCCTCAAGGGCTACCAACAGTCCAGGATGTAAGGATTTCACTAATCACCGGTGAGTCAGGCAAAATGAATGAGACACTGAATAACTCACCTGTGCTTAATTAGAGAAATCCTTAAATCCTGGCCTGTTGGTGGCCCTTGAGGACTGAACATGGCCAGACCTGTCCAATAGCAAGACTGCAATTTTAATGGGGTTGTTTTTGATGGGTTGCCACTATTCTACAAAAAATATTTTTTTCAGTAGGGGGTTCTGTAAGTGCCTTTATATGCACTTTTTTCCTTCTCACAAATATGTTTTCACTATCCAACTATAAAGTGTAATACTAGTAAGAATTTTGAGTTGCATTGGCATTGCTTTTTTCAGAATCTATATATGTACAGATATTTATTAAAAAGTTATTGGGAGATATGATAAGTAAATGTAGTTCTCTTTTGCAAATTATTTCCTTTTTTATGCATGAATGTTAACTTGCCTTTAATTACATATATTAGTTTATTATGTACAAATTGTCAGTTGCTCTTATTGGTCCTTAAATTTCTTTTTTTATTTATTAACTTTCTTACATTGATGATCTGGGGAACGTGGACTAAAACATCAATTTCTAATTCAGTTTTAATATATATATATTTTTAATATACCCTATATATGTGTCACAGTTGTGACCTACCTCGCGGACGGCAGCCGTGTATCACAGTGTCCGTGATTGTCTTCCGAGAGCGCCGATGCGAGGTGTGGGCGACACTGTGTTTCACTTCCCGAGTGTCGCGCTTATGCGCATTCACTATTCTTATAGCCTATGGTTATTTGCCAGAGTGAGTCTCCGTCTACTTGCTAGGCCTTATAGGCCTCAGTCTGCCAGTACTCCTTTGCCCTTTCATGGTGTACCTGTGCATTGCTCTTGTGATATTCCTATGCTTTGTGTATGACCTCTGGCTACGTCTGACTCTGGTTACATTTGATCCGACTTGTTGCCATCCAGTCTGGTCTGACCCTTGGCTCTGTATGACTACCCGCTCCGGTCTGACCCTTTGGCTCCATCTGACTATCCACTCAGGTATGACCCTTGGCTCCGTCTGACTACCCGGTCTGTGCTGACCCCGGCTCGGCTGACTATCTGATACAGTACTGATGTTGGCGTGACTGAATAACTGCTCTGTGTTCTCAACCCTTATCAAGGTGCCCGTGATATACGGGCAACATTTTGACATGTTTACTTCCTGATATCTTTTATTGGATACACTGTCTTTACTCCTCCCAGTGACAGCCTTTAAATACCCTGGGCTGTCACTTATGCTCTGCCCTTTCATGGTGTTTCCGTTGCCTAGCGCATGTTCCGTTACTCTCGTATGATACCAGTGTATGACCCGGACTGCCTGACTATTCTGCCTGTTTACCTTTCCTGCTCTGTGTATTGACCCGGCTTGGCTGACGTTCCTGCTCTGTGTACCGACCTGGCTTGACTGACGATCCTGCTCTGTGTACCGACCCGGCTTGGCTGAAGTTCCTGCTCCATGTACCGACTCAGATTGGCTGACGTTCCTGCTCTGTGTACCGACCTGGCTTGGCTGAAGTTCCTGTTCCTGTACTGTTCCTGCTTGCAAGACGTCCTGCTCCTGCTGTGCAGCCTGAGTTGCTCACGCTCTCTGTGGTCTGTACCAGACCTCCAGTTGCCTTGGTCCTGTGCAGATAATCCTGTCCGTGACCCGCTCTCACATAGTGCCTGTTGCTCCATTCCAGTGGTATTGCCGGTTGCACCATGATCGCTTGGTCTGTTACTGCTGTCCCTGAGGTTGGGTTACTGTTGGGTGCCTCAGGCTATTTCTACATCCGCAGTTGCTGCAGACCGGAGCGTTCATTAACCCCTTGCGGGGCAGTGCTGGGCACCTGTATCTATTTACGGTAGTCTCAGTTTGGTGTACGTTGCTCCTTACGGTGCAGTGCACTTGGGCCATTATCCTTTGCTGTCTCAAGTTTGGCGTTATGCTGCACCATCCGGTGCTGTGCCCTGGGTCACGAAAACCTTGCAGTCTCCGGTGGGCATTCTCTATATCGCTGGTAGCCACCTTCCTATGGTGCCTTGTAGCCAGTTCTATCCTGGCTTCACCTGTCCCTTGTGATTCCAGTCGCTATTGCTACTCTTTGCGTAGAGAGTGTACTTTGGGGCCTTCCACTATTAGGGCCAACTACTGTTTCTGGCCTAATAAGTATCATTCTGTCATATTCACACTGTATCATACGAAATGTACCTGACCTATGTCAGTATTGTATATTGATCTTACATACTGGACCCGTGTGGGTTAATCATATCATTGTAACCTGTCCTGTGTCAGCTTTCCATTTATCTGTATGCTGGACCCGCGAGGGTTACTGTTATTCCTTGTGTGCTAATAAAACTGTGTTTTTCCAAAACCTTCCGTTTCTGAGTGTACTAAACCGTAACAACCCTTGGCCTGACTGACTCTGCTCTATCGCTAGACTGTGCTATAGAGGTTCCCTCTTATACAAGCCATTCTCATACCGCTGTGCTGGACCTTGTATCTGGCTATACCATCCTTCTTGTTACTACCGGTTAGTTCATTTGGGTCGTCCCTAGCGTTCTAGGGATTTGTCACCATTGCCTATCGCTACCCTAGCGTTCTAGGAATTTCAGTCACCATTCCTTATCGCTACCCTAGCGTTCTGGGGTACCCTTTAGTCGCCATTGCCTGTAGGCTTACCCTAGCGTTCTAGGGAAGTTTCTCTCGCTTTGCTTGGGCGTTTCCGCTTCACACACAGTAGTAGCTACTACTATACTTGCTACCAGTAGCATCTGTAGTCATATTTGGATCAGCCTCTCTTCTGTCAGTGGATCCTATGCTGTCTCCATACCTGGTTAGTGAGAGTTGGGGAAGTACTGTGCACTGTCTCCACACCTGGTTCTGTGAGGGTTGGGGAAGTACTGACCATATCTTTTCTGTTCTTATTTTCAATAAAGATATTGATTTTACTGTATCGGTACTTGTCAGTATTGTTTTTCATAGTCACTCCATGACAGCACGAAAGGGCCATGAACTCTGAAAGTACAGATACTGCAGCCGACAGTTGCCTAATGTCCTTTCCAGAATTGATATTCAGGAATACTGTATTAACCATTTGTCTATGGCAATGCAGACGCTTCTTAACCGTACAGCGCATCTTGATAAGCTTGTTCAGCTACTGGTGGCCCCTCCTGTTTCAGCATCGCTAGTAACCACCCAGGTGGAAAACACGATTTATAGAGTGTTGTCCGGAGCTGCTCCACTCCCTTTAAGATATTACTGGGAACCCACGTTGTGTCGCGGATTCATAAATCAGCTCAGAATTTTTTTGGAACTGGTACCTAATGCATTCCAGAGCGAAAGAAGCAAAGTGGCCTTTATGATTTCCCTACTGAGTGGCAGAGCATTGGCATAGGCCAATCCATTATGGGAGACGGCTAAACCCATAACTTCTAACTTCACAGAATTTGTGGATGCCTTTCGTAAAGTATTTGACGTTCCAGGCCGAGCAACCTCTGCTTAAAAACAATGATGACCATTCGCCGGGGCACCTGTACAGTAGCAGAATATGCTACTGAATTTCGTACATTAGCGGCAGAGGTAGGCTGGAACAACGAGGCTCTGGTGGCGGCTTTCTCACAAGGGCTTAATGATATTATTAAGGACTAGTTGGAAGAGCCCGTGTATACGGGTCACAGTGCCACCCAGAAACAGCAGCGGTGCAGTCATGCACAGTAGAGACTGCCGACACCTCGGCTGATATGGAGCAGGACGCTCCAAATTCAGACCGTAGTCCTCTCTGCGCACCGACTACAGTCTGAATTCGGAGCCCCGCTCCATTATCAGCCGCAACGCAGGCAGTCTGTAGCGCACATTACTGCAGCGCGTACAGCCGTCTCTAATGAGCATGACGGCTTCTGACAAACACACATTTAGCGAATTATTATATGGGATGAAACAGCGGCCCGTCAGCTGCCTAAGGATCTGGACCAGTTTATTTCCTTCTCTATACTGACTGATACCCGCATCAGAGAAAGATCCCCTTTTAAAGACCATTAGCCTAGGTCTGAGTCTCGAATGGCACCAAACTGGGAGCTCCCACCCATGCCTCCCTCACCTCCCAAGCCTCCTAGTACCAAGGTCAGTAGGGTTGAGCCCATGCAAGTCGGATTTACAAGCCTGTCCAGGCAGGAGCGGTCCTTCCATCGGAAAGAAGGTCTATGCCTGTACTGTGGTAAGGCTGGACATATGTTACAAGCCTGTCCTGTGCGTCTGGGAAACGCACGTACCTGGGGTCTCTGAGGGGACAGATCCTAGGTGGCGTAAACCAATCCCCAAACCAAGAGCAAAACAAGCTCATTCTACAGGTGGCAATATCTTGGGCAGCTTCCTCTGTAGTGACACCAGCCCTGATTGATTCAGGAGCAGCAGGTTACTTTATTGATGGTGAATTCGCTAAGCAGCACAATATTCCCTTGTTGCCTCATGTTGCTCCATTGGCTATTGAGGCGATTGATGGTAGACCATTAGAACCATCCCATGTCACACATGAGACCTGTCCGTTGTCTCCATGTGGAGACCCTACAGTTTCAGGTCATTCAGTCTCCACACTACGCCGTCATTCTGGGGTTTCCTTGGCTTCAAACACACAACCCCAGAATGGACTGGAAAACCTACTACATCATATCTTGGTCTGATCATTGTAAGAAGTCTTGTCTACAACAGCCCACTAAGATATTGTGTACATCCCCCTCTATACCCTCAGAGTACCAGTTGTTCATTGAGGTACTTAGTAAGGGGAAGGTTAGTTCTCTGCCGCAGCAGGCACAATACCTCCTAAGGGTTGCACCTACGCTCTGTCGGTAGAGGAGAACCGGGCCATGGAGAAGTACATTACTGATGCCGTGGTGAGAGGGATTATCAGGAAGTTTTCCTCACCCACGGGGGCAGGATTTTTTTTGTAAAGAAAAAGAATGGGGAGCTTAGAACTTGTGTTGACTATAGAGATCTAAAGAAGTTGATGGTCAAGAATGCGTACCCCATTCTATCACTTCATAAAACTTATTTGCGGGCAGCCTACAAACTAATTAGAATTAAAGAGGGCGATGAGTGGAAATCTGCATTTAATACTCGTAGTGGCCATTACGAGTACCTGGTCATGTCCTTTGGGCTGTGCAATGCTCCAGCAGTGTTCCAAGAATTTATAAATGATGTACTGAGAGACCTGCTACAATCCTGTGTAGTAGTTTACTTGGACAATATTTTGATGCACTCTCCTAAGATTGAGGCACATCGAAGAGATGGTGCTACCATACTGCAAAAATTAGAAAAGTACGAATTCCTTAAAGATCACGTGCCATTTTTGGGTTATGTAATCTCTGCTGACGGTATTGCTATGGATACAGAGAAACTCTCTGCGGTTCTGCATTGTCCGCATCTGGTAGGCTTGAAGGCCATACAGATATTCTTAGGATTTTCAAAATATTATATAAAATTCACATGAAATTTCTCTACGGTAGTTAAACCTTTGACTGACTTAACTCATAAAGGGGCTAATCCTTCGACTTGGTCTCCTGAGGCCAAAAAAGCTTTTGAAGCATTGAAGTCTGCTTTTGTGGAGGCTCCAGTATTGTCGCATCCTAACCCTGCCTTGTCCTTTACCCTGGAGGTGGAGACAGGAGTGGGGGCAGTGCTGGCCCAGAGATCCGGGCCTGGTAAGACCCTCATGGCTTGTGGCTTCTTTTCCAAAAAGATGACTAAATCCCAAAGCCTCTATAACATAGGAGATCGCAAGTTATTAGCCATTATTCTCGCTCTCCATGAATGGCGTCACCTCCTGGAGGGGACGAATGCTCCAATCCTGATCTTGACTAAGCATAAAAATCTGACATATTTGTCTGAAGCCAAAATATTGTCACCACGGCTGGCTAGATGGGCACTGTTCCTATCGAGATTTAACTTCATGGGATCATATCTTCCAGGATCTAAGAATGTCCGAGCCGATGCTCTGCCTAGGTAATTTGGGCTGGACCGTGAGATTGAAAGTGCACCGGTGCCTATCATTCCTCCAGATCCCATATTGACCACCATATGCAATAGTATCATGTCTCTTTTGGGCAAAGATATTTTGGCTCCCCAAGGCAATGCTCCAGCAGAAAAACCTAGTGGTAAATGTTTTGCAGCTGAACCTCTCCGTACAAGATTACTGGATGCGGAGCCCAGAACACTGATTTGCCGCCAGAGGAGACATACAGCCCTCACTCCAACCCAGCCGGATCTCCACCAGGCCCTCTGCCCGCCGCGTCCTCAGCTGATGTGGTGAGCCAAAGGGTGGCAGCACGATTGGCATTAGCAGGACCAGACCCCCCTTCAGAATTCAGAATCAGGACAATTCTGGCGGTGGAAAAGGAATACTTAGAGGAGTTGGCCTAGACTCGACAGAGTTCCCCTAGGCAGCCCATCGAGACCCGGTCGGACATGATGGAACATAATAGGCGGCTGCCACACCAGCTGTTTAAGGTGTTTGACGACAATGGGGGAGACATTGATGGGATCTTGAAGGATTTTGAGCGCCAATGCCAGGTGGTCCAGGTAGACCGACAGGACTGGGTAACTATCTTGGCGGGCAAGCTAACAGGGAGGGCTGCGGAAGCCTACCGGGCAATTCCAGATGCATGGATTGCAGATTATGCGGAGGTGAAACGGCGGCTGCTCCAGAGGTTTGCCATCACTCCGGATACCTACAGGCGTCAGTTCAGGGAAGGACGTCGCCAGATCAAAGAGACCCACATGGAATGGATCTATAAGATGGAGTGGGCCTGCCGCAACTGGTTACAGGCATGTGGGACTTGCACGCTGGAGGATTGTTGCCAACAAATGCTGCTGGAGCAATTCTTTTTCCAAGCCACACCGGAGGTACGAGATTGGGTGCATGATCATGGGCCCCGCACCGTCACTGAAGCAGCAGAGTTGGCAGATAAATTTGAGGAATCCCGGAGAGTGGGATCTCGGTCAGCTACCGTCCCGGTCCCCCTGGGGTCAGCGGGAGCAGGATGGCCGGTTCATCTAATCCGAATACCCGGATCACGCCTGCTACAGCGCAAAGGTACCCTCTGGCGTGCCCCTCTCGTCCCAACCCTGGCCCGGAATGCTACCAGTGTCACCAGCGGGGTCACACTCGGCCCAATTGCCCCCAAAATCGGCCACCCCCTGGCCTACAAAATGGCCCCGCTCGCTGGAATACGTCTGGCCCTCCGGGGCGGGGGGGCACATAGGACTGTGTATTATTATTATTATGTGTGTATTATCGTGCGACCCCCTACAGAGGAGTCGCCCTGGGGCTATTATCATGAGGTAGCCCTGGCTCAAGAATCCCCGTCGGATAACAGAAACTATCATATCCAGGCAGTACAAGTGGATGGACACGCAGCCCAGGGGCTACAGGATACTGGGTCCACTTTAACCTTAATCCAACCTTACTGTCTCCGGCGCCATCATCGCACCAACCAGGCCGTGGAAGTCAGGGAGGCCGGAGGCAAGATTTACCAGCTACCCATGGCCCGGGTCCACCTGGATTGGGGCACTGGACATGGACAGTGGGAGTCATGCCAGGCCTGCCCACCAATGTTTTATTGGGCAACGACCTAGGATGACTGGAGAGCCATTTTGAGCCCCAAGCACCCCGGAAGGAATGCCAAGCGGTTACCCGTGCACAAGCTCGACAACCAGTGATAAGTGCTCCGGACACTGACCCGTCCCCACATCCCACAGGCACTAGTGTTACCTGGTCCCCCCCGATGGAATTTAGAGTGGCCATACAGACTGACCCCTCCTTAGCGGGGTATAGACGCCAGGCGGACAGTGGGACCCTGGGCCCCAACGGGGAGATCATAGTTTGGAGGGAAGGGTTACTATACAGGCAGACTATGTCAGTAGGAAAGGGACAAACAGAGATAGCCAAGACTCAGTTACTGGTCCCCACTGTATATCGAGCTGCCTTGCTGGCCCTGGCTCATGAGGTACCACTGGCTGGGCACCTCGGAGTCAGACGCACGGAACAGCGGCTTACTCGGGCATTCTTCTGGCCCCAGATCTCCAAGAATGTTCGCACCTTCTGCCGGACCTGTGACACGTGTCAGTGGGTCGGCAAGCGGGGATACCGATCGAATGCACACTTACAGCCCCTTCCCATCATAGGAGTCCTGTTTCAACAAGTAACCATGGATATTGTAGGCCCCTTGGCCAGGTGCAGCCGCTCCAGCAAAAGGTTTATTCTTACTGTGGTGGATTTTGCCACCTATATCCTGAGGCAGTCCTGCTGGCCAACATAACTGCAGAATCCGTAGCTACTGCGTTAATCACCATATTCACCCGGGTGGGGTTCCCTCAAGAAATACTCTCTGACAGAGGCACGCAGTTCACCTCCGAATTGCTGCAACAGGTCTGGAAACTGTGCGGGGTTCAATCCACTCAAACCACTGCTTACCACCCTCAGACGAATGGGCTTTGTGAAAGGTTCAATGGGACCTTAAAACAAATGCTCCGGGCTTTTACAGACTCCCATAGGGATTGGGAACAATACCTGCCGCACTTGCTCTTCGCATACTGGGAGGTCCCTCAGTCCACGGGCTTCTCTCCCTTCAAATTACTCTTTGGGAGACGAGTCCGGTTACCCCTGAACTTCCTCCGCGAGTATTGGGAAGGCAAGTGTGACACAGAAGAGACCCCAGCTGTCACCTATGTTTAGGAACTGAGGGATAGTCTGTACACTCTGACGGTCCTGGCCCGGCAGAATCTTCAGACCGCCCAAGCCAAACAAAAACGGTATTACAATAGGCAGGCCACGTTCAGGGAATTCCTGGTGGGGCAAAAAGTGCTTGCCCTCCGGCCGGTGAAACTGAGCAAGCTCCAAACCGCTTGGGAAGGGCCCTACCAGGTCATAGACTGCCAGGGAGAGACTACTTATTTGATAGCCTGAGGGCCCCAACTAAAAGACAGGCAAATTTGCCACATTAATGCCCTCAAAAAGTATGAGGTGCGGCCGGAAGATATTCCGGCCATATGCACCCAGGCCAGCCAGTAGGCAGAGGACCAGGAGCTCCCTGACCTCCTAGCTAACACCCAACTTAGCGATTCCCATAGCCCAGTCTCGTTAGGGTCCCATCTTACCCCTGAGCAACAAGACCAAATCCTGGGTATTCTGTCCCGTTAGCCACCTTGTTCTCAAACAGACCTGGCCATACCCCGCTGACAAGCCACAAGGTATATACCCTTGATCAAATGCCCCTGAGACAACCCGCATACCGAGTGCCTGAGGCAGTAAAATCTCACATCCAGAAAGAGATCCTGGACATGTGGGACTTAGGGGTAATTGAGGAGTCAAACAGCCCCTGGGCTTCCCCGGTGGTCCTAGTCCCAAAGAAGGACTGGACCATCCGGTTCTGCGTTGACTACCGTCGGCTTAACGACAAGACGGTGACGGATGCTTACCCTATGCCCCGGGTAGATGATCTTCTGGATCGACTCGCTGGGGCTCCCTATGTTACTACGCTGGATCTAAGTAAGGGATACTGGCAGATTCCCTTGGCCCCTGAGGCAATGGCGAAATTGGCATTCATCACCCATGTTAGGCTTGTACCAGTTTATAGTCATGCCGTTCGGGATGAAGAATGCCCCCGCTACCTTCAAGAGGTTGGTGGACCGCCTGCTATCTGGGGCTCAGGAGTTTGCCTGTGCCTACTTAGACAATATTGCAGTCTACAGCGAGTCCTGGGAGGATCATCTACTACATATAGAAGCTATCTTAGGTAGAATTCACGGGGCAGGACTGACTATACGCCCCGACAAGTGACAGGTGGGAATAGGGGAGGTTCAGTACCTTGGCCACCGGGCAGGTAGCGGGTGTCAGCGACCCGAGCCGGCCAAAATAGAGTCCATTGTCAAATGGCCCCAGCCTCAGACCAAGAAGCAGGTTCTGGCCTTCCTAGGTTTGTTCCTCATTACAGCAACATAGCCACGCCGCTAACGGACCTCACTAAAAAGACCCTACCGCGACGAGTCACTTGGACCCCAGCATGTGCTCAGGCCTTTGAATCTCTGAAAGATGCATTAGGAAAGGCACCGGTGCTTGCTGCTCCCAACTTTAACCTCCCGTTTTTGATCCACACAGATGCCTCCAACATTGGCCTAGGAGCAGCGTCATCCAAGTGGATGACGCTGGAGAGGAGCACCCCATCGCCTTTCAGAGACGCAAATTGCTGGACTGAGAGATGAACTATGCGGCCATAGAGAAGGGATGTCTGGCCTTAGTGTGGGCCATCAAGAGATTTCAACCGTACCTCTATGGAAAAGAATTTACTGTGATAACTGACCACAAACCCCTGGTGAGGCTCAATAAAATCTCTGGGGATAATGGGCGGCTACTGAGGTGGAGCCTGGCTCTTCAACCTTACATTTTCTCAGTCAAGTACCAGTCGAGCAAACACAACCAAAACGCGGATGGGTTGTCCCGACAAAAGGATGCCTAATCTCCCTCAGCCTGCGGACCTCTGTTTCTGTTGTTTTCCCCAAGCCCTTCTTGTTGCAAACCACCAACGGACTTGGGCGCCCGGAAGGGGGGGGGTGTAACGGACCATAGGCCTTTACTGTAACAGCATACCCCCACTGGCCCTAACAATGTCCCCCCCCCAAGAAGGACTGATATTCACAAGAAATACACGGAGGGGACACTGCCCTTGGGACTTCTATTGTCGGCGGGATTCCTATTGGCTCACGTGGTTTAAAGGGCTGCCATTGAGATAACATGGCAGACAGTAGGCATCCTTCCTATTGGCTGAGCAGGTCCCATTGAGATAGAACGGGGATGTCGGCCATCTCCTGATTGGTCGCCGAAGCCAGGACAGTTTTAAAGGGACTCCCATAGTGTAACATGGGGAAATGTCAGCGGCCACGGGATTGGCTGCCTGAAACCAGTAGCCCGGCCACCCATTGGTTGAAAAGATGAAGCGGCCAATTCAAAGGAGCCTCCAAGTCTGGGGCTCTATTGTTCCCTGGAAACCCAAACCCATTGTATGCGAATGTCAGCCCTTTGTCCCTTTTATGTCCCCTTAATCTCATCATGGTTGCCTATTTTATTCCTGTTCAGTACTTTGTATGTTTATTGTGATGAAGATACGATAATAGTTAACCCTGCATAAAAGAGCTGAGTTCAGCCAGAAATAAAGAGTTACTGTTGGCACTTCAAATGTGTCCTGTGCGTTACTTTGTGGAAGGTATCAAGGGTCTTGTCTTGACCCCCTTTCTGAGGGATTCCTGGATCGTGTGAGAGGGAGCCAGCTACCAAATTGTGACCGGCGACCAGCCTGACAAACCCGGCAGAACGAGCTACGTCCATCCGCGGATTTAGGATCTCGTTACAAGTACGTTTCAGATGCCCTTGCCAGGGGCATTATTTGTAAATCCACATCCCCTGCTGGTGCGGGATTCTTTTTCGTGAAAAAGAAGGACAGAGTGTTACGTCCATGCATTGACTTCCATGGGCTAAACAAACTGATGGTAAAGAAAGCTTATCCCATACCCCTGATTACTGAATTGACAGTTTAAAGGGGTTCAAGATATTCACTAAACTCGATTTAAGGGCAGCATACAATCTTGTCAGAATGAAGGAAGGTCATTAGTGGAAGACAACATTTAACACCCGGAGCGGGCATTATAAGTCTCTAGTTATGTCTTTCAGTCTCTGTAATGCTCCTGCTGTCTTCCAGGAATTTATCAATGACGTGTTGAGAGAACTATTACAAAGTTGTGTGGTTGTCTATTTGAATGACCTCCTCATTCACTCTCCTACGTTGGAGAGTCATCGCTCGGATGTGTCCACAGTATTACAACTGTTGAGAGATAACAACTTGTATTGCAACTTGGAGAAATGTGAATTTCACAAACCCCAATTAACTGTTTCTGGGGTACATTTTTCCGCCTTTGGGTTGGTCATGGACCCACAGAAGTTGTCTGCAGTGTTGTAGTGGCCTCAAATCAATCCAAAGATTTTTTGGGTTCGCTAATTACTACCGTAAATTCAAAAAAAATATCTGGACAGTGGTCAAACCACTAACTGATATGACCTGTAAGGGTACTTAGGCCTCAGAATGGTCTTCCAGTGCGCTGCTCGCCTTTGAGAACCTCAAGGCGGCGTTCAAAGCAGCTCCCATTTTGGTGCACCTGAATCCCGCCCTGCCCTTTACCCTGGAGGTTGACGCATCTGAGACTGGAGTAGGCGCCCTCCTTTCACAGCAGTACTCTGCTCCAGGGGAAGCTTTAAGCCCCTGTGGGTATTTCTCAAGGAAACTGTCCAAGGCTGAGAGTGCATATCAGATTTAAGACAGAGAATTACTGGCCAACATCGTGGCCTTGAAAGAATGGCGACATCTCCTGGAGGGCACCAATTCTCTGGTTTTGATTCTTATCGACCATAAGAATCTTACATACTTGTCGGAAGCTAAACACCTGTTGTCCCGGCAAGCTCGATGGGCATTGTTCCTTTCTAGATTCAGTTTTGTGGTATCCTATCTTCCAGGCTGGAAGAATGTGTGGGCAGATGTCCTATCACGCCAGTTTTGTGCCCACTCTAAAGAGGAGACTCCTCCCACACCTATTATTCCAACTGATCGTATACTCGCTACTATATGAACTAGTATCACCTCTCCTTGGGGAGAGGAAATCTTGGCCCCTCAAACTTCCGCTCCGGGGGAGAAGCCCTGTGGGAGGTGCTTCATACCTGCTCAGTTGCGTACCAAACTTTTGGAGATGTATCATACATCCAAGATGGCTGGCCATATTGGGCGAGACCAATCGATTTGGTCCTTATCGAGATTATTTTGGTGGCCTAGCCTAAGGTCTGACTGTTCTGCTTTCACAGCAGCTTGCACTACTTGTGCCCAAAATAAATCGCCTTGACATTTACCTGTAGGTCTCCTCCCGCCAGTGGCCAAAAGAGAACGTCCGTGGTCACATTGATTTTATGGTTGACCTTCTGGCATCCATGGGCTTCACGGTCATATTGATAATTGTGGACAAATTCTCTAAGATGGCTCACTTTGACTAGTGGTCGAGATAGTCGATAGTTGGTCGAAGTAGTCGATGTTCGACTGGTGATGATACTCAACTGGAGGATGAGGTAGTTGATGTTCGAGTGGTGGTCGATGTTTGACCAGTGTTCAGTGTCTGACTGAGGGCACAAAGGATAGAAACCCACCAGGGGCGAGACAGGTGGGAAGTCATAGAAGCCAAGTCAGGAATGGGCAGGTGACACAGTACCAAACAGCACATGAAGAATGGTCCACAACAGAGCCATGATAAGAAACTGAGCAAACAAGTAAACAGGAGGCTGGTAGAAGTTGGTAACAGGAAATCTCAGAACACGGTTGCAAGTCGAAAAGTAGGAGGGAAGTCAAAGGAGAAGCAAGGTCAATACATAAGGAGATCACACAGGAACTAGACTGGAACTACTGGTCATGAACTGGTACTTTTTTAATAGTGCGTCCGCCCAAAAGCTCTATAAAGACCCAGAGCAACCAGAAGACAAGGCAGGGAATAAGGATCTGGATAACAGGGGAAAAGTAGAAGAAAAACAAGACAATGAATATAAAAAGCAAAGAAAAAAGGTCAGATCATGACAGCCTCCAGTAGACCTTGAACGTGCTTGCTCAGAGAATTGTTAATAGTGTTGCACTTTCTGTCTGGAGTTTCTTTTTTTTTTAAACATGCATGTGACAGTGGAGGTCAAAGGATTCCACCTTCATCCTGTAAGTACCTGTTTTATTAGGCAAGTTGTCTTACACCACAGTTGCTACTCTCAGAATCGTCTTTGTTTTTTTTATTGTGCTTTTTTTCTGTTTTTGTATTTTGTGCATTAGGATGTGAAGGTGCTACAGGAGACACCACTTGGAAGCAGCAACCTACAAAGTTTCAACTTTTATTGAACAAATTTTAGCATCTGGGCTTTCTTTTATGTACACTCCTGCTGTATATGTGATTACTCTTTTTGTATTTTATTTGTATATTAGCTGACATCTGTAGAAGCACATTATTGTTTTGGCAAGTCATTGCCTCATCATCTGTGTTACTGTGTATGTTACTAAATGGGACATCTCTTACGTAGAAAAAGACCTACAGTACCTGGTGGGAGAGGAGATACAAACTAAATATGACATCTCTA
Source organism: Rhinophrynus dorsalis (assembly GCA_037306005.1). NCBI lineage: Eukaryota > Metazoa > Chordata > Amphibia > Anura > Rhinophrynidae > Rhinophrynus > Rhinophrynus dorsalis. The sequence goes on along the minus strand of CM074725.1, from coordinate 540,020 downwards.
AACTAGAGAAAGAGCTACAGTATTTGGAGTCAGAGGAAATACGAGAAAACAGGACATCTTTCATCTAAAGAAAGACCAGCTGTATCTGGAATGAGACAAACTCCAAGCTCAACTGGACACCTCTCACCTAAAAGAATGCAGGTAATGGAGCATAAAGGCTGACCAGGATCAGACACCTCCCATTAATGACTACTTACCAGTTCCTCAGACAAGCTCCCATCATCCTCTAGGATTTGGAAGAGTTCTCCCTCCGCATATTCGGTAACCACAACAACCTATTCAGAGAGCCAAAGCATAGAGATTGGTTCCTGAAGCCAACCAGAGGACAAAGAGCTTATGAAGTCCATAATCATTCTATCCATTTTCTGACTGGCTAATGCAGCCTATCATCATTCTCTCCTTGTCCTCTTTAGCTACTGAAGCCCATTATAATTCTCTCTGTCTTCTGACTGGCTACCAAAGTCCTTCTGCATGCTTTCCATGCTCTGATAGACCACTTAAGCACATCATTATTATCTCCATGTTCTGACTGTTATTAAATTATATGTCTCTATATTGGATTGGCAATTAAAGGCCATCTCTGTTTTTGGAATGGTTATTGAAGTCCATCTACATATCTAGATTGATTGAATTAATTTCAGAAACCAGAACATAAAGATAGGGTAACAGAAGCCAGTTAGAACAGGGAGTTGGGGTGACAGTTACCAATCAGAGCAAAGAGAGGGAGAGAAAGTGGGTAATCAGAGCAAACAGATTTGGAAACAGTGGCCAATCAGAGCACAGAAACGGTGGCAAATCAAAGTACTGCAATGGTCTTCAGCAGCTCAGGCTGCATCACTTCTTTATCATCTATCACACCTTTCTTCAATCTTTCTCACATCTATAACTTCTTGCTCTCAAATCTTGTTGTCATCTCTCATATCTTGCTGTCATCTTTCTCACCTCTTACTCTCATATTGCTAAACTCTCATCTCTTGCTCATCTCATTCAGATGGCTTTATCTTATCTCTTTCACCTTACTCATGCATCTTCTGCTCATCGGTCTCACATTTTGCTCTCATCTCATCTCTCTCACATTTTGCTCTCATATGTCTCTCTTTGCTATTGTATCTTGTTCTTTTTTACCTCTCTTTCTGTCTCACAACTGTCTAACATGCGTACAATGTTAGGATGTCTCAAATCTCTCATGATCTGGATTTCTCTCTTTAAGCCTCTCAGTTCCTTCTCAGAACGCCCAACTTTAGGTATAAATTTCAAAGCTACAACCTGCAAGAAAAGAAAAGTATGAGCAGTGACATATGTTCCCCAGTAGCACTCTCTCATTAAGACCTCCAAACTCTGTATATTGACTACCAGTACAAGACCTTTAAACTCTGTACACTGACTTTCAATACGACCACCAATCTTTGCACACTAATGTTAAGTACATGACCTAAACAGAAGTTCTTTATGAATCTAATCCATGTGTCCAATAATCTCTTCACTGTTCCCCTCATTTTATCACCTCTGAACACTGTTTGCAATGTCCGTTTTCGCATAAAGTCAGCAAAACTCCACTGAACTGCCCCCACCCCTCTAAAAATTATTCTTTTATGGTCAGAGCAGGTGACCTCTAACCTCATCTCTTTGTACATAAACCTATGATCTCTTAAAATATCCATTTTTTGCACCTAGTCCATGTTACATTCAAACTCTGAGATTACACCTAGAATATGACCCATAACATCTTGAATGTGTTGTGTGCTACCACTTAATCCACCTTCTCTCCAAAAACAATATATTTGATACTCTACAGACTGGTGTCTACCCCTTACATTCTACTGAGACCGAACCAACAAAAATGTCTAGTGACCTGCTGGCCAAATCTAAAGGACTTTTTCCTTTTTAACTCTGCTTAACCTTTCTGCAGCTTTGGACACGGTTGATCACGACCTCCTCTGTAACACTGTATTCTCTATTAGCATTCATGATACACCTCTATCCTGGTTCAAATATTTCATATCTAACCCTTCTTTCTCTGTCTCTTCACAGGTGATTCATCCTTACCCCTACCTCTTTCTGTCAAAGTCCCACAAGACTCTGTCCTTACCCCCTTCTCTTCTCTATACAGAGCTCATCACCTGGAAAATGCAAATGTTTATGGCTTTTACCATCATTTATAGGCAAATAACACCCACATCTACCCCGCCCCCTCAGATCTCTCGCTATTAATCATGGATCATGTCTCTCATCCATCTCTACTTGCATGCCCCTTCGCTACTTCACACTCAGTTTATTCAAAACTGAACTGGTCTCCCCATTTCATGCTCATTCCCACACTTTCCCTTTCAGTTAACTCCACCATCACATCTACTCACAGGTAGACTGTTTAGGAGTTATCTTCGAGTCTGCTCTCTCCTTTATCCCCCACATCCAATACCTCTCAAAATCTTACTATCTCCACATAAAAACATTGCCTGTATTCATTCCTTCCTCACCCAAGATGCCACCAAAACTCCATTCACTAATCATCTCATCTTGATTACGCCAGCCTTCTTCTGACTGGACTCCCACTAACCCATCCCTACTGAAAACGCTGCTGCCTGAATTATCTACCTAAATCCTAAATACCCAGTGACTGCATAAACTGGATTTTCATTCTAGTCAGAGACAATTTAAAATTGTGACCTACAAAGCTCTCTTCGGCTAAGATCCTCCCCATTTTATTGCTTATATCCAGATATTCCCATAGCACAGGGGTAGCCAACCCTTGTCCTCAAGAGCTACCAACAGTGCCTGCTATCAGGATATCTCAGATTTCATGCACAGGTGGACTAGTCCTTGGCTCACTCATTAATTGGCCTGCCTGTGCTCATTTAGGGATACCCTGAAAATGTGCACTATTGGTAGCTCTTGAGGACTAGGGTTAGCTACAGTTGCCCTAGCCTGTCCCTGTTCTCTTCAGTACCCTTCAGCTTAAATCCCCCCACATAACCTCCTCTCAATCACATCTACAAAAATTATCCTGGTGTGCACCTCCACTATGGCACTCTCTGTCACGCCATGTACGACTTTCTCCCAGCTTTCACGTGTTCACTGAAAACATGCCTTAGTTACTTCTATCATACTCTTCCATCTTCATCTGTTCACCGTATCAGCTGTACTCTCCCCATTACCTTATGTCACTTATCTGTCCTCACCCTCTAGAATGTAAGCTCTCATGAAGAGGGCCTTCATCACCATTTGGTTCAGTCAGGTTCAGTATGGTACTGCATCTTACCACCCCTATTTTGTACAGAGCAACAGAATATGTTCATCAATAAATAAAAGACAATGATAAAAATAACTTCTAACCCACAAAGAAAGTCTACCTCAAACAGGCAGCCTAAGTCAACACAGACTTTTGGCTTTCAGTAAATGCCCCCCAGACTACCCTACTTATTAATCCAGCTCCATGTTACCTATACAACCTGTGCTCCAATATAGAACCTGCAAAACTCACCTCTCCACAGTGCTTCCTCCGCCCCTTGTAAACTCGTCCAAATGACCCTTCTCCAATCAGTTCAAGAACGTGATATTTCTCCATCCTGAGGGAGAAAAACAATCACACTCCTCAGCAAATCTCTCTGCATCTTAAAGATGTACTTCAATGCTCCTCTCTCTCTATCCAACAGAAACACCTCAGCTCTCCTCTCTCTATATCCTACAGAATTACCTCAGTTCTCCTCACTCTCTATCCTACAGAAACACCTCAGTTCTCCTCTCTCTCTATCCTACAGAAATACCTCAGTTCTCCTCTCTATCTATGCTACAGAAACATCTCAGCTCTCCTCTCTCCCTATCCTACAGAAATACCTCAGTACTCCTATCTATCCTACAGAAAAATCTCAGTTCTCCTCTCTCTATATCCAACAGAAATAACTCTGTTCTCTCTCTCTATCCTACAGAAATACCTCAGCTCTCCTCTCTCTCTATCCTACAGAAATACCAAAGTTCTCCTCTCCGTATCCTACAGAAATACCTCAGTACTCCTATCTAACCTAAAGAAAAATCTCAATTCTCCTCTCTCTCTATCCTACAGAAATAACTCTGTTCTTCTCTCTCTCTATCCTACAGAAATACCTCTGTTCTCCTCTCTCTGTCCTACAGAAATACCTCAGTTCTCCCCTCTCTCTCTATTCTATAGAAATACCTAAGTTCTTCTCTCTCTATCCTACAGAAATACCTCAGTTCTCCTCTCTCTTTATCCTACAGAAATACCTCAGTTTTCCTCTCTCTCTCGCTATTCTACAGAAATACCTCAGTTCTCCTCTCTCTCTCTCTATCCTACAGAAATACCTCAGTTCTCCTCTCTCTCTCTCGCTATTCTACAGAAATACCTCAGTTCTTCCCTCTCTATATATTACAGAAATACCTCAGTTCTCCTCTCTCTCCAACAGAAATACCTCAGTTCTCCCCTCTCTATATATTACAGAAATACCTCAGCTCTCCTCTCTCTCCAACAGAAATACCTCAGTTCTCCTCTCTCTCTATCCTACAGAAATACCTCAGTTCTCCCCTCTCTCTCTATTCTACAGAAATACCTCAGTTCTCCTCTCTCTCTATCCTAAGAAATATCTCAGTTCTCCTCTCTCTCTATCCTACAGAAATACCTCAGTTCTCCCCTCTCTCTCTATTCTACAGAAATACCTCAGTTCTCCCCTCTCTATTCTACAGAAATATCTCAGTTCTCCTCTCTCTCTATCCTACAGAAATACCTCAGTTCTCCCCTCTCTCTCTATGCTACAGAAATATCTCAGTTCTCCTCTCTCTCTTTATCCTACAGAAATATCTCAGGTCTCCTCTCTCTCTATCCTACAGAAATATCTCAGTTCTCCTCTCTCTCTTTATCCTACAGAAATATCTCAGGTCTCCTCTCTCTCTATCATACAGAAATATCTCAGTTCTCCTCTCTCTCTATCCTACAGAAATACCTCAGTTCTCCTCTCTCTCTATCCTACAGAAATACCTCAGTTCTCCTCTCCCTGTCCTACAGACTCAGTCTGGTCTCTCTCCAGACTGTAAATGTGTCTCTCGTTCTTATCGGTTGTCTGTCCGTTTCTATCACCTGTCGGTCTCGCTCTCACACCACGAATGTCTGTCTAACCGTCTATCACTCCCTCTTAGCCTCGGCTTCTCTCACTTCCGGTTTGTTCCCGTTTCTAGGCAACCGGCGCCTCATAGTGATGTCATCGGTGGATGAGCCTTTCCTGATCAGATATGGCGGCTTCTGGGGAGGAAGAAGAGTGAGTGAGAGACAGACAGACTGTACTTGGTATAGCTAGACAGACTGTCAGACTATACTGGTGGGAGACTGTCCACTAGGGAGAGACAGACAGACTGTACTGGGGAGAAAGAAGAGTGAGTGAGTGAGAAACAGACTACACTGAGGGAAGAGATAGACAGTCTGTACTGGGGAGTAGGAAGAGTGAGTGAGAAACAGACTACACTGGGGGAGAGACAGACTGTGCTAGTGAGAGACAGACAGACTCTCAGACTACACGGAGGGTGGCTGTACTGGGGAGAGAGTCAGACTGTACTGTGGAGTAAGAAGAGTGAGTGAGAAACAGACTACACAGGGGGGGAGAGACAGGCTGTCAGACTACACTGTGGGGCGGGGACAGACAGACTGTACTGGGGAGTAAGAAGAGTGAGTGAGAGACTACTAAGGAGACACAGACAGACAGACAGACTGTACTGGGGAGTTGGTTAGAAGAGTGAGTGAGAAACAGACTACACTGGGGAGAGAGACGGACTGTACTGGAATAATAAGACACTGTACTGGAGGTTGGGGGAGAGAGAGTTACAGACTGTACTAGGGAGTAAGAACAGTGAGTGAGAAACAGACTGTACTGGGGGGGAGACAGACTGTGCTGGAGGCGGAGAGAGAGAGACAGATTGTACTGGGGAGTAAGAACACTCAGTGAGAAACAGACTTCTGGAGGGGAGAGAGAGACTGTACAGGAGGGGAGAGAGACAGACTGTACAGGAGGGGAGAGAGAAGAGTGAGTGAGTGAGTGAGAAAGACTCTACTAGGGAGACACAGACAGACTGTACTAGGGAGTAAGAACAGTGAGTGAGAAACAGACTGTACTGGGGGGGAGACAGACTGTACTGGAGGCGGAGAGAGAGAGAGACAGATTGTACTGGGGAGTAAGAACACTCAGTGAGAAACAGACTTCTGGAGGGGAGGGAGAGAGACTGTACAGGAGGGGAGAGAGACAGACTGTACAGGAGGGGAGAGAGACAGACTGTACAGGAGGGGAGAGAGACTGACTGTACAGGAGGGGAGAGAGAAGAGTGAGTGAGTGAGAAAGACTCTACTAGGGAGACACAGACAGACTGTACTGGGGGGAGATAGAGAGACTGTACTGGGTGAATACAGACTGTACGGGGGGAGAGACAGACTGTACTGGGGAGTAAGAAGAGTGGGTGAGTGAGAAAGACTCTACTAGGGAGACACAGACAGACTGTACTAGGGAGTAAGAACAGTGAGTGAGAAACAGACTGTACTGGGGGGGAGAGAGACTGTACAGGAGGGGAGAGAGAAGAGTGAGTGAGTGAGTGAGAAAGACTCTGCTAGGGAGACACAGACAGACTGTACTGGGGGGAGATAGAGAGACTGTACTGGGTGAATACAGACTGTACGGGGGGAGAGACAGACTGTACTGGGGAGTAAGAAGAGTGAGTGAGTGAGATAGACTCTACTAGGGAGACACAGACTGACTGTACTGGGGAGTTAGAAGAGTGAGTGAGAAACAGACTACACTGGGGAGAGAGACAGACTGTACTGGAGGGATAGAGACAGACTGTACTGGAATAAGACACTGTACTGGAGGTGGGGGGGGGAGTTACAGACTGTACTAGGTGAGTGAGAAACACACTACTTTGGGGGGAGACAGACTGTACTGGAGGCGGAGAGAGAGACAGATTGTACTGGGGAATAAGAACACTCAGTGAGAAACAGACTACTGGGCAGAGAGATTGAGAGACTGTACTGGGTGAAGACAGACTGTACTGGCGGTGGGGAGAGAGAGACAGCAGCTGTACTGGGGAGTAAGAACAGTGAGTGAGAAACAGACTACCGGGGGCAGGTTGTACTTGGGGGGGATAGAGAGACAGACTGTACTGGGTGAAGACAGACTGTACTGGAGGTGGGGAGAGAGAGACAGACTGTACTGGGCAGTAAGAACAGTTAGTGAGAAACAGACTGCTGGGGGGGGGAGACAGACTGTACTGGGTGAAGACAGACTTACTGGGGGGAGAGAGAGACAGACTGTAGTGGGTGAAGACAGACTGTACTGGAGGTGGGGAGAGAGAGACAGATTGTACTGGGGAGTAAGAACAGTGAGTGAGAAACAGACTACTGGGGGGGACAGACTGTAATGGGGGAAAACAGACTGTACTGGAGGTGGGGAGAGAGAGACAAATTGTTCTGGGGAGAGACAGACAGGCTGCACTGGGAGAGAGAGAGAGAGATGGACTGTACTGCAAACACTGGGGAGAGAGAAACTCTCCCAGTGGTGTCAGGACAGTCTCTATTTTGTTAAAGGTGCAGAGGCCCATATTTTGTTTAATCCCTTTCCTTACTCCACGGTCAGCAGCTAAGAAAAAACTTATTTACAATCAGTATGGAAAACACACAAACTTTATATTCATTGCTACCTTTGCAGGACCGGGACCATAACTGTCTATTAGAACCTATTCCTCTCCAAGATCTCATTTTTTGGGGAGAAAAGGTTAACTGATTTGGAATTATGAGTTCTTGCTAGACCTCTGTTGTGATATGAGGGGCCTTGACCATGCTGATGTTGGTATCTAATGGATTCTTGATAATTATGGCCTGGGAATTGACCCCTACCTTTTGCGGCACTTCAAAAAACCCGGTTAGTGAACACCCTTTTTGTGTAAGATTATGCTTTTTCTAAAGCTGTAAATACTGTGGCATACTTTCTGAGGTTTTTAATAAAAGAACCACCAAATAGTTCCCATTGGTCAGAGGGACCTGTTTCAGATGATACCATGCATATCAGCCAATTTTGGGTCTAATTTCAATAATATAGATATGCATGTTTCTGAAGAAAGTGCTCAGTTTGCATTGGCCAGAAAATATTGGGTTCTCTGAATCCAACCCCCAAGTTAATAATATGAGTAGTTGTATTTAAAGACATGTTTCTCATTTCAACCATTTTAGTTTGTCCTGGCATGATTTCAGTGATCTGCCAATCCCTTCACTGCAATCATTGACTGATTTACTCAGGAATCTAACCATTTTAGGGTCCATTTCTGGGTTTTGGATACCTTGTTAGCTATAGAGGGTCTAGGGTGTTCAGACCTTAACTTCTAAAGTTCTTATCCTTTGGCTTTATCAGCCAGAATTCTACATATTGAGAAATATCATCCACCCCCCACCACACTACACACGTCCTCCTCTACACCCCTCTTCTCATTCACCACCTACATGACTTCAGCCTCCAGCACAATACACACCTCCTCACTCTACACCCCCTCTTTCCATTCACCACCTACACGACTTCAGCCTCCAGCACACTACACACCTCCTCCCTCTACACCCCTCTTCCCATTCGCCACCTACACCTGGTCAACTCCAAGACTCGAAACCGAGTCGAGCGGGTCGCACTGGCCAGGCGGCGACAGCTGGAAGTCAGATCGGGCAGCGCTGATCGAAGGTTGAGGAAGTAGCGGGTTGACGTTGGATGCTTCTGGAGGTGAATCAGCTCGAATTCCTTTGGCGGATGGGAGTCAAAGTGTACTCTTTAGACCATCCAGACATGAAGTAGACACCGAGACTGCTTAATCCAAACGAACACACTTTATTAGTCACAACACACGGTCTTTTATACACATTTAAGGCAGCTTGTTCTCCTTCACTGGGCGCATAGCTAGGACTTGCTGTCCAGCGTGATATTCCCAGGTTTGGGTGTTTTATCATAATATTGTTTCTGCTGGCGCGTGTCTGTTGAAGATGCTGCTGGGCTAGACCTGTGAGAGCAGCTAACTTCTCTCTGAGCTCAAGTATATAGGTAACGACCGGGGTTTCTTCTGAGTCGCACTTGCCCTCCCAGTATTCCCGAAAGATGTTCAGGGGTCCTCGGACTTTCCTCCCGAACAACAGCTCAAAGGGGGAGAAGCCCGTGGACTCCTGAGGTACCTCCCAGTAGGCAAACAGCAGGTGGGGCAAATACAGCTCCCAGTCCCTGTGCGTCTCCGTGAAAGCCCTCAACATCTGTTTCAAGGTTCCATTGAACCTTTCCCAGAGGCCATTGGTCTGTGGGTGTTACATGGTGGTGTGGATGGGTTTCACCCCACACAGCTCCCACACCTGATGCATGATCTTTGAGGTGAACTGGGAGCCCTGATCTGAGAGGACCTTGGCGGGAAACCCTAGTGAAAAGACTTTGATGAGGGCGTCCACGACACTTTCCGCGGTGGTGCTGGACAGTGCCACAGCTTCAGGATAGCGGGTAGCGTAGTCTTCAGTGGTAAGAATGAATTTCTTACCAGTGCAGCTGGGGCGAGCTAAAGGGCCTATGAGATTGATTGCTACACGGTGAAAGGGTTCAGCTATCGGGCAAGGGCTGGAGGGGCACGACTGGATGGTAGCCCCTTTTTCCGAGCCGCTGACAAATGTCACAGGTGCGGCAAAAGGTGCGGACATCCCTGGACAGTTTTGGCCAAAAGAAAGCCCAGCTCACCCATTGTTTGGTGCGCTGGACTGCCAGGTGGCCCGCTAGGGATAGTAGTGTGGTCCTGTGCTGGAAGGGTACTATGAGTTGGGTGCATGTTAACTGGGTGTCTCCTCTGCATCTGGATGGGGTGCTGCGGTATAGTAATCCCCTTCCCAGATGAACCGTTCCCCCCCCCCCAGACCTGCTTCCCCAGAGTCCGCCTATACCCGACCAAAGTGGGGTCGACTAGCAGGGCGGTGCGAAATTCTGCCGGGGGAAGCCAGTGGATGGGGCAGTCTGTGTCAGGGGGTGGATGTCGGGGGTCTTACCTTCTGGTGCTGGGCGGACGCTCTAGTGGTCACTTGAAAGTCCTCTCGAGCCTTGGGTGGTACTAACCGGCTTTGGAGAAGTCCCAGGTCATTTCCTAACAAAACTTTGGCCGGTAAGCCTGGCATGACTCCCACACAGCAGTCTCCTTGGCCGGAACCCCAATTGAGGTGAACATTAGCCATGGGTAGCTGGTAAACCTTGCCCCCACCGCACGTACTTCCGTGACCTGATTGGTCTTGTAGCGAGAGGACATGCAGAACAGGTGGACCAGGGTAAAGGTGGCCCCAGTGTCATGTAATCTGGTGATGGGGTCCCCAGTGAGGTAGACAGTCTGCCGATGCTGTTGTCGGTTGTCTGGACAGGTTCCTTGGGTGAGGGCAATTTCCTGATATGTGCCCCACTCACAATAGTCCTCGGATGGGGACTGGATTTCCAGCCATAGTGTCCATCATCCATGACGCAATGAGTAGGCCGGGGTTGTGGTTTAGCAAATTGGGGAACAGTGCTGAAGCGTGGGGGTGCCTGAAGTTCTGGGCCCCGGGCAGATTTCCACGCCCCATAGGGCAGTTGTATTGCATGTGCCCCTTCTGGTTGCATGTAAAGCAGATAATTCCTGGATTGGGCCCCCTCCGTTGTGGGGAGGACGCTCTGACCTGGGTGGCCCCAGGCCGCGAGGGAGGGATCACCAGCTGGGGGGCCCTGGAACCTCCCCCCGGCGGCTGGGACTGCATTCTCATCTTCCTGGTGTCTTCATATAGGTTGGCCAGCTGAGCTGCCTGCGTGAGGGTGCAGGGGTCACGATCCATTACCCAGTCCCTAATAGGATCTGCAATGTTCAGAAAAAATTGTTCCAGCATCATCTTCTGGCAGCAGTCCTCAAAAGTCTGGGCCCTGCATCCAATTGCGGGAGGCCCTCTCCAAGCCATAGGCCCACTCCATATGGGAGTGTCCGGGGTAATGGCATACCAAGCCAACAATCTTCTTTCCACCTACCCATAGTCCATTATGTCAGGTTCAGGGACTGCTCGATAAGCTTCCATCACTCGTCCCGTGAGCTTCCCAGTAAGGATAGCAGTCCATTGGGTCTGTTCCACATGCAGCAGATTACACCGTTGCTCAAAGTCGACCAAAAATCCATCAATATCCCCTTTATGGTTGTCAAAGGCTGGAAAGGTTTGGTAGGTGACGAGCAAGGGTCGGGGCGTACCACCAACGTCACCCTGTGTCGAAGGGAGGGGGTCTCGGGTAAACTTTTCTCCCAATCCTCCCTTGCTTGCGCCATGAGGCAGTCGACCACTTCTGTCGATGGATTAGGTCCGTAGAGGGCCAGCCACTGGGCCACGATGTTAGTGACCGGGTCCTCGCCATCGAACAATCTCCGGGCTCTCTCTGCAGAGGCCGGCCGGAAGTCGTCGAACAGTGTAGCTGAAGGCTCAAATGTCCTGGTCGGATGGATAGCCAGCTGGGTCGACTTAACTCTGTGGAGGTCACCTCAGAGTCTCGACACCAAGTCAAGCGAGTCTCCGTGGCAGTCACCTCTGCATCTCGACACTGAGTAGAGCAGGTCACACTGGCCAGGCGTCGATGGCTGGAAGTCAGATCGGGCAGAGCTGATCGAAGGTGGAGGAAGTAACGGTTCAACGTCGGATGCTTCTGGAGGCGAAGAGTGAATCAGCTTGAATGCCTTTGGCGAATGGGAGTCAGATTGGACTCTTTAGACCATCCAGGCAAGATGTAGACATGGAGACTGCTTACTCCACACAAACACACTTTATTAGTCACAAAACACGGTCTTTTATACACATTTTAAGGCAGTGAACTGGGAGGGGCCAAATACACTACGGGCTGGAGTTAACCTAGGGGCCAATGGGCAGGGGAGCGATCATACCAGGTGTAACCCGACTGGTCTAGTTCCAGAACTGGGTGGAGCGTGAAACACAGAGGGGGGGGGGGGGAAGCACAGTTCACAATGAGTCCCAATACACATTCGTTGAACAAAGACAGTGGCTCAAAAAATCCCGCCTTTTGCTTGACCAATCTGTAGGTCGCACACTCCTGGTTTGCCCAATCCCGTTGACGGATGTTGAGGTCGTACGACACCGGGTTGAGCGTTCCTGCCGTCCCGGGATCCCTCGACCGAGTGTCGGCAATAGGTGTCCCAAGGCTGGTTTACGACAGTCGAACCGCCGTAGCATAAAAATCCTCCATTCAACATAGGGTCGGATAACCGATAGCCCCACCAGTCCATAGCTCACAACCACAGTCCCAGTAACGGCCTATGGCCCATTATACCCCTCTTCCCATTCACCACCTACGCGACTTCAGCCTCCACCACAATATACACCACCTCCCTCTACACCCCTCTTCCCATTCACAACCTACACAACATCAGCCTCCAGCACAATACACACCTCCTCCCTCTACACCTCACTTCCCATTCACAACCTACACAACATCAGCCTCCAGCACAATACACACCTCCTCCCTCTACACCTCACTTCCCATTCACAACCTACACGACATCAGCTTCTTCCACACTACACACCTCCTCACTCTACACCCCTCTTCCCATTCACCACATACACGACTTCAACCTCCAGCACAATACACACCTCCTCACTCTACACCCCCTCTTCTCATTCACCACCTACACAACTTCAGCCTCCAGCACAATACACACCTCCTCACTCTTCACCCCTCTTCCCATTCACCACCTACACGACTTCAGCATCCACCGCACTCCACACCTCCTCACTCTACACCCCTCTTCCCATTCACCACCTACACGACTTCAGCATCCACCGCACTCCACACCTCCTCACTCTACACCCCTCTTCCCATTCACCACCTACACAACTTCAGCCTCCGGCACAATACACACCTTCTCCCTCAACACCCCTCTTCCCAATTACCACCTACACGACTTCAGCCTCCAGCACAATACACACCTCCTCACTCTTCACCCTTCTTCACCTTCCCCTGACTGACTCACGCTCCTCTTTGACACATCAACTCGCATTTCTCTTCTCCTCCACATTTGCCTTCCACTGTCCGACTCGCATTCACTTTCCACTGTTCGACTTGCATACATCACCTCTTCACAGACTTCTGTGCACGCTCTCTCCCACTCCCTCCCTATCATGGTCCCCGTGATTCCCTGTCACTCTCTGTGTTGGTGCTCGCCCATTGGAGGAGGTTGATTGGCCCGCCCAGGTTTTCCCTTTATATGCTGGGCCTGTGGCACCTGTCAGGTGCCCTTTCGTGGTGTTCCTGTTCCTGCGCTATTGTTGCTGTGATCCTGTATTCCTGTGTACCGACTCGGCTCATCTGACTACTCTGCTATTCCTGCTCCGTGATTGACCCGGTTCTGGCTGACGTTCCTGCTCCGTGATAGACCCGGTTCCGGCTGACGATTCCTGCTCCGTGATTGACCAGCCCTGGCTGACGTTCCTGCTCTGTGATTCATCCAGTTCCTGCTCTTGTGTCTGCCTGGCTACCTTCTGAGCCTGCTCGCAGCTTTCACTGTCTGATCACGCCTCCTATGTTCTGTGACCTCTGTTACTGAGCCTGTTGGTTGCCTCCGTTACTGAGCCTGTGAGAGAATACTGCCGAGCTGTAGCCGTTGTTTCAGAGTCTGTCTAGGACACCTGCTGTGCTGGTTGCCTCCGTTACCGAACCCATTTGCATATGCGTGCCAAGCTTGTTGCCTCCCATACTGAGCCACATTAACACTCGTTGAGCTGTTGCCTACTATACCGAGCCTAGCTGTTACCACTGCAGAGCTGTACCTCTCGTTAGGTGCTCGTTTTCCAGGAGTTGTCGCACCGCGTGGTGCTAAGGGCATTCCGATACTCTGGCAGTGTGTGCTCTGTTTCGGCACCAGAAGGGTGTCTTGGCTCTGGTCCATTCTCGCTCAAGGTGTTGTTCCATCCACCCACACCTGGTAGTGCGTTGGCTCTAGTATTTAGCTTGGGCAGTGTCTCCTCCGTTACAGCACCTAGGGGTGCTTGGCTCAGGTCCCATTGGCACGCGCAGTGTCCTCCTCTACTGCACCGGGGGTGCTTCCATATCTGGCTCCATTGGCTCTGGTGGTATCTCTTCTCCGTTGCTACACCCCAGTAGAGATATTGGCTCCAGCTACAGTTGGTCATTCGATACTCTTGGGCATTTCCACACTGTTATGTGGTTGTGATTCAGTTCAGTCGCACTGCTTGAGCTTGCTAGCTGCACTACTGCTACTGGGACTGTTTATGCACCGGGCGTTGGCTAATCACCACCACAGAGACTGACTACCAGGTTGAGTATTAACCCTTACCTGTGTTATGCTATATGCTACCTGCTCCAGCTATATTGAGCCTGTATATTATTCATTACTGTAATACCGATTCTGGCCCTAAGGGGCGCTGTTCCTCATTTCATTTTAATAAAACTGTGTTTTATTTCTAACCTTGGTCTGAGTGTCAGAAAACCGTAACACTCCCCTTCACCACCATCTCTCTTGTCTTCCATTGTCACATTCTCTTCTGTCCACCTTCCCTCCCAGTATCCACTTCTCCCTGTTTGTACTCCCTTGGATTCACACTACTTTCTCCTGTGTCTGCAGTCACAATCTTTATCTCCCCTCTTTGCATTGCTTCCCATTATGCCTTTTCCACTCTCCGTTCCACCATGGCCACTTTCTCTGACGTTGTGCTTTGTCCTCTTTTATCTTCTCCCAACACATTTGCAACATCCTACTTTTTGCCCGCTTCCTCGTTTCCATGCTTTGGTCTGTTTGTCTCTCCCACTTTACAGTTTGACACAGACATAGAACTTTGATGTACACTGCACCAAGACAATTCTCCATACAATCTGACTCAAACTGTTCTGTGCCTTCACCTGAATTCCATGGATAACAGTCTCCTCCTGTCTCTTTTTTTTCACATCTCATTCACCAGCTTCCCAACACTACATGTTCCTAAACATGGAAGTTTCCACAAGTAAGGCCAGGGTAGAGAGACCCTGACTGCTCCGAAAGAAACATGGTAAAGAGTGTAGACCACTGTAATACAGAAGTGCAACTGGTGAATCCCCCATTGCTGGACAGTTCCCATCTTCCTTATCCACCCCCATGATGGCCATTGTAGTCCAGAAGTTAGAGAAGTACATTTTTCCTCTACCTTCTCCATTATATCCAGGGTTTGTCCATATTGACTAGACCTTTATCATGACGTTGCACTCGCCTCAGTGGTTAAGTCAGGACCATGTGATTGTTTTTTTATATCTATATGTGTCTCTCATGACACCCTTTCTTGTGTGTGTGTGTGTGTGTGTGTGTGTGTGTGTGTATGCATCTGTAACCATCTATGTCTCTCTCATGAGCCTTTCTTCTTATGCACCTGTCTGTGCTGTATATTTGACTTGCAGGCAACGTTGTATCCTTTTTGTTAGTATAGTATAAAAATGGATAATTTTGAGGTGAATCTCAATAAGCCAGGTTTATTTAAAATGTCTGTTCATCTAACATCACTTAGCAATTAACGCAGTTATGGTTGCTAGGTATTTGACCGAATCATCTGTTGTTAAAAAAACAAACAAATAAAAAAAGACGATGTTACTCTGCACATGCTTCTGATAAACGAAAGGTTGAACTCTAAGTCCCACCTTCCTACACGCCATCTAATTAAAGAAACATCCACCCAGTGCCTTGCCACCTCAAGACATAAATTAACAGATTGGTAGCCTGTACTGTCACCTAACCACAATGTTATTTTTTGGGAGAGAAACAAAAACACAATGGTAAAGCACTCTAGAGGCTTAGGAATCTCATTAAATAACTACATATAATCAGAGTGTTGTAGAAAGGTAAGGATAATACAAGAAAAAAAAGGTTACACAGTAAAAGACACATGTAAGCTAGTAGTTAAACTCATCTGAGGGAGCAGCAAAGAAAGGCAGTTATTACATTTATAAGAGAGTTTAAAGGAAAGGATCTGATTGGATGACAAGATTAACAAAATCTATCAAGGTTATGTGGTTTCTTTAGGGTTGTAAGCAAGTTTTTTCTACGCTGCTGAGGGTGGAGTAAAGAAAGGGACAAAGCATAAAATGAGCCCCTGTGAACTGAAATAAAATCATGTTTATCTCCATGTGTCCTCCTTCCCCTTGTTTACTCCTCTCTATACACAATAATAGTGTTTATTTCCCTGTGTCCTCCTTCCCCTTGTTTACTTCACTCTATATATACAATAATAGTGTTTATTTCCCTGTGTCCTCCTTCCCCTTGTTTACTCCTCTCCATACAAGTAATCGTGTTTATTTCCCTGTGTCCTCCTTCCCCTTGTTTACTCCTCTCCATACAAGTAATCGTGTTTATTTCCCTGTGTCCTCCTTCCCCTTGTTTACTCCTCTCTATACACAATCTTGTTTATTTCCCAGTATCCTCCTTCCCCTTGTTTACTCCTCTCTATACATAGTAATCGTGTTTATTTCCCTGTATCCTCCTTCCCCTTGTTTACTCCTCTCTTTACACAATCTTGTTTATTTCCCAGTATCCTCCTTCCCCTTGTTTACTCCTCTCTATACATAGTAATCGTGTTTATTTCCCTGTATCCTCCTTCCCCTTGTTTACTCCTCTCTATACATAGTAATCGTGTTTATTTCCCAGTATCCTCCTTCCCCTTGTTTACTCCTCTTTATACACAATAATCGTGTTTATTTCCCCGTGTCCTCCTTCCCCTTGTTTACTCCTCTCTATACACAATAATTGTGTTTATTTCCCTGTGTCCTCCTTCCCCTTGTTTACTCCTCTCTATACACAATAATCGTGTTTATTTCCCTGTGTCCTCCTTCCCCTTGTTTACTCCTCTCTATACACAATAATCATGTTTATTTCCCTGTGTCCTCCTTCCCCTTGTTTACTCCTCTCTATACACAATAATTGTGTTTATTTCCCTGTGTCCTCCTTCCCCTTGTTTACTCCTCTCTGTACCTAGTAATCGTGTTTATTTCCCTGTGTCCTCCTTCCCCTTGTTTACTCCTCTCTATACACAATAATCGTGTTTATTTCCCTGTGTCCTCCTTCCCCTTGTTTACTCCTCTCTATACACAATAATCATGTTTATTTCCCTGTGTCCTCCTTCCCCTTGTTTACTCCTCTCTATACACAATAATCGTGTTTATTTCCCTGTGTCCTCCTTCCCCTTGTTTACTCCTCTCTGTACCTAGTAATCATGTTTATTTCCCCGTGTCCTCCTTCCCCTTGTTTACTCCTCTCTTTACATAGTGATTGTGTTTATTTCCCTGTGTCCTCCTTCCCCTTGTTTACTCCTCTCTATACCTAGTAATCGTGTTTATTTCCCTGTGTCCTCCTTCCCCTTGTTTACTCCTCTCTATACATAGTGATTGTGTTTATTTCCCTGTGTCCTCCTTCCCCTTGTTTACTCCTCTCTGTACCTAGTAATCATGTTTATTTCCCCGTGTCCTCCTTCCCCTTGTTTACTCCTCTCTATACATAGTGATTGTGTTTATTTCCCTGTGTCCTCCTTCCCCTTGTTTACTCCTCTCTGTACCTAGTAATCATGTTTATTTCCCTGTGTCCTCCTTCCCCTTGTTTACTCCTCTCTGTACCTAGTAATCATGTTTATTTCCCCGTGTCCTCCTTCCCCTTGTTTACTCCTCTCTATACCTAGTAATCGTGTTTATTTCCCTGTGTCCTCCTTCCCCTTGTTTACTCCTCTTTATACACAATAATTGTGTTTATTTCCCCGTGTCCTCCTTCCCCTTGTTTACTCCTCTCTATACCTAGTAATCGTGTTCATTTCCCTGTGTCCTCCTTCCCCTTGTTTACTCCTCTCTATACACAATAATTGTGTTTATTTCCCTGTGTCCTCCTTCCCCTTGTTTACTACTCTCTATACACAATAATCGTGTTCATTTCCCTGTGTCCTCCTTCCCCTTGTTTACTCCTCTCTATACACAATAATTGTGTTTATTTCCCTGTGTCCTCCTTCCCCTTGTTTACTCCTCTCTATACCTAGTAATCGTGTTTATTTCCCCGTGTCCTCCTTCCCCTTGTTTACTCCTCTCTATACACAATAATCTTATTTATTTCCCTGTGTCCTCCTTCCCCTTGTTTACTCCTCTCTATACCTAGTAATTGTGTTTATTTCCCCGTGTCCTCCTTCCCCTTGTTTACTCCTCTCTATACCTAGTAATTGTGTTTATTTCCCCGTGTCCTCCTTCCCCTTGTTTACTCCTTTCTAGACACAATAATCTTGTTTATTTTCATGTGTCCTTCTTGTCCTTGTTTATCTTTTCACAACGCTTTGCGAAGCAATAAGTTGAGTATCTTTCAGCCATGAGAAAGGGTATGGCTCTCTAAAGACAATAATCATCTTTATTTCCCTTGTCCTCTAGATCTTTATTTCAGGAACTACAAGTTCTAGAATCAATTTATCTAGAAGAACTACAGATCTCACATGGAGAGAGGTGAGGAATAAAGGACAGGGTGGATTTAGTTGGAAGTGGGGGGTGCTAAGAGAGGGTGGATAAAGGTGATAAAGTTAACATAAGTTTTCTAATTAAATCCTTTATTATGTGATATTCTTGCTGAGTAAGACTAGGATAATCTCATTTCACTGCTTAATTTTGTTTCATGAAAAAATTAAAACTCTTCAAATGGTCAGGAAGTGAGTAAAATAATCATAACTTCTGAAAAGTCAAACTGACAGGAAGTGACTCAGCTGTTTCTATTACATTATATGTAGAACTGATTACTAGTGACTTCCGTCTCCCATAGAATGCTACAGAAGAACTGAGTGAAATGTTTCCACCTGAGGGCACTGTCAATGTAAAGAAAAAAACAATAGAAATGGGAGGTGAGGGTGAGAAATGTTAAAGTAGGAGAGAGTGGGAAAAGAGGAACAACGGAAATGAGACTGCAAAATATGTGAAGGAAGTGTATGGCTTTCTGTTACCATGGAGTTGAGGTGAGAGAGGCTAGTCTTGGATGTGGGCAATTGGTGGATATGTAAGTGGGAGAATGATGATGTGCGTTGACGGACATGTAAGTGATGGGAAATGCCCATGTGTGCATTTGCGACATGTAAGTGATGGAGGTGGGGGTTGGTGGACATATAAGTGGGGGACATATATGTTGCGGGGGGTGAGGATGTGTGTTGACAGATATGTACTTAGGGAAATGGGGATGTTTGATGGTGAAAGTGTGTGGGGGGTGGATGGGGGTGTGCACTGGGTGACATGTATGTGGGTGGATGGGGGTGTGCGTTGGGTGACGTATGTGGGGGGATAAGGATGTGCTTTGGCAGACATGTATGTGGGAGGATGGGGGTGTGCTTTGGGTGACATGTATGTGGGGGGATGTGTGTGTGTTGGGTGACTTATGGGTGTGTGTTGGGTGACATGTATTTGGGGGGATGGGGGTGTGTGTTGGGTGACATGTATGTCGGGGGATGGGGGTGTGCATTGGGTGACATGTGGGGGGATGGGGGTGTGCTTTGGCAGTGGGTTCCACATGGTACAATTCAAGTCTGGAACTCCTTGGCAGTCTCCTAAGTGGCTGGTTTGGATCTCCCAGGGAAGAAGATCTTCAGGAATGTGGAGATAACTACTGGGCACTTTAG
Source organism: Rhinophrynus dorsalis (assembly GCA_037306005.1). NCBI lineage: Eukaryota > Metazoa > Chordata > Amphibia > Anura > Rhinophrynidae > Rhinophrynus > Rhinophrynus dorsalis. Next base: position 520,360 of record CM074725.1, on the reverse strand, counting down.
CTGTGTAAGTTCAGTTCATTCGGTTTGTTGTTGCAAGTTGGGTACAAGTGTAGGCTGCACTCTGATGCCCCATGTTCCAGGGTTGTTCCTGATTGCTGTTGAGTGCTGTGCTGTTGTGATATACCAATAAAACTGTGTTGCACCATCCTCCTGCCTACTTATAAGTAAAGGAGGAGAGGGTGTGCATGGGTACTTATAAGGAAAGGAGGAGAGTGGGTGTGTGTGTACTTATAAGGAAAGGAGAAGAGTGTGTGTACTTATAAGGAAAGGAGTAGAGTGTGTGTGTGTACTTATAAGGAAAGGAGGAGTGTGTGTGTACACTTATAAGGAATGGAGGAGATTGTGTGTGTGTACTTATAAGGAAAGGAGGAGTGTGTGTGTGCACTTATAAGGAAAGGAGGAGAGTGTGTGTGTGTGTACTTATAAGGAAAGGAGGAGAGTGTGTGTGTACTTATAAGGAAAGGAGGAGTGTGTATGTACACTTATAAGGAATGGAGGAGAGTGTGTGTACTTATAAAGAAAGGAGGAGTGTGTGTGTGTGCACTTATAAGGAAAGGAGGAGTGTGTGTGTGTACTTATAAGGAACAGAGGAGAGTGTGTGTATGTGCACTTACAAGGAAAGGAGGAGAGTGTGTGCACTTAAGGATTTATAAAATAAATCTAATGGAGCTCATGACATAGTAACTGTTAATACTAAAGAGGGATGAATCTTTACATGTAACTTGCAAAGATAAACATATATATAAAAAAAAATCATAAACCAATACATTTATTTAAATTTCATTTAAAATCTTGGTAATTGTTACAATAGACCTCTCTCTAATTCAGTTTAATAAAAAAAGTTTTATAATATTTGATTTAAATTTGGTTATGAAATTGTAACATGGAGATAATAAATAGGTTTACACTTATGATATAAACATATGTTACAATCTTATTAAAGTTATTTTAAGTAAATAAAAATATTTAAACAAATATAATTATCTTGAATATACATATGAGTTTAAAATTTTTGTATATATATGTATATATGTGTTCATATACATTTGTTAAAAGAAAATGAATACAATTTTAATTTTTGATTTATTTTATTTATTTAACTTAATTTTAAAATATAATGAGATAAAATCTGTAATATACAGAACAGTGATGTGTGTATATGAGAGTATATAGATCATTCATTTGTATGGCTTTGCTGAACATTTGAATGTCACTTAATAAATGAATAGATGTGTCTGTGTATATGCATATGTGTAGTTATTTGAATTTTTGCATGTATGTATATATACTCATATACGTATATAAAGGGTTATTGTATGAGATTTTGATTTCATGATTGTATTGTTTGCTTAATTTAATTTGTATGTTAAATTAGATATTTGGAATGGGAATAATTTTTTAAAACCTTTAGGAATAAAGGTTATTTTGAGGGTTAAGGGAACAAAAGTTTTTACTTTAACAGTTAGTCTAGTTAAAGGAGAACTACCACCCCGCAATAACTTAAGCTTGATTGATTGCTCATCTGGCGACTAGCTGCTTAGTAGCGCTAGTTGCCAGAAATATTACCCGGTTCTGCAGATATCGACGTTTTACTGATGGTGACAGGAGCAGGAAGCACGGACGACTCTTCACAGTGACGTCCGTGCGCCTGCGCTGTCAGTCCCTTTTGAGCCGGTCGGCTAGTCGCCAGACAAGCAATCAATCAAGCTTAAGTTATTGCGGGGTGGTAGTTCCCCTTTAATTCAATATAAATAATTTATTTTTTACTTCTACTAACCTTAGAGTTTTATGTTCACAAGAAAAGAGAAATAAAATATTTCTGAGCTTAAAAAGAAATAATCCAGATATTATCTTTTTACAAGAGACCAAGTTTAGTAAAACAAAAGAAGTAACATTTATTAATAGTAGATATAAAAGATTTTACGAGTTCCAATATTTCAAAATGTAATGGAGTTGCCATTCTAATTAAAAACAGTGTTCCTTTTATTGAAAATAAAATTGTTAGAGATGAAAATGGAGGATACATTATTCTTGTAGGGAATATTTCAGATTTGTAAATAACTTTAGTTTCTGTTTATGGCCCACAATTAAAAAAGAAAGTTTTTTATAACAAACTTCAGTCTGATATACAATGTTATAGAAAAGGTAATTTAATTATAGGTGGGGATTTTAACATTTGCCAAAATAATAAATTAGACAGAACTAGTAACAAAGGTTATAGAGAAAGCATAGACAAATTAATTAATTCATTTATGAAAAATTTAGACCCATGGAGATTTTTATATCCAAAAAAAAGAATACACTTTCTTTTCTCCACAATTAAATTTGTGGTCCAGAATTGATTACTTTTTAATGGATCAACATCTCCTAAGAGGAGTACAGGAAGTAAAATCTTATTCAGAAATCTGGTCTGACCATGAGTCCTTAACATTATGGTGTAAGCTAATGTCACAAGATAAGAAAAAAACTAGATGGAGATTGAATGAAAGATTAATTTTAAATAAAAATATTAAATTAGAAATCATAAATAAACTAAAGGAATACTTCGAAACTAATGATAATGGATTGGTAAGTGATATTAGTTTATGGTCAGCTCATAAGTCAGTTTTGTGAGGATTATTAATAAAATTAGCAAAAGATAGATTAAAAGATAGAACAAACCAAATTAAAATGTTAGAAACCAAATTAAACTCCTTAATTTATTTACAAAAAAGGTCCCTAAATTAAACAGAGCTAGAACAATTTGTAATATAAAAGATGAATTAAATATACTACTAGATAAAGAGGTGAATAAAGATTTAGCTTGGCTAAGACAAAAATACTACACTTGGGAAAACAAACCACATACTCTCTTAGCCCATCAGCTTTGCCAAAAGAAACAAATTAGTTACATTAACAAATTAGACTGCAGTTCCAAAGGTAAAAGCTCCAAAAATAAAGATATAACAATGACATTTCAACAATTCTATCAAAAACTTTTTAGTAATAATATTAAGTTTATTAAGGAAGATTTTAACACTTTCATATCAAAATTAAAGTTATGATCCCTAAATGATTCTGGTAAGGATATTTTAAATGCAGATATTGAGTATGATGAAATAAAAGTAGCTATAAAATCCCTCAAAAATAATTCTAGTCCAGGACCTGATGGTTTTAGCAATTTTTTTTTTATATATAATTTCAGCTTTATTAATTTTTAGTTGGAAGGGAAAAAAAGGGGGGAACAAAAACAAGGGGGAGAACAAAAGGTACAAACAATAACAAAGCATAGTAAAGCAAGTTACAGTTGGGTACATGTACAACAGAACTGTCCAGGAAAGGACAATAACACAACCCAGTGGGTCCAACTAACATCTGAATCCGTATCCAAGCTCAAACTGTTTAAAAAAAAGCAAAAAAAAAAACAACTCTCATGCACAATCACACAAAGAAACTAGGGGGGTGCGGGAAAAAGAAAGGAAATAAAATAAGGGTCCCTCCATGGCAGGGCCAGCACCACCTCAAAGCCAAGGGAAAAGACAAAGCACTAATGGCGACCTAAATTATGGGCTGTCAGGGCCCAATAGGGTCTGTGTCTCCGGGTCCCACAAGAATTGCATCCAAGGCAGCCAAGTGGCAGAATAAAGATCCCGTTGGCCCTCTGAGACGAGGACCAATTCCTCTAGACTGCGCGTAAGATCTACCCTCCTAGCCCATTCTCGCAGAGACGGAACCAATGGTTGCCCCCAATGAAGGGGTATAAGTGCTTTAGCCTCATTCAATAGGTGTCTGACCACTGATTTCCGATACGTAGCAATAGGCAAGTGGGTATGATGTAGCAGATGGGGTGCAGGTAATAAAGGTGGGGGGGAATCTGTAAATCTACCAAGGAGCGAGTGCACTTGCATCCAGAAAGGAGAGATAAGAGGGCAATCCCACCAAATGTGGAGCAGCATCCCAGGCGCCAACCTACATCTCCAGCAGAGATCGGATGTCCCCCTGTGAAAAGGAATGCACAAGAGCCGGAGTGCGATACCAATGGGTTAGGAGTTTAAAAGATGTCTCCTGGGTCTTGTTAGAAATGGAGCTTTTATGAGTCAAAAGAAAGATCTTTTCCCACTGTGTAGGACTAAGTGAAATCAGTAAGGCCAATTCCCATTTCCGAACATAGCCGGGAAACGGAGCAGCAGTAGAAGTGAGCAACATGCGATAAAGCAGGGAGATGCCATGTGGGGGTATAGAGTCTCCCACGCAAAGTTCCTCAAAAGGTGTACGATCCCGGCTGAGACCCTGTGGTTGAGGAATAGAACAAACATAGGAGCACAACTGAGCGTACTGATCGAGTGCCGTCGGCACTTGGGGAGAAACAACGTCCAACAGGGGACATACTTGACAGTTCGCATCCACCAACTGTGCGAGCCGAGGAGCTTCCTCCACGGTCAGACCCAGAAAGAGTCCCTGTCCCAGCCCAGGCACGAAATCAGGGTTGTGTCGGACAGGAGTCAGAGGAGACGGAAAGGTAGTTATGAGAGTATGACGAAGCAGGCTATGGAGAGCGCCAATTGTGGCCGAGATCAATGGGTTGCGTCTAGAGAGGGCCCTAGCATGATGTGGTAGAAGCCAAGGAAGTATGCGTAAGGGTACATCAAGGGCTGCATCATCTATCGAAATCCACAACTGCTGGGGAGGACTAAATGACCATTCCAAGATGCGAAGCAAGTGACAGGCACGATAGTAAGTGCGAGGACATGGTAAAGCCACACCCCCCAATGATTTTGGGTGGGCCAGAGTGTCGAATCGGAGACGCGGTTGTCGACGAGCCCAGATAAACCAAAGCCACAAAGAGCGAAGCGATGAGAAGGTGGTCAATGGGAGACGAATTGGCAGTGTCTGAAACAGGTATAAAAGGCAAGGTAAAACATTCATTTTCAGGGCGTTTATACGACCAAACCAGGAGACATATACAGGAGCCCAGGTCCGTAAGTCATCCCGAAGGGAATTCAAAAGTGGGAGAAAGTTAAACGAATAGGGTTGGGATAGATCTCTAGCTAAGTATACACCAAGGTACTGAAGTTTGTCGTGGCACTATCGGAAAGGGAAAGAAGAGGACAAGGATCCAACCTCAGTGGCCGTGAGATTAACGTTCAGGATTTCCGATTTAGAAGCACTAAGTTTGAAGTTCGCTAAATCGCCATATTCCTGAAACTCCCGAAGCAGAACCGGCAAGGAAACCCTAGGACATGAAACGGGAAAAAGAAGATCATCAGCAAACCCTAACACCTTATGGTCAGTACCCTGGACAGTGAGACCATGGACATCGGGATTCGCATGAACCACGGCCAAAAAAGGCTCTAACATAAGGATAAAGAGCAAAGGGGATAACGGACATCCCTGACGGGTCCCGTTTGATATGGAGAACGATTCAGACAGGGCCCCATTCACTCGAATGCGAGCCGAGGGGCAGGAGTACAGAGAGGACACCCATGAAAGCATGTGTGTACCCAGACCAATCTGATTCAGGACCTCCATGAGGAATTGCCTATCAACGCGATCAAAGGCCTTTTCTGCGTCTGTGGACAGAAGAAGCGACGGGGTCGAGGAGGTCTGAGCCCAGTTAATGAGATGAAGAGCGCTTGCTGTACAGTCCCTAGACTCGCGTCCTCTAACAAAACCCGCCTGATCGTGATGAACCAAGCTCGGAATGAACAGAGTCAGACGGATAGCTAGAAACTTAGAAAATAATTTCAGGTCCGAGTTAAGCAGAGAAATCGGTCGAAAGCTACTACAAAGGTCAGGGTCTTTCCCTTCCTTTGGGATAAGGGAAATTGTCACAGCAAGTGTATGTGGATGGATATATTGCCCCTCTAAAATAGAATTAAAAACCGAAACCAAACGGGGGCCCAACTCTGTCTGAAAGCACTTGTAGTAGAGGAGTGGAAGGCCGTCAGGACCGGGACACCTACCTGTCTTGGAATCCCGTATTGCAACCGACAGTTCGGAGAGAGTGAGAGGGCGCTCCAATAGCTGAGAATCGTCCGCCGAGAGTCGTAGGCGCAATTGTCTGGAGATATAAGCGGCCATCCGAGCACGGCGACCATCTCCCGAATCCGCGCTGGACTGGGTTTGTCTCAAGTTATACACCTTAGAAAGATAAGACACAAACGCCACAGCTGTAATAGAGGGAAGCTTCCGTAACGTACCCCCGGAGTCCCTGATTCCGGAAATTTAAGTGGATAAGCGACGTCGCCGGAGCACCCTGGCAAGGTACTTACCTGGCTTATTGCCATGTTCAAAAAACAAAGCCTTTAACCGAAGGAAGTTTCGACGAGCCTGAAGGTTAAGGATCGAGGCCAATTCACGACGAAGGGTCAATAATTGTGCAAGATCGTCTGCGCAGAGCCGGTCTTTGTGTGCTCGGTCCAGGACTGCGATCCGTGAGTAAAGGTTAGCCAAAACACGAGTGCGTTGTCGCTTTGCGTCAGAGGAAAGTTTAATAAGATGACCCCGTACCACACATTTGTGGGCCTCCCAGACTGTTAGGTCAGGGACCGACGGAGACACATTCTCCTCAAAGTAGGAGGACAGGAGGGACCTCGTTGACGACACGACTGCCACATCGGACAACAGAGATTCATTCAAGCGCCATGTACATTGTGTAGGTCGGGAAAGTGGTGAAGCAAAAGTTGCCCAGAGCGCGGCATGATCCGACCAGGTCGATAGCCCATAAGAGGCAGAAATCAATTGCAAGAGATGATAGTGAGAAACAAAAAGATAATCAATACGGGAGTACCTTGCATGCGGGGTAGAGTAAAAGCTGTAATCACGGCCCTCTGGGTACAAGGCTCTCCAACAGTCGATCAATTGATGATCAAATAACAGCTTCTTAACTTTCTGCCGCACATGGAGAGGGGTACTGGTGGTTCCCGAGGAAGTATCCAAGGCAGGGTCAAGGGCAATATTAAAATCTCCGCCTAGGATCAAGAAGCCAGCTTGAAATTGACGGAGAGCAGTTAAAACCGCAGCAAGATGGGTATGTTGACGAACATTAGGGAGATAGGCAGACGCAAATGTGTATGTAGAGCCCGAGATCTGACCTTTAAGAAAAATATACCTTCCATCAGGATCCCGAAGGCACGCCTCTTCAGTGAACGGGAGATGTTTTGAAAAAAGAATAGCCGCACCTTTACGTTTAGCCAAGGGATCATTACTGCAAAAGCAATGTGGGTAGTCTTGAGAAACCAAACGAGGAGCATGTTGATCACGGAAGTGCGTTTCCTGGACAAACGCCATTGATGCACGTAGAGCTTTGAGTTCACGAAAAAGGTGAGATTGCTTCTCAGGCACGTTGAGACCTTTGGCATTCAAAGTGAAGATCCGGAGATCCACGGGTGTAAACGAGGCACCGGTCGCCATGGTGAAATAGGGAGGTGGGAGAGGCTAACTATGGCCCCACCTGGAGGGAAAGAGGAGAGGGAGAAAAAATAAAAGGGGGGGGGAGGGAAAGGAGAGGGGAAGGTAAGAACACACACACGCAAAGCACACAAAAAAGAAAAGAAAAAACGGGGAGGAAAGGGTGAGTTTGTACACTGGAGCACTAATTAGGAAAAGGGCAACAGGACTCAAACACCAAAGGAGTATAGAGCCTGCTGTCCCGCCCAATAGCCAGTGAGCTCCGATATAAGAGGGCGAGTCAACCAGAGAAAGACTGGTGAAGTACAACAGGGCACAACAGAGAAATCTTAATGCAAGCACGTGAGAGCAACAGTAGTAAAATAGAAGCGGAGTACGCTGAACCCCAATGGTCTAAGAATGCTTTAATACAAGGTCTCATTTGGAGACCAAAAAAAGGCTCCAGGGAGCCAGAACACCCCACCCAAACACAGCAAGTGACTAAAAAAGAGCCCAAGACATTTCCCTGCTAGATGTACCACCCCCTACCTAAGCAAATAGCCCCCAAAAGGGTCACAAGTAAGACACATCTCACCCCATGGAGGAGAACGTGGGGGGCAACGTACCAAGTATCCCAGCATCAAGTAAACGGGCAGTAAGTCCCCAAACCCCCCCAACATCATCACCCCAACCAGGGCCACACGCCCGCCACAACAGCAGCGCCCGAGGGGGGGGAGGCTGACCACATGAACATATCCCACCCCAGACCCCCTGTAAACGGCGGTCTCATCGAAGCCCTGTCACCCACCCACCGAGGAATATACCCGGGGATGTGGAACAGGTCCCAAAGCGAGCGCCCAAGACGCCAATAAGGCACCAAGGGGGTGGCAGAGGAAAAGTGAACAATTCCCACCCTCCAGATCATAGTAGCATAAAGGATCCCCTCCCACCAAAACCCGGGCCGCCAAATCCCCGGGGCCACAAGGACTAGGCCCAGTCAAAGGAGGCATGTGTCCGCTGGGCCCCGAGGGAGATGCCCCTCAACTTATAACAACAGAAAGCATCAGGGCATGAGCGCTGTCCCAGCAGAGAGAGCCAGGCATCCCTCCCCAGCTGGGTCCCAGAGGCCCCCCCCAAGGGTCCGCGGAACCCCCCACGTGGTGGGGAATCCCAGCAAGACCAGGAAAAGAAGGCCTCCCAAACACCACCATGGGAAGAGAAGCACCTAAAGCTGCAACATGTGAAGCCCGAAGGCATGGGTGCATAAAAAACTGGCACATACGGTAGAGCTACCAGAGGAGGAAGGGGAGTGCTAGCGTACAAAACGCCTCTACAAAGCAAGACACAAATGCCCATACATGGAGGGGGGCGAGGGTGGGGAACCCCGGGTCCCATCAACCCCCAACCCAAGGCATTAATTCAGCAAGCCCGAAAGTGGGGGCCAAGGAAAGGGGGAGCGGGCAGGGAAGGAGGGTGAGGGAGAGAGGGGGAAGAGTGCTAGGGAGCAGGGAAGGGAGCCAGGGCACCCCGGAGGCTTGAGGGGCAGGTGGGGGGGGGGCGAGCAGCAAGCCCATGGGGCAGATCACAACAAGGACCAGGGAAAACTATGCCATGCAGTAGGTGAGGTGAATGAAACAGAGCAGCAACATTATTACAAAGCAAACAGTAGCAAAAAATTAGCTGGACACACAGTCTTAGGTATATCGGGGACAGTACAATCCCAGGCCGGGCTACTCCTCAATCTCCACCCCCCGCAGGGAGTGGGATATACCCGGAGCCCCAGAGGAGCCAGGCCCTTCTCTACCACGAGGTCCCCGAACAGATCTCTGGGTCAGCGGGCGGCGAAGCTCTGGGAGACTCCAGTCTCGGATCTGCAGATCAGGAAAACCAATGTCCTTCAGAAATACCGGGAGTTCATGGAAGTGTTGTAGAGTGGAGGTTTCATCTCCCAAGCGTACCGACAGTGCAAAGGGGAATCCCCAGAAGTAGCGTATATTGCGTTGCTGTAGGAGAGAGGTAAGAGGCCTCAGCACTCTCCGTGCTTGAAGGGTCAGGTTGGATAAATCCTGGAAGAAAGTTATAGTAGAGCCATTGTGGGACCATGAGCCTAGTTCGCGCGCCCTGCGCATTAGTGTCTCTTTAAGGTGGAGGTCCGCCAAGCAGCATATAATGTCCCGCGGGGGGCTATCAGGTTGACCCCTGGGTCGTAGAGCTCGATGAGCACGGATCAAGGTTATTGGTGATGTACGAGGGCGGTTCATCAAGCCGTTAAACAGGGTAAGTAGAGTATCAGATACATCCTCAACAACTCCAGCCGAGGCCTCTGGGACACTGTGGACGCGGATGTTGTTGCGTCTCTCACGGTTATCCAAGTCTTCTATATGTCTCCTATAGTCAGCAAGATACAGGGAGTGCCTGGCTGAGACCTGTGAGAGAGCCCCAACCTTACGAGCCTGGATAGATGAAGACTCTTCCTGGGCCGCCACCCGAGTCTCCAAGCCTTTTAGGTCTGCGCGGAGTGCCGAAACCTCCTCGTGCACCATAGTCTTCAGTTCCTGGAGAAGCATATTGAAGTCAGTCCGCCATGGCGTAGAGGAGAAAATCGGGTGTGCAGAGGCCTGCGAAGGAGTGTCACGCAGAACCTCCGGAGACTGCTCCAAAGGGTTATCATCAGGTGGGGGGGAAGAAGCTCGAGAAATCATAGCAGCTGCGTCGGTCATTGAGTTCACCGGATCAAGGGGCCTAAAAAATGTTGGTAAGGTAGGAGTAGATGGTTTTCTCTGGGACCTCGGAGTAGATTTTCCAGCAGGTCCCCTCCTGCCACGAACCATGCCAGCTAGGGTGTAAGGCAAATGAGAAAGGTAGACCAGGGTAGAGCGGAGCTCAGCGTTCAAGCGGCCATCTTCCTTGATGGCAAGCCACGCCCCCCAAATGGTTTTAGCAATTTATATTATAAAACATTTGTTTTAGATCTCTTACCATATAGTAATCATTTTTTTGCAGATATATTGAAGTCTCAAAAGTTGGATTCGGACTCGAACTTGAGTCTAATTACATTAATAGAGAAATTGGGAAAGGATAATGAAAAAATACTAGCTTCAAGATTAGGAAAGGTTTTACCTTTCCTATTACATAAAGATCAATGTGTATTAAGATGATTATTAATGTTATTTCAATAAGTAAAAGAGAAAACTTAAAAAATAGGATTATATTGTTTTTAGATATCCGAAAAGCAGTAATGATGCAGTAAACTGGATTTATATGATTGAAATTTTAAAAACTTTTGGTTTAGATGGAATTTTAACAACATTTTTAAGTGCAATTCAATTCTCACCAAAAGGAATATTAAGGTTGACGGGTGCAGAAAGTGACCCGATTAATATAAGTAGAGGTAATAGACAAGGTTGCCCTTTATCCCCTTTAATATTTGCCCTATGTGTAGAACCTCTTGCAGAGGCAATTAGAATAAATACTAATATTTTAGGAATTGAAATGGAAAGATTATAACAAGATAAATTAAGTTTATATGCAGATGATATGCTAGTTTTTTTATCTAATCCAATAACAAGCTTAGACTTTTTATGGGATATTCTTAAAAAATTTGGTAATTTTTGTGGCCTACAAATAAACGAAGATAAAATGGAATTATGAAATCTTCATTTAGATAAGTCTACTGAATTGTTAATTTTTAAAAAATATAAATTTAAGAAATGTACTGAATATTTAACATATGTGGGAGTCAATATATTTGTAGAATATAAAAGTTTATTTAATATAAACTTTACTAAATTTTTCAAGAAAATTGATTCATTATTTCAGCTTTGGAGAACACTTCCTCTTTCTTTGACTGGAAGAATCAGCACTGTTAAAATGGTCATACTTCCAAAAATGTTATATTATTTTAGGGTATTACCAATATTAATAAGTAAACGAGATTTACAGGGTCTTCAAAATAATATTTTTAATTTTATTTGGGCTGGAAAATCCCCAAGAATTAGTAGGAATGTTTTGTATAGACCAAAAGATCAAGGTGGTTTTAGTTATTTATAGATACTATGTTTCTTGTGTCCTCACAAACCTCTTATATTTATCTGCTAGCGGAATAGACGAATGGATAACACCAAGGTGGGTGGATCAGGAAAGATTTTTCTTAAAGAGATTAGATTTTTTAAATATTATTTGGGCAAGCAAATATTATAAAAATATCCTCCCTTTAGATTGCCTAAATAATTCATTAACACTTATTAAAATATGGAATAAAACTAAAAGAATTGTAAATATTATTGACTTTAGATCAAAAATGCTCCCTCTATCTAAAGAAAAACTTTTAATTGGAATACTTTAGAAAAAGATAACATTGAAAAACTAGCTGAAATCGGAAATATTGAAATTATAAAAGATGTGATCTTTAGAGGAGATTTTATCTCTTATGAAGAGTTTATTAAAGGATTGGCAGTAGATGCCTCCTTTTCAGAAATTTATCTTAAAATAAAAAGTAAATTAAAAATATATTTATGTGATTACATAAATACTCCATTACTTCCTTTTGAACATCTCGTTAGACATTGGAACTATGGTGCAAAATCAATTTCACTAATTTATAAAATTGTTTTAAATACTAAATTTCGAATGAGTTGTATGGACAAATGGGAAGAGATGATAGGAGAAATACTAAGAGATGAAGATTGGAAAGATTGCCAAAATGTTGTATTAATTCAAATCTTAAAGATCAACAATATAGAATGCTACATATGACTTATTTAGTCCCTACAAAATTAGCACGGATATTTACAAACGTCCCAAATTGTTGCTTTAGGAATTGTAACATGGAAGGTTCATTTATCCATATTTGGTGGAATTGTTTTAAAGTTAAAAATATTTGGAATAGTATAAGTAATCTTCTTAGCAAAGTTTTAAACAAAAAAGTATACTAAACATCTAGGAAGCTCTTTTGGGAAAAAAAATTCAAACCCTAAATAAATTTGAAGATACATTTTTAGTTTTAGTATGTATTGCTACAAGAATGACAATCGCAACATTTTGGAAATCAGATAATATTCCATGGAATAAAATTTTAGATAAAATTAATTATATTTGGTAATTTGAATATCTTTCTTCTATTGAAAACAATTATTTTAATAAGTTCATTCTTATTTGGTCAAATTGGTTGGAAAGTTCTTATGGTAAAAAATATAATCATTTAATGAGATCTTAATATGTTCTATACATTTTACATTGCTTTTAAAGATTATATAAATGTTTATAATAATTGTTAACAATTGTAAAATAAAAATACCAAAAAATTTTAGTTTAAAAAAAAAAAAAAAAAGAAAGTGTGTGTACTTATAAGGAAAGGAGGAGAGTGTGTGTATGTGTGCATATAAGGAAAGGAGAGTGTGTGTATGTGTACTTATAAGGAAAGGAGGAGAGAGTGTGTGTGTACTTTATAAGGAAAGGAGGAGAGAGGGTACATGGGTACTTATAAGGAAAGGAGGAGAGGGTGCAAGTGTGTATGGGTACTTATAAGGAAAGGAGGAGAGGATGTGGGTGTGAATGGGTACTTATAAGGAAAGGAGGAGAGGGTGTGAGTGTGAATGGGTACGTATAAGGAAAGGAGGAGAGAGGGTACATGGGTATTTATTAGGAAAGGAGGAGAGGATGTGGGTGTGAATGGGTACTTATAAGGAAAGGAGGAGAGGGTGTGGATGCATGGGTACTTATAAGACTAGGATGAGAGGTTGTGAGTGTGTATGGGTACTTATAAGAAAAGGAGGAGAGAGGGTACATGGATACTTATAAGGAAAGGAGGAGAGGGTGTGAGTGTGTGTTGGTACTTATAAGGAGAAGTGGAGAGGGTGTGGGTGTGAATGGGTACTTATAAGGAAAGGATGAGAGGGTGTGTGTGGGTGCATGGGTACTTATAAGGAGAGGAGGAGAGGGTGTGGGTGTGAATGGGTACTTATAAGGAAAGGATGAGAGGGTGTGTGTGGGTACATGGGTACTTATAAGGAGAGGAGGAGAGGGTGTGAATGGGTACTTATAAGGAAAGGATGAGTGGGTGTGTTTGGGTGCATGGGTACTTATAAGGATAGGATAAGAGGGTGTGAGTGTGTATGGGTACTTTTAAGGAAAGGAGGATAGAGGGTACATGGGTACTTATAAGGAAAGGAGGAGAGGGTGTGGATGGGCCTGGGTACTTATAAGGAAAGGAGGAGAGGGTGTGAGTGTGTATTGGTACTTATAAGGAAAGGAGGCGAGAGGGTACATGGGTACTTATAAGGAAAGGAGGAGAGGGTGTGAGTGTGTATGTGTACATATAAGGAAAGGAGGTACATGGGTACTTATAAGGAAAGGAGGAGAGGGTGTGGGTGGGCATGGGTACTTATAAGGAAAGGAGGAGAGGGTGTGGATGCATGGGTACTTACAAGGAAAGGAGGAGAGGGTGTGTGTGTGTATGGGTACGTATAAGGAAAAGAGGAGAGAGGGTACATGGGTACTTATAAGGAAAGGAGGAGAGGGTGTGGGTGGGCATGGGTACTTATAAGGAAAGGAGGAGAGGGTGTGGGTGGGCATGGTGTGAAGTTATTCTGTGTTTTCTGTTTTTCTAGGCTGGTGCTGAGCATCACTCTACATCCAGCTACTGGTCATGACTTGGATACACAGTATGTCTGCTTCACTTTGGAGCTGTCCATCCCTCCTCAGGTAACTCATCAATCATTCATACATTTCTCACTGATACATTGTACTTCACTCCCCACATGGTTCCCCACATGGTAGTACTTTGCTATAGGGATTAGTAATACTTAAGGTTTACTATCCCTTTAACGTTCTTAGACCCTGTACGATAAGAGATAGAAAAATTGTACCTAGTAAAAAAATAAGGCCCGTTGAGCCTGTCTAGAATTAAGATGTCTAGTGGATTCCAAGAACTGGAGGTTCTTGTTTTCAGTAAACATAGGGACTGGAGCTGAAGAACCTTCCAGAAGATGCTGCCAATCCTCCAAAGCCAGTTTTACTGCAAGAAGTTCCTGATAGCCAATATCATAGTTGCATTCTGTGCTAGACAACAGTCATGGGATCTCGTTAAGACAGAATAACTCCTGCACCCTCTTCCGAGACATCATCTTCCTGAATGAATTGCCGAGTAGGATCAGGAAAATTGAGAATCGGGGATGTGGTGAAGGCAGTTGTCAGCTTGTCAAAAGCCACCAAGGTTTTGGAGGCCAGATAAGAGGATCAGCCCCTTTATTGGTCAATGTTGTAATAGGGGCAATGATAGTATAAAAGTTGCAAATACATTTTCAATAATAATTAGAAAATCTCACAAATCTCTGAATGGCTTTGACACCAGTAGGTAGAGCCCACTGAGTAACAGTAGAAACCTTCAGGGTATCCATTTCGAGACCAGAAGGAGAAATAATATATCCAAGAAATAAGGATGTGCTGAAAATTGCATATTTCCAGTTTAAGGATGTGCTCAAAACTGCATTTATCCAGTTTAACAAAAAAGGAATTCTCTGGAAGGCTCTGAAGAACAGAACAAACATGTTCCCTATGTTGATGCACAGAGGAGGATTATATCTAAATGTCTTCTAGGTAGATGGAGGACGTGAGGCAATAACATGTTACTGAAGATCTGAGGTTGCATTCCTAGGGATAGGGATTCTGATACCATCAGACTTTTGCCTAAGGGTTTGCCATCAGTGGCAGGTACCAGAAGAGGAGCTTTGTTACGCCGTAAAGGAATGCCGATCAGATGAGTTCAGGCAAGTTCAATGAAGATACCACGGCCTCCAGAATCAACAAAAGCCTGGATAAAGTGGAAAAAGACACCCAGTCCAGCTTGTCTGGAATAAGCATAAGAGAAGATGTATGAGAATTACAACATCTGATACTTAGAGGTTCATCTACACTGACTCCTAAGCCTTGAAGTTTCCCGGATGGGAAAGGCCTTGTGCTCTACTTCTTTTCCTTTCAACCTCAAATAATTTATTCACATTTTCAACCTCCATAGGTTTGTCAGAAATTGCTGGAGCCCACAGATGGGAAGGGTGGGTTAGAAAAAACTCTTGGTCAGTGACCTCTGTCCCTTTCCTGTTGGCATTCCTGCATTCAAATGTCCAGATCCAAGCATAAGTAGATACATTCTTCTAAGACTTCCAGGAGATCTTTACACATAGTCTGTCATTAAGACCCCTATGAAATGCAGCTTTCAGGGCTTCTGGATTCCAATCAGTTTTGAGCTAATATTCTGAATTCTACTGAATATTCTCCAAATGGTCGATTCCCTTGATTGATCTCCAGAAGAGTGGCTTCAGCCGAAGATTTGTGACTTGGGGCATCAAAAATTAAACTGAAATCTTTTAATGAATGCATCAGAATCCTCCAATAGTGGCAAGCTCTTTTTCTACCAGCAGTGAAGCACCAATTGATCCAGTTGGAGTAGAAGAAGCCTCTGGTGAAGTGGAAGGGGGTTGGAGAGGCACGGTAGAACCACGAAGCATATCTAATACTACATCAAGTTTAAGCTCTAAACATTGTATGTGGGCTTAGTGAGTAGATAGTACTTATTCTTGATTAGATTATCTGGCAGAATATGGCACCACAACAAACCTGCCAAGAGCGAGCTGCCCACCAAAACTCACTGACCAGCCAAGGAGGGCATTAATCAGAGAGGCAACAAAGAGACCAAAAATAACCCTGAAGGAGCTGCAAAGCTCCACAGCGGAGATTGGAGTAGCTGTCCATAGGACCACTTTAAGCCTTTCACTCCACAGAGCTGGGCATCACAGAAGAGTGTCCAGAAGAAAGCCATTGCTTAAAGCGGAACTTTCACATATTAGTAAGTGACCATACAATCATTAAGCATATGGTGACTAGCATGAAAGAATGTGGCTTACATATTAAAAGTGGCTGATTGTAAAGAAATCTTTACCCTTTGGAGACCGGAAGTCAGGTAACAGCACAGACATCTTGTCTGCGCGCCTGTGCTGTCAGTCCCAGTCTCCTGTAAAGCAGTGCAGTGTCCCACAAGGTAACCAGAAGAGACTGACGGCGTAGGAACACAGACTGCACTAACCTGCCCATCAGTCTCCAAAGAGTAAAGATTTCTTTAGAATCTGCCACTTTTGATAGGTAAGACAGGTACTTTCAAGCTAGTCGCCATATGCTTAATGATTGCATGGCGACTTATTAATATGTGAAAGTTCCGCTTTAAAGAAAAAAATAAGCAAACACATTTGCTGTTTGCCAAAAGGCATGTGGGAGACTCCCCAAAGACATGGAATAAGGTACTCTGGTCAGATTATACTAAAATTGAGCTTTTTGGCCATCAAGGAAAACGTTATGTCTGGTGCAAACCCAACACCTCTCATCACCCTGAGAACCCCATCCCCACAGTGAAGCATGGTGGTGGCAGCATCATGCTGTGGGGATGTTTTTCATCGGTAGGGACTGGGAAACTGGTCAGAACTGAAGGAATGATGGATGGAGCTAAATACAGGGAAATTCTTGAGGGGAAACCTGTTTCAGTCTTCCAGAGATTTGAGACTGGGATGGAGGTTCACCTTCCAGCAGGACAATGACCCTAAGCATACTGCTAAAGCAACATTTGAGTGGTTTAGGGGAAAACATTTAAATGTCTTGGAATCGCCTAGTCAAAGTCCAGACCTCAATCCAATTGAGAATCTGTGGTATAATTTAAAGATTGCTGTACACCAGCGGAACCCATCCAACTTGAAGGAGCTGGAGCAGTTTTGCCTTGAAGAATGGGCAAAAATCCCAGTGGTTAGATGTGCCAAGCTTACAGAAATGTACCCCAAGAGACTGGCAGCTGTAATTGCTGCAAAAGGTGGCTCTACAAAGTATGCCATTGAGGGGGAGGTGAATAGCTGTGCACACTCAAGTTTTCTGGGGGTTTTTTTTCTTATTTCTTGTTTGTTTCACAATAAAAAATATTTAGCATCTTCAAAATGATACCAGCCCCCCAAAAATTAATTTTAATTCCAGCTTGTAATGCAACAAAATAGGAAAAATGCCAAGGGGGGTGAATACTTTTGCAAGGGACTGTATACTGCAGTAAAGCAGATAGCAGGCTGATAACGACCAAAGGCAGCTAGACTGCTCTGGATATGACTTGCTTGAACCGCTGTAATAGTATATACAGCAGAAAGGCAGATAGTGGGCTGATAACACTCGAAAACAGCTGGACTGCTCTGGATTAGAGCGACAGCTTCTGCAGTAATAGTTTATACAGCAGTAAGGCAGATAGCTGGTTGATAGCGCTCAAAGGCAGCTGGACTGCACTGGGACACAGTGGCTGATCTGCTGTAATGGTATATACAGTAGTAAGTCAGATAGCGGGCTGAAACCACTCAAAGGCAGCTGGACTGCTGTGGGTTAGAGTGGATGGATCCGCTGTAATAGTATATACAGTAGTAAGGCAAATAGCGGGCTGGAACCACTCAGCGGCAGCTAGACTGCTCAAATATGAAGGAGGCTAGATGTTGGCAGCAGGCTGGAGCGCTGGAGAGCAGATGAACTGCTTAGGGAAGAGCACGGTACCCAAACCAGCAGAGAGCATCTCCACTGCTCAAGAGATTGAGGCACTATTGCCGACTGCAGTCTGGTAAGGCTAACAATAGGTAGCAGGCTAAGACTACTCAGGAGCAGCAGGCGGCAAGAACTGCTGAAACTAGGGGCTGAAACACAAGCACAATCGAGGTCAAGGAATCCGGAAGGGGAAAACAAGGAGAGCCAAACCAGGTCATGCACAGAAGGGAGTCTGATAAACAAGGTACCAGTGGGGAATCTCAAATCAAAGTCACTCAGCCGTGATCATACACAGAGAGGCAGTCCAATCCAAGCAAAGTACCAGAAGGGAGAAAACCATAGTCGGTCAGCAAGCCGAGGTCAGGGAACACAAGAGACACAGCAACAAAACTCCTTCCTCAAGCTCAGAAATGAAAATAATCAGCCAGGCGTCAAAGAACTCAAGGCCCCAAAAAGAGACAGGAGCCAATAAGGCTGCAGAGGGCTAGCCATAATGACAGAGACAGGAGCCAATAAGGCTGCAGAGGGCTAGTCATAATGACAGAGGCAGGTGCCAATAAGGCTGCAGAGGGCTAGTCATAATGACAGTGTTACGGTTTTCTGACACTCAGACCAAGGTTAGAAATAAAATACAGTTTTATTAAAATGAAATAAGGAACAGCGCCCCTGAGGGCCAGAATCGGTATTACAGCAATGAATAGTATACAGGCTCAATATAGCAGGAGCAGGTAGAATCACAACCAGATCACGGTCTGGAAATGCCCAAGAGTATAGAATGACCAACTGTAGCTGGAGCCAATACCCCTACTGGGGTGTAGCAACGAAAGAGAGCTACTACCAGAGCCAATGAAGCCAGATATGGAAGTACCCCTGGTGCGGTAGAGGAGGAACACTGCGTGTGCCAATGGGACCTGAGCCTAGCACCCCTTAGGTGCTGTAACAGAGGAGACACTGCCCAAGTGGAATACTAGAGCCAACGCACTACCAGGTGCGGGTGGATGGAACAACACAGTGAGCGAGAATGGACCAGAGCCAAGACACCCTTCTGGTGCCGAAACAGAGCACACACTGCCAGAGTATCAGAATGCCCTTAGCACCACGTGGTGCGACAACTCCAGGAAAACGAGCACCTAACGAGAGGTACAGCTCTGCAATGGTAACAGCTAGGCTCGGTATAGTAGGCAACAGCTCAACGAGTGTTAATGTGGCTCAGTATGGGAGGCAACAAGCTTGGCAGGCGTATGCAAACGGGCTCGGTAACGGAGGCAACCGGCACAGCAAGTTTTCTAGACAGACTCTGAAACAACGGCCACAGCTCAGCAGTATTCTCTCACAGGCTCAGTAACGGAGGCAACCAACAGGCTCAGTAACGGAGGCAACCAACAGGCTCAGTAGCGGAGGCCACAGAACATAGGAGGCGTGATCAGTCAGTGCAAGCTACGAGCAGGCTCAGAATGTCGCCAGGCAGAAACGAGAGGGAGAACCGGATGAATCACGGAGCAGGAACGTCAGCCAGAACCGGGTCAATCACGGAGCAGGAACGTCAGCCAGAACCGGGTCAATCACGGAGCAGGAAGTCAGCCAGAACCGGGTCAATCACGGAGCAGGAAGTCAGCCAGAACCAGGTCAATCACGGAGCAGGAACGTCAGCCAGAAACGGGTCAATCACGGAGCAGGAACGTCAGCCAGAACTGGGTCAATCACGGAGCAGGAAGTCAGCCAGAACCGGGTCAGTCACGGAACAGTAACAATAGAGTAGTCAGACGAGCCGAGTCGGTACACAGGAATACAGGATCACAGCAACAATAGCGCAGGAACAGGAACACCACGAAAGGGCACCTGACAGGTGCCATAGGCCCAGTATATTAAGGGGCACCCTGGACGGGCCAATCAACCTCCTCCAATGGACGAGCACCAGCACAGAGAGTGACAGGGAATCATGGGGACCGTGATAGTACCCCCCTATCAAAGACCCCCTCCCCTGGCTGAGGGTCTGGGTTTCTGGGGATATTTAGAGTGAAAATTGCGCATTAATCTTGGAGCATGAAGGTCCCTCTGGTTGACCCAAGAACGCTCTTCAGGCCCATAGCCCTTCCAGTGGACCAAATATTGCAATTTGCCTCTAAACCTCCTGGAGTCAATAATACTCTGTACTTCGTACTCCTCCTGGCCTTGAACATCCACCGGCCCAGGAACCACCGGAGTGGTAGTATAGCGGTTGCACACCAAGGACTTCAATAGTGACACATGGAACACATTGTGAATGCGCATAGATGCTGGGAGTTCCAGCGCGTAGGCCACGGGGTTAACCTTACGGATAATTTTGAATGGACCAATGAACCGGGGAGCCAATTTGTTGGATGGCACTTGCAGATTGAGATTTCTGGAGGAGAGCCATACCCTGTCCCCAACCTGGAAGGATACCGCTGGCAGCCGTCTGCGATTGGCATGTCGCTGATGTCGCTGGAAGGACTGGCTGAGGGACCTCTGCACCTGTGCCCAAGTGGAGCGGAGATGCTCAATATGCTCGTTCAGAGCCGGAATCTGTTGTGACTGAAACGAGTCCGGGAGCAGACATGGCTGGAACCCATAATTAACGAGAAATGGGGAGCTCCCAGATGATGAATTAACTGCACAGTTCCTGGCAAACTCTGCCCATGGCAACAGGTTGGCCCAATTATCATGATGATCAGTCACAAAGCAGCGCAGAAACTACTCCAGTCCCTGATTGGCACGTTCAGCGGCCCCGTTGGTCTGGGGATGGTAGGCGGAGGAGATGGATAGTTGTATGCCCATTTGGCTACAGAATGCCCTCCAGAATCTCGACACGAACTGACTCCCTCGGTCCGACACTATCACTCTGGGAACCCCGCGCAAGCGAAACACTTCCCTGGCAAAAACTACTGCCAGCTCCTGGGCCGAAGGAAGACCAGGGAGGGGCACGAAGTTAGTCATCTTTGAGAACCTGTCTACCACCATCAGTATAAACGTATAGCCCTTAGATACCGGCAATTCTTCCAAAAAATCAATAGATATGTGGGATCATGGGCGTTCCCCATTAGGCACTGGTTGGAGCAGGCCCACTGGGAGATGTCTGGGGGTCTTAGCGCGGGCACAGGCAGCAGTAAATGCGGAACAATCATCTTTAAGGGAGGGCCACCAAAACACTTGTGAAAGAGACCATATCAACTGATCCCTCCCGATATGCCCAGCTGCCTTAGATGAGTGGTATGTCTCGAGCAAACGGGTACGGAAAGGCTCATCCACAAAGCACTTGCCAACTGTGGTCTCTGGAGGTGCCTGTGCTTGAGATGCCAAAATTTGCTCCCCCAGTGGCGAAGTGATACTGGTGCGAACTGTTGCCAGAATCCGATCTGGCTGAATAATAGGTACCGGGGCTTCATCCCTCTCAATGTCAGAGCTAAACTGTCTGGATAGGGCGTCTGCCCTAACGTTCTTAGAACCAGGCAAGTAGGACACTATGAAGTTGAACCGTGACAGGAATAGGGCCCACCTAGCCTGACGGGAGGACAGCCTTTTAGCCTCTGAGAGATAAATCAGATTTTTATGGTCCGTAAGAATTAACACCGGGGTTCTTGTGCCTTCCAATAAATGTCGCCATTCCTTTAATGCCAGGATGATAGCCAATAATTCTCTATCACCAATCTCGTAATGGCTTTGGGCACTAGATAGCTTCTTGGAAAAGAACCCACAAGGTCTCAGGTTACCACCCTCTTTGGGGCATTGAGAAAGAACTGCCCCTACCCCAACTTCAGAGGCATCGACCTCTAATGTAAACGGCAGGGTGGGATTGGGGTGGGACAGTATAGGAGTGGAGGCAAAAGCAGATTTAGGAGTCTCAAAGGCCATCTCAGCTGCCTCAGTCCATTGAGAGGGATTAGCGCCCTTGTGCGTGAGGTCAGACAGGGGTTTTACAATGGTAGAAAAATTCTGAATAAATTTTCTGTAATAATTGGCAAAGCCCAAGAACCGTTGGATAGCTTTTAACCCTTTGGGCCGTGGCCATTGTAGGACTACAGCCAATTTTTCTTGGTCCATGGCAATGCCATCCTTAGATATCACAAAACCCAGGAAGGGTACTTTGGAACTGTGAAATTCACATTTTTCTAATTTACGGAAAAATTTGTTCTTGCGTAAATGGAGCAGAACCTCTGACACATCCTGGATGTGCTGGGTTAGGTTAGCAGAGTGAATCAATATATCGTCAAGGTATACAACTACACAGGACTGTAGCATGTCGCGGAGGATATCATTGATGAACTCTTGAAATACGGCAGGTGCATTACATAATCCAAAAGGCATCACTAAATATTCATAGTGTCCTGACCTAGTATTGATTGCCGTTTTCCACTCATCTCCGGCCCTGATCCTTATCAGGTTGTAGGCGGCCCGTAAATCGAGTTTAGTAAATATGGAAGAGCCCTTCAACCTGTCAAACAACTCAGTAATGAGTGGTATGGGGTACGCCATTGTATCTTAACGGTAACAGCGCCGCCGCCGTTAAACTTCTGGAAGGTGCAGCAAATTGCCCAGCATGATTGTCCGCTGTCGGTGGGACCTGAGCCTAGCACCCCTTAGGTGCTGTAACGGAGGAGACACTGCCCAAGCGAAATACTAGAGCCAACGCACTACCAGGTGTGGGTGGATGGAACAACACCGTGAGCGAGAATGGACCAGAGCCAAGACACCCTTCCGGTGCCAAAACGGAGCACACACTGCCAGAGTATCGGAATGCCCTTAGCACCACGCGATGCGACAACTCCAGGAAAACAAGCACCTAACGAGAGGTACAGCTCTGCAGTGGTAACAGCTAGGCTCGGTATAGTAGGCAACAGCTCAACAAGTGTTAATGTGGCTCAGTATGGGAGGCAACAAGCTTAGCAGGCATATGCAAACGGGCTCAGTAACAGAGGCAACCGGCACAGCATGTGTTCTAGACAGACTCTGAAACAATGGCCACAGCTCGGCAGTATTCTCTCACAGGCTCAATAACTGAGGCAACCAACAGGCTCAGTAACGGAGGCCACAGAGCATAGGAGGCGTGATCAGTCAGTGCAAGCTACGAGCAGGCTCAGAATGTCGCCAGGCAGAAACGAGAGGCAGAACCGGATGAATCACGGAGCAGAAATGTCAGCCAGAACCGGGTCAATCACGGAGCAGGAACGTCAGCCAGAACCGGGTCAATCACGGAGCAGGAACATCAGCCAGAACCGGGTCAATCACGGAGCAGGAAGTCAGCCAGAACCGGGTCAATCACGGAACAGGAACGTCAGCCAGAACCAGGTCAGTCACGGAGCAGGAACAGTAGAGTAGTCAGACGAGCCGAGTCGGTACACAGGAATACAGGATCACAGCAACAATAGCGCAGGAACAGGAACACCACGAAAGGGCACCTGACAGGTGCAATAGGCCCAGTATATAAAGGGACACCCTGGATGGGCCAATCAACCTCCTCCAATGGACGAGCACCAGCACAGAGAGTGACAGGGAATCACGGGGACCGTGATAGACAGAGACAGGAGCCAATAAGGCTGCAGAGGGCTAGTCATAATGAGAGACGGGAGCCAGTATGGCTGCAGAGGGCTAGTCATACTGACAGAGACAGGAGCCAATAAGGCTGCAGAGGGCTAGCCATAATGACAGAGACAGGAGCCAATAAGGCTGCAGAGGGCTAGCCATAATGACAGAGACAGGAGACAATAAGGCTGCAGAGAGCTAGCCATGATGACAGAGACAGGAGCCAATAAGGCTGCAGAGGGCTAGTCATAATGACAGAGACAGGAGCCAATAAGGCTGCAGAGGGCTAGTGATAAGGATAGGGACAGGAGCCAATAAGGCAGCAGAGGGCTAGCCATAATGACAGAGACAGGTGCCAATAAGGCTGCAGAGGGCTAGCCATAATGACAGAGTATCACGGTGCCCGTGATCCTTGAGTGACATTGTTACTTCCGGGTTTACGCTGGATGCGTTCTTATTGGCTCTGGGTTATTGCTCCTCCCAAGGATTGCCTTTAAATACGCCCTCCTTTCACTATACCGGTGCCCTTTTGTGGTGTACCCGTATCTTGCGACTA
Source organism: Rhinophrynus dorsalis (assembly GCA_037306005.1). Classification (NCBI taxonomy): domain Eukaryota; kingdom Metazoa; phylum Chordata; class Amphibia; order Anura; family Rhinophrynidae; genus Rhinophrynus; species Rhinophrynus dorsalis. Next base: position 496,347 of record CM074725.1, on the reverse strand, counting down.
GTTGTTCTTGTTTCCTGTTTCCGTTTATGACCCGGCTCGCCTCACTACGCTTTGTGTCTGACGCTCTTATGATCTGATCCCGTTGCTGACCTTGGACTGGCTGACTAACTCCTTGTGTACCAAACTGGCTTGGCTGAGTATCTGATTCCGTTACCGACTAGGACTGGCTGAGTATCTCCTTGTCTACTGAATTGGCTTGGCTGAGTATCTGATTCCGTTACTGACTAGGACTGGCTGACTATCCGTTTACACCGATCTGGCTGGGCTGGTGTTGGTGGTCCTGACTGGCTGCGAAGTCTGTGTGTGCCGACCTGGGTGTGCTGCTAGTGCCGTTGCTTACGGGACTAGCCTATTACCTCCGTATACCAAACAGGGAGACACCGGTCTAGGGCCGGTTACGTTACGTGCCTATCTCCCGCTCGCTTGCTGCTCCTACTGTCTCCTGGAGCCTGTGGGAGTCCCTGCACTCACCAGTGTCTGTGTTGCCTCCAGTAGCCCTATAATACCTGGGTCACGCCAATACCACACTATTGCCCGTGTTGCCTCAGTTTACCCTAGTGACCTAGGGTTGTTTTATCGCCAGCATCTGGTGTCTCTATTGCCTCAGTTAACCCTAGCGTGCTAGGGTCCAGTCACTGCCCTAGTCCGGTCCGTGTTGTCTCCGCTTACCCTAGCATTCTAGGGTTAAGTCACTACAAGTGCCGCAGCCGTGTTGCCACTATTAACCCTAGCATGCTAAGGCCTAGTCGCTGCCTGAGTCCATTCTGTGTTGCCTCCGTCAACCCTAGTGTTCTAGGGTTCAGCCGTTGCCAGAGTACTGCCTGTGTTGCCTCAGTTAACCCTAGCAATCTTGGGTCCAGTTACTGCCAGAATCCTGCCCATGTTGCCTCTGTTTACCCTACTCTACTAGGGTCCGTTCTCTGCCAGTGTTTTGCCAGTGTTGCCTCCGTTAACCCTAGTCTACTAGGGATTGCCCTTCAGTCACCCATCGCCTGTGTCACCTATTGCGGTGTGGGGCTGTCGAGGATATTATTGTTCCTGAACCTTGCTGAGAATCTGCCTACAAGTCCAAGATCATTAATTTTGTTCGCTGATTACTACTGTGGGTGTAGTTTCGCCCTGACCTGCGTCAGATCTGGAAAGTACTCGGTACGGACCTTATCTGGACCTGAGTGGGGCCATTGTACATTATTTTCAACTAGTTGAACAACCCAGTTACATGGGCCACAGTGCTACTGTCACCCAGTCGCGGGGCACTCACGCGCAGTGGAGACTGCCCGCGCCGCGGCTGATACAGAGCTGGGCGCTCCGACGGAGCGCCCAGCTCTGTATCAGCCGCGGTGCGGGCAGTCTCTACTGTGCGTGACTGCAGCACGCGCAGCAGTGTCTACTGCGCATGTCGTGCGTTACACACAAATTAGCAAATTATTATATAGGATGAAGCTTTTAACCTTACCAAACTGTCTGAGTGTTCTTTTACAAACAGTAACAAACTGAGACACAGAGACAGGAGCCAAAAAGGCTGCAGAGGGCTAGTCATAATGATAGAGACAGGAGCCAATAAGGCTGCAGAGGGCTAGTGATAATGAGAGAGACAGGAGCCAGTACGGCTGCAGAGGGCTAGTCATAATGATAGAGACGGGAGCCAATAAGGCTGTAAAGGGCTAGTCATAATGATAGAGACAGATAAACAAGGAGCACAACACACAACAGAGGAATGTGACACCGCCGGTCTACTTATGGTGATTCACGCTTACTGTTCACTGTCATCTGTACGTGGTGTTTCACGCTTACTGTTCACTGTCATCTGTACGTGGTGTTTCACGCTTACCGATCACTGTCATCTGTACGTGGTGTTTCACGCTTACCGATCACTGTCATCTGTACGTGGTGTTTCACACTTACCGATCACTGTCATCTGTATGTGGTGTTTCACGCTTACCGATCACTGTCATCTGTACGTGGTGTTTCACGCTTACCGATCACTGTCATCTGTACGTGGTGTTTCACGCTTACCGATCACTATCATCTGTACGTGGTGTTTCACTCTTACTGATCATTGTCATCTGTACGTGGTGTTTCACTCTTACTGATCATTGTCATCTGTACATGGTGTTTCATTCTTACTGATCACTGTCATCTGTACGTGGTGTTTCACTCTTACTGATCACTGTCATCTGTACGTGGTGTTTCACTCTTACTGATCACTGTCATCTGAATGTGGTGTTTCACTCTTACTGATCACTGTCATCTGAATGTGGTGTTTCACGCTTACTGATTACTGTCAATCACTGTGTCTTTTGTTTCACGTTTAGTGGTCAGTGTAAGTCGGTTTTTGGTGCTTCCATATTAGTGGTTTATCTTTGTCTCTAAATTTTTATCTTACACTATTTTTTGTTTGTTCTGTTTTGCAGTATCCTGCAGAGGCTCCTGAGATCCGTGTAAGGAATCCCCGGGGTCTGTGTGATGAACAGATAAACAGGTAATGCACAGCTGATAGCCTGGATATGTACATGTGTTCTTGGGGTCTGTGTAATGTACAGATATACAGGTAATACACAGCTAATACCCTGGATATGTACATGTGTTCCTGGGGTCTGTGTAATGTACAGATATACAGGTAATGCACAGCTGATAGCCTGGATATGTACATGTGTCCCTGGGGTCTGTGTAATGTACAGATATACAGGTAATACACAGCTAAAACCCTAGATATGTACATGTGTTCTTGGGGTCTGTGTAATGTACAGCTATACGGGTAATACACAGCTAATACCCTGGATATGTACATGTGTTACTGGGGTCTGTGTAATGTGCAGATATATAGGTAATGCACATCTGGTACCCTGGATATGTACATGTGTTACTGGGGTCTGTGTAATGTACAGATATATAGGTAATACACAGCTAATACCCTGGATATGTACATGCGTTACTGGGGTCTGTGTAATGTACAAATATACAGGTAATGCACATCTGGTACCCTGGATATGTACATGTGTTACTGGGGTCTGTGTAATGTACAGATATACAGGTAATACACAGCTAATACCCTGGATATGTACATGTGTTACTGGGGTCTGTGTAATGTACAGATATACAGGTAATGCACATCTGGTACCCTGGATATGTACATGTGTTACTGGGGTCTGTGTAATGTACAGATATACAGATAATACACAACTAATACCCCAGATATGTACATGTGTTACTGGGGTCTGTGTAATGTACAGATATACAGGTAATGCACATCTGGTACCCTGGATATGTACATGTGTTCCTGGGGTCTGTGTAATGTACAGATATACAGGTAATACACAGCTAATACCCTGGATATGTACATGTGTTACTGGGGTCTGTGTAATGTACAGATATACAGGTAATACACAGCTAATACCCTGGATATGTACATGTGTTCCTGGGGTCTGTGTAATGTACAAATATATAGGTGATGCACATCTGGTACCCTGGATATGTACATGCGTTACTGGGGTCTGTGTAATGTACAGATATACAGGTAATACACAGCTAATACCCTGGATATGTACATGTGTTCCTGGGGTCTGTGTAATGTACAAATATATAGGTGATGCACATCTGGTACCCTGGTTAGGTACCAGATGGGGTCTCTGTAAAGATAATACATGTCAAGAAGTCATCCATTAACACTAGGGGAAAGGGTGCTTTCAAGTAAAAGGCAGGGATATGGTATAAATCTGTATATTTTCTGTGTATGACTTGTATAATCTGTATATTGCCTGCATCATCCCTATTATAGCTTGAATAATCTGTATATCACCTGTTTAATCTGTATATCACCTTTATAATAATTTGCATTGTATAATGTATCTCTGTTAAATGCAGCATCACCAGTACCCTGCGCTCTTTAGCTTTGGATGGTGCTGGGGGTCCAATTCTCTATGAGCTGATTGAGGTGAGTCCTGTTTAATTCTGTTCTCTCCAGTTGTTTGTCTCTTCACGGGTATCCACAGCTCACTATCTCATATGATGGTCGGTCTGTCTGTCTGCTTACTGGGGTGACGTCTTTTATCACACATTATAAAGATATATAAAAGGAAAGCCTCATTACATAATTTGTATCCTCAGGAGACACACACATCCAGGGGTGGCAGTAAGGAGGAAATGAGCATATCTCTCCTCCATTCTGCCAGTCCTGGAGATATGAGAAGGAAGTGATTTTGACAAGTAGTTTGCCCTCCTTTAACATCCGCCTGAAAGAAAAAAAAACATGGCTGACACACAAACACACACATACGCATTTTTCCTTCTCCACCGTCTCTCCTACATCGAAAAGCTGCTCCTTCTCCACATACACCCTCCCTCCTATTACACACACTTGCCCCACATACATTATGCTCCTTCCCCTGATTTCCTACGATTCAAGAACACAGCAACAGCTCCTACAGTTGGTGAGAGCATAAACTGACCCATCAACTACGACAATAAGCCACTGTGTGTCAGAGTGGTACTCAGTGCAGATCGGATGCGATGCACCGGGCTCCACACTACACTGACCGGCTGGCAGGGGTACACTATTGCGAGCCATAGCCCCTTAACCGCTTAACAACCCATGACTTGCCAGGACCATCATGGGTCCTTAAGGGAAGTTTACCCATGACGGTCTTGGCACGTAATGGGTTAAATGATAGCAGAGCGCCTCCGTGCACACTGCTATCATTCATTGCAGGCTGAGACTGAATGCTCCGGTACCGGAGTGTTCAGTTTCAGCGCTTGTCACTTCTGCCGGGTCGTGTGATCTCTTCAGGAGCGATCACATGTACCGGCATTTAGATTGACAAAGGCAGTGTGCTTTACACACTGCCTTTGTGTCTGCCCTGTGCCTCTCTCTACCTTACTGTGATAGTGTGCTTTACACACTGCCTTTGTGTCTGCCCTGTGCCTCTCTCTGCCTTACTGTGATAGTGTGCTTTACACAATGCCTTTGTGTCTGTCCTGTGCCTCTCTCTACCTTACTGTGATAGTGTGCTTTACACACTGCCTTTGTGTCTGCCCTGTGCCTCTCTCTACCTTACTGTGATAGTGTGCTTTACACACTGCCTTTGTGTCTGCCCTGTGCCTCTCTCTACCTTACTGTGATAGTGTGCTTTACACACTGCCTTTGTGTCTGCCCTGTGCCTCTCTCTGCCTTACTGTGATAGTGTGCTTTACACAATGCCTTTGTGACTGTCCTGTGCCTCTCTCTACCTTACTGTGATAGTGTGCTTTACACACTGCCTTTGTGTCTGCCCTGTGCCTCTCTCTACCTTACTGTGATAGTGTGCTTTACACACTGCCTTTGTGTCTGCCCTGTGCCTCTCTCTACCTTACTGTGATAGTGTGCTTTACACACTGCCTTTGTGTCTGCCCTGTGCCTCTCTCTACCTTACTGTGATAGTGTGCTTTACACACTGCCTTTGTGTCTGCCCTGTGCCTCTCTCTACCTTACTGTGATAGTGTGCTTTACACACTGCCTTTGTGTCTGCCCTGTGCCTCTCTCTACCTTACTGTGATAGTGTGCTTTACACACTGCCTTTGTGTCTGCCCTGTGCCTCTCTCTACCTTACTGTGATAGTGTGCTTTACACAATGCCTTTGTGTCTGTCCTGTGCCTCTCTCTACCTTACTGTGATAGTGTGCTTTACACACTGCTTTTGTGTCTGCCCTGTGCCTCTCTCTACCTTACTGTGATAGTGTGCTTTACACACTGCCTTTGTGTCTGCCCTGTGCCTCTCTCTACCTTACTGTGATAGTGTGATTTACACAATGCCTTTGTGTCTGCCCTGTGCCTCTCTCTACCTTACTGTGATAGTGTGCTTTACACACTGCCTTTGTGTCTGCCCTGTGCCTCTCTCTACCTTACTGTGATAGTGTGCTTTACACAATGCCTTTGTGTCTGTCCTGTGCCTCTCTCTACCTTACTGTGATAGTGTGCTTTACACACTGCTTTTGTGTCTGCCCTGTGCCTCTCTCTACCTTACTGTGATAGTGTGCTTTACACACTGCCTTTGTGTCTGCCCTGTGCCTCTCTCTACCTTACTGTGATAGTGTGATTTACACAATGCCTTTGTGTCTGCCCTGTGCCTCTCTCTACCTTACTGTGATAGTGTGCTTTACACACTGCCTTTGTGTCTGCCCTGTACCTCTCTCTACCTTACTATCAAAGTAAGGGAGTGAGAAGCAGAGAGCAGACACCTAGTAAAAAAAAAAAATACAGTAGCTGGGGGTATTAACCACTTCAGTGCTGGGGGCTGGCTAGATGCAGGTCCATTTCTGACCTGTTAAATGGAACATGCTTTTTTTTTTTTTTTTTTTTTTTTTTTTTTTTTTAATAAATTAAAAAAGATAAATATTTTATTTATTTTGTTTATAAAATAAATTCCCTAAGATTAACAAATAAATACTGGGAGTGTGATTGTTGTGGGGCCATATATTACATTTAAACACTCCGCCAAATCTCCTCAATAAAAAAGTGGGAAAACAGGATGGGAAAGAGGGACATGGGGATTTTCACCAGATGGGGACAGTGACCACTTAAAACTGCCCATTTTGTAGGTATGACTGACCGGTAATACCTTTCATGCAGTCTCCATAAAAATCTAACCCACTGCACCCAATTGATCCCAAGAGAAAAAATAAAAATGGTGGGTTTTTTTTTTTACATTTTTTTTTACCATTTTCTTTAATTTTAATACAGTAAATGGTGGGTTATCCATATAAGTATGGTATCAAAAGAAAGCCCTACTTGTGCGTAAAAAAACGGTATATAATAAATGTGGGTGGAATAAAAGACTTAGAGGGAAAACACTGTTGAACAAAGGTCAGAATTGCTCCGGTCCTTAAGTGTAATCAACCTCAGACTTTCCCAGTCCTTAAGATGTTAAGAAATAATACCAGAGCAGCTCAAATCCTCACATATTAACCCTTTGAGTGCCGCATGGGTACTCAACGTATTGCAAACCAATGTTAGCATACCCCTCTGGAGCTGAAAGGGATAAGTGAAACACAGAAGCACACAAAGGCTCCAATAAGGCACTAACGTGCACCAAGGGCCGCCCTACGCATTTTTCTGCTGTGCGATTGCTCGGCCGCACTGTCTGTTATAAAGCTCTCATCCCTTCGCTCCAGAACTCTTCTCTCCTCTTATGTTTGTTTCATACGCCAAGTCGTTACGTATTTCTATTAGGTACCCAGTTTACTGGCCCCGTCTCCCCATGATACTGGCCCCCCTCATACCCGTTACCTAGGTATTGTGTCCACCATCTGACTGACATCCTCCCCAGCTGTTAACAGGGGTACACAATGCATTGCAAACCAATGCGTTGCTTAACCCTCTGGCACTCACAGGGTTAACTTCGCAAAAATCTCAAGTAGGACATTGATACAGTCCTCTCCTTTCCAGGAAAGCCTCTTAACCCTTTACATATAATACCAATAGGGGTTGGCGTTGACCATGCTGATTAAGTCCTGTGACTTCTTCACTGGTATTTAATGGATTGCTTGACAATGCTTTGTGTACCTTTGTGGCAAGGAAAGGGTTCGGTGTCTGAGAGGCAGTGCAATGTGTTGGATACCCCTTTGGCACTGAAGAGAGTGAGCAATGTGTTGGGTTCCTTCTGTGACAGAGAGGTCTGCAGCGCGGCTCTCCAACACTGAACCCTTTCACTGCCGCAAATGTACCCAAATCATTGTCAATCAATGCGATGAGCGCGCAAAGGACATAATCCCCACCGGGCAACAATGTGCCCCTTTAGCTAGTGTGTGTATGTATGTATGTGTATACATATATATAAAATATACAAATATGGTATCCTCGTTATCTTCAGCTCTTATCGATCCACTGCAGGATGAAGACCTCTTAAGCAAACCTCCTGTACTTTTTTGTTACCTCTGTGCTAATTTCACATACCCATCTTGGTTTTCTTATTGAGCATTTAGTATCAGATGTGGTCCATCTCCTTGCCATGTGGCCTGCCCATTCCCATTTCAGGAGCTTTGCTCTTTCATTTCTGTCATAAGCCTTTGTTTGCTGTCAAATCCGAGCACGTGTTTTTCGGTCTCTTTTTGCTATGTTCAAAATTCGGCACTCCATTCTTCTCTGAGTAACCTTTCGTTTTTGTATGGCTTTGGCATTTAGTTTGTATGTTCCCTATTCATACGTAAGAACTGAAAGGGTACATTGGTCAAAAACTTTTTGCTTGAGACAATGTGGAAATTTGTCTTGAAGACAATACTACTAAGATTTTCAAGTGCTTGCCATCCCCGTTTTATTCATCACTCAGCCTGTATCATGGTGTTTCTATCTGCTCCCATTCCCTGTCCAAGGTAAACATACTTGTCCACTTCTTCTAGTTCTTGTCCATCTGCTGTGATTTTGCTTGGTATGGTACATTTGTCACACATGACTTCCAGTTTTTTTATATTAATTTTCAGACCAAAGTTTTTGTTCTTCTGTTGTAGCTCTTCAATGCTATCTTGCAGTTCATCAGGACTACTGGCAAAGAGTATGATATTGTCTGCAAAAAGTGAGCGATGTAGGTAGTCTCCATTGATCCTAAGTCTTTTTTTTTTTTTTTTGTCCCAATTTAGTTTGCTGAAAATTACTTCTAAACAAGCAGAAAATAATTTGGGGAGATTGTGTCTCCATGTTGGACGCCTTTTCTCTGTGCTGATGTGAGGTTTATCATTGATGACCCGTATTGATGCAGTTGCATTTTCATATATTGATTGGTGGATATTGATGTAAGCTCTGTCTATTCCTTGGTTGATCATCGATTATTGGTTTCTCTTTCACTGAGTCAAAGGCCTTTTCGTAGTCAATGAAGGATATTCATAATGGCATGTTGTATTCATTATACTGCTCTATAATGCTTTGGATATGGTCCAGTGTACTGAAGCCTGGCTGTTCTTTAGGTTGTGCATCATTAAGTATTGTGTCCATTCTTCTTGACAGGACCTCTGTGAAATCTTTGCCTATAACTGGCAAAAGGCTTATTGGTCTGTAGTTTGTAGAGTTTCCTTGTCACGTCTTTGTGTATAATGATTTTTCCATGCTGAAGGCACTGTGAAGTAGTAGATATTTTGAGAGTAGTTTAGCTAGTACCCTGAACAAGGGTTGACCTCCAGCTTTCAACATTTAATAGTAACTTTATCAGGTCTGGCTGCTTTTCCATTTTTTCATTGATTTTTTTTTTTTTTTTTTTTTTTTTTTTTAAATATTGCTGCTTCTACTTCTTCATCCTCTGGCACTGTATTCAGTTGTTGTCCTTCATCCTTATAAACATTTGAATAAAATTCCTCCATTAATTTTAATAATTATTGTTGAGTTTTTGCTGTTGTACCATCTTCAGTTTTTAATGCAGACACCTGGCTTCTACACCTGGCTTCTACACCTGGCTTCTACACCTGGCTTCTACACCTGGCTTCTACACCTGGCTTCTACACCTGGCTTCTACACCTGGCTCCTACACGTGGCTCCTACACGTGGCTCCTACACGTGGCTCCTACACGTGGCTTCTACACGTGGCTTCTACACGTGGCTCCTACACCTGGCTTCTACACGTGGCTCCTACACCTGGCTTCTACACGTGGCTCCTACACGTTTCGCTTTCTTTAGCATTTTTCCTCCAGTGTCCTTTTGATGAGCTCAACTTTGCACGTACTCATTTCTTCACTTATACGCTTCCTTATGATCTTGCACATTTCTACATATTCTACATGCTTTCTAATTTTGGAGTTTTGCTTCATTTCTCTTTAGTTTACATCATGGTGACGGTTTCTTTTGATATTCGGGTTAGTTTTTTCTGTTACAGGCAAGGACATTGGCATTGTCTACGATAGTCTCAATAACTTTTTCAAAGTGGTTTGAAATGTCTGTGTCTGTAAGGTCTTGCAGTACACAGTAGCGATTAGACCAGTGTTTCACAACCCATGCCCTCAGGGCCCACTTACAGTCCAGGATTGAAGATCACATGCAAGTTATTCAAACTCACATCTAATTAACTCACCTGTGGTCTAGCAAGGAAATCTTTAAATCCTGACCTGTTAGGGGGCCCTGAGGGCATGGGTTGGGAACCACTAGATTAGACAATGCTAATTCAAAAATGTTGTGATTTTTCGATAGCTGGCTAGTGTTGATCTTCATGTTTTTTGACTTGATAATTTTCTTTTTTTCTCTCAGTCAAGTTTGTTTTTTTTCTGTCACTAGACGATGAATACTTCCAACATTAACATAGTTTAAGACAGAGCAGTCTGTGAATATTGTTCTATTATTTGCAGGATGAAGTAGCTTTCACTTGTATTGCTACTAGAGATTTTCCATGTCCATTTTCTCTCTTTCTTTTGAATTCATGATGTACAAATTTTGTTAAGCAAATTCTATCAGTTGATGGCCTAAATCATCTCTATTTCCAGTTCGATATGGTCCGATGTATTTTCCACCATTTTGAATGTTACCAATTCTCACGTTGAAATCTACCATTATAAATTTGTAGTGATAATTATCCTGTTTGTAGAGACGTAATAAATCATCATAAGATTCTGCAACTTCTTCATCACTGTGACTACTTGTAGGAACATAAACTTGAAAGCTCCTACAGAGACTGTTTTGTTTGATAGCACAGGAAGCAATTTTTTTCATAAATACTTTCTACTTTTATGACTGAATCTACCAGTCTTTTGTAATCAAAATCCAATTCCTCCCCATTGTCCATCATTTGTTCCTTTATGTTATAGCCTGTGTCCATCTTATAATTTGACCATATCTTCGTCACATAAGCCGATAACGTCCCAATTGATGTTGTTCAATTCTTGTACTACTTCCTCTAGGAGTGAAACCCTTGGCAGCCTGATAGAACCTGGCGATTCTTTGCACCTGCTGCCATTGAGCTGGTCTTCCCGCTACTGTAGGAAATAGCTTGCAAGCCTCCATGGAATGAGGGCCATTGTTTTTGTTGTGAAGCTATGTTGAGGAACTGTACCATAATGTGCCATGCTGGTCCAGTACAAATTGGCAGATTTTGGATCAGTTTTAGTCTGGCATCTTAGCTTTGATCTGTCCACCTTGGGTGATCCTGCCAGGAGTATATGCTCCTGATGGCATAGCTTCATTGACACTTGCAAACACTCCCGTCAGGATAAGGCATAGGAGTAGTGGTGCACCAGTCCACTGGGCAACGATGCTTGCACAGAAATGATCTGTATGGAAGAGTCCTCACAAGGAAACCTTATTTCCAATCTCATCACAAAAGTCAACATCTGAAGTAAACACAACACTTAGAAGTTAAAAGTGAGATGAAGTTAAGTTAAAATTTGAGCACTTTGGCTACAGCACTAAAGGTGCATTTGGAGGCAAAATAAACAGTTGAAGAAAAGAACATCTTGCCAACTGTTAAGCATGGGGGCAGGATCTATTATGCTTTGGGGTTGAGTGGCAGCCAGTGATACTGGAAATATTAAGTGGATAGAGGGAAGAATGGACTCTACTAAGTACCAACAAGTCATGGAAGCGGATGTCCCACACTTATTGAAGAAACTGAAGCTGAAAATAGGTTGGCAATTGCAACAAGACAGTGATCAAAAAAAACATAGCAAGTTTAAGGTTTGGGAAAGGCCTTCACATTTTGCAAGAAAAAAAAAAATCCTAAAGCAACAAGAGATATTTGGAGAGGGCGCGACTAAGTACTGACTATTTCAGGTGTGTCTACATACTATTTCAGGTGCGACTACGTACTGACGATTTCAGGTGCGACTAAGTACTGATGATTTCAGGTGTGACTACATAGTGACTGTTTCAGGTGCGACTAAGTACTGACTATTTCAGGTGTGACTAAGTGCTGACTATTTCAGGTGTGACTGCATACTGACGATTTCAGGTGCGACTACGTACTGACTTTCACATGCCACACTTTCTGTTTTCACCCCTGATATGCCCCATTTTCTGCTGAATTTAATATTCAGCAGAAAATGGTGTATATCAGGGGTGGGCAAATTACAAATACACACACGCACACTAAAGCAACAAGAGATATATGGAGAGGGTGCGACTATATACTGACTATTTCAGGTGCGACTACATACTTACTATTTCAGGTGTGACTACGTACTGACGATTTCAGGTGCGACTACATACTATTTCAGGTGCAACTAAGTACTGACGATTTGAGGTGTGGCTAAGTATTGACTATTTCAGGTATGACTACATACTGACGATTTCAGGTGCAACCAAGTACTGACGATTTCAGGTGTGACTACGTACTGACTTCTAGTGGTGAATGCACTGGTGATGGGAAGACTGAAAAGCTCAAAGTGAGGGCAGACAAGGAAGAATGCACTGGTGATGGGAAGACTGACAAGCTCAAAGTGAGGGCAGACGAGAGAATGCACTGGTGATGGGAAGACTGACAGACAGGTTAAAGTGAAGACTTCTAGAGGAGAATGCACTGGTGGTGGGAAGGCAGACAGACGGATAGGTTAAAGTGAGGACTTCTAGAGGAGAATGCACTGGTGATAGGAAGAAGGACAAGCATAACATGAGGGCAGACGGAAGAATGCAGTGATTATGGGAGTGAGGGCAAACAGAGGAGAAGGTGATAATGGGAGTCAGGACAGACAGAGAGATGGTGGAGAATGGGGGGAGCACATGAAGAGAGATATTTGTAAAAAAAAAAAATCCTGTGAGTGCTTACTCATTTTTTTCTGACTTTTATCTGTTAATCCCTATGAGAACTTGCACCCAGGTGATATTTTGAAAAGTGAGAGTGCGTCTCATAGTTCGCTAGGATATTTGTCAGAAGCTGTCATGCACAGTAGAGACCGCGCGTTCGGGCAGTCTCTACTGTGCATGAAGAGGCCACTTAAAGGGATAGTAATACTTAAAATGTAAAAAAAAATATGTTGTAGAGTTTATCCCCCTGAGTAAAACAAGAGTACTCCCACTGTTGAACGGTGTTTCATTCAAAAGTTATTAATTTTCAAAGTTGAATATTTTAGGTGCAATATCACAGTGGCCTGAAATTGTACAGTGGCGCTGTTGCTACACCATCCTATGGAGATTTATGGTCAACTGACCAGAGCTGTCCATAGGATCGTGTAGCAACAGCGCCACTGTACAATTTCAGGCCACTGTGATATTGCACCTAAAAAATTCAACTTTGAAAATTAATAACTTTTGAATGAAACACCTTTCAGCAGTGGGAGTACTCTTGTTTTACTCAGGGGGATAAACTCTACAACATATTTTTTTACATTTTAAGTATTACTATCCCTTTAACATTACACTGACCCTGGCCAGTGTACACAGGCTTATATATATATTTGGTGTGACCGCCCTTTGCCTTCAAAACAACATCAGTTCTTCTAGGTACACTTGCACACAGTTTGGTAAGGAACTTGGCAGATACGTTGTTCCAAACATCGTGGAGAACTAACCACAGTTCTTCTGTGGATTTTGCAGCCTCAGTCGCTTCTCTCTCTTCATGTAATCCCAGACTCAATGATGTTGAGATCAGGGCTCTGTGGGGGCCAAACCATCACTTCCAGGACTCCTTGTTCTTCTTTATGTTGAAGATAGTTCTTAATGACTTTGGATATATGTTTGGGTCGTTATCATGCTGCAGAATACATTTGGAGGCCAATCGGATGCCTCCCTGATGGTACTGCATGATGGATAAGTATCTGTCTGTTACTTCACAGCATTGAGGAGACCATAATTCTGACCAAATCCCCAACTCCATTTGCAGAAATGCAGCCCCAAACTTGCAAGGAACCTCCACCATTCTTCACTGTTGCCTGCAGACACTCATTCTTGTTCTGCTTTCCAGCCCTTCGGCGAACAAACTGCCTTCTGCTACAGCCAAATATTTCAAATTTTGATCATCAGCCAAGAGCACCTGAAACTAATTTTCTGCACCCAGTTCCTGTGTTTTTATGCACAGATTGGCCGCAGGTCTTCCATAAATACCACTTCTGAGCAGACTTTTCCAGACAGAAGATGGGTGTACCAGGGTCCCATTGTTTTCTGCCATTTCTGAGCTGATGGCACTGCTGGACATCTTCCAATTGCAAAGGGAAGTAAGCATGATGTGTCTTTCATCTGCTGCACTAAGTTTCCTTGACTGACCACTGCATCTACGGTCCTCAATGTTGCCTGTTTCTTTGTGCTTCTTCAAAAGAGCTTGGACAGCACATCTGGAAACCCCTGTCTGCCTTGAAATTTCTGTCTGGGAGAGACCTTGCGGCTGCAATATCACTACCTTATGTGTTGTTGCTGTGCTCAGTCTTGCCACGGTGTATGACTTTTGACATTAAACTGTCTTCAGCAACCTCACCTTGTTAGTGGAGTTTGGCTGTTCCTCACCCAGTTTTATTCCTCCTACACAGCTGTTTCTGTTTCAGTTAACGATTGTGTATCCATATTAAATTGATGATCAATAGCACATGTTTGGTATAATTGTTTAACCATACACCTGACTATATGCCTACACAATCCCTGACTTTGTGCAAGTGTACCTAGAGGAACTGATGCTGTTTTGAAGACAAAGGATGGTCACACCAAATATTGATTTGATTTAGATTATTATTCTTCTCACTCACTATCCATTTTTTATTTGATAAAAATAAACTATTAGCATGTCTATTTTTGAAAGCATTCTTAGTTTACAGCTGCCTAAGACTGCACTTTACTGTGTGTATATTTATATACTTAACTGCATAGAATGACAGTGGCACTCACTATGAAATCGTATCCAGTTAAATAACAATTGGAGCACATCCCATAACAAATAGATAAACTTTAGATGTACTCAGCCTAGGGATGTTCCAGTGTTGTAAGAAATAGCACTCATTCCGGGTTAGAAGCAAAAAAGATGAGTTTATTGCATCCACATAAAGCCAAACACTTTCGGTCCCATCAGGACCTTCCTCAGGGAGAATGGCTGATCATAATGCAACATACATGTAAACATACAAAGAATAGGTCCTACCCCTTCATCCTCGTGGTCCTTAGGCACCAAAATGCAGCTGCGTCATTCGGTACCCACGGGGATGACGTCATATGAATCTTTATCAAGTTGCTAAGCAACAAATATACACATTATACTGCCATATTGCTCTTGCCGGCTGAAAGCAAGAGCAATTAACCTGCCTAAGCCCCAAATGGAGAAAGAAATGCACCAGTGAAGGTGCTATAGTCTGTGCGCCAGTCTTACCTGGACAAAAAGAAATGTATTTATTCATAAATAAAAAGCGGCAAAAATCCGATAAAGAAATATGTTCCAAAAGTTAAAGTGGAATAAGCATTACAGTACAATGTCCGATGTCCCAGATTAAATGTTATAGTAATATTCCATATCACTATTGAATAGTCTTATTATTCATGCCTTGAAGCATAGGATATACACATGGTATGTATTATATGTAGATGTCATGTACCATATGTTGCTAGAGTATCATTTATGCACAATATTCAGGGTATTTGATTGTGTAAAAGGACAACGCAATTAACATGTGTCCGATTCTTCTGTTACCTAGAAAGGGAAAGAGATGCTGACAGCGAGTAACATCCCTCGTGGTCACTGTGTCATCTGTCTCTATGACTTCCAGGTGAGTTACTGCTGGGAACTTTGCACTTAAAGGAACATGGGTGTTCCATACAGTGGGTTCATGAATGAAGCAATTATCTTTTTGTGTACTGTGTGTTTGTATGGTGGAGTTGTGCAGATATTGTTCATGTGACATCATGCGTAAGTTATGTGGTTTTATGTGCGTCTGCACAGTGATATCTATATTCTAATAATATCTGTGTCTTTGGGTTGGTCAGTATGTGTTTGTGTTGGTGCATCTGTGGGTTGATGTGTCTGTTGGTGTGTGCATGTCTGTGGGATGGTGTGGGGGTTGATGTGCATGTGTGTGGGATGGTGTGTATGTGTGCAGGATGGTGTTTGTGTGGGATGGTTTGAGGGGGTATGGGATGATGTGTGTTTATGTGCATGGGGGAATTGTGTGTGGTGGGGTGATGGTGAGTGTGTGACTATGGTGCTGTTGTGCTTGTGTGCGGGATGGTGTGTGTGAACATGTGTGTGTGTGTAGAGGGGGATGGTGTTTGTGTATGTTTGCGGGATGGCCCTTGGTATGGCGTGTGTATGGGGTGGTGATGTGTGTGTGTATGGAGGGATGGTGTATGTGTGTGAGTGGGAGGCTGCAGGTTGGAGTGTTTGTGGGGGGGATTTGTATATGAGGAGATGATGTGTGTGTGTGTGATGGTCTGTGGCATGGTGTGTGTGTGGGGGGGGGGGGGTTGAATGTTGCCTGTGTGTGGAATATGGCCGACGACTAGATCGGCTCCACCTCTTCCCCAATATAAGTGGTATTTTTCTACCTAACTCCTTGATTATTCCACGTTTAGCCATTATAACCTGTATTAATTGCAGTGCCAAATTACCCATGGGACTCTTCTAAGAAAAATATGCCAACAAGTAAAGAAATGCAGAGGAAGAGCTGGTCGATCTGACAAGTAACACAGTAATGGTTAACGACAATGAAGTGAATCCGGAAGGGGAATAAGATTGATGGAGGGGCTGGATCCCCATCTCCTTCTGAAGCAGCACCCCTGGAGCCTCAAGTAGAATGTCAAGTTATCCCCTCATCTATAGCATTAACTGGACCCTGGTAATTACAGATATTGGCCCTGTCCTTGTATCGGAATTGGATTCAGTTAGGGTTCAAATTATGGAGAAGATCGATGGCGTAGCCACCACACTGCACAATGACTTTTCCTCTAAATGGTATTAGAGTAAATATTAATCCAGTCTGTGAGAAAACATAAATTTAAACCAAATGGTCACTAATTACACAGAACTTATTAAGTATTTTTCTGTCCGGGATCTCTCTTGAACTGTTGAATGTTATTAAACGAACAAAAGAAGGAAGAATATTAGAATTAAGGGTATAGCTGAGACCTAAGCATCATATCTGAGGAGCTATCCAAATGTTTATATGGTCTGGAGGTTCCTGTTGGTATCCAGATATACCCAGAATTGGAAGAAGAAACGTAAGCCACACTAGCGATGTGTTAGTGTGGGCGTTCGTAATATATTACTAATTCAGGCAACTTTAAAGACACGATTTCAAAATATGTCAATTCAGCTATTTCCAGAAATTCCAAATTCATCTTTTCTAAAGAAATGGGTGTTAAAACCGTTACTACCGGGCTGGTTTTAAAAGAATAAAGTACTTGTGGCACTGCACCCTGTTCCCTCTAAGGTTCACCAAGGAAGGTAAGAAATGCCTGGTTATGGACAGAGAGGAGGGGATCTTCTGTGTCGCTTTCAAGGAAGAGAGGGAAGCTCGCAATCAAAGCTGAGGAGAGGAGGGACAGCATGATTTCTGTTTTGATGGACAGAGATAGGAGGAGAATACTCCAATCACAGAGCATACTGAGTCTCGGGAGATCACAGACTTAATGAAACAGCATAGTTGACATCAGGGAGGGAACAATACAGACTGAAGAACAAGACTGAGGCAGAGGGTCAGAGAATCCTCTGGAGATGAGCAAAAGACATGGATGGACTGGTGGGAACAGTAGGAAAACATGTCAACTGACTTTATTATTGAACCACCAACATGGCAGTATAGTTTATATTGTTACTTCTTTTATATATAGGTATGTGTGTGTGTGTGTGTGTGTGTGTGTATGTATGTATGTATATATATATATATAATAATACACAGGCCCTGGCGGAGATGCAGGGGCCACGGCACATGAAGGGCGTAACTGACCTGATTATTCTCTAAGGAGCCCTGACTGACATGAGGAACAGTGAGTAATGGGGGTCACAGACACCCCAGTATCCTTAGTTTTTTTTTTTGTTTTTTTTTCCTGAGGCATTTCTTGAAAAAGCGGTGCAAACTGCGAAACGTTGTTGTTGCCTTGAATAATGTTTTAGGATCATGTGATCCGGATTACAGTTTTTTATATTTTTATAGCAGCTGTTTGTTTTTGTTTTTTTATTTAATTTTGGGATTATTTTTAATCTTTGAACCTCCTGATTCCAATGAAGACGAACATATGAACCACAAACCTGACTAGGGACAGGTTATTTCCATATATGTTTTACATGTTGTGTTTGGATATAAATCCAGATTACAACCACTACTTTTGTGAGTATATTTTATTTATATGATTTCCTATTACAAAATCATGAGATAAGGCACGATTGGGCACCCTCTTTGTGTTCTATTTTCTCTAAAAAGGATGGAGGGAATTTCTAGCCTCCTTGGACCTCCAAGATGCCTACCTACACATCGCTACTCATCCACAGAGCCTACAGTACCTCAGGTTCGCTTGCGACAAGGGGCACTTCCAGTTCTCGGCTCTCCCCTTTGGTCTGACCACCGCCCCTCAGGTGTTCATCCGCGTCCTGGGTATATTGATTTCTGTCATGCATGAGACTGGTATCCGGGTGACTCCATACATGGACCACCTGCTCTTGAAGGCCCCATCTGCGGAAGGAATGGATAACTTATTTAAAACATTTGTGTGAGGTTTAGGAGTCTTTCACCCATAAACGATATTGTATCCCAAATGAAAAGAGTATACTTTTTATTCCTCACAATTTCAGTCATGGTCGGGGAAGACGTAGATGTAGGCAATGAAAGAATGTTACTGGATAGGGAAATTCAACAAGACATAAAACAACACATAAGGAGATACTTTGAAGAAAAGTATACTGATTATTGTAATTTGTGGTTGACCCATAGGGTTATTAGTGGAGAGCTAATCAGAAGAGCAAAGGGTCGATATCGGGATCAGATCAGAAGGCGCAAGGACTGGTTGAAGACTGACGCTTAGCCAAAGCTACAGGAAGAGATATAAGATCATTATAATCAGCTGGACATCCTCTTCGATAGGGAAGTGGATAAGAACATGGCATGGATCACAAGGATGAATGGGCCAACAAGTCCCTCGTGCTAATTGCACATTTGTTAGATTCTAAGAAGCATATAAATTATATAAAAGCTTAAAATGTGGACGAAAAAAAGTGTAAAAGCCCAAAAATTAAGGAGATACTGCAGGCATATGAGGAACATTTTGTGATATATTTTTTCTCTGTCGTCCAATATAACTCAAAGATACCATGGGGAGGTGATAGCTCCTCCCAGTGGGCTGGAATAATTCTAGAAGAGGTGCAGGGTGGAGCCTCTTCTTCCTTCCTATCAGGGTAACCCACTAGCCCCACCCCAGATAGACTTGTTCCAAAATCCTGGATGGTGGCTGAGAACAGTTCTCCTTAGTTTTAATACTTTTATTATTTTATAGTATAGATATGGGGTGTCCAAATTCCCCCATTAGGCAGATTACCATTCCTGGCTTACCCTGGAGGATTGTCCAGTTATCAGGTGCTGTTGTGGACCCTTGCAGCCCTGTGGAGGGAATCATGCATCCCATGTCTCTCTCTCCTAAAGGGGTCTCTCTGTGGCTTCTTTCTCCTCAATGGCAATCTGAAGAAAGAAGACCAGCAAAAAAGGTGAGCCACCCTTTGAGCGCCATAGTCCGCTTGTCCCACAGTTCCCCTCTTCACAGGTGTCTTACTGGAGTTCATTATAATTCCTGCACTCATGTTGGGTATTTATTGTTTTTTCCCTGGGTCACTGAAACTTAGTTGGCTGCTTTTGTGGTATTTAACCCCTTCCCTGCCGGTTTCTCTGGGTTCTGTGGCTTAATTTTCATTTTTCCCTTTGGATTTATACGTTTTTATTGGTCCCTTCGTGTCCTGTATGCGTTTGGGGTACTTTTATTAACTTTTCAAAACTTTGCATTTTTTTTAAAATTCCACACCTTTAAGAGCGCGCTTTACTGCGCAGCCTCACTTGCTCCTTTGACTTCTATGGGACAGACTGCTTTGGGACATATCTCTGCAGCTGCTTCACTTAGAGTTGAGAGAGGGCTCATTCTTCTTGTGTCCCCTTGCCCTACAATCTGGTTCACATCCCCAGTGTCTTGGAGGCCCTTGGGCCCCACGAGTTTGGGTTCCAGCATTGCTAGGTAACAGTTTTGAGGGAATCTACGATTCCCACAATGCCAGTTTTGCTGGCTTTTCTCTGATTGGCGATGAGTTTGGATGCCATTTTCTTAATCTCTTTGCTGAGTATCCTACACAGAGGCTTGGATCTCCTTACGCTCCTCCTCAGGTTAACCTTTCACCCGCCAGATAAGTACTCTTCTGAGGTGATTTATTCATCTGGGTGACAGTATTTGGGTTCCCTTTACGGTTACAGACACTTCTCTGGTTAGGATGTCGGATTCCATGGGACATGGGGCTAGACCTAAAGCTAAGGATTCAGGGGCGTTTTGACCCCCTTTGCGTACTGTTCCTCATTCCAAGCGGGGCTTCCTAGAGAATACCCAGGATGTTTATACCCCACATGTGCTGTGGCCCCTACTTCTCCACCGGGCCCTCCAGCCTTGAACAAGAGACACTTTGGGTCAAGGACTTAGTCCTCTATGGCACAGTTTCCTGTTTCCCTTCAAGGGGTCCTTTAGAATTAGAGTGTCTCAGGCCAGCACCCCGTGATCCGCCGCTAAGCCCAGGCATCAGTGGAGGTCAAAACACTCCTCCACCAAACCCAAATCCACCAAACCTCATTTTGCATGACTCGCAGAATCCTGGTCCACACCTCCCTGTGGGTGGATGCCTGCAACATTTTTCAAACATCTGGGCAGGCTGTGTTGCAGATCATTGGGTCTTACAGGTGGTTTCAGTAGGCTACATGATTCCCTTCAAGTCCTTGCTTCCCTTCCAGTTCTTCTGTCCAAGAACTCCAGTAGGCCAGGAAAAGCTGCACCTTTTCAACAAGGCAGTGCAGGCTCTCTTGGACCAGAAAGCCCTGGTTCCTAGAACTAGTGGCCTTGTCTGTTCAAGATCCATTTCCTCTGCCAACCAGACCCGATCTCCTCCTTCAGGGTTACCTTTGGAGGGAGGACATGGAGTGCCTGGCTCTGACGACATGGCTGTTGAAGCCTCCATCCTAAGGAGGAAAGGCTATTCTCCCAAGGTGGTCTACACTATGATTCAGGCTAGGAAACTGGTCCCTTCCAATGCCTACAATAGGGTTTGGTCCATTTTCCATTTGTGATCTGTTGACAGGGACCTGTCTTCACAGGAGTGTGATCTCCCGGTAGTCCTCTACTTTTTACAGGGTGGTGTGAACAAGGGTCTTAGCCTTAATTCCTTGAAGGTTAAGACCTCAGCTCTTTCAGTCTTTTTCCAGAGACACATTGCTATCTTGCCTGATGTCAAGATCTTTCATGTTGTCAATCTTGCTTTCCCTTCTTATAAGGCTCCCACTCCCCACTGGGACCTTAACTTTGTTTTGGGAGTCTTGCAGCAGCCTCCCTTTCAGTCCTTGGCTACCATCCCTCTGCATCTTCTGACGTGGAAGATGGCCTTTCTTCAAGCTGTATTCTCTGTCTGCAGAGTCGCTGAATTACAGGCCTTGTCCTGCAAACCGTCTTTCCTGGTGTTTCACAAGAACAAGGCTGTTCTTCGTACCTCTCAGGAATTCCTTCCTAAGGTGGTCTCTGAGTTCCTCATCCATCAGAAGATTGTTGTGCCTTGCTTTGTCCTAACCCCAAATCTCACAAGGAGAGGGATCTCCACTTGATGAGTGTGCTGCGCTCCCTTGAGTTCTATGTGCACCATACTGAGTCTTTCCGTAAGACTGATGCTTTGTTTGTCATTCCTGAGGGTCCTAAGGCTGGTTTGGCTGTGTCCAAGGTCACTATTGTGTCCTGGATTACGTCTACCATCCGCAAGGCCTGTGAGCTCAGAAAGAAACTCGTTCCTTTTCACATTACAGCACACTCCACCAGGTCTGTCGGGGCCTCCTGGGCTTACAAGAATCAGGCCTCTGCTGAACAGCTGTGCAAGGTGGCCACTTGGTGTTTTGTGCACCCCTTTGCCAGACACTATTGTGTTGATGTTCTGGCTTCAGCTGGAAAGTCCTGGAGGTGGTATTGCCTATAGCTCTTTAACTGTTTGAGCCTTGTTGGCTCTTGTTCATGTGGGCTGTGTTATGTTATTCAGTGCCCGTTGACAGTTTGGTCTGTTCCATGTCCTGGATAGTCCATGGGAACTCTGGTATCATGGGGACTGGTACTTGGTCCTTTCCTTCTTCTTCTCACCCTCGAAGCTCAATGTTTCTGGGAAACTGTGAAAAAGATTGTGTCTCAAAAAAAATGTAATTGACAAGGAATGGGACAAAATTCTGGCTATGCTCCCGACATGCTGTCTCAACATAAATTTACTTGAACAACAATTTAAGATGGTACATTTGACCTATCTGGTGGTTTCCTCTCAAAAAATATACCTGAATTGTCCAGACTTGTGTCTCAGGGATTGCAGGGAACAAGGATCCTTCAAACATATATGGTGGGAATGTGGGAAGGTTAAAATGGCCTGTGTGGTTGTTTGTATGTGTGTGTGTGTGATTGATTGTATGTGTGGGATGGTGTGTCTGCTTGTGTGATGAGAGAATCGTTTGTGTGGAATGATGAGAATGTGGTATATGCACGTGTGCGTGACGGGGGTTGCATGTGGAGAAGATGGATGTGTTTGCATGTGTGTGTGTGTGTATTGGGGGGGGGTTTGCATGTGTGGGATGTGTTTGGGATAGTGTCTGTGTGATGGTGTGTGTCTATGGGATGTGCATCTGTGGGTTGATGTGTGTGTGTCTGTATGTGGGTTGATGTGTGCGGGGTGGTATGCATGTGTTGGGTGGGTGTTTGTGATAGTGTGTTTTTGTGTGTGGGATGGTGTGTGTTGTGTTTGTGGGATGTGTATCTGTGAGATGCATCTGGTATTGTGTGTCTGTGTGTACGGGTTGATGTGGCAGTGCTGCTTTGTTTACTAATTGTTTCATTTTCCTCCACAGGAAGGCGATTCACTGATGAAGACTGATTGTTTTCATCACTTTCATGCACACTGTTTGGGCCGCTATGTAGAGCACAGTCAGAGTCAGGTGTGTACTGTCGGAATTGTGTGAGTAACAAGTTAATAGTGTAAGAGATGATTGTGTTATGTGCAATATTGTGTGCACGCACGTGTGTGTAAAACAGGTCAGTGGTGTAAGAGATGGTTGTGTTATGTGGAATATTGTGTGTCCCTTTGTGTAACAAGTTGGTATAAGAGATGATTGTGTTATATGGAATATTATGTGTATGTATAATAGGTCAGTAGCGTAAGAGGTAATTGTGTTACGTGGAATGGTGTGTGTGTGTGTATTGGGTCAGTAGTGTTAGAGGTGTGTAGTTGTGTATGATATCTCAGTAGTATAAGATGTAATTTTGTTTGTGGAATGTTGTGTGTGTAATAGGTCAGTAGTGTAAGATATAATTGTGTTATGTGGGTTATTGTGAGTATGTTGTGTGTGTATATAGCAGGTCATAATTGTGTCATGTGGAATAGTTTGTGTGTGCATGCTTGCCAAAATCCCAGAGGCAAATGCATACCTTACAGAAGCGGCCTTTGATGCCGTTATGTTTTATGGAAGAGCCTCGGCTTTCTCAGTTGCTTTGTGGCTCAAGATTGGTCGGCTGACCAATCTTCCAAAAATTCTTTAGTCTCTCTTCCTTTTGTGGGGATACAGATTTTTGGCCCTAAGTGTGCATGTTCCTGAAGAAGACTCGTTGCTTCCTTATCCCCTGCCAACTCCCTCAGGATTTTCATGCCCACCCCACCCCAAAGCCCAAACAGACTTGGCAAAACAAGGAATTTGCTCAGTAGCCTAAGGCTGACAAGCCCACCTCCTCATGTCTGGTGGTGTCCTGTTCCATCTCTTTTAAGACACATGGGAGACTTCTGTGATAGATCAGTAGGTTTTGTGGACCATTTTGGAAGGGTACCACATACATTTCAAATCACTTCCTTCGTACGGTTTCTTTCTATCCAGAGTTCCTCAGAATCCAATTGAGGGGCATCTGTTCATAGATGCAGTATCTTGTAGTTCTCAAAAAAGGACTTTGGCTGCTTTGCCATTCTATACTTGAAGTTTCTCATTGTGTTACTGCCACACTTCAAAATGGAGTCTCTGCACACTATCATCACTGCCATGTGTCCAGGCCTACCTATACCCTCAAGATGCTTACTTGCATGTTCCAATTCTTCCGGAAGATCAGCGTTTCCTACTTTTAGCCATTCAGGGCTATTGCATCCAGTTTATTGCCCTTCCTTTCGGGATGACATCTGCTCCATGGATCATTATGAAGCTCATCCTCCTTGGTAGCTCACATCCATGCTCAAGGTACCTTGTTGGCTCCCTAACTTGACAACCTTTTACACAAGACTCCTGCGCTCGATCCTGTGCTTCCACATTCAGGAGCTCGTCCACATCCTGGAGTGACAGAGTTGGGTGCTCAACCTCAAGAAATCCTCATTGAAACTTTCCCAAGTTCTGCATTTCTTATGCATGAGATTCAGTACCCTCCAAGAGAAGGTGTTTCTGATGGAGGACAAGTCTCTGTCACTTCTGGTGACTCAAGCCTTATTGTAGCTGTTGGAGATGGTACAGGAATACATGAAAGTACTAGGCCACCTGGTCTCTGCTGTGGAAACTGTCCCCTTCACTCAATTCCACACAAGGGAGTTGCAACTGGACATATTTAGGAGTTGGTCAAGACAACACTATCACCTTTTTATGCCATAGCTTTGTCTTCATGGGCAAAGGGTGATCTTTGCTGGGAGCTCCAACGTTCCCATCTAACGCTGGGATGTCCTTTTGTTATCCAAGTATGGGCAGTTATCATCACAGTCACCAGCCTGATAGGTCAGGGTTTCTGGACCGGAGAAGAAACATTTTCTTCCAGTTGACTTTCTGGAGATGTCAGCTGTTTGTTTAGTTCTTCGCCACTGCTTCCATATCCTGACGAGAACAACATTGAGGCTCCAGATGGACAGTGTGACAGTAGTTGGATACATCAGTTGCTAGGAAGGGACATGAAGCATGTCAGCTTGGGCAGACGTTCGAAAGATCCTCATTCGGAAGATCCATATTCTGGCAATTTCTGCAATTAACATCCCAGGCATGGAACACCTGGATCCTGGAAATTGGGAACTCACCCAAAATGTGTTTGACCTGATTATCCACTGCTAGGGATTGCTATTAGTGGATCTCACTGCTTTCTGTGAGAACCACAAAGTCTCCCTGCTCTGTGACAGAGAAAGGGATTCTCTATCATTTGCTATGTATGTGATGTCCATTACATGGAATTTTTACCCAGAATGTGTGTGTTTCCCAGGATGTTGAGAAAGGTCAGGATGGAGAGAGCTCATGTTGTCCTGATTGCTCTCTTCTGGCCCAGCTGGACCTGGTTCTGGGATCTTCTCAGTCTGTCAATTGTAGAGCCCTTTTGCCTTCCCCTGAAACATGATCTTCTGACTCAAGGCCCAGCTTGTCATCCACAAGTAGAGATATTATATTTGACAGCCTGGTTCTTGAAGCAGATATCTCGAAGAAGGGTTTTTCGGATACAGCCATCTCTACTGTGTTCTAAGCTAGGAACCCTGTCTCATCCAAGACCTCTCATAGGATCTGGTCCCTAGTCTATCAGTGGGGTGCTGATTGTGATATTCTTCCACAGCATTTGTCTTCCTCTGGTTCTGGACTTTCTTCAAGACGATATCAACAAAGGTCTCAGTCTGACCTCTAGCAAGGTCCAGATTTCAGCTCTCTCTATTCTTATAGTCAGGTTGATACCTTTATTGGCTAACTAAGCAGATTTAGGATGCAAGCTTTCAACACTTCTCAGGTCTCTTCCTCGGGCATGTTATACAGATAAATGTGAAAACTTCTTTCTTAAATACAAGTATACATTGCGTTTTTTAGAATGGAAATCAGATAAGAAAGCTTAGTCTAGACCCGTGTTCTTTGACTAGTCAATGTAGAGGAGTGTGATGTAAATTGCAGTCT
This sequence comes from Rhinophrynus dorsalis, assembly GCA_037306005.1. Lineage (NCBI taxonomy): Eukaryota > Metazoa > Chordata > Amphibia > Anura > Rhinophrynidae > Rhinophrynus > Rhinophrynus dorsalis. The sequence goes on along the minus strand of CM074725.1, from coordinate 470,368 downwards.
TCCTCTGAGGAGTCAAAGGTATGTACGATCCCAGTGGGACTGTAAATGTTAATCAACAATGTGATAATGTGACAGAAATTCTCTGTCTCTATTCAGATCATTATTTAAAGGGATAGTAATGTTTCATAATAAAAGCAGCTCCAATTAATCATCATAGTATTTGGACTTTGCAGAGTGTTATTTCAATTCTGTCAGAGTTGTAGGTCAAGAGTAATTCAAAGACAAAGTGTCCCCCTCCCGCCCCTTTTACTGATATAACACTTTTCATCCAGAGCAGAAGAGAGGTGCCCAGGTAGATTGCAGAGAAGGACAATCTTCAATTAAGATAAGGGAAAAAACCTGAAAAGCCTGTCAAGGGGGGCAGGGCTTTCATTGTTTTCATTGTAAGAAGATTGTCCCCTGCTGTTATCTGTCTGGTCTTACAACCAGATCCCCATCTGAGAAGAGATGGCTTACACTAGGAAAAAGGGGCGGGAGGGGGAAACTTTGCTTGTGAATATCTCTTAAACCATGAAGGTTTGAGAGATAAGACTTATATCATTCTTCATATTTTTTTAATGCCTACAAAATAAAATAAAGTGAAAATGAAGTATTACTATCCCTTTAAAGCATTAAACTGTAGCATTAATTTAACCTCCCATATTTTTCTGTCCTTTTGATTGTGAAGCAGTCCCATCAGTACAATCAATGTAATGTCCCTGACACTGTGTCCATTTTGGCAAAAATGTTCTCCTACTGTCTTTTTGTTGTTAACACTGGATCTGTGGGAATTAAACCTTTTATGTAATGACTGTCCAGTGTCACCCATATAAAGAGCTGTTGAGCACTCCTGAATAAAAATACAAAAAATGGCACATCTCCCTGCCTATAAAGGAGGTGTGAAACCTGTGCACATGTTTACATTATGGACAAGGTACCCATACCAAACTCCCAGTTAACACCATTAGATCAATGGTACCTTCACCTGCAGATCACTTGTAAAAAATGCCCAACAGCTCTTTATGTGGGTGAAACTGGACAGCCATTACATAAATGGTTTAATTCCCACAGACCCTGTGTTAACAATAAAAAGACAGAGACACCAGTGGGAGAAAATTTTCGCCAAAATGGACACAGTGTCAGGACATTAAATTGACTGCACTGATGGGAAGGTTTCACACTCACACGCACACACGGCCGGCATTTAATGCCGCGGTGCATTTTTAATTTTTTTCCTCAAAAGATTCCAGAGTCCCCGAACGGCGCGCAGCCGCGCAGGAATCCGAGGACGTGCATCCTCTGTCCTTAAGGGACTATCACAGTGCCTGTGATCTGTCTGTCACTCTCATCTGTGGCAGATTGTGATTTGCTCTGTTGGTTTGGCCCGCCCCTTGGTGACCTTTTTATACCTGACGCTTACATCTGTCAGATGCCCTTTCGTGGTGTTTATGAGCCAGGCTTGCTGTTGCTGTGTTCCTGTATCCGGATTCCTGTGTCCGGATTCCTGTGTACCGACTTTGGCCTGTTCTGACTACTCTCCAGTGTTCCTGATCGTGTATGACCCGGCTTGTCTGAGAATCCTCTTTGTGCTACGACCCGGCCTGTTTGAGAATCTTCTACGTGCTACGACCCGGCTTGTCTGAGAATCCTCTACGTGCTACGACCCGGCTTGTCTGAGAATCCTCTACGTGCTACGGCCCGGCTGGCTGACGTCCCGCTTCAAGTCCTTCCCGGCTGCCTGGCTGGTTGTCGCCGCCGCGACATTCTGAATCCTGCATTGCTGTGCCAAGCTAGTGTGACCATTACCCTCCTGGGTAACCCATCCATCTGTGCAGAGTTCCTTGCCGACTTGCAGAAGCTGTGCCTCTCGTACCGAGCCTTTACACGTTGCAGAGCTAAGCTACCATACCGAGCCTGGGAGATTCAAATGTACCTATTAACCCTTGCACTGCCGCTCCTCACTGACCGGACCTCCTTGCTCTATACAGAACCGTTGCCTTGTAATTCTACTGCTGCTGAGTTGGCCGCTACTTGGACGGCGACTCCCGGTTATATTTGCAGAGTAGTAAATCCCGGTAGGCCGTTTGGGCGTTCTTGGTTTCACGGTTATCGACGGAGGTGTCCGGTGCGGCTATTGGTGGCAAGGTTAGGCTCCAAGCTCTTGCTCAATCTGTAGGTAAACGCCCGCGGGGGCTCTTGGCTCGTGTTGTGCTTACAGTGGTTCTCAGTGATACGCCCGTGGGGGCTAACACGCCAGCTTCGCATCTTGGGCTAGTCTCGATCACGCCCGTGGGGGCTACATACTCTCGCACTTGCAGGCTCTCCGGTCTATTCACGAACGCCCGTGGGGGCTATCCTGGGTTACTGTGCTGTTATAACTTATATTGGTCACTGAACATCTTCTAATCATCTTCATATGAACTCTGCACACTTGCTCAGTTTATCTAGACACCACACGGGTGTGCCAAACCCCACAGCTGAGACTGACTAACTGTTTTCATACACCCTTTAGGGTCCTATTCCCTATTCTCTGTACCTATGTTGGGTGCCTTTCGAATATTGTATTAAAGTTATTGTACTGTGTAATAGCTTGTCAACTGTAGAGGGCGATCCTAATAGCAGTCAACTGTAGAGGGCGATCCTTTTCATTTTATTACTTTCAATAAAAGATTGATTTATTTTACCTACTGGTCTGAGTGTCTAACAAACCGTAACAGGGACATCCGCTCGGGACGTACATGTACGTCTTCAGACGTGTCACGGTTTGTTAAGACTCTCAGGAGCAAGGTTAGGTAAAAACGCAACTTTATTGAAAAGCTTAAGATAATCCCATAGGATTTTATACACATACATACAATACATAGAATGGCAAATAGTGACAATAGCGAATCAGGCTCTACCGACCCTGCCAATATACCGGGCAAGGCAGCCAAGTAGACAGTCAGGAGAAAACAGGCTCTACCGGCCCTGCCAATATACCGAGCAAGGCAGCCTAATGGATCACCAGCTGATACCGGCTCTACCAATATACCGGGCAAGGCAGCCTAACGGAACACCAAAATGGTAGGCTCTACCGGCCTTGCCAATACCGGGTAAGGGAACCTCAAGGTGGAATAATAGAAGGTTCTACCGGCCTTACCAATATACCGGGCAAGGCAGCCTAAAGAGGAAGTGTCAACCAGTGTGGCCTCAATAACTGTCAGATGACAATGACAGTATGGAGATGGTAGGTAGAGGCTACAAGGCCCAGTGGTATTACCAGGTAGTCTGCACACCCCAGTACCCGTGTACCGAGGGAATAACTAGCTGTCTAGGACTGGACAGCGCACTGGGAACCATCAGAATATGTGAGTCGTAAGCCGTGAGGCAGAGGAGTAAACCAGCACCCTCACGCTGGGAACCAACAGGCTGGATGAAAGTAGAGCTTAAGGTCATAGAGCGAACCAACGCCCGCGCGTTGAGAACCAACACTCTAATACAAGTAAGCAGCAAGGCAGTGGAGCAAACCAGCGCCCGCGTGCTGGGAACCAACAGACTGAGTAATCGTAAGCAAGAAGGTAATGGAGCAAACCAGCGCCCGCGCGCTGGTAACCAACAGGCTGGATATATCGTAGGCGATAAGGCAGTGAAGCGAACCAGCGTCCGCACGCTGGGAACCAACAGATAGTTATGTATAGAGCTGTAAGGCTACAGGGGAAAACCAGCGCCCGCGCGCTAGTACCAACAGACTAGAGTATAGTAGCCGCAAGACAGTGGAGCGAACCAGCATCCGCACGCTGGGAACCAACAATGTATATAGTAGGCCGTGAAGTAGTGGAGTGAACCTGCGTCCGCACGCTGGGAACCTACAGATAGTTGTGATTGAGCCGAGAGGCAAAGGAGTGAACCAGCGCTCGGGCGCTGGTAACCAACAGATTATTAGTGTAGTAGCCGCAAGGCAGTGGAGCAAACCACGCTGGGAACCAACAGATAATTGTGTATAGAGCTGTAAGGCAAAGGAGCGAACCAGCGCCCGCGCGCTGGTAACCAACAGACTAGTAGTGTAGTATCTGCAAGGCAGTGGAGCAAACCAGCGTTCGCACGCTGGGAACCAACAGGTGAAAATGTCGCCAGAGCGACCGAGGAACAAGGTCGCCACAGATGCAGGAACCGGACGCAGGAGATGAGCAGGAACCAGCACAATGACGGTCAACCGGATCAGGAACGGCAATGGAGACTGGCAGCAGGAAACAGCAACCTTGGACGACTTCAGCCGGAACAGGCACAGGAACAAGTACAGCAGACAGGAGTCTCAGGAACAGGACGAACTCAGGAAACCAGGAACACAGCAAAAGGCCCATGAACCTTCTGTAGCCAAGTGAAAGTGGATGCAGTCTGAGACACCACGAAAGGGCAACCAAAGGGTGCCCAAACTCAGTTTAAATAGGCAATGTGAGGCGGACTAAAGGCAGACAGCCAATGGGAGCCCCCTACAGGTGATAGACACAGAAATGCAGCAGTCACGGGCACCGTGATAGGATGTTAAGCAGTTAAGTTAATGCTGCAGTTTAATGCTTTAAATAATGGTCCGAATAGTGGAAGAGAATTTCTCTCACATTATCACATTGTGGATTAACATTTACAGCAGTCCCACTGGGATTGTAAATAACTTTGACTCCTCAGAGTAAGAATGGGTCTGGCCTGAGCTTTCTTATCTGATTTCCACTCTAAACAATGCATTGTATACTTGTATTTAAGAGAGAGATTTTCATATTTATCTGTATAACATGCCTGAGGAAGAGACCTAAGAGGTCTTGAAAGCTTGCATCTTAAATAATTGCCTGTATTTCTAGGGCTAACACGGTACCAACTCTCATCTCTTTTACAGCAGGGCATTTCTTTGCACCCTGATGTGAATACCTTTGATCAGTGGGTGGCTCATGACTACCCTGTCTTTGGAGATCACACTCCTCTGTGGGATTTGAATTTGGTATTACAAGTTCTTCAGAAGTTGCCATTTGAACCTCTTTCAGTTGTATCCTTGCATTATTTGATGCTCAAGATGGCTTTGATTTTGGCCATTGTGTCTGTTCTCTGGGTAAACCTGCCTTTCTGATTTTTCACCTGGATAAAGCAGTCTTGCTCACTCCCAGGGGTTTCACAAGAATAGTTTCTTCCTTCTGTCCAGCTCCTTCCATCAAACAGGAGTAAGACTTTCATCTGTTGTATGTGGAACGGTGCTTGAAGTATTGCATTCATTGAATTAACCCATTACGGAAATTTGATTCTTTGTTTGTCATCCCAAGGGGTTCATGTGCGGGCCAGGCTGCATCCTAGATTACCATTGCTCCATGGATCAAGGTGACCATCTGTCAGGTGTATGTCCTCAGTATGAAACCTGTGCTTTTTTGAGTCACAGTGCATTCCATCAGAGCAGTGAGCATGTCTTGGGACTACAAGAATCAGGCCACTGCTGAGCCCCTGTGTAAGGCAGTGATGTGGTTGTCTTTGTACATTTCCACCAAACACTACCATGTGAATGTCATGGCCTCGGCTGATGTCAGCTGTGACCTGACTGTCCTTCAGGTTGTGGTGCCTTTATAAGGATCCTTCTAATAATTGTTTCTTTTACAGGATTCTTAACCCTGTTGGTTCCTGTTCTTGATCAGTTATTTGGTGAGTACACTAGGTGCCCATTGACACCTGGGGTTCATGTTGTACCAGTTTGGTCCTGCGCTTACTGTGGTGTCAGGCTTGTTATGGTTGGAGCGTAGGAGCAGGGAATGCTATCTCTTGCCAGACACCCCTACCAGGTGATCCACAGAGGTGTACAGGTAGAACACCTAGGTAGGAGTGACAGCACGGGAGTGCAAGTGTTAAGCAAAGCGTAGTCAAAAACAGTCCAGAAGATCAGGGCAGGTGGCAATCAGGCAGAATCAGTAAAACTAGCCAAGGTCAGGAAACAGGCAAGCAGGGAAGTCCAGGAGGCAAGCAGAAGGTCAGGCAATGGGAAATCCAGCAGAGGGTCTGTAGCACAGCAAGGAAAGAGGCACTGAGCACTGGAAGCTTAGAGCACACAGGAACCAAAGTTCTGGAACCCTGAAGCAAAGTGGACACAGCCTGAGAGGTTTTTATAGTGTCATGGGTTTTCACCCCTCCCCTCTGCTGAACAAACCTCTCACTGGATTGGCCAACAGAGGGGTGTGCAACCACAGCACCTGCCTCACTGTTTACCTGGAGGCACACTATTGGTGGACAGTTGATGAGAGAGGCAGGCTTCACCTCCCCCCTACAGGTGTACAACACCATGGTTTGATCTGGGCACCTTGTGGATACCTTCCCTGGAGACTCCTTCAACTTTAGGCCATGGCTTAGGCCTACCGCACTATCGCAACCGCGGGCAGACGCTGCTACTCGAGGCCGCTGCTTCGGCCTACTCAGCGGAGCATCTGGGAAGCCCCCAGCAGCAGATGGCTGGCACATGGAGGTAGGAGCTAGAGGGGCATGACAGTACCCCCCTCCTACGAGCGACCTCCGGGCGCGTCTAGGTGCCGGACGTTCAGGATGGGCTCGGTGAAATGCCCTAAGGCATGCTGGGGCATGGATATTGGTGACTGGTTGCCAGGATCGCTCCTCGGGTCCATATCCCTTCCAGTGTATTAGATACTCTAGTCTTCCTCGACGTATACGTGAGTCCATGATTTCTTGAACCTCAAATTCTTCTTCTTCTTGTTCACCACTATTGGAAGAGGAGGAGTAGGTGGTCTCCTTTGAGTGGTGTCGGGTATCCATCTTTTGAGAAGAGACACATGAAATGTAGGATGGGTGCCCCATGTAGTAGGTAATTGTAAGGAAACTGCAGCAGGGCTAATGATTTTTGTGATGGGGAAAGGCCCCAAGAATTTGGGTCACAATTTCTTGGTAGGGCAAGACATTTTAACATGTGCTGAGGACAGCCATACCTTATCCCCAACCTGGTATAAGGGGGAAGGTTTACGTCGCCGGTCAGCTTGGTTCTTGTAAGACTGTTGTGCCTTTTTTAATGTTTCTTGTAATAGAGTAAAACCTTGGTTCAGTAGTTGAAGACGGTCTGTAGCCTGAGGGACCATGGTAGTAACAGGTTGTTGAGGAATATAAGGTGGATGATAACCATAATTGGCCTTGAAGGGGGACATGCCTATGGAACTGTGTAGATGGTTGTTGTAAGCAAATTCTGCTGTTGGTAACAGGGACACCCAGTCATTCTGAAGATGGGTGATGTAACAACCTAGATATTGTTCAGGCGTTTGGTTAGTTCTCTCTGTCTGACCATCAGTTTGAGGATGGTATGCGGATGACAAGAGTCTTTGTATACCCAAACGATGACAAAAGGCAGACCAGAAATGAGAGGTAAATTGGACAACACGGTCAGAGAGGATGGTTTGTGGAATACCATGAAGGCGGAAAATTTATTTGATGAACAAGTCTGCAGTCTTGGCAGCTGTTGGTAATCCGATAACTGGGACAAAATGTGCCATCTTGGTTAGGCGGTCTACAACCACCATTATAGTGGTGTAACATTGTGATGGTGGGAGTTCCACAATGAAGTCCACAGTTATGTCAGCCCAAGGACTGGGTTACTAACAGTTGTAGTAACCCAGCGGGTCTTGAATTAGTACCTTTGGCTCGCCCACACACATCACATGATTGTATGTATTGTTCAATGTCTTTTTTCATACCAGGCCACCAGAATGACCGTTGCGTGAGTTCTGTGGTTTTCTTAATACCTCCATGGCCTGCTAACGGATGGTCATGTACTGTATGAAGTACATTGGTACGAACTTCAGGAGAAACGAAAAGAAGAGTGTCTTTGTACAGCAGCCATGTTTTTTGGTAAGGCAAGGATATTAAGACAGGTAGGAATCTGCTTGAGAATGGGTCTGCAAAGCTTCTAATATTATTATTTTGCCATTATACAAATCATTGGTAAGACCTCACCTTGAGTATGCAGTGCAATTTTGGGCACCGGTTCTGAAAAAGGATATACTAGAACTAGAGAGGGTACAGCGGAGAGCAACAAAATTAATTAAGGGAATGGAGGACTTGATGTATGAGGAACGACTAAACAAACTTGGTTTATTTACTCTAGAGAAAAGACGACTAAGAGGAGACCTTATCACATTGTACAAGTATATGAGAGGTCAATGCAAGGATCTCTGCGGTGAGCTATTTATTCCAAGGCCTGATCAGGTGACATGGGGACACCCCTTGAGATTAGAGGAAAGGAGGTTTAAACTTCAGCAGAGGAAGGGTTTTTTTACGGTAAGGTCTGTCAAATTGTGGAATTCATTGCCCAGGGAGGTAGTTATGGCAGATACAATGGATACATTTAAGAGAAGATTAGATACATTTCTTTCAAAAGGGAACATACAGAGTTATACTGTTTATCAGTAGGCTGATCAGGAAGGTCTGATAAAGACTAATTTAATTGGTAGCAGGAAAGCTATAAAATTCTCAGTTACTGAGGTATGAGGCGAAGGTTGAACTTGATGGACTTGTGTCTTTTTTCAACCTAATTTACTATATAAAAATGTACTACTAATAGCGAGGAGTGAGTAGCCAAGAAATGACCAGGTTGGAGGATAGTATCCGTATCTGTATCTGTATGGGGTCCATGTAGAAGGGACAAGGCATCCGCTTTTCCATTTTGTGATCCTGGTCTATAAGTGATATGCAGGTTGAATCTGCAGAAGAACAGAGCCCATCTGGCTTGTCTAGGACATAGACGGCGAGCTCCTTGTAGATACTCTAAATTCTTGTGGTCAGTGAACACAGTGATTGGATGGTTAGCCCCCTCCAAGAGGTGACGCCATTCCTCCAATGCCATTCTAATGGCTAGTAATTCTCTGTCTCCCACACTGTAGTTAGTTTCCGCTGGGGATAATAGTCTAGAAAAGAAAGATACAGGATGAAGCGTCTCACTTTCTCCTTGTCGTTGTGATAGGATGGCCCCTGCGGCTGTCTCGGAGGCATCAACCTCCATAAAGAATGTTTTTTTAGGGTCTGGCAGTACAAGAATGGGGGCTGACGTGAACCTCTGTTTAAGTTCATCAAAAGCATGTTGTGCTTGAGGTGACCAGGCAAACGGGACATGTTTCTTGGTTAGCTGGGTGATGGGAGCGATAACTTTAGAGAAACCGTGGATGAATTTTCTGTAGAAAATTGAGAACCCCACAAATTGTTGCACAGTTTTAACAGAAGCAGGAACAGGCCAATCCAAGATGGCTGATACCTTTTTTGGGGTCCATTTTGATATTCCCCGGAGTTAATATGAATCCCAACAGATGTTGTCTCAAACACACATTTTTCTAATTTTGCATAAAGTCCATGTTGCTGAAGCCGAGAAAGGACACGTCTAACATGCTCCCGATGGGTGGTAAGCGATGGTGAGTAGACTAAGATGTCGTCGAGATATACCACTACGAATATGTCCAACATATCTCGGAATACATCGTTGAGAAAATGTTGAAAGGTGGCAGGGGCATTACAGAGCCTGAACGGCATGACCTGGTATTCATAGTGGCCATACCGGGATCAGAAAGCCGTCTTCCATTCATGTCCTTTTTTATGCGTACCAAATTATAGGCTCCTCGTAAGTCCAACTTAGTATACATTTGTGCCTCTCTAAGTCGATTCATTAACTCTGAGATTAAGGGCAATGGATATTTGTTTTTGATGGTAACCTTGTTAAGCTCTCTATAGTCCACACAGGGCCGGAGGCCTCCATCTTTTTTCCCCACTAAAAATATGCCAGCCCCGGCAGGAGAAGTGGATGGCCTTATGAATCCATTCCTTAGGTTCTCTTCTATATAGTCCTTTAAGGAGCTTAATTCAGGTTCAGAGAGAGGAAATATACGACCAAACGGAATGGGAGCCCCAGGAAGCAAGTCTATAGGACAGTCATATGGACGGTGTGGGGGCAGTTTGTTGGCTTCTTGTTTGCTGAAGACTTGTCTGAAAGCACAATAGGGCATCGGTATTCCCAATGTCTTAGAAGAAGTAGCATGCAAGGTGGAAACTGTGGTGGAAGAGAGACAGTGTTCTTTACAGTAGGATGATGCAAAGGTGATTTGTCCTGTGGACCAATTAATGGTGGGGTTATGGTGTTTAAGCCAAGGAAGGCCAAGGATAATGGGAAACAAAGGAGATTGTACCAAATTAAAGCTAAGCGTCTCCACATGCTTAACCCCAATGCTCACAGTGAGAGGTATAGTCTCTGTGGTGACAGGTCCGGAGTTAATGTTGCTGCCATCAATAAGAAGTATTGTGAGGGGCTGTTTCTTTAGTCGTGTAGGTATGTTCAGACTCTGGGCTAACTTGTAATCCAAGAAACAGTCACTTGCCCCGGAGTCAATTATAGCATCTTGTGGGATCTTGTTTTGCGTCCACTGTAGGGAGACAAGAAGAGATAAATGAGGAGCTGTTCCACCCAGGAGTAATGGGTACTGTACTTGATCTGGCTTACCTCTGGCTGCCAATTCACGACAGAGACGGACTTGGTGACCAGAGCCACCACAATAAAGACAAAGGTTCATGCGTCTCCTCCTGTTCTTTTCGGTTTCAGTGAGTGGTCCACGAGTAGCACCCAGTTGCATGGGTTCCTCTGAAGTGATACCGGGAGTCAAGGAGACAGGTAATGGAGGACGAGGTGTAGTGGTTGAACAGAGAGGAAGGTTAGTGGTACACTCCATGCGTCTCTCCCGGAGTCTCCGATCTATCTGGGTTACCAGGACGACTAGATCATCCAGAGAGTCAGGGATGCCAGTCCGAGCTAGTTCGTCCTTTAATGAGTCAGCAAGACCCAGGCGGAATTGGTCACGCAAGGCAGTTTCATTCCATTCCGTTTCTACTGCTACTCTCCGGAATTCTGATACGTAATCCTCCACAGAACGGCGCCCCTGTCTTAGTGATCTCACAGTGGCCTCAGCAGTGGCCCTCTTATGGGGATCATCATAAAGGGCACCCATTTCGTGACAGAAGGCAGTCCAGGAGTCTAGGATAGGGCTGTTGGCATGTAGTATGTGATTTGCCCATGACAGAGGAGCATCTGTGAGTAATGATATGGCAGTACGAACTTTAATAAAGTCTGTGGCATATGTCCTAGGTTTCAGGACGAACAACCGTTCACAGGACGTGATGAATGACCGGTATTTACTACGATCTCCGGAAAAACAAGCAGGAAGCTTGACATGTGGTTCTGGAGTGGCAGTGGCCCCAATACCAAGGGGTCCTGCTTCATTCGCTGAGGGTGGTTGAAACATAGCTGGAGGTGTCACTGGAGCAGGTTGTAACCCCTGGAACTGGGCTTGTAAAGCAGCTTGGTTTTCTTGTATACCTTGTACCGTGTGGGATAATGTAGTGAGTTGCTGATAGCATCAATCATCCCTGTCAGCTACATGTGGCTTCAGTGTAATGTCAGGCTTGTTATGGTTGGAGCGTAGGAGCAGGGAATGCTATCTCTTGCCAGACACCCCTACCAGCTGATCCACAGAGGTGTACAGGTAGAACACCTAGGTAGGAGTGACAGCACGGGAGTGCAAGGGTTAAGCAAAGCGTAGTCAAAAACAGTCCAGAAGATCAGGGCAGGCGGCAATCAGGCAGAATCAGTAAAACTAGCCAAGGTCAGGAAACAGGCAAGCAGAAGGTCAGGCAATGGGAAATCCAGCAGATGGTCTGTAGCACAGCAAGGAAAGAGGCACTGAGCACTGGAAGCTTAGAGCACACAGGAACCAAAGTTCTGGAACACTGAAGCAAAGTGGACACAGCCTGAGGGGTTTTTATAGTGTCATGGGTTCTCACCCCTCCCCTCTGCTGAACAAACCTCTCACTGGATTGGCCAACAGAGGGGTGTGCAACCACAGCACCTGCCTCACTGTTTTACCTGGAGGCACACAATTGGTGGACAGTTGATGAGAGAGGCAGGCTTCACCTCCCCCCTACAGGTGTACAACACCATGGTTTGATCTGGGCACCTTGTGAATACCTTCCCTGGAGACTCCTTCAACTTTAGGCCATGGCTTAGTCCTACCGCACTATCGCAACCACGGGCAGATGCTGCTACTCGAGGCCGCGGCTTCGGCCTACTCAGCGGAGCATCTGGGAAGCCCCCAGCAGCGGATGGCTGGCACATGGAGGTAGGAGCTAGAGGGGCATGACATGTGGTGTGAAAGAGGTTTTTTTTCTCTTTTTTTTTCCCTGCCTGGAATCTTGGTGGATAGTTTTGGTATATCTCCATGGTTGCTGTGTTCCACGTTGGACGACACACACTAGGGTACTTACCCCTAATTTTCTCTTTGTCCATGTGGACACAATACTCCCACCCAGAGAAAAAGACATGCGGTTTAAGCCCCCCGTCTCTGCCTCAAAGGCACTGCCTTTCTATTAAGTGCCTTGCCCTCTGTAAAAGTGGAACTTTACCTCTTGGTTCCTGTGTTCCACATGGACTAATAGAAAAGGACTTAACATGACTCTGTGATTTCTGATTCCACATTAGACATAAGAAAAAAGAGGATTTTAGTGTACTTGCCATTGAATAATTTTCACTTAGTGGAACACAGGACTCCCACCTGTACTGGTTTAAGGCCCCGGGCAGAGTGATCCTCTTGGTGTCTTTGATAATTGGATTTCCTTCTTACGTCTCACTTTTGTTTCTTTCACTTTACTTTGTTGAAACTGAAGGGTGGTGGGTAAACCTGGAAGAGAAGAGCAGAGTCTCTGCCTCAAAGGCCCTGCTTTTTTTTTTTTTTTTTAAGAGTCCTGCCCTATGGAGGAGGCAACTATACCCCATGCATTCTGTGTTCTAAATGGACTAAAAGAAAAACGATTTAATGGTAACTTCTCTAAAATCCTGTTATGTGGTGTATCATGTGTGTGTCATTCAGTAGTGTAAGAGGTAATTGTGTTATGTGGACCTAATTTGTGTACGTGTGTGTGCATCAGTTCAATAGTGTAAGATAATTGTGTTATGTGGGGTATCGTGTGTGTGACATGCCAGCAGTGTAGGATATAATTGTGTTATGTGGACTAGTGTGTGTGCGTGCGTGTGCGTTCAGGTCAGGTCGATAGTATACGATAATTGTGTTAAGTTGGGGTATCGTGTGTGTGTGTGTAACATGTCAAAAGTGTAGGAGGAAATTGTGTTATGTGGTGTATCGTGTTCATAAATAATTCACTTTGTTAACCAGGACATTCCTGTGCTTTGTCCTGTCTGCCGTGAGAAATTGACCTATGACATTGGGAAACTACAAGCTGCACCCCCACCACAGCACCCAGAGGTAAAATCCCCCACCCCCAAGATAAGATTATTAACACCCACCCTCCAAATTACTGGTGTCCATATGTATACTCGTGATGGTAAGTCCATTTATATGGTAGCTTGTTCATTGAAGTGCCTCCCATTCCAGCAGTCCATCACATTTTCTCTTACACGCGTGAACTGTTCTGCTGCCTCCTCCTGTCCTGCTTATCAGAAATTCCAGGATGGACCCCTCATTCTTACACCTCTCTACAGCCTTCAAGATTAACTACTCGTGCTAATCCTTCACATTACTTTTTCCTTTGGGAGTCTCCGATTCATAGGGCTGGGGATCCAAGTGTAAAAGGTCTCCGAAACACACAACAGAATTAAAGGAATAGTAATACTTAAAATGAAAAAAAAATATGTTGTAGGGTTTATCCCCCTGAGTAAAACAAGAGTATTCCTACTGCTGAAAGGTGTTTCATTCAAAAGTTATTAATTTTCAAAGTTGAATTTTTTATGTGCAATATCACTGTGGCCTGAAATTGTACAGTGGCGCTGTTGCTACACCATCCTATGGAGATTTATGGTCCCGGGACCAGAGCTGTCCATAGGATCGTGTAGCAACAGCGCCACTGTACAATTTCAGGCCACTGTGATATTGCACCTAAAAAAATTCAACTTTGAAAATTAATAACTTTTGAATGAAACACATTTCAGCAGTGGGAGTGCCCTTGTTTGACTCGGGGATAAACCCTACAACATATTTTTTTTTTACATTTTAAGTATTACTATCCCTTTAATTAATATTACAGGCTACAAAGAGTCCAGTGACAATCTTTCTTTAAAGGGATAGTAATACTTCGTTTTAACTTTATTTTATTTTGTAGGCATTAAAAAAACACGAAGAATTATATAAGTCTTATCTCTCAAACCTTTATGGTTTAAGAGATATTCACAAGCAAAGTTCCCCTCCCCGCCCCTTTTACCTAGTGTAAGCCATCTCTTCTCAGATGTGAGTCTGGTTGTATGACAGTACAGATAACAGAAGGGGACAATTTTCTTTGTATGAAAACAATGAAAGCCCTTCCTCCCCTTGACAAGTTTTTCAGCTATTTCCCTTATTTTAATTGAAGATTGTCCCTCTCTGCAGTCTACCTGGGCACCTCCCTTCTGATCTGGTTGAACATGGGGGGATATTTTGTTTGTGAATATCTCTTAAACCATAAAGGTTTGAGAGATAAGACTTATATCATTCTTCATGTTTTTTTAATGCCTACAAAATAAAATAAAGTTAAAACGAAGTATTACTATCCCTTTAACTGCACTTCTTAAAGGTAGGGCACCAGAAGCAGGAGAACACGTTGTTGCAAGTACGGTTGAAATTTAGATACATGTATTTTTGAACATGCTTTAAATGAGTGCCCGCATGCATAGAGGGCTATGTACGTTAGTATTGGGATTAATATTTAGTTGGGGCTTGTTGATCCAGGGAGAAATCTGATTGTCATTTGGAATCAAGAAGGAATTCCCCCCTCCCCCCCACATTCAAGGCAGAATTTTAAATTGCTGTATTGAGGGGGTTTTTTTGCCGCCTTTTGGATCAACGATGGTAAACAGGAATAGGAAAAGGGTTGAACCAGATGGACGCAAGTCTTTTTTCAACCTAAATTACTATGTTACTATGCTCTGTTGTTGTAGTTCTGATGTAGTTCATGTGCTCTCTGCTTGGAGGCTGTTAGTGAGAAATCTGTGCAGCATGGCAGCAGGAGGAGCCTATTGAATATACTGAGTGGTTGCAGTGCGGTACCATGACACTGTGACCGGTTCATTGCTTTTGATCAGGGCAAGCCATTACAGTTCACCTGTAATCTATTCCAGTAGTATAACTAAAGAGCATTAATGTTAATGTCCATCAGATCCATCCTCCAGTCCATAAACTCTGCCCCAAATGTGTCTGCTGCAGATTTATATGAAGGAGGATTGGTGAGCACCAAGTCTGGACAGTTGTAGGGTAATGTTTGCTGCCAGGTTTTTTGTTATTGTTGAATTTCACTCCATAACTTGTATGTATTGCTGTAGCCCTGGGGCTGGTTCAAACCACTATTAGACTGATCTTGTGATATTTTTTTTTATTGTTCCCATAGGAGCTTTATGTCCCAGATCCGGCCACGTTGCAGAAAGGAAAGGAGCTACGTCTTGTATATGAGAGGCAGCTGGCCAATGGAGGAATTATTGACCTTGAGGCAGAAAGAAACCGCTTTTTCATCAGCATTCATGGGGTGAGAAGAGGGTAGAGTCTGTGGTGTAAAGGAAAGGGTCAACTAAAAGGAGGTGGCATAGGAGCTAATAATCCAACATGTACACTGTATGTAAGATGGTATGTGTCTCTTGGTTTAACAGGAACCCGCAAGAGATGAGATTCTCGAAGCACGGGGGACAGATGAAGTACCCATGCTAGGGACAACAACACATGTACCTGTGCCAAGAGCAGATCAAGTCATGGTGGCACAAAGAGAGACACATGTGTCCAAGCAGTTCGTCTCCAGAGACCAGTCTGATGTGCAAAGGTCAGGATTCCGATGTCGGCCTGTTCAAAATGACCACCATGACAGCGCTCAGTTGCGTGATGTTAGAGCGAGAAAGCCCCACAGCAGAGTCAGAATGGACACAGGCCGGCAGACAGTGGAAGCCAAACAAGCCATACCTAGGGACAATCAAACATGGGCCAGAGGGACTTCTAAGGGTCACAGCCCACGAACCCGAGGGATGTTTCGGCCACATTCTAGAGGCAGAGGAGACTTTTATATGCATGACAATGCCTTGTAACATAAAATGTAACCACAGCCCTATTATTAATAATTAAAAGAATTAACAAAACACGAGTACAGCCCATTTTCCTCAAAGACCGTAATATACATAATGACCCTTTTTTATTAAAGGGCCCCATGCAGATTTTGTGTCCTTTATACAGATAACACTCCCTGAGCTCCCCTGCACCATTACTGACCAGTGCCAAATACAGAGCCTCCAAATGTATATGATCAGATATACGTATCTGAGCAACCACTGTTGCAATATCATGGGTTTTTCATTTTACAATGGGAGCTAGAATGTCTCTAAGAAACTGCTTCCAGCTCCCCAGTGATCAGATTAGCTGCAGTCATGCTTCGCAGAGACCAGAGCTAATGAGCAGCACTGCAATCATCCTTCCCACCTCTCTATAAGAGAGCAAAGCTAATGAGCAGCACTGCAATCATCCTTCACACCTCTCTATAAGAGAGCAAAGCTAATGAGCAGCGCTACAATCATCCTTCACACCTCTCTATCAGAGAGCAGAACTAACGAGCAGCGCTACAATCATCCTTCACACCTCTCTATCAGAGAGCTGAGCTAATGAGCAGCGCTACAATCATCCTTCACACCTCTGTATCAGATATCAGAGCTAACGAGCAGCGCTACAATCATCCTTCACACCTCTGTATCAGAGACCAGAGCTAACGAGCAGCACTGCAATCAGCCTTCACACCTCTCTATCAGAGACCAGACCTAATGAGCAGCACTGCAATCATCCTTCACACCTCTGTATCAGAGACCAGAGCTAACGAGCAGCACTACAATCATCCTTCACACCTCTCTATCAGAGAGCTGAGCTAATGAGCAGCGCTACAATCATTCTTCACACCTCTCTATCAGAGACTAGAGCTAACGAGCAGCACTGCAATCATCCTTCACACCTCTCTATAAGAGACTAGAGCTAACGAGCAGCGCTACAATCATCCTTCACACCTCTCTATCAGATAGCAGAGCTAATGGACAGCACTGCAATCAGCCTTCACACCTCTCTATCAGAGATCAGAGCTAACGAGCAGCACTGCAATCAGTCTACACACCTCTGTATCAGAGATCAGAGCTAACGAGAAGCACTGCAATCAGCCTTCACACCTCTCTATCAGAGATCAGAGCTAACGAGCAGTGCAACAATCAGCCTTCACACCTCTCTATCAGAGACCAGACCTAACGAGCAGCACTGCAATCAGTCTACACACCTCTGTATCAGAGATCAGAGCTAACGCGCAGCACTGCAATCATCCTTCACACCTCTCTATCAGAGACCAGAGCTAATGACCAGCGCTACAATCATTCCTCACACCTATCAGAGACCAGAGCTAACGAGCATCACTGCAATTATCCCTCACACTTCTATCAGAGAGCAGAGCTAACGCGCAGCACTGCAATCAGCCTTCACACCTCTCTATCAGAGACCAGAGCTAATGACCAGCGCTACAATCATTCCTCACACCTATCAGAGACCAGAGCTAACGAGCATCACTGCAATTATCCCTCACACCTCTATCAGAGAGCAGAGCTAACGAGCAGCACTGCAATCAGCCTTCACACCTCTCTATCAGAGACCAGAACTAACGAGCAGCACTGCAATCATCCTTCACACCTCGCTATCAGAGACCAGAGCTAACGAGCAGCGCTGCAATCATCCTTCACACCTCTCTATCAGAGACCAGAGCTAACGAGCAGCGCTGCAATCATCCTTCACACCTCTCTATCAGAGACCAGAGCTAACGAGCAGTGCTGCAGTTATTCTTCACACCTCACTATCAGACCAGAGCTAACGAGCAGCACTTCAATCATCCTTCACACCTCTCTATCAGAGACCAGAACTAACGAGCAGTGCTGTAGTCATTCTTCACACCTCTCTATCAGAGACTAGAGCTAACGAGCAGCACTGCAATCATCCTTCACACCTCTCTATAAGAGACCAGAGCTAACGAGCAGCACTTCAATCATCCTTCACACCTCTCTATCAGAGACCAGAGCTAACGAGCAGCACTGCAATCATCCTTCACACCTCTCTATCAGAGACCAGAGCTAACGAGCAGTGCTGCAGTTATTCTTCACACCTCTCTAACAGAGACCAGAACTAATGAGCAGCACTTCAATCATCCTTCACACCTCTCTATCAGAGACCAGAACTAATGAGCAGCGCTACACTCATCCTTCACACCTCTCTATCAGAGACCAGAGCTAACGAGCAGCACTGCAATCATCCTTCACACCTCTCTATCAGAGACCAGAGCTAATGAGCAGTGCTGCAGTCATCCTTCACACCTCTCTATCAGAGACCAGAGCTAACGAGCAGTGCTGCAGTCAGTTGTAATTGAAACATCTCAATAGCTGGTAACGTGGATCTGAGCTCTGTGTCTTACTAGACTCATTACAACTTCCTGTGAACACCCCCACAAGCAACTGTGATTACTGTTCTGGGAGTTCAGTGGTTAAAATGCATTTAACTTTTGTATTTACAATAAATAACTGCATTAAACGACAAATACACATAACTGAAAGATTGATGGGTTAATATCCTTTTCATTTGTGAGCTGAGTTAGTTTACCTGAATGGAAGCTCTGTAATTCAGTCTGTATTGTTATCTAGTTATGCTGGTCACGATCTGTAGATTGAATGCTCCATGGCTCAGCTTTTGTAATTAAGTAGCAGACTTGAGCTGGCATTGTCTTAACACTGTATCCACACTAGTATACAGACACCCGTAGTGTTAGTATTGTTTTTCTCCAAGTCTGTCAGGCTCCCATCTGTATCATTTCAATCTTATTCTCTTTTACTTGCCACCTGTTTCTATCTCGGTCTCTCTTGCTTTACCTTACTCCATTGCTGTCCTCTTGTTTTAATAAAGACTTATTGTAAGGACAGAACAGTAGATCCAGTAAAGCAATGCAAGACGCATCATAGCACGTTCAGAATGTTACATCCAAAACCCTTACAGCAGCCGCTGTTTGAGATAAATGTTGTGTGATCACACCTGTTTAAAAGGTAAAGAAAGAAGCAAGAGATAGGCGTAAGAAAGAAGGGGGAGGTCCAGGATCCAGGTAAGCATAAACAGGTCTACACGAGGTAGCTGACTTGAAAATTAACAAGGTATGTAATATATTATGGGGGGGCTGCAGTTTAGCAAGGAGATCCAACGATTCCATTAACTGGAGAATTTCTTGAATTTAAGTTTTATTGTTTGTAGACATTCCAAATCAATGTATTATGTTATTCTGAATTTCCAAGAAGAGATGGATGGTGGGGATATGGACTTGCAGTTTAAGGTTATACAGGCTTTAGGAGCTGTCAAAGCAATAAGCCATGGTTTGAGGAGTAATTTAATTAACGGAGGTCTGAAAATACGGAGGGATGAAATTCATTAGCGTGTTCATCAGTGTTAGAGATATGTCAGTGTTTAAGCTACTTTAATTGCATCCTGGACTTTTAGCCTATATGGAGAGACTAAGGAACACATCCACCAAATATGCATTAGATCTGCTGGCTGGGATCCACATCCCCGATCATGAATCTGACTGGGTAATGAACATAGAAGCTAATTTAACTGGGATCAAATACCAGTGGTTAATTTTAATTTCCCTAAACTGCACATCAGAGCAGCTCCTTTGGGTGGATGATAAGGCACCCTTCCAATAGTGGTGCAAGGGGTAATGGAAAGGTGTTACAGTTTACCTGGACTTCAGCATCATCTGCAGGCGCGAGGCTTCAAGCATGCAGCAGGCCTCTGTTTTATCTGTTTGCTTCCTATAGTCTCCTACTACCAACTTCCTCCCTCTGAGCTTCTCCTCCTACTTCCTGAGGAGGGGTTTAAAGGGCAGACCGAGGCCTGACTCAGTTGCCCTTGCGTTGTTGTTCATAGCAGTTCTGTTACCTTGGGCTCTGTGTATGACCTGGCTAGTCTTCCATCCATTCTAGTTGTGACCTGTGGTTCTGTCTGACTATACTTTTGCCTAACCCCTAATAGTGGACATCCAATCTGGTGCAGACTTGTGGCTCTGGCTGACTACCTAAACTGTTTATGACCCGGCTTGTCTGGCTACCCCCTCTGGTGCTGACTTGTGGCTCTGTCTGACTATTCTTTTTCCCTGGTGATCAGACACCCAATCTAGTGCGGGCCTGTGGCTCTGGTAGACTTGCATTGCTGACTGCAGGTGTGAGTCAGTATTCACCCTTACTGGCTCCAGGTGAGAGTCAGTGATATTTCCTTCTGACTGCATGCTGAGTCAGACCTCATTCCTCGTCGGATTAAGATCCTGGGTTCCTGTTCCTGGTTCCAGCTGAGACTTCCAGTGGCTAAGGCCTAATCTCCAGCATAGTGGTTTAGCATTGCAACCTTTATTTCTGATAGCAGGCTTTCTGGGTATTACCCTGTGCTTATTCCTATTGTATATATCGTACATATCTTCTTTATGTCATTTCTTAATAAATTGCATTAACTAACCGTACTGAGTCCTGAACTTCTCTGGGTAACCGTGACAAAAGGTCATTTTCCTAAGCCTTAATAAAGGAGGGCTGAATGGCTTCGGTTTGTACTTTGTCCTGAAAACCAAAGACTGGAATCCTGAAAAATCCCTAAGGACATTGCCCTCCATAAAGATTGCAAAAAGTGGTGCATTTGTCTGTATCTCCAATTCTCACTCTCGGGAAGGTCACAGTTCCTACAAAAGTCCTCGAGAGAGAAATTACTATTAAGTATCAGTATGCTGTGTATATGGACATTGGTCTATTTCCAAGAGGAGGATCCAGAACGTAAGCCTGGTACAAAGTCTGGATTCCCTATTATAGAAGTAAGGATGGAATGAGGAGAAAAAAGGAGCTGCAGGTATGTCAAAGGAACATGATATGACAAAGGACTATATGTGAGTGGACTTTGGCAAGGAGACTAGTGGGGTGAGACTAAAAAACTTGAGACGCGTAGTTCTTCAGTAGATCACAGTGACAAATCACCAGCCAATCCATGGGGTAGGGGTCATGGGGAAGGTTCAAAGATTCTGGCAAGGTTAGAAGCCAGCTAATACTTATGAATATCCAGGAGACTCATACCCCCCCCCCCCCAGGGATATTCAAATTGTCATAATGAATCTGGGGATTTTGTAAAACCAAAGATGTAATTAAGAGACTGGATGTGCTGGGTGAAAAAAAAAGGTATTTAGATGGGGAATAGACTTGTGCACGGCAAAAAATATCAGTAAAATTAAATTTAGGAGGGTCCGCATTTCAGCCTGGACCTGTTCAACTCGGACGAAATTCGGCAATAGTTTGAATTATTCAGCCGAATTTAAAATACTTTAAAATATACAATAAAAATGTTAAATTAAATAAAAAATAATAGGAACCATCTCCAGGGTCTAAATGAAGACGAATGAATAGGGTAAGGTGGAGCTTTAGCTTTATGGTACTGTAGATGAAGCATGGATGTAGCTATTTGAAGGAAGACTGAGGATGACTGGTGCAGGGCGGACTCAGCAACACTGTAGGTGTATCCAGCAGCACACTGCAGAACACTGGAGCAGGCAGGACTCAATAGATAGATAGATGTATGACTTTTGTTTGAATAGACTACAAAACTGAGGATGACTGGTGCAGGGCGGACTCAGCAACAGTGTAGATGTATCCAGCAGCACACTGCAGAACACTGGAGCAGGCAGGACTCAATAGATAGATAGATGTATGACTTTTGTTAGAATAGACTACAAAACTGAGGATGACTGGTGCAGGGCGGACTCAGCAACAGTGTAGATGTATCCAGCAGCACACTGCAGAACACTGGAGCAGGCAGGACTCAGTAGATAGAAAAAGGGGAGGGGTGAGACAGCGCATAAAAGTCCTTCTAAGTGTAGTATTTATTAGAAAATATGAAACATATAAAAATATATTTCCATAAAAAGAGGCATAAATATACGTATGCATAAAAAAGAAGAGAAACTATTGTTCCGAATACAAATAATATAAATAGTTAAAATAATAAAGGAAAAAAATCCCTAGCTAAAAGGCATATATCTTCAAATAATCCAACAAATACGGGAGGAAAATAGCACCCAAAATATAGTGGTAGAGACAACGGAACAGTAGTGAATAATCAGACAGAGAGGCAGAATAAGTGACACTTGTGACCCAATAATGCCAAAGGACCACACAATCATAATCAACCCTGGGAAGTTTCTAGGAATTTCCCCAAAAGGAACACACTCCCCGTATGGGTGGCCGCTTACTTGATACCCATGATGGACCTCCGCATGTCACAATGTAACAGATTCGTTGGCCTCTCTTTGATGTTACGTTCCACCGTGCCGCTCCGTGCAATCTGTTGTCGCGGTTCAGATCTCCCCGTGTGGCTCTGTATGGGGTAAATATCCCGATGCGGTCTGTCTCTATTTTTGTGTAAACCACTGAGAGAATGGTGCGTGTAAAATTCCTCCGTTAGTTATGTAGATCTCAGTGTTCCTCCGTACCAGAAGTAGATCAATTTCGGAAGTTTAATTAACTTCAATGCGTTTCGACGTTCTAATCACGTCTTCGCGTTGAAGTTAATTAAACTTCCGAAATTGATCTACTTCCGGTACGGAGGAACGATGAGATCTAGAGAACTAACGGAGGAATTTTACACGCACCATTCTCTCAGTAGTTTACAAAAAATAGAGACAGACCGCATCGGGATATTTACCCCATACAGAGCCACACGGGGAGATCCGAACCAGGACAACAGATTGCACGGAGCGGCACGGTGGAATGTAACATCAAAGAGAGGCCAACGAACCTGTTACATTGTGACATGCGGAGACCCATCATGGGTATCAAGTAAGCGGCCACCCATACAGGGAGTGTGTTCCTTTTGGGGAAATTCCTAGAAACATCCCAGGGTTGCATATGATTGTATGGTCCCTTGGCATTATTGGGTCACAAGTGTCACTTATTCTGCCTCTCTGTCTGATTAGTCACTACTGTTCCGTTGTCTCTACCACTATATTTTGGGTGCTATTTTCCTCCCGTATTTGTTGGATTATTTGAAGATATATGCCTTTTAGCTAGGGATTTTTTTCCTTTATTATTTTAACTATTTATATTATTTGTATTCGGAACAAGAGTTTCTCTTCTTCTTTTTTATGCATACGTATGTTTATGTCTCTTTTTATGGAAATATATTTTTATATGTTTCATATTTTCTAATAAATACTACACTTAGAAGGATTTTTATGCACTGTCTCGCCCCTCCCCTTTTTCTGTTTTTTGTTGCATGACAATCACCTTTGGAGATTGACTGACAACTGATTATAGAGACAAGCAGCTAAAAGAAAAGAATTGAAATTGTGTCTGGGGTCTAACAGACTACCAATATAGGGATAGTCTATAGTCTTTGGGGCAATATTTATATACTAAAAATTCCATCATCTAATCTGTGATTATTTGATATATGTGGATTATCTGTGTTCAAAATTATTATCAGAAATATATGTTATACCACTGAGTTAGTTCTATATTAATGTAGACCTTACAGACGGACACTTATTCATAAACACATATTAATATTGGAATAATAGGATTAGTTCATACAGGCTGTGTATCTAATTAAGTGTTGCCCTCACCCACACAAAATAAAATTTAATGTTTTTAGAAAACAATTAAAACATTTTATCCTTCACAATCTCTGGCACGGTAATTACTCAGTTTGTTTGAGGACTCAGTAGATAGATAGATGTATGACTTTTGTTAGAATAGACTACAAAACTGAGGATGACTGGTGCAGGGCAGACTCAGCAACACTGTAGATGTAGACAGCAGCAAACTGTAGAACACTGGAGCAGGCAGGACTCAGTAGATGGATACCACATACCTTTTGAGAAGAGATGAAAAACAATAGAACAGTAGAGCAAAGCTGAACAACCTGTGTAGTGGGACAACAATGTAGACTTTAAGTTCCCCTCTATGTCCCACCAAGTCAGGGGGGTGTCCTCTGCCCAACCTATTACGGTTGTAGAGCTGGGTAAGCTGGAGCGCTCAGCATATTATGGTACTATGAATGATTGTAGATTAACTGTTTTTTTCTTTCTAATCTGCATTGAACCTGAGAGCAGGGTAACCGAGCTTTGGCAGGTTGACTTTTAAAAAAGAAATTTGCTCCATGAGCTGGGGGGGGCCAAGAGAGAGCACTGGGGGCTAAGTATATTTCCTGTTAGAGAAAATACCCTCTCTGGACAGTGGTTGGGGGGCAAGAAAGCTCCTGGGCTACCAGGGACAAAATAGGCCACACAGCCCTCTTGTTATCCCAGAAACTCAAGGGATCTGTACTTGGGGGCAAGGAAGGTTACTCAAGGTAAGCCTTAACTCGAACTCAGCAGTTTTTCTATTGATGGGGAGCTTTTCCTTTTGTCCAAAGCATAATCTGTCCATTGCCTCAGCATAAAAAGCAGCAGCTTCTCCTCCGGAACAAGATGAAGTGCTGCTGGCGCTGCTACTCATAGGTCCCAGAAAACCACCACACTCCTCCAGCTCATCTGCGGAATCTTCTCCCACCTCCCGTGACTGCATTCTGTTTTTAATTTGACTGTCATGCACCCTTGCTATTAATTGTTCCCTCCAGACAGTGAGGGAATTGGAACTAAGTGCCATCTTGCCTTTGATTAGAGGATCGTAAATTGTGGCAAGCATTAACTCGGGACAATTGTCCATGCGCCGAGTCAGTTTATTTTTCAGCCTCGTTAGAAGGGCAGCAACATCGGGAATTATATTGCCCTCAGCACTAGGCAAGCATTCTCTATGGGCAAGGAAATTGTCAATTTGGTGGGAGAAGAGGGCCAGGCTAGTGTTCTCTTTGCTTAAAATTTCCATCAAAGCACAGAAAGGTGTCAGGACTGTAACTACCTGTTCCATCAGGGCCCAGTCATCCCTGCCCAGTGTTCAGTTACTGCCAATGAAATGGTGACATGACATTGCATGAATTGCCTTTTTCTGTTCCAGGATACACTCTAGCATATCTAAGGTGAAGTTCCACCTGGTCCCAACATCTTGTTTTAGGCTGTGCTCTGGGAGGTCTGCCTTTTTCAGTTCCTCCCTGAGGAGCTGGCTTTCTTTGACACTCCGATGGAAGTGGCCATGTAACGGTTTTGTAGGACACTCAGATCAGCAGGTTAGAATAAAACACAGTTTTATTAATAAAACGAGAAAGACTGCCCTCTATAGGCAATACAGAATAAGTGAAAGAACAGTGGCGTATAGATGCCTTCTCAGGCCCAGTATACAGAGGAAATAAATATACATATACTGTCACAGGACAGGCATAGAAACATAAAGATAAAGAATGGTTAAATTACATGTAAATCAATCAGTCTCTGTAGTGGTGTGTTTGACACTCCCATAATGAGGTAAAGGAGCAGTAAGTGGTGCTAGATGAGAAAACACCTGCAGTCTTCTAGAACAGAGACTACTGCTTATGCTGAACAGGAACTGAGGCCAAATACTCTGCTGGAGTAGATAAGCTAGAGCCGCTGCACCCTAACCGGTGCATAAACGGAGAGCAAGTGCACTGCAAGAACGAGGAATACAAGGGCCACAAGCCCCCACGGGCGTTGTAACGGAGACTAATTACACTGCAAGAGCTAGAGCCAATAGCCCCCACGGGCGTTGTAACAGAGACTAGTCACTGCAAGAGCTTGAGCCAATAGCCCCCATGGGTGTTGTAACGGAGACTAACAACACTGCAAGAGCTAGAGCCAATGGCGCCTCCCACAGGCGTGGTAACGGAGACCGACTACACTGCAATGCAAGCAGAAAGAGCCACAGCCACCTACATAGGCGCTGCAAGATCACCAGGCTCGGCAAGTGTAGCGGAAGACTCAGGGTAATGGCTCTGCAAGTGTTAATGGAGGCTCGGTGAACGGAGACAACTGCTCTGCAAGTGTTACTAGAAGCTCAGTGAACGGAGACAACTGCTCTGCAAGTGTTAACGGAGGCTCAGGGAACGGAGCTAACAGCTCAGCAAGTGTTTAGTGGAGGCTCAGCGAACAGAGACACTGCTCTGCAAGGGTTAACGTACTGCACAATTCTCTGAGGAGTAAACAGAGTAAGCAGGCTCAGCAGAGGAAATGGAGAGGCCCATACACTGGAGACAATGACACAATCAGCCCTGCCAGCACAGCGGAAGTCAGAATGTCGTCTAGGCGACACCAATCAGCAAACGGCAGGAACAGAGGCTGGGTCAGTAACGAGCCGGTTCAGGTCACGGAGCAGGAAGCCAGCCAGGCCGGGTCAATCATGGAGCATGAAACAAGGAGCGTAGTCAGACAGGTCAAGTCGGTACACGGAAGCAGGAACACAGCAACACTGGCTCAGGAACACCATGAAAGGGCACTTGACAGGTGCCAAAGGCCAGGTATAAAAAAGCCATAATGGGCAGGCCAAACAAGCTCAGCCAATGGGAGCACAACACAACAAAGAGTGACAGAGGAAGATCACGGGCACCGTGATAGTACCCCCCTCTCAAAGACCCCCTCTCCTAGCAGGAGGTCTAGGTTTCTGGGGATATTTAGAATGGAAATTGCGCAATAATCTAGGCGCATGGAGGTCCTTCTGATCTACCCAAGAACGTTCTTCAGGACCATAGCCCTTCCAATGAACTGGACTTCGTACTCCTCTTGGCCTTGAATGTCCACTGGCCCAGGGACCACCGGAGTGGTAGTGTAGCGGTTGCAAACCAAGGGTTTTAACAGAGACACATGGAACACATTATGTATGCGCATAGAAGCTGGGAGTTCCAATGCGTACGAGACAGGGTTCAATTTGCGGATAACTTTGAACGGACCAAGGAACCTGGGAGCCAACTTATTGGAAGGTACTTGCAAATTGAGATTTCTGGAGGAGAGCCATACCCTGTCCCCAACCTGGAAGGAGACCGCTGGCAGCCGTCTACGATTGGCATGCTGCTGATGTCGCTGGAATGACTGGCTGAGGGTCCTCTGAACCTGTGCCCAAGTGGAGCGGAGCTGCTCAATATGCTCGTCCAGAGCTTGAATTTGCTGCAACTGAAATGAGTCCAGGAGCAGGCATGGCTGGAACCCGTAATTGATGAGAAACGGGGAGCTCCCGGACGATGAATTAACTGCACAATTCCTGGCAACTCTGCCTACGGCAACAGGTCGGCCCAATTGTCATGATGATCAGTCACAAAGCATCACAGGAACTGCTCCAGTTCCTGTGAACCGAGACAGGAAAAGTGCCCACCTAGCTTGTCGGGAGGACAGCCTTTTTGCTTCAGAGAGATAAGTCAAATTTTTATGGTCAGTTAGGATTAACACTGGGATTCTGGTACCTTCCAATAGGTGACACCATTCTTTTAATGCAAAAATAATAGCCAGAAGCTCTCTGTTGCCAATTTCATAGTGGCTTTGGGCACTGGAGAGTTTTTTTTTAGAAAAGAACCCACAAGGTTTCAAGGCGCCATCTCCCACAGGACGTTGGGAAAGCACTGCCCCAACCCCGACTTCGGAGGCATCAACCTCCAAGGTGAATGGCAGGGCGGGATTGGGGTGGGACAGCACAGGAGCCGGAAGCAAAGGCGGATTTCAGAGTCTCAAAAGTGTTTTCAGCTGCCTCGGACCATTGAGAGGGATTGACGCCCTTATTTGTCAAGTCAGACAGAGGTTTCACAATAGTAGAAAAGTTCTGGATAAATTTCATATAATAATTGGCGAAGCCCAAGAAGAGCTGGATAGCTTTTAACCCCTTGGGTCGGGGCCATTGTAGGACTGCTGCAAGTTTCTCCTGGTCCATAGCAATGCCATCTTTAGAAATTACGAATCCCAGGAAGGGTACTTGGGACCTATGAACTCGCATTTTTCTAATTTACAGAACAGTTTATTTCTGCGTAATCGAAGCAAAACCTCAGAGACCTCCTTAATGTGCTGGGTTAGGTTAGCAGAGTGAATCAAAATATCACCGAGGTATACCACCACACAAGACTGAAGCATGTCACGAAGGATGTCATTAATGAATTCTTGGAATACCGCAGGTGTATTACATAGGCCAAATGGCATCACCAAATATTCACAATGCCCTGCTCTGGTATTAAATGCCGTCTTCCACTCATCTCCAGCCTTAATTCTGATCAGGTTATAGGCGGCCCGCAGATCAAGTTTTGTAAAGATGGAAGAGCCCTTTAACCTGTCAAATAATTCTGTAATAAGTGGTATGGTGTAGGCATTCTTAGAAATAAGCTTATTCAGCCCCCGGTAATCAATACATGTCTTAGTTCGCCACTTTTCTTTTTAACAAAGAAGAAACCGACACCAGCCGGAGAAGTAGACTTGCGAATGATCCCTCTCTTGAGGGCGTCCTCAATATAGTCCTCCATAGCCTTGTTTTCATCACAGGACAATGGATAAGTGCGACCCCTAGGGGGCACCACGCCCGGAGGCAGATAAATAGCACAATCATAGGGTCTGTGCTGTGGCAATGCGCTAGCCTCCCCCTTACTGAACACGTCGCTGAATTCTCGATATTCAGCTGGCACTGAGGGAGAGGTACACAAAATCTTGACAGGGTGTGACAAACAGTTTTTAGCACAGTATTCAGACCATGATCTGACCTCACATCTCTGCCAGTCAGACTGGGGATTATGTAATAGCAGCCATGGGAACCCCTGAATGACTGCATGATGAGGAGATCGAATTATTTGGAAGCGTAATTCCTCCTTATGGAGAGCCCCAACAGACATAGTAATAGGAATCATTTCCATAGTGATAAATGCAGGTTCCAAAGTTCTACCATCAATAGCTAAGGGAGTCTCCCTTTTGACCAACGGAATTTTGTGCAACTCGGCAAAAGAGTGATCCATGAAGTACCCGGCTGCACCGGAGTCTACCAGGCCATCACCTCCACAGACAGATCAGCCCAAGAAAATACCACCTGGATGGTGGGTTTCTGTGTACTTGAGTCTAGGGACTGCTGTACGCCACCTAGGGCCTGTCCCCCAAGGTACCCTAGGTGCGTCCGTTTCCCGGCCGTACTGGACAAGTGCGTAATAAGTGCCCAGCTTTGCCACAATATAAACATAGGCCCTGCCTTTTACGGTGCACCCGTTCCTCCTTTGTGAGTCTGGTGAACCCGAGCTGCATTGGTTCACCAGGTTCGGGTGAATGTTCAGGAGGAATGGGAGGCAAGGGTGGGTTTAAAAGACTGCCATGTCCATAATTTCTTGATCTTGCCCTTTTAGCCAGCCGTCTTTCACGAATGCGGGAGTCAATAAGCATAACATAATCAATGTACTCATCCAGGTCACTGGGTACATCTCTGGCAGCTATTTCATCCTTGATGGAGTCAGACAGACCCTGAGCAAAAGCTGCCACTAATGTGAGGGTCCCACCGTAAGTTTGTCTTCTGTTTCCACAGAAGACAAATTGTTTCAGTGCCTGCTTTTGTTGATTCTGGGGCTGCAGGCCTGTTTATGGATGCGGTTTTTGCTGCCCAACATGGGATCCATTCTATGAAGAGGAAGGTTCCTGTCCATATTGTTGCCATTGATGGTTCACTGTTAGTGGCTTGTGTCATTACCCACACTACCATTCCCCTTACTCTGCTTTTATGCTCTTCTCATACCGTGATATTGTCCTTTGATTTGATTTCTTGTCATTCTAACCCTGTGAACTTGGGTTATCTGTGACTCCAGAGGAACAATCCTGCCATTGATTGGTTTATGGGCACCCTTACCTTTCCGTGCACCGCCGTACATACTCCAGAGATCAACTGTGGATGTTCTGTGATCTGATTCTCCTCCAGTTCTTTAACCTTACCAGACCATTGTGGATTTTTTTAGTAAGGCCAAGGATGAAACCTTGCCTCCCCATCGGTCTAATGATTGTTCCATAGAACTGCTACCAGGTACTACATCACCTCTGGGTAAAGTCTACCATTTTTCCATTCCAGAAACCAAGGACCTGGAAGAATACATTCAAGACAATCTTGCCAGGGGATTTATACATCCGTCCACTTCTCCCGCTGGTTCTAGCATATTCTTAGTCAAGGCGAAGGCTGGAGGTCTTTGTCCCTATGTGGACTAAAGGGGCTGAATGATATTACATTTAGAAATTGCTATCCATCACCTCTTATTCACTAGTTGTTGGGCACACTCAGGGGAGCTCGATTCTTCACCAAACTTGACCTCAGAGGTGCCTATAACCTGGTCAGGATGAGGGAAGGAGACAAGTGAAGACTGCTTTTAATTCTAGGTTTGGGCATTATGAATATCCGTTCATGCCCTTTGACCTTCATAATGCCCCCACAGTCTTCCAATGTTTTGTCAATTATGTATTCAGAGATCTCCTGTTGTCCTTTGTCATTGTATACCTAGATGACATTTTGGTATTCTCCCCAACTCTAGAGGAACATCGTCTTCATGTTAAACAGGTCTTGACTCGTCTTAGAGAGAATCACCTCTGTTTGCAAAATAGAGAAATGTGAGTTTGAGAAGACTTCTCTTGACTTTTTGGGCTACATCATATCTGCCCAAGGACTCTCTATGGATCTGGGAAAATTATCAGCCATAACTGAGTGGCCTCTTGGCTTAAAAGCCATCCAGCGGTTTATTGGCTTAACCAATTATTGCTGCTAGTTTATTAAAGGTGTCTCTGCTACAATCTTTCCTATTACTGCCATGACACATAAAGGAGGTGATCCACATCATGGGAGTCCTGAAGCCTTACAAGCTTTTAAGACCCTGACGTCTGCCTTTTCCTCAACTCCTATACTTAAGTATCCAGATCCTCATGCTCCATTTGTTGTAGATGTGGATGCATCTGAGACTGCAGCCAAAGCCTTCCTGTCTCCATGACCCACTGGTTCTGGAGTGCTTCACCCATTCCTTTTTCTCCTGGTCTTTCTCATCTGCGGAGAGAAACTATGATACTGGTAACAGGGAATTTGTTAGCAGTGAAGTTATCCTTGGATGATTGGCGGTACGTGTTGGAGGGGTCACCTCATGTTGTCGCAATTCTTACCAGCCATTAAAACCTCAAGTACCTAGCATGTGCTAATTGTCAGGCTTGTTCTGCCTTCTTACTTTCCTGGTTTAATTTTGTTATCTCTTATATTCCAGTAATAAATAATGTTAACACCGATGCCTTAACTTGTAAACCTGAATCCTATGGTTCTCAAGCCAATTCAGAACCTATAGTTCCTCCTGCCTAGATTATTTCCTCCTTGTCCATGCACCTTCTTACCGGCCTCCAGAAAGCCTAGTCTGTCTGCCCACCTGGAGTCTCTCTGACCCCAACTTGTATTTTATTCCAGCCAGATATTCTCAGTTGGGGGTCACTGTTCTGTAACAGCCTGTCATCCTGGAGTTCTTCATACCCAGGACCTCATATCTAGGTACTTTTGGTCGCCAGAGCTTAAGTCTGATGTATCTGCTTTTGTATCTTCTTGTCCAGTCTGTGGCTGCATGAAGATACCTAGATCTTGACTTGTGGGTCTGTTACAGTCCTTTCCTCTGCCAGCTCTTCCATGAACTCAGATCTCCATGGATTTTGTGGTAGTATAGGAATGGGGGAGAGACGGCGCAAGTCGATCTAAGTGTAGTGTTTTAATATTTTATTAGGTTGTAGCAACTTACTAATTGACATAAAAGAAGCAGTAGATACTGATACTTCCTCATATTACCATTAAAAACATATATCAACATATTTTAAAAAAGATAAAAATTATATTGAGACATCACTTGAAATTATAAGCAGGAATAAACCTGTAAAATACTATCAAGGAATGTATCTTCTTAAAATATATGTAAATTTCTACATAGAAAGGATCCGATTGATCCACTAAATAATATTTAGCTTGCAATGTTAGAGCTGTTAATATAAGTGTGTCCGGGTAGAGTAGGAGACACGGAGTCATCAATATGGATGGAATATTAGGGATAGCGAAGTAAGTGGACTTGGAGAAAGTTTTATTATAAAATATTATGGTATGGTAAAACAACCCGTGTATCTGGAACTAGACAAAATAGTAATGGCCCCTTACTAGAGCGCACGTTCATGGAGCCCGCTACAAAACTGCAGGGTAGAGCTCGGCTCCTGGTGCTCAGTCTATTAGGATGGCCTCTTACTTTAGTTCTGTGGTGAGTCTTAGCGTGTATTGTTTTCTTTAGCTCCTTATCCGTCCGTCTCCGTTCCTTCTGGTGTCTCCTAGTTGATCTGGTACCAGCGTCCTCCGACCAGACTCGTAAAAGATAAAACCCTATCAGTAAAACAAGCATATACACTTGTCATTATTGGCCACGCTCCCACCTCATAGAATACTCTCGGTTAGACTGGGTGCTATACTTAAAGGGATAGTAATGTTTCATAATAAAAGCAGTTCTAATTAATCATCATAGTATTTGGACTTTGGAGAGTGTTCTTTCAATTCTGTCAGAGTTGTAGTACAATAGTAATTGAATGATAAAGTATCCCCCTCCCGCCCCTTTTACTGATGTAACACTGCTCAGCCAGAGCAGAAGGGAGGTGCCCAGGTAGACTGCAGAGAGGGACAATCTTCAATTAAGATAAGGGAAAAACCTGAAAAACTTGTCAAGGAGGGCAGGGCTTTCATTGTTCTCATAGGAAGAAGATTGTCCCCTGCTGTTATCTGTCTGGTCTATGGACTGGATTCCACATCTGAGAAGAGATGGCTTACACTAGGTAAAAGGGGCAGGAGGGGAAACTTTGCTTGTGAATATCTCTTAAAACATAAAGGTTTGAGAGATAAGACTTATATAATTCTTCATATTTTTTTAATGCCTACAAAATAAAATAAAGTTAAAAAGAAGTATTACTATCCTTTTAAGATCTACTGCTGTCCCAATAAGAGCACATTAGACTCTCACCTTTCTAGAGAATATTTTTTTCTATTTTTTTCTTTTTTTCGTTGTTTTTTTACTTCCTCACATACTGTGATTATTGTTTGTTTTTTCTGTTTTTTTCTGTTTTGTCTTTATTACTCCCCTGTATTGAGAGCAAGATTACTTGTTTTAAAATTAATTAAATATATTGTATATTATTTTAATACATTGTACCTTTCCATGTTTTTCAGTCTTTATCTCTGATACAACAATACTACACTTAGAGATATTTTTGCGCTGTCCTCCCCTTTCCCTCTTGTCATTTCTGCTTACCATGCCTGAGCAGGATGGACAGATGGGCGGGAACACACACGTGACCAGGAGGGGTAGTGCACTTGCCTTAAGTCTCTCTAAAGATGGAGAATCCCTGACTACATTGCCAATGTAGCTCAGTTTTTAAAAGTGACCTCAAATGAGGTGTATCAGGGCAAAAATTCTCTTAATTAGCCTTTTTTTCTGTAGCTGATATGGGGTTGTGTAAGCCCCCATTATGTAGGCTTCTTCTCTTGTCTCCTTGCAGTCAGTGCAGGATGTTGGTCTGCTAGAGGATGATTTGCTCTACCAGCCTTTCTCCTGTCATTTCTGCTTACCATGCCTGAGCAGGATGGACAGATGGGCGGGAACACGCACGTGTAGTTTCAAATAATGGATGGGGCACTGGTGGTACAATCATGTTTTCTATTATACTGGGCGGATTTTGGTGGGGTGAAATGGGACTTTTATATTTTGCTATTAAAGAATGCCCTTTCCAGACCCCCCTCCCCGGTAACTGGAGAGCCACAGCACCAATTTGTAGCAAAAAAATAGAACTACATTTCCCAAAAGAGCAAGTATTTTCGTATGCCTCAAGGAGCAGGAAGCACCATACTTTTCCTCCCTTTCTAATCCAATCAGCTTCTTCATTTCATGATGGAGGTTGGACTGTGCAAAATAGTAAAAATATTAGGAATTTGTTTTAATAGTTTTCAGAGTCTCACAGTTATGTAGGCAGGCAGGTCTAGTACCTTATTGCCCCCACAAGGGAGAGTAATTTTTTTAAAATGTGTCAAATTCCGCCAAATAATTCTGACTATTGTCGAATTTCATCTGAGTCTAACAAGTCTGGTCTGAAATGTGGATCCTCCGAACGACTATAAAAAAATATTTGTCCAGGATAGAATTTTACCAACATTTTTTGCCGTGCACAAGTGTACCCTTCACACATTACCAACGCTAATACAATTCTGAAATGGAAGAGCATTCTCTCTCTGCTTCCCTACTTGGCCAGTAGGGGGAGTGGAGAGAACAGTTTCAGTACCATGGACAGCACTGAGTGCCATAGGGATGTGCATTGCTCACCCCTGTGACACTTAAAGGGTTAAAATAAAGTACACCAAGCGCTACACAATTATCCCGTTACCTATGTATCCTATATTATACATGTTGTACACTTACATGGGAACAAGGCTGAGGGTCACGCAACATCTACAGGGACTTGTGGCTACCACTTGACCCCCACACTTGTTCCCTTGACCACTGCTAGCCACAAATCCCCCATGGGCACTGCCTGGGCAAGAGAGGAAGTCTGGGGGTGTCAGGCAGTGTATATGGGGCTAACACACAATGGTGGTATTGCCCACATTATACAAATCCAACACGTAGTGCTCCCATCCATAGCGCCCCCTTGTATATGTATTGCATACTTTACCCTTCGAGTACCAGAGATGTAGGAAGGCATTGCTTTGCAATGTGTTTGCTACCCCTCTGGTACTCAAAGGGTTAATAGGCAAGGAATGTAGCTGCAAACCTTGCCTTTATGTGTGTAATAAAGTTTATTTTACTTGTTATTAAAAATATAGTTGACCTCGAGGGCGGCATCAGGGCCCCTCCTGATACCCCCCTAGCATTGATCACCTATCCAGTGATCCCCTGTGAGTGCACAACATGTATAATATATGGTACATAGGTAAGAGGATAATTGTGTAGTGCTTGGTGTGCTCATTTTTTATTTTAACCCTTTAATTGCGACAAGGGTCTGCAATGCACCTCCCTATGGCACGCAATGCTGTCCATGGTGCTGAAAGCCTTCTCTTTATTCCCCTACTGACCAAGCAGGGAAGCAGAGAGAATGCTGTTCAACTTCAGAATTGTCCTAGTGCTGGAGATGTGTGAAGGAGGACATCCCTTCCACACCGACATCAGGTCACAGCCCTCCCTGCTTGTGATTGCTTGAGGGCTGTTACTGCATAAGAGAGTACAGGGAGATCCCAACACCCTGAGGTAGGTGAAGTTGAGACTGTGAACTCTGACAGCAGAGGCTGCTATCAGATTTTCTCTGTCGTCCAATACAGGTTACTGGTAACTCTGGGAGGCGTCAGTCCCCTTTAAGTAGGCAGGAACATTCTCTAAATGTATGCAGGGGGGTGGAGCCTCCCTTCCCTCTCAGGCTGCAGTCCATCTAGCCTGCTCCAGAATTGTTTGTTCCTGTGTGTGAAAACACCAGGTGGAGAACATCTCGTCAGTTTTAGTTTCTTTTTTATTTTTCTGTCAAATATGGAATACCACCATTAGGCGGGTTAACTTTACTGACAAATGCCCTCTCCAAAGTGGCTAGCTCAGTGTCCAGGGCCTTTTGGTGGACCTTAAGCCCTGAAGGGGGAATAACTTGGTTACAAGTGCTTCCCCATGGATTACCCACTGAGGTAATTCTTACTACATGGTAACTTGCCTTTTGCAAGCATCATCTGCGGACCTTCTTCATCAGCAGGTCCAGACCTGCATTCAATTCCTTACATATCACGGTTGGATTGCGAATTTGGTCAAGTAAGGCCTTGTTCCGTCTCAGCACCTGGGTCTTATGTTTGATACTCAGAGGTGCATGATTTTTCTACCGGACGAGGTAACCATCAATTGCTCAAAGGGTCTCAATGATCCCATCCCGTGATCGGATACTGGTTCCGAAGTTGTCTTCTCTGGTGGGGTAGTTCATCTCCACGATAGAGGTGGTTCCATTTGCCATGGTACACACCAGGGACCTTCAAGGATTTGTGATACGGACATGCACGGACCGACCAGATCATCAGAAGCTATCGATCACTCCCTCCTCATGTAGAGTTGAGCTTGGAGTGGTGGTTGGGCCTTTACAATCTCCTACAAGGAAGATCCTTCCGGATTCCCTACTGGACCGAGGTCACAACGGATGCCAGCCTCCTGGGCTGGGGAGCTGTTCTGGGTCGCTTTAGTGCTCAGGGGAAGTGGTCCATGGAGGAGTCCCTTCTTCCCATCATTGGGAGTCTCAACTGGAGGACGGTCCAGTCTGAGTGGAGTCCGACTACGCCACGGCAGTGGCTTACATCGACAGACAGGGCGGGACACGAAGTCTCGCCGCTTGGTTAGAGGTCAAGGCCGTTCTGTCCTGGGCAGAGATTCATGTTCCTGTCATTTCCGCAGTGCTCATTCCAGGTGTAGACAGTCGTCACACAGTCAACAGCGGAGAGTGGGAACTACATCCGGAGGTGTTTCAACTCCTAGTTCAGTGATATGGAATGCCCCAGTGGATCTGATGGCAATGGGACACAACAGGAAGGTTCCGCTGTTTTGCTGTCTGTGGAGCAACACTCTAACTCTGCTGCTGATGCAGTGTCCATTCCTGGACATTCTCTCTGGCCATTTTTTTCCTCCTTTCTCTATGTTAATATGGACGTTATGGAAATTGTACTTGGTACGTTGTCCGGTAATTCTGATTGTCCGGATTGACATCGTCAACCCTGGTATCCGGAGTTTATGACCCTATCTGTGGTGGTGCCATTTCGGCTCCCCTCTCGTCCAGCTCTTCTTCTACAGGGTTATCTGTTGAAGACTATGTTCATCGGCTCAATTTGACTGCCTGTATGTTGAATCCTTGATTTTAAGGAAGAAAGAGTTTTCTTCTGCTGTGGTGTCTACTATGCTTAGTGCCGTAGGCCTGTTTCTTCCAAGATCTATCACCGTGTCTGGTCAATATTTGTGTCTTGATGTGCTGACAGAGATCTGTCTCATGACTTTGATCTTCCCACTGTCCTGACCTTTTGTTTGGACGGTGTTGACAAGGGACTCAGTCTGAGTTCTCTTACGGTTCTTACTTCGGCGCTTTCTGTCGTTTTCCAGAAACGCATTGCTACCTTCCTGACATCAGGGGTTTCTTCCAGGGTGTTGCTCCTGTGCTCCCTGCCTTTCGGAGTCCGGCACCTCAGTGGGACCTTAATTTGGTCTTGGAGTTCTTCAATGTCCTCCCTTTGAGTCTTTGGCTACTCTTCCTCTATGTCTCTTAACGTGGCAAATGGCTTCTTCTTCTGGCGATTGTATCAGTTCGCCGGGTGGCGGACTTGACCGCTCTATCCTGTCAACCACTTTATCTGGTGTTTCCTAAGGATGAGGTGGTGCTTCGCACCTCCTACGAGTTCTTGCCTCAGGTGGTCTCCGAGTTTCACTTCAATCAGGAGATTGTGGTGCTCTCTTTTTGCCCTAATTCCTTCCCTGACAAGGTGGGTGGTTTCCGCTCGTCGGTTGTGGTGTGTTGTCTCAAGTTCTGTCCATCGCACTGCATCTGTCAGGACGTCTGACACTCCGTTCGTCATTCCAGGGGGTCCTCTGGCAGGAAGACCTGCATCCAAAGTGACTATTGTGTACTGGATCAAGTCCACTGTTCGTAGATCCTACAAGTTGTGGAATGGGCACGTTTCCTTTCGGGTCGCAGCTCATTCCGCCAGGTCCGTTGGGGCCTCTTGAACTTCTAGTATCGGGCTTCTGCCGATTAGTTGTGCAGGGCGGCCACTTGGTCCTCCGTGCACACCTTTTCGAAACACTACCGTGTGGATGTGCTGGCTTCGGCTGATGCCAGCTTCGGGAGGAAGGTCTTGGAGGCAGTTTTGCCTGTCTAGGATCTTCTTCTTTTGAGGTTCTCAGTGCTTCCTTACTGTTGAGCCCTGTTGGCTCGAGTTACGTGTGCTGTGTAACAGTTCCTGGGGTCTGTTTTTACCCCTAGTTGGTGTCCGTTGACATTTCAGTTTTGTTGGGATCTCTGACCGGTAGGTTCATAGAGGTCTTCGTGACTTTGGGGGCCTTGCACCTGGTCCTTGCCTTCTTCCCGCCTCTGGGAAACTCAATGTTTGGACATCCCAGAGTTACCAGTAACCTGTATTGGACAACAGAGAAAAGAGGATTTTAGTCTTACCTGTTAAATCCTTTTCTTTTAGTCCATACAGGTTACTGGTCTCCCACCCTGTCAAGGGACCATGCTTGGCTCTCCTGTGGCAATACGTGGGAGTCCTTCGGGGCATGCTCACAGGAGTCTTCTTTCCTTCTACTGTCTAGTCTGGTTAGTTCTCAAACAATTCTGAAGCAGGCTAGATGGACTGCAGCCTGAGAGGGAAGGGAGGCTCCACCCCCCGCATACATTTAGAGAATGTTCCTGCCTACTTAAAGGGGACTGACGCCTCCCAGAGTTAGCAGTAACCTGTATGGACTAAGAGAAAAGGATTTAACAGGTAAGACTAAAATCCTCTTTTAGTGAATTGTCGATGTGTCACATCAGCACACCCCCTTGCATGCAAAAGTGTCGCACTATGCCTCATTTCAGTAAGGAAATATGCCATTGTCGATATGATGAATGAAAATTTGTAAACCTGTCGGATTGATGTCAATGTGGGCATATTTTTATCGGAGTCCGGGTGATGTGATTTTATAGAAACTTTAGTGAATACTATCTATGTGCTTACGACACTGATCCTACCGGACATAGACATTTTCAGCCCTCTTCCAATGTTAGTGAATCTAGGCCAATGTATATATTGTTGTTAGTAGGAAACCTAAATGAGGTATCTAGTTTAATTTCTTTTTTGTCCAATATAGGTTACTGGTAACTTTGGGTAGGTGACCTGCCCCTTTAAGTAAGACAGGAAACTTTCTTGAATAAGAAGTGCTGGGTGGAGCCTACCTTCCCTCTCAGCCTGCAGTAGCCAATACTCTCCAGTTAGATCGTTTCCTTTGAAGAGGAAAGACAGAGAAGCTGTTCTGCTTTAGTTTTAGTGTTTTATTGTTTTCTGTTAGATATGGAATACCACCATTAGGCGGATTACCATAACTGACAATGCCCGTAGATGTGGCTAGCTCAGTATCCAGGTGCTATGGTGGACCTTTTAGCCCTGAGGGGAAAATCTTGCCGGACAAGTTCTTTCCCAGGAGTTGCCCACAGAGACTTCTTCTTAAATACATGGTAATCTGAAGACAGAAGACCTGCTAAAAACATGAGTAATAGTGATGAGCGAGCACCTCAATGCTCGGATGTTCGGGTGCTCTGACCGAGCACCCCCTGAGGCTCGAGTGCTCGGCCGAGCATCCGAGCCCCATTGAAGTCAATGGGAGGACTCGAGCATTACACCAGGCACCCCCTGCTCTGATGAGGGGAGGGTGCCTGGTCCATAGGAAAAGGGCAGAAAAAGATGGAAACACTACAGAAATGGTTCAGGGACAGCATAGGGAGGATGTCTGGATGCACCTTGGACTCCAACATCGCTGCTGGGAACGATCTTTCGCCCGTAGTACGCCATTTTTACAGACTGACCATAAAACACACAAAAAGGAAAATAAAAACGACTTTAGGCGAAAAATTGTTACCAAACAATATTTGCTGTATATTTACTTGTATATCATCTGCAAATTCTCCCAAAAATTTCCTTGATTTTCAGAACTGAGGCCATGATTAAGAGGGAAACGTGCGCAGAGGCAAATTCTCCCAAAAATTTCCTTGATTTTCAGAACTGAGGCCATGATTAAGAGGGAAACGTGCGCTGAGCTGACCATCTAAAACATTATGGGTGAGGGTCTGCTGCAGAGCTGACCATCCTAAACATTATATGCGAAGGCCCGCTAGTGAGCTGACGCTATAAAACATTATATGAGAGGGCCCGCTAGAGAGCTGACCCAATAAAACATTATATGAGAAGGCCCGCTGGTGAGCTGACCTATATAAAAATTGGCAAACAGGGCCCGCTGGTGAGCTGACCCTATATAAAAATTATATCACAGGGCCCGCTGGTGAGCTGGCCCTATATAAAAATTATAGCACAGGGCATATGGAAGAGGAGGAGGAGGATGAGAAGATTAAGAGTCAACCATATACCCGTTTTTTGGGTGGAAGGGGTGAATGGGAATACAGAGTATTCCCATCATTGTAAATAACATATATAAAGTGAGTTTATGTTCCCCCGGGGCTTTCCTCCAGTGGAGTGGAGAAGTCAGGGGAAATCCAGGCCTTGTTCATTTTTATAAGTGTCAACCTATCAGCATTGTCGGTGGAAAGGCGGATACGCTTATCTGTTATGATGCCACCAGCAGCACTAAATACCCGCTCAGACAGAACGCTGGCGGCAGGGCAGGCCAGCACCTCCAAGGCGTAGAGTGACAGTTCATACCACGTGTCCAGCTTGGACACCCAGTAGTTGTAAGGCACAGAGGGATCATTGAGGACGCTGACACGGTCTGCTACGTACTCCTTCACCATCTTCCAAAACTTTTCCCTCCTTGTGACACTAGGCTGCGCATCAGGGTGAGGGTGCTGGCGGGGTGTCATGAAGGTGTCCCACGCCTTGGAGAGTGTTGCCCTGCCTTTGTCGGAACTGCTGTGTGCTCCCCTTTTCTCCCCTTCTCGGTTGGCCAAGGTAGCACGTACTCTGCCGCCAGCGTTGTCAGATGGAAAATTTTGGAGCAATTTTTCAACAAGAACCTTCTGGTATTGCACCATTTTGCTTGTCCTCTCCACCGGAGGAATGAGAGATGAGAAATTCTCTTTGTAGCGGGGGTCCAGAAGGGTGAACACCCAGTAATCCGTGTTGTCTAAAATGCGTACAACGCGTGGGTCACGGGAAAGGCAGCCTAACATAAAGTCAGCCATGTGTGCCAGAGTACCAACAGTCAAGATTTCGCTGTCCTCACCAGGAGGCTGACTCTCAATATCCTCATCCTCTTCCTCCTCTTCTGCCCACCCACGCTGAAGAGATGGAACTAAAGTTCCATGGCTACCCTCTGTAGCGGAGGCAACCGTGTCTTCCTCCTCCTCCTCCTCCTCCTCCTCCTCCTCCGCCTCCTCCAATTGTCGCTGAGAAGACGAAGTGAGCGTGCTCTGGCTATCACCTTGTGTAAGCTCTTCCTCCCCCATTTCCACCTCTTCCACATGCAAAGCGTCGGTTTTAATTGTGAGCAGCGAGCGTTTCAGTAGACACAGAAGTGGGATGGTTACACTGATAATAGCGTTATCGCCGCTCACCATCTGTGTCGATTCCTCAAAATTGCGTAAAACCTCGCAGAGGTCTGACATCCATTCCCACTCCTCACTTCTGATTACAGGAAGTTGAATGGAGAGGCGACGACCGTGTAACAGCTGGTACTCCACTACTGCCCTCTGCTGCTCACAAAGCCGGGCCAACATGTGGAAGGTGGAGTTCCAGCGCGTGCTCACGTCACACAGCAGCCGGTGAGCTGGCAATTGTAAGCGCTGCTGCAGCTTCAACAGGCCGGCCGAAGCTGTAGATGACTTACGGAAATGTGCACACACGCGGCGCACCTTGGTCAAGAGATCATGCACATTGGGGTAGGTTTTTAGAAATCGCTGCACCACTAAATTAAATACATGCGCTAGGCATGGTACGTGTGTGAGCTTGCCGAGCTCCAAAGCCGCCACCAAGTTACGCCCATTATCACACACAACAATGCCTGCTTGCAGGTTGAGTGGCGAGAGCCACTGCTCGGTCTGGTGACTAATCCCCTGCAACAGCTCTGAGGCCGTGTGCTGTTTGTCCCCAAGGCAGATCAGCTTCAGCACGGCCTGTTGACGCTTCCCCACTGCAGTGCTACACTGCTTCCAGCTACTGGCTGATGGGGGAGTGGCGGTGTGTGTAGAGAATTCGGAGGTGGAAACGGAGGAGGAGGAGCCAATAACATAGGTGCTGGTGGAAACCCTGATGGAGGTAGGGCCCGCAATCCTCGGCGTGGGTAGCACCCGTGCCATCCCAGGGTCCGAGTCGCTCCCAGCCTCCACGACATTCACCCAGTGTGCCGTCAGGGAAATGTAGCGTCCCTGGCCACAAGCACTTGTCCATGTGTCAGTCGTTAAGTGGACCTTCCCAGTAACTGCGTTGGTCAGGGCACGGGTGATGTTACGGGACACATGGTGGTGTAATGCGGGGATGGCACACGGGGAAAAGTAGTGGCGGCTGGGGACCGCGTACCGAGGGACAGCTGCTGCCATCAGGCTGCGGAAGGACTCAGTGTCCACAAGCCTAAATGGCAGCATTTCGATGGCCAGTAATTTTGAAAGGTGTGAGGTTAGTGCTATGGCCTGTGGGTGGGTGGCTGGGTACTTTCTCTTGCGCTCAAATGCCTGGGGTAACGACATTTGGACGCTGTGCTGGGACAGGGAAGTGGATGTGGTCGCTGATGGTGCTTCAGATGCTACAGGTGCAGGGCGGGAGGTATGCGGGCCTGCGCCTTCGACAGGCGATTGGCCGGCACCGAAAACAGGGGAAGAGGAGGCAGTGGTGTGGCCTGCAGACACAGATGGGCGATCCAGGCGTTCCTCCCACTTACTACGGTGCTTGGATGCCATGTGTCGGATCATGCTGGTGGTGGTGAGGTTTCTAGTGTTCATGCCTCGGCTCATTCTGGTGTGGCACAGGTTGCAAACTACAAATCTTTTGTCGTCCGCACTTTCCTTAAAAAAACGCCATACCGCGGAACACCTACCCCTTGGCAAGGTAGATTTACGCAAGGGGGTGCTCCGTGGAACATTTGCGGGCCGGTTTGGTGCGGTCCACCTTCTTTCTGTTGCCACACCACTGCCTCTTCCAGCCTGTTGCGGTGCTGCAGATGGCTCACCCTCAGGACTGCTGTCATCGCTCGGCTCTACACCTTCCCAGGTGGGGTCAGTCACCTCATCGTCCACCAAGTCCTCCTCCACTTCCTCACTCTGATCATCCTCCTCAAGTCTTGATCCCACCACATACTCAGTCATTGACAACTGTATAACATTCTCCTCAACAAGGTCTTGAGACGGAAATAGTGGTTGATTTAATGGCAACTGTGTCTCATCATCATCATCATCATCCACTACTTCCTTTGACCTTAAATGCCGTTCACATCTGTCATCTTCTTGTGATTGGGTAGCCTCTAGAGGTTGTGAATCAGGGCACAAGATGTCATGTTCCTCTGCAAGCGTGCTTGGAGAGAGGGTCAAATGAAGGATTGGTGATGAGACGAGCTCCTCACTATATCCCAGTGTGGGATCACTTCTTTGACCAGACCGTGTATGGTGGGAGGAAGGATGATCAGAGTGAGGATTATGTTGACCAGACTCTTGGCTACTGAGAGTGGACTTGGTGGAAGACAGGGTGGTGCTTAACCGACTGGAAGCAGTATCAGCTGTCATCCAACCGACCACCTGTTCGCACTGGTCGGACCTCGAGAGTGATGTCCTGCGACGCCCTGTGAAATCAGACATGAAGCTAGGTATGGTGGATGTCTTTCTTTCTTGTGCTCTGGCACCAGGCACAGTTTCTCCGCGTCCTGACCCGCGCCCTGAACTTTCAGGATCACGTCCACTTCCCCGTCCCTTTTTACCCGCCTTCTTCATCTTACACGATATATATGACTTTAATATATATGAGTTTGAAAACTTAACAGTATTTCTTCCTATTCTGCAACTGTGCAGAGTACACAGAATAGGCTGTTAAACGGCGTTGAAACACACTGAATGGAATAAGTGACTTTAATATTTGAGTTTGAAAACTTAACAGTATTTCTTATAATTCTGGAACTGTACAGAGTACACAGAATAGGCTGTTAAACGGCGTTGAAACACACTGAATGGAATATGTGACTTTAATATTTGAGTTTGAAAACTTAACAGTATTTCTTATAATTCTGGAACTGTACAGAGTACACAGAATAGGCTGCTAAACTGCGGTGACACACACTGAATGGAATAAGTGACTTTAATATTTGAGTTTGAAAACTTAACAGTATTTCTTCCT
The DNA here is from genome assembly GCA_037306005.1 of Rhinophrynus dorsalis. NCBI lineage: Eukaryota > Metazoa > Chordata > Amphibia > Anura > Rhinophrynidae > Rhinophrynus > Rhinophrynus dorsalis. Next base: position 426,366 of record CM074725.1, on the reverse strand, counting down.
ATTCTGCAACTGTGCAGAGTACACAGAATAGGCTGTTAAACGGCGTTGAAACACACTGAATGGAATAAGTGACTTTAATATTTGAGTTTGAAAACTTAACAGTATTTCTTATAATTCTGGAACTGTACAGAGTACACAGAATAGGCTGTTAAACGGCGTTGAAACACACTGAATGGAATATGTGACTTTGATATTTTAGTTTGAAGACTTAACAGTATTTCTTCCTATTCTGCAACTCTGCACAGTACACAGAATAGGCTGTTAAACGGCGTTGAAACACACTGAATGGAATATGTGACTTTAATATTTGAGTTTGAAAACTTAACAGTATTTCTTATAATTCTGCAACTGTACAGAGTACACAGAATAGGCTGTTAAACGGCGTTGAAACACACTGAATGGAATATGTGACTTTGATATTTTAGTTTGAAGACTTAACAGTATTTCTTCCTATTCTGCAACTGTGCACAGTACACAGAATGTGCTGCTACACTGCGGCGAAGCACACTGAATGGAATATGTGACTTTTAAATTTTAGTTTGAAGACTTAACAGTATTTCTTCCTATTCTGCAACTCTGCACAGTACACAGAATGTGCTGCTACACTGCGGCGAAGCACACTGAATGGAATATGTGACTTTTAAATTTTAGTTTGAAGACTTAACAGTATTTCTTCCTATTCTGCAACTCTGCACAGTACACAGAATGTGCTGCTAAACTGCGGCGAAGCACACTGAATGGAATATGTGACTTTGATATTTTAGTTTGAAGACTTAACAGTATTTCTTCCTATTCTGCAACTCTGCACAGTACACAGAATGTGCTGCTACACTGCGGCGAAGCACACTGAATGGAATATGTGACTTTGATATTTTAGTTTGAAGACTTAACAGTATTTCTTCCTATTCTGCAACTCTGCACAGTACACAGAATGTGCTGCTACACTGCGGCGAAGCACACTGAATGGAATATGTGACTTTTAAATTTTAGTTTGAAGACTTAACAGTATTTCTTCCTATTCTGCAACTCTGCACAGTACACAGAATGTGCTGCTAAACTGCGGCGAAGCACACTGAATGGAATATGTGACTTTGATATTTTAGTTTGAAGACTTAACAGTATTTCTTCCTATTCTGCAACTGTGCACAGTACACAGAATGTGCTGCTACACTGCGGCGAAGCACACTGAATGGAATATGTGACTTTTAAATTTTAGTTTGAAGACTTAACAGTATTTCTTCCTATTCTGCAACTCTGCACAGTACACAGAATGTGCTGCTACACTGCGGCGAAGCACACTGAATGGAATATGTGACTTTTAAATTTTAGTTTGAAGACTTAACAGTATTTCTTCCTATTCTGCAACTCTGCACAGTACACAGAATGTGCTGCTAAACTGCGGCGAAGCACACTGAATGGAATATGTGACTTTGATATTTTAGTTTGAAGACTTAACAGTATTTCTTCCTATTCTGCAACTCTGCACAGTACACAGAATGTGCTGCTACACTGCGGCGAAGCACACTGAATGGAATATGTGACTTTGATATTTTAGTTTGAAGACTTAACAGTATTTCTTCCTATTCTGCAACTCTGCACAGTACACAGAATGTGCTGCTACACTGCGGCGAAGCACACTGAATGGAATATGTGACTTTTAAATTTTAGTTTGAAGACTTAACAGTATTTCTTCCTATTCTGCAACTCTGCACAGTACACAGAATGTGCTGCTAAACTGCGGCGAAGCACACTGAATGGAATATGTGACTTTGATATTTTAGTTTGAAGACTTAACAGTATTTCTTCCTATTCTGCAACTCTGCACAGTACACAGAATGTGCTGCTACACTGCGGCGAAGCACACTGAATGGAATATGTGACTTTTAAATTTTAGTTTTAAAAACTTAACAGTATTTCTTCCTATTCTGCAACTCTGCACAGTACACAGAATGTGCTGCTACACTGCGGCGAAGCACACTGAATGGAATATGTGACTTTGATATTTTAGTTTGAAGACTTAACAGTATTTCTTCCTATTCTGCAACTCTGCACAGTACACAGAATGTGCTGCTACACTGCGGCGAAGCACACTGAATGGAATATGTGACTTTGATATTTTAGTTTGAAGACTTAACAGTATTTCTTCCTATTCTGCAACTCTGCACAGTACACAGAATGTGCTGCTACACTGCGGCGAAGCACACTGAATGGAATATGTGACTTTGATATTTTAGTTTGAAGACTTAACAGTATTTCTTCCTATTCTGCAACTCTGCACAGTACACAGAATGTGCTGCTACACTGCGGCGAAGCACACTGAATGGAATATGTGACTTTGATATTTTAGTTTGAAGACTTAACAGTATTTCTTCCTATTCTGCAACTCTGCACAGTACACAGAATGTGCTGCTAAACTGCGGCGAAGCACACTGAATGGAATATGTGACTTTGATATTTTAGTTTGAAGACTTAACAGTATTTCTTCCTATTCTGCAACTCTGCACAGTACTCAGAATGTGCTGCTAAACTGCGGCGACGCACACTGAATGGAATACGTGACTTTGATATTTTAGTTTGAAGACTTAACAGAATGTGCTCTAATCTGCAACTTTGCACACTAAACAGAATGTGCTCTAATCTGCAACTTTGCACACTAAACAGAATGTGCTCTAATCTGCAACTTTGCACACTAAACAGAATGTGCTCTAATCTGCAACTGTGCACACTAAACAGAATGTGCTCTAATCTGCAACTTTGCACACTACACAGAATATATATATTTTTTTTTTTTTTTTTTGTTTTTTTCCCCCCACACCAAATAACCTGCTGCCCCCACACACAGTAGTCCTAAAAAGGACTTTTGGTTCTTTTTTTTTCACAATTTTTGTTTTTTTCCTCCCTACACTGCCTTTCCCTTCCTATCCTCAGCTCTCCCTGGCTCAGACTGAGCCGAACTCGATGGTCAGGTGCTATACAGCACCTGACCACGGGTTCTGGCCAGCCAATCAGTGTAATGCCAGCAGCCAACATGGCTGCTGGCATTACACCGATGTCAGAGCCTCCCTGCACGTTTATTGGCTGCGCAGCAGGCGCAAAACGTGCGGGGAGGAGACACGAACATGGCGGGCGAGCACATGCGGTACTCGTACGAGTACCGCCATGTGCCGAGCAGAGCGATGCTCGTGCCGATCCGAGCATCGGCCGAGCATGCTCGCTCAACACTAATGAGTAACCCTTTGAGTTCTGAGGTCCACTTGTCTCACGCTTCCCCTCCGCACAGAGGTCTCCATTGGAGTTCCTATTACACACTCCTGCACTCATTGGGTTTGTCTGTATGTCTTTTGGGGGGCTTGGAGCAGTGTTTCTGTGGTAATTTAAACATTTTGTATGCTATTTTGACATGTTTTGGATACTTTTCAACACTTTCATGGTTGGGGGCAGTTTTTATTTAACTTTTACTATGTTTTCTGGTGTATTTGCTAATTTTTTTTTACCTCAGTGTAAATTTTGTAAAATTTGTTTTTACCGCATAGACGCCATGCGCCATTCACCTCTATGAGACTTTACTGTTTGGGACATATCTCTGCAACAGCTCATCATAGCGACTTCAGAGATGGCTCATTTTGTTTGTCTACCCTTGTTCTATGATCCGGTTCGTGCTCTGAGTGTTTTGGGGGGCTCGGGGGGCTTCAGGCACTGTTTGGGGTACTTGTACAGGGAAACTACATTTCCCATGAGTGCTTGCGCTTGTTACTGATTGGCTCCTGTTGCGGTTGCCATTTTCTTTCATCCCTTCATGAGTATCCTATGCAGGGCTGGAGTTTTCCTTCTCTCCTCAGCTAATTAACCCTTCTCCTGCCAGATAAGTGCATTTCAGCGATTTCTGGAGGTGAAATTTTAATCTTAAACACTGTTTAGCGTATAACAGATATATTGAGACATTTGTGACACTATGAGAATGTCTAATCCGTCTCAACTTGGGATTAGGCCTAAGACTAAGGACCCTGAGACGTCTGTGACCCCCATTGCGCATTGTTCCTTATGTCAATCAGGGTTACCTAGAGAATACTCAGGTCATTTATGCCCTACATGTGCTGCTGTCCCTGAGTCACCTCCAGGGACCTCTAGCCATGTATTAGAGCCAAATTGGTTACAGGAGTTTAAGGCTACTACTAAAGATTTAAAGTCCACCTTACAACTGTTACCATCTCAATTGAATGGGGTCTTTCAGGCTTGGCAACCCCCTGTATCCATCATATCATCCATGCCTATACCACAGGGGATACCTGATGTGTCTGATTCATCTAAAGAGGAACTCTTAATGGATTCAGATGACGAGGTTAATTGTGTGGAGGTGTCTTCCCAGTTTTTTTTTGGGCACCCATTTGAGGCTGACCCTGACCCCCTCTACTGAGGGCCTGATCAGGGCTGTCCTCACTACTTTGAGTATTCCCTTGGCATCGGAAAGATCCCAAGGACCCTTCTGATGTGCTTCAGGAGCCTAAGACGCAGTCTACCTGCTTTCCTCCCAATCCCACTCTTGACCGTCTGGTTTTGGATGAGTGGAAGCTTCCTGACAAGAAGTTTGCTGTGTGTAGAAAATTTGCTAAATTGTATCCCTTCTCTGAAGCGGCTTTGGTACAGTGGGCTCAACCTCCTAAGGTGGATGCCCCCAGTTTCTAGAATCTCCAAGTCCACTGCTCTGCCAGTGGCAGATGCATCTGTTCTGAAGGATTGGACAGATGGGAAGATTGATGCCTTGTTGAAGTCAGTACTTCCTTGCGTACTGCTTTTGCGGCCGCTTGGGTGAATAGAGCTATTGCAGTTTGGACAGAGCAGCTAACAGTTGCTCTCCAACTTCTGACTTGTTGCGGCTCTTAGCTAATATTTCCGAAGCCCAGCATTATGTGTCTGCAGGGATTTTTGATTACATACGTTTGGTAGGAAAAGGTTCCACCATGTCTGTGATGGCCGGATGTGCTCTTTGGCTTAAGATCTTGGAGATAATGTCAGCAGACCAGAAGGTGCTTCTTTCCTTGCCTTTCTTGGAATCTCTCTGTTTGGGCCTGAGCTGAAAGACATCATCAGTGAGGCTACTGGGGGGAAGAGCACCCTGTTGCCTGTCCTCCCCAAGAAGAAGCCACTGTCCAGACGGAATCAGCTTTTTCGTCCCTTCAGACTGAGGCGCGCTCAGCGGCCCAGGCAGTTCCCTAGGCACCTCGTGCCTCCTCCAAGCCTAAACAGTAGTGGAGACCCAAGCAGCCCTCGTCTAAGCCCAAGACTGCCAAACCTTCTTTGGCATGACTCGTTGAACCCCAGTTCCCATGGAATCAGTGGGTGGACGCCTGCGCTTTTACCACTCTGTCTGGACAGACTCCATGGCAGATCCGTGGGTTCTTCAAGTCGTGACAGGGGTACAGAATCCCCTTTACCTCTCTTCCTGTGCCCAAGTTTCATCTTTCACATGCTCTTAAGGAAGAAGACAAGCGTCGGCTTTTCACTGGGGTGGTTCAGACCCTTTTGGACAAAGAGGTTTTGGAGCTGGTTCCCGAACCAGAACAGGGTTTCAGTTTCTATTACAACCTCTTTGTGGGCAACAAGAAGAATGGCAGATGTTGTCTTATCCTGGACCTCAAGAATCTCAGTTCCGTCGTGGTCAAGTCTCATTATCATCAGGAGTCTCTGCGGATGGTGATGGCCGCCATGTCTCCTGGAGAGTTTCTTGCCTCCCTGGATCTTCAGGATGCATACCTGTACATTGCCATTCATCCAGAGAGCCAGCAATACCTCCGGTTTGCCTGTGACCAAGTGCACTTTGCTTTCTGCTCTTCCCTTTGGTCTGTCTACTGCTCCACAGGTCTTCAATCTGGTCATAGGTGCTTTGATATCTCTCTTGCACAGGACCGGGGTCCGAGTTACTCCTTATGTGGACGATCTCCTGCTGAAGGCCTCCTCTCCGGAGCTTCTGCATCACCAGGTCCAGGAATGCATTCATGTTCTCTCCCATCATGGGTGGATCTTGAACATGGACAAGTCGGATCTGGTTCCATCTCAGAGTCTCATTTACCTGGGACTTCTCTTCGACACAGTGAAGGGGATGGTGTTCCTCAAGGACGAGGTAGCTCATGAGATTGCACGCAAGTATCCACTGTCCTAGAGATGGATCCCCTCCACAGACGTCAACTTCTTGGCGGGCACCGGAAGTTCATTTCCATCATGGAAGCAGTCCCGTTCGCTATGGCTCATGCAAGGGAACTTCCATGCTCTTCGGTATTGGACAGTCCAGTTGGTGAGTTGTCCTGTTCGAGTCCAATCAGACAACACCACGGCCGTGGCTTGCATCAACAAGCAAGGCGGCACAAGAAGTTTTGCAGCTTGGTTGGAGGTCTAGGCTATTTTAGCCTGGGCAGAAGATCATGTTCCTGCTATTTCCGCAGTTCACTTTCCAGGAGTGGACAACTTCCTGGCAGACTTCTTAAGTCGACACACCATCAACAGAGGAGAAAGGGAACTGAATCAGGAGGTGTTCCATCTCATTGTCCAGAAGTGGGGTCTTCCTCAGATCGACCTGATGGGGACAAGACACAACTGGAAGGTTCCGCTGTTCTGCTCCCGTTGCAACGACCCTCAGGCTCTAGCAGTGGATGCCATGACCAGTCCATGGAGTTTTCTTCTGGCATACATATTTCCCCCTCTTCCCAAGTTGCACAGGGTATTGAGGAAGCTTCGTCTGGAGTGATCTCCAGTCATTCTGATTGTTCCATATTGGCCTCACCAGTCTTGGTTTCCGGAGCTTCTGGATCTGTTGGTGGTGGAACGGTTTCGACTTCCCCACCGTCCAGATCTTCCTCTAAAGGGAAGACGGCTTGGAGGTTGAATCCTCAATTTTGAAGAAGGGCTTTTCTTCTGAGGTCGTTGCTAGTATGCTTCGTGCTCGGAAGCCTGTTTCTTCTAAGGCATACCATCGGGTTTGGTCTACCTTTCTCTTTTGCTGTGCTGATAGGGATCTTTCCCATGACGTTGATCTCCCTATGGTCCTGTCTTTTTTGCAGGATGGAGTTGAAAAGGGTCTCAGATTGAGTTCCTTGAAGGTTCAGACTTCTGCTCTCTCTGTTTTCTTTCAGAGAAGTCTTGCCATTATCCCTGATGTCAAGGTTTTCTTCCAGGGTGTTGCTCATGCTCACCCTGCTTTTAAGAGTCCTACTCCTCAGTGGGATCTCAGTTTGGTCTTAGGTGTTCTCCAGCGTCCACCTTTTGAGTCCTTGGCTAACATTCCTTTACATCTCCTGACTTGGAAGATGGCTTTTGTCCTGGCGATTGTGTCTGTTCGCCGTGTCGCTGAGTTACATGCTCTGTCCTGTAATCCCCACTTTTGGTTTTTCATAAGGACAAGATGGTTCTTCGCACTTCTCAGGATTTTATCCTGAAGGTGGTTTCTGAGTTCCACATTAACCAGGAAATAGTGGTGCCTTCTTTTTGTCCTGACCCCACAACTGACAAGGAAAGGGATCTTCACTTGTTGGATGCTGTGTGCTGCCGTAAGTTTTATGTGCATCGTACTGAGTCCATCTGACAGTCTGACGCGCTTTTCGTCATTCCTGAGGGTGCTACGGCTGGTAAGCAGGCTTCTAAGGTTACCATTGCTTCCTAGATTAAGTCTACCATTCGTAAGGCTTACAAATTGAGGAAGAAGCCTGTGCCCTTTCTGGTTACGGCTCATAAAACCAGGTCTATTGGAGCCTCTTGGGCTTACAAGAATCAGGCCTCGGCTGTTCAGTTGTGCAAGGCGGCTGCTTGGTCGTCAGTGCACGCCTTTTCCAAACACTACCGTGTTGATGTGCTGGCATCGGCTGATGCTAGTTTTTGCTGGAAGATCCTAGAGGCTGTATTGCCTGTCTAGGGTCTTTCTAGGTACTTTTAGTACTCCTTAACTGTTGAGCCCTGTTGGCTGTAGTTCAGTGTGCTGTGTTACAGTTTCTGGTGTGCTTACACCGGTTTTCATGTCCGTTGAAACTTTATTTTTAGAGGGCTGTGTATGATCTGTTTCGCTCATGTATGCTCTGGTGACTTTGGGGGCACTGCGCCTGGTCCTTGCCTTACTTCCCACCTCAGGGAACTCAATGGTTGGATATCCCAAAGTTACCAGTAACCTATATTGGATGACAGAGAAAATAAAATTTTAGTCTTAGCTGTTAAATCCTTTTCTCTTAGTCCATACAGGTTACTGGTCTCCCACCCTGTCAAGGGACCATGCTTGGCTCTCCTGCGGTAGAACATAGGAGTCCTTTCGGGTTCACGCTCACAGGAGTCTTCTTTTCCCTTTGGCTATCTAGTTAATAGTTAGCATCATCGATCTAACTGGACAGTATTGGCTACTGCAGGCTGAGAGGGAAGGTAGGCTCCACCCAGCACTTCTTATTCAAGAAAGTTTCCTGTCTTACTTAAAGGGGCAGGTCACCTACCCAAAGTTACAAGTAACCTGTATGGACTAAGAGAAAAGGATTTAACAGGTAAGACTAAAATCCTATTTTTTTATCCTTATAAAACTATTATGATAGTATCTTGCTATTTATCTCCTTCTTCAATCTCATATTTTGTGTTATCTTTGTTCTTATTGCCATCCTGTGTAAAATATGTATTTACTTTATTAGTATTCCTATCGTCTAACTTTTATTTGTTATCCTTCTCTTTTATTGTATGATATTACTATTATGTGGTCTGTTTGTCTTTCTATCATATAGTTTATGTAACATGGCAGGTCTTATCGTGATATTTGCATAATTCCTTTCGTCCCTTAAAAATGTTTTATGTTTCCATTCTATACTAATTCATCATATTGAACCATTCTTTTGTTGGTACTTTCATCTAAATCCTTAAATATGTTAGTATGTGAAAATTATTGCAAAGTGTCTTTGATAGTATCTATGTGAAATCTATTAAATGTAACTTATTTTCTATATATAATGATTTTACGCATTAAGATAAATGAACATTGGTCCAACACCATTCATCTTGAAACTCTTCGTCAAAAAATTCACCAATAAATATATACATATTTATCAATAAAATCAAACCGATGCAATGTGATCTTCTGCAACCCAATTATAACCAAAAACAACTCAGAGTATGCTGCTACTGTCCATCAGAGCCACACGGCATCCATTCAGTAACAATCTGTGTGTGTGTGTGTGTGTGTGTACAAACTCTCATATCTCTAAACTGTGCAGAAAGGCAGAGGGAGAAGTCCAGGTTGTCTGTGTGTGTACATGCACTAATATATCTAAGATGTACAGAAAGGCAGAGGGAGAAGTCCAGGTTGTCTGTGTGTGTACATGCACTAATATCTCTAAACTGTGCAGAAAGGCAGAGGGAGAAGTCCAGCTTGTCTGTGTGTGTACATGCACTAATATATCTAAGATGTACAGAAAGGCAGAGGGAGAAGTCCTGCTTATCTGTGTGTCTACATGCACTAACATCTCTAAGCTGTACAGAAAGACAGAAGAGAAGTCCGGTTTGTCTGTGTGTCTACATGCACTAATATCTCTAAGCTGTACAGAAAGACAGAAGAGAAGTCCGGTTTGTCTGTGTGTCTACATGCACTAATATCTCTAAACTGTACAAAAAGACAGAAGGAGAAGTCTGGCTTGACTGTGTATCTACTTGCACTAATATCTCTAAGCTGTACAGAAAAGTAGAGGGAGAATCCCTGCTTGTCTGTGTGTCTACATGCACTAATATCTCTAAGCTGTACAGAAAGCCAGAGGGAGAAGTCAGGCTTGTCTGTGTGTCTACGTACCCTAACATCTCTAAGCTGTACAGAAAGGCAGGGGTAGAATCCCTGCTTGTCTATGTATCTACATACACTAATATCTCTAAGCTATACAGAAAGGCAGAGGGATAATCCCTGCTTGTCTGTGTGTCTACACGCACTGATATCTCTAAGCTGTACAGAAAGGCAGAGGGAGAAGTCTGACTTGTCTATTTTTATACAAGCCCTAATATCTCGCAGCTGTGTAGAAAGGCAGAGGGAGAAGTCCTGCTTGTCTGTGTGTGTTCAACTCTCAGCTTTGTAGAAAGGCAGAGGAAGAAATCCTGCTTGTTTGTGTGTACATCTCTCAGCTGTGTAGAAAGGCAGATGAGAAGTCCTGTTTGTGTGTGTACATCTCTCAGCTGTGTAGAAAGGCAGAGGAGAAGTCCTGCTTGTCTCTGTGTGTGTACATCTCTCAGCTTTTTAGAAAGGCAGAGGAGAAGTCCTGCTTGTCTGTATGTGTGTACATCTCTCAGCTGTGTAGAAAGGCAGAGGAGAAGTCCTGCTTGTCTGTGTGTACATCTCTCAGCTGTGTAGAAAGGCAGAGGAGAAGTCCTGCTTGTCTCTGTGTGTGTACATCTCTCAGCTTTGTAGAAAGGCAGAGGAGAAGTCCTGCTTGTCTGTATGTGTGTACATCTCTCAGCTTTGTAGAAAGGCAGAGGAGAAGTCCTGCTTGTCTGTATGTGTGTACATCTCTCAGCTTTGTAGAAAGGCAGAGGAGAAGTCCTGCTTGTCTGTATGTGTACATCTCTCAGCTTTGTAGAAAGGCAGAGGAGAAGTCCTGCTTGTCTCTGTGTGTGTACATCTCTCAGCTTTGTAGAAAGGCAGAGGAGAAGTCTTGCTTGTCTGTATGTGTGTACATCTCTCAGCTGTGTAGAAAGGCAGAGGAGAAGTCCTGCTTGTCTCTGTGTGTTTACATCTCTCAGCTGTGTAGAAAGGCAGAGGAGAAGTCCTGCTTGTCTGTGTGTGTGTACATCTCTCAGCTGTATAGAAGGGAGGAGGAGAAGTTCTGCCTGTCTGTCTGTGTGAGATCTTTAAGTTGCAACACATTATGGGTTCCTTTCACCTGTAGAATGCCAGTTACATGTAGGGTAAGGGCTTTTGTTTTTTAATAAATCCTTGTTGGGGGCATCAGGGCACCTCCTTATGCCTCCCCCAGGATCATCTTTAAAAGTTTAATTTTGGCCAAATAATTAATTATAAAAAAAACAACAACATTAAAAAACAATACTATTCCAGCAAGTTGCTCTATAAACTTACTTTTTAGCCAAACTTGTATAGGGGTGATAGTTCACCTTTAAGCCTCTCTTTACTGCTCCAAATTGCCGTAAAAAATACACCAGAATACTGCATAGAAAAAAACACAATGGTACAGCTTATTCTTGACTCTGTCTTCTAATCACTCTCCTCCTCTCACATCACGGTCCCTGCTATAAACCGTTTCCATATTGTGACAGCTTCCTCTTTCTTTGCTGCTCCACAGATGGATAAGTATTCTTTAGATTTTTCAAAAGAATGTCTTAGAAATGTATTAAAGATGTTGCTTAGTTTGGTTTTATTTATCTGTTTCTTTAGACATTTCTCATGCTAGTATATTATATCTTTCCCATACAGTGAGGGAAAAAATTATTTGATCCCCTGCTGATTTTGTATGTTTGCCTACTGACAAAGAAATGATCAGTCTATAATTTTAATGGTAGGTTTATTTGAACAGTGAGAGACAGAATATCAACAAAAAAAATCCTGAAAAACGCATTTCAAAAAAGTTATAAATTGATTTGCATTTTACGGAGTGAAATAAGTATTTGACCCCTTTGCAATACATGACTTAGTACTTGGTGGAAAAACCCATGTTGGCAATCACAGAGGTCAGACGTTTCTTGTAGTTGGCTACCAGGTTTGCACACACCTCAGGAGGGATTTTGCCCCACTCCTCATTGCAGATCCTCTCCAAGTCATTAAGGTTTCGAGGGTGACATTTGGCAGCTTGAACCTTCAGCTCCCTCCACAGATTTTCTATGGGATTAAGGTCTGGAGACTGGCTAGGCCACTCCAGGACCTTAATGTGCTTCTTCTTGAGCCACTCCTTTGTTGCCTTGGCTGTGTGTTTTGGGTCATTGTCATGCTGGAATACCCATCCACGACCCATTTTCAATGCTCTGGCTGAGGGAAGGAGGTTCTCACCCAAGATTTGATGGTACATGGCCTAGTCCATCGTCCCTTAGATGCGGTGAAGTTGTCCTGTCCTCTTAGCAGAAAAACACCCCCAAAGCATAATGTTTCCACCTCCATGTTTGATGGTGGGGATGTATCACGGTGCCCGTGCTCTGGTCTGTCACTCTTTGTGTGGTGCGCTCACATTGGCTGAGCTTAGTTTGGCCTGCCCAGTATGGCCTTCTTATACCAGGCCTCTGGCACCTGTCAGGTGCCCTTTCGTGGTGTTCCTGTACCAGTGCTACTGTGTTGCTGTGTTCCTGTGCACCGACTTGGCCCGTTTGACTACTCCTATTGGTTCCTGCTCCGTGACTCGACCTGGCCTGGCTGACGTTCCTGCTCCGTGACCCGACCTGGCCTGGCTGACGTTCCTGCTCCGTGATTCGACCCGGCCTGGCTGACATTCCTGCTCCGTGATCTGACCCGGCTTGTCTGACATTCCTGCACTGAGTTCCAGCCAGCGATTCTGATACTGTTCTCCGTGTCGCTTGGGCGACATTCTTACTTCTGCAAGTGCTGGTCTGAGTGTTGTGGCCTCCATCCCACTGAGCCTTCCGTTAATACTTGCAGTGCACTGTTGCCTTCGTTAACACTGAGCCTTCCGTTAACACTTGCAGAGCACTGTTGCCTCCGTTAACACTGAGCCTTCCGTTAACACTTGCAGAGCACTGTTGCCTCCGTTACACTGAGCCTTCCGTTAACACTTGCAGAGCACTGTTGCCTCCGTTACACTGAGCCTTCCGTTAACACTTGCAGAGCACTGTTGCCTCCATTACACTGAGCCTTCCGTTAACACTTGCAGAGCATTGTTGTCTCCGTTAACACTGAGCCTTCCATTAACCTTTGCAGAGCACTGTTGCCTCCGTTAACACTGAGCCTTCCGTTAACCCTTGCAGAGCACTGTTGCCTCCGTTACTGCACCGGTCGGGTGCAATTGGCTCTTGTCCATCAGCTCTTGCAGTGCATAGTGTCTCCGTTACCGCACCGGTCGGGTGCTATTGGCTCTAGTCCATCAGCTCTTGCAGTGTACAGTGTCTCCGTTAATGCACCGGTCGGGTGCTATTGGCTCTTGTCTATCAGCTCTTGCAGTGTACAGTGTCTCCGTTACTGCACCGGTCGGGTGCTCGTGGCTCAAGTTATTCTTGCTCTAGAAGAGTATTGTGGCCTCCGTTTCTGCTCAGCACAGGGTATAGGCTCAGTCCTGCTTTACAGACTAGGTGCTTCTACATCTCGCGCCACAGTCTCTTGCTACTATTACCATCATACTGGGTATTGTCAAACACACCACATCAGAGACTGATTACGATCTATGAACTTTAACCCATGCTGTGCTGAAGTTGCCTGGTAATGCCTGATGTTTGACAATATCTATCTCTGTACCATTGTATACTGGCCTCTATGGGCATATGTACATGATTGATATTTCTCTGTGATTCACTATAACCCTTAGTGGGTATTCGCATTGTGTCTTTTAATAAAACTGTGTTTTATTCTAACCTCCTGTGTGTGAGTGTCGTACTAACCGTTACAGTATGAAAGGGCCGTGACCTCAGACATTAAAGGTGAAGGTAATTTACAGAACATCCACTGGAGGATGGATGTGCACGAGCAGCGCCTGGACCAGTTGGCACTAGCTTTGCAGACTTTACTTGAGCGTACGGTACACCTTGACAAACCCAATCAGAATCCGGTGGTCCCCCCAGTTTTGACACCGGAGAATCATTCCGTGATTCCTGCTGCACCAACCAGAGGGTTAACGGCAGCGGTGCCGTTACCATTTTGATATGATTGTGAATCTACCCTATGCAGTGGGTTTATTAACCAATTAGAGATTCCTGGAACTAACGCCTCATGCCTTTCCTAACGACCGGAGCAAAGTCGGGTTCATGATATCCTTGCTAACGGGCAGAGCCCTGGCTTGGGCTAATCCTCTATGGGAAAATACCAAACCCTGCACTCAGGACTTCAGTGAGTTTGTACGAATGTTTGAGGTTCCTGTTAGAGCAGCCTCTGCTGCCAAAAAATTGATGGAGATACAACAGGGTAATCATACCGTGGGCAATTACGCCATAGAATTTCGGACATTGGCAGCAGAGGTAGGATGGAATAATGAGGCGTTAGTGGCAGCTTTTGCCCAAGGTCTGGCTGACCTTATCAAAGATGAAATAGCTGCTAGAGATGTACCCAGTGACTTGGACAAATACATTGATTATGTCATGCTATTGACTCTCGTATTCGTGAAAGACGCATGGCTAAAGATCGAAGGGCGAGATCCAGAAACTATGAGCAAGGCAGCTTTTTGAACCCACCCTCGCCTCCCATGCCTCCTGACCGCTCACCTGAGCCTAGCGAACCAATGCAACTCGGGTTCACCAAACTCACAAGGGAGGAACGGGCACACTGCAGAAGGCATGGTCTATGCTTATACTGTGGCAAAGCTGGGCATTTATTATGCACTTGTCCTGTACGGCTGGGAAATGAACGCACCTAGGGTACCTTGGGGGACAGGCCCTAGGTGGTGTACAGCAGTCCCTAGATCCTAGTACACAGAAACCCACCATCCAGGTGGTATTTTCCTGGGCTGAACAGCTCGTGGAGGTGTTGGCCCTGGTGGATTCTGGCGTAGCCGGTTACTTCATGGATTGTTCATTTGCTAAATTACATAAAATTCCTTTGGTCAAAAGGGACACTTCCTTAGCCATTGAAGCCATTGACAGCAGACCTTTGGAACCTGCATTGATTACTATGGAAACTATTCCTATTACTATGTCCATTGGGGCTCTCCACAAGGAGGAATTACATTTCCAGATTATTCATTCCCCTCATCATGCGGTCATTCTGGGGTTCCCATGGCTACATCTGCATAATCCCCAGTTTGATTGACAGAGATGTGAGGTTAGGTCATGGTCTGAGTATTGTATGAAGCACTGTTTGTTGCACCCAGTCAAGATTTTATGTACCTCTCCCTCCGTGCCAGCTGAATACCGTGAATTCAGTGAGGTATTCAGTAAGGGAGAGGCTAGCGCATTGCCCCAGCACAGACCGTATGATTGCGCTATTGATTTGCCTCCGGGCGTGGTGCCTCCCAGGGGTCGCACGTACCCATTGCCCTGCGATGAAAACAAGGCTATGGAAGACTACATTGAGGACGACCTTAAAAGAGGAGTTATATGCAAGTCTTCTTCTCCGGCAGGTGCTGGTTTCTTTTTTGTAAAAAAGAAAAATGGCGAACTAAGACCTTGTATTGATTACCGTGGACTGAATAAACTCATGTCTAAGAATGCCTACCCCATACCACTTATTAGTGAACTATTTGACAGGTTAAAGGGCTCCTCCATCTTTACGAAACTCGATCTACTGGCCGCTTATAACCTGATCAGAATTAAGGCTGGGGATGAGTGGAAAACGGCATTTAATACTAGGTCTGGGCATTATGAATACCTAGTGATGCCATTTGGCCTTTGTAACGCACCTGCGGTATTTCAAGAGTTACTCAATGATATCCTCCGTGACATGCTTCAGTCTTGTGTGGTCGTATATCTCGATGACATACTGATACATTCCGCTAACCTAGATCAACACATCTAGGATGTGTCTGAGGTCTTGCTTCGTTTACGCAAAAATAAACTATTTTGTAAATTGGAAAAATGTGAGTTTCACAGGTCCAAAGTGCCTTTCCTGGGGTTCGTGATCTCTAAAGATGGCATTGCCATGGACCAGGAGAGACTCGCAGCAGTCTTACAGTGGCCACGTCCCAAGGGGTTAAAAGCTATCCAACGCTTTCTGGACTTTGCCAATTATTATAGGAAATTTATCCAGAACTTTTCTACGATTGTGAAACCTCTGCCTGACCTTACGCACAAGGGTGCTAATCCATCTCAATGGTCCGAGGCAGCTGAAAACGCTTTTGAGAGACTGAAGTCTGCTTTTGCATCTGCTCCTGTACTGTCCCGCCCCAATCCTGCTCTGCCGTTTACCTTGGAAGTCGATGCCTCCGAAATAGGGGTAGGGTAGTACTTTCCCAGCGCCCAGCTGTGGGTGGCACTCTGAGACCTTGAGGGTTCTTTTCTAAAAAATATTTGAGTGACCAAAGCCATTATGAAATTGATGACAGAGAACTCTTGGCTATTATTCTCGCATTGAAGGAATGGTGTCACCTACTGGAGGGTACTAGAACCCCTGTGTTAATTCTAACGGACCACAAGAATTTGACTTATCTCTCAGAGGCAAAAAGGTTGTCCTCCCGCCAGGCTAGATGGGCACTGTTTCTATCCCGATTTAATTTTGTGGTATCCTGTCTACCGGGTTCAAAAAACGTTAGGGCGGATGCCCTGTCCAGACAATTCGGGCCAGAGGTAGAGAAGGATGAACCCCCCGTGCCTATTATTCAGCCCGATCGTATTTTGGCCACTGTTCGTACTAGCATCACTTGGCCACTGGGGGAGGAAATTTTGGCATCCCAGGCTACGGCACCTCCAGAGACCCCAGTTGGCAAGTGTTTTGTGGATGAGCCATTCCGTACCCGTCTACTTGAGACATATCACTCATCTAAGGCTGCTGGGCATATTGGGAGGGATCAATTAATATGGTCTCTCTCACAAGTATTTTGGTGGCCCTCCCTTAGAGCCGATTGCTCTGCATTCACTGCAGCCTGTGCTCGTGCCAAAACCCCCAGACACCTCCCAGTGGGCCTGCTCCAACCTGTACCTAATGGCGAACACCCATGGTCCCACATATCCATTGATTTCCTGGAAGAACTGCCAGTGTCTAGGGGGTATACATTTATCTTAATGGTAGTTGACAGATTCTCTAAGATGGCTCATTTTGTGCCTCTCTCTGGCCTTCCTTCAGCCCAGGAACTGGCAGTGGTTTTTGCTCGAGAAGTGTTCCGCTTGCATGGGGTTCCCAGAGTTGTGGTGTCAGACCGGGGGAGCCAATTCGTGTCCAGGTTCTGGAGGGCGTTCTATAGTCAGATGGGCATCCAATTGTCCTTCTCCTCCGCCTACCTGTCACGGTTTGTTAAGACTCTCAGACGCAAAGTAAGGTAAAAACACAACTTTATTGAAAGGTTTAAGACAACCCCATAGGGTAACATACACGTACATACATATATATTGAAATGACAGGAAAAGCAGTAATAATAGCGAATAGGCTCTACCAGCCCTGCCAATATACCGGGCAAGGCAGCCAGGACTAATGCTCGGAGAATATAGTAGGCTCTACCGGCCCTGCCAATATACCGGGCAAGGCAGCCTAGACTGGCACACACAGGATAGTTGGCTCTACCGACCCTGCCAATATACTGAGCAAGGCAGCCTAGCGAAATACCTCAAGTATACAGGCTCTACCGGCCCTGCCAATATACCGGGCAAGGCAGCCTAACGGAATACAGCTGGATACAAGCTCTACCGGCCCTGCCAATACCGGGTAAGGCAACCCAAGATGATAATAAAGAAAGGTTCTACCGGCCTTACCGATATACCGGGTAAGGCAGCCTTATACGGAGAAGATGGCAACCACTGAGGCCTCAGTGACCGTCTAGATGACAATAACAGTCACTTGGATGACATGCAGAGGCTAATGGGCTCAAGTGGCAAGCCAAGGAAAAGCAGGGAACCACCAGTACCCACGTACTGAGGAGTCAACGTAGCTGCCTAGGACTTGACAGCTGTAACCAGCATGGAGCAAACCAGTACACGTGTACTGGAGAAACCGTCTTTCTTCCTGTGCACCTCAACCGGTAAACTCTGTAAACAAACCAGTACCGTGTACTGGAAACATAGAATGCAAGTAGCAGCAAGAGCCGGATGGCTGTGGAGCGAACCAGTACCCGTGTACTGGGAATAAATCGTATCGAGGCAACAGTAGCTGTAAGGCTTTAGGAGTGAACCAGTACCCGCTTACTGGGAACCCAATACAATATGGAGGCAACAGTAGCCGTGAGGCTGTGGAGTGAACCAGTACCTGTGTACTGGGATACAAACAGTATCGAGGCAGCAGTAGCCGTGAGGCTGGGGAGCGAACCAGTACCCACGCACTGGGAACCTAATCAGTATCGAGGCGGCATAGCCGTGAGGCTGGGGAGCGAACCAGTACCCGTGCCCTGGGAACCTAATCAGTATCAGGGCAGCATAGCCGTGAGGCTGTGGAGCGAACCAGTACCCGTGCCCTGGGAACCTAATCAGTATCAGGGCAGCATAGCCGTGAGGCTGTGGAGCGAACCAGTACCCGCGCACTGGGAATCGAATTACATAGACATGACAACAGCCGGGTGGCCATGGAGTGAACCAGTACCCGTGTACTGGGAATAAATCGTATCGAGGCAACAGTAGCTGTAAGGCTTTAGGAGTGAACCAGTACCCGCTTACTGGGAACCCAATACAATATGGAGGCAACAGTAGCCGTGAGGCTGGGGAGCGAACCAGTACCTGTGCACTGGGGACCTAATCAGTATCAAGGCAGCATAGCCGTGAGGCTGTGGTGCGAACCAGTACCTGTGCACTGGGGACCTAATCAGTATCAGGGCAGCATAGCCGTGAGGCTGTGGAGCGAACCAGTACCTGTGCACTGGGGACCTAATCAGTATCAGGGCAGCATAGCCATGAGGCTGTGGAGCGAACCAGTACCCGTGCACTGGAAACCTAATCAGTATCAAGGCAGCATAGCCGTGAGGCTGGGGAGCGAACCAGTACCCGTGCACTGGAAACCTAATCAGTATCAGGGCAGCATAGCCGTGAGGCTGTGGAGCGAACCAGTACCCGCGCACTGGAAACCTAATCAGTATCAGGGCAGCATAGCCATGAGGCTGTGGAGCGAACCAGTACCCGTGCACTGGAAACCTAATCAGTATCAAGGCAGCATAGCCGTGAGGCTGGGGAGCGAACCAGTACCCGCGCACTGGAAACCTAATCAGTATCAGGGCAGCATAGCCATGAGGCTGTGGAGCGAACCAGTACCTGTGCACTGGGGACCTAATCAGTATCAAGGCAGCAGTAGCCGTGAGGCTGTGGAGCGAACCAGTACCTGTGCACTGGGGACCTAATCAGTATCAGGGCAGCATAGCCGTGAGGCTGTGGAGCGAACCAGTACCCGCGCACTGGAAACCTAATCAGTATCAAGGCAGCATAGCCGTGAGGCTGGGGAGCGAACCAGTACCCGTGCACTGGAAACCTAATCAGTATCAGGGCAGCATAGCCATGAGGCTGTGGAGCGAACCAGTACCCGTGCACTGGAAACCTAATCAGTATCAGGGCAGCATAGCCATGAGGCTGTGGAGCGAACCAGTACCCGCGCACTGGAAACCTAATCAGTATCAAGGCAGCATAGCCGTGAGGCTGGGGAGCGAAAAAGTACCCGCACACTGGAAACCTAATCAGTATCAGGGCAGCATAGCCATGAGGCTGTGGAGCGAACCAGTACCCGTGCACTGGGGACCTAATCAGTATCAAGGCAGCATAGCCGTGAGGCTGGGGAGCGAACCAGTACCCGTGCACTGGGGACCTAATCAGTATCAAGGCAGCATAGCCGTGAGGCTGGGGAGCGAACCAGTACCCGTGCACTGGGGACCTAATCAGTATCGAGGCGGCATAGCCGTGAGGCTGTGGAGCGAACCAGTACCCGTGCCCTGGGAACCTAATCAGTATCAGGGCAGCATAGCCGTGAGGCTGTGGAGCGAACCAGTACCCGCGCACTGGGAACCTAGTCAGTATCAAGGCAGCATAGCCATGAGGCTGTGGAGCGAACCAGTACCCGCGCACTGGGAACCTAATCAGTATCAAGGCAGCATAGCCGTGAGGCTGTGGAGCGAACCAGTACCCGCGTACTGGAAACCTAATCAGTATCAAGGCAGCATAGCCATGAGGCTGTGGAGCGAAATGGTACCCGCGCACTGGAAACCTAATCAGTATCGAGGCAGCATAGCCATGAGGCTGTGGAGCGAACCAGTACCTGCGTACTGGATAAACCAGCAAGAGTGGAAATGTCGCCTAAGCGACCAGGGAGCAATAGTAGACCCAAGGAACTGGAAACAGAGCACAGCAGGTGAAACAGGAACCAGCACTCTTCGACGGTAACCGGATCAGAAATGGCAGCAGGGACTGGCAGCAGGAAGCAGCGACACAGGGCAACTCCAACCGGATCTGGAACGGAAACAGCAACTGCTGAACTGGAAACTCAGGAACTAGACGATCTCAGGTAGCAGGAACACTGCAAGGGCCCAGGAAGCTCAGGAACATGTAGAAAAGGCGAGCAGCATAGAGACAACACGAAAGGGCAACCAAAGGGTGCCCAGGCTCAGTCTAAATAGGCAATGCAGGGTGGGCTGAAGGCAGACAGCCAATGGGGAGCCCCCTTCAGGTAACTGGCACAAAAAGGCAGCAATCACGGGCACCGTGATACTACCATCCAAAGACAAATTGAGGACGCTGAGCGTGCCAATCAGGGACTGGAGCAGTTCCTGCGCTGTTTTGTGACTGATCATCATGACAATTGGGCTGACCTGTTGCCGTGGGCAGAGTTCACCAGGAATTGTGCAGTTAATTCATCATCTGGGAGCACCCCGTTCCTCATCAACTACGGGTTTCAGCCATGCCTGCTCCCGGACTCATTCCAGTCGCAGCAGATTCCAGCTCTGGACGAGCATATTGAGCAACTCCGCTCCACTTGGGCACAGGTTCAAAGGAACCTCAGACAGTCATTCCAACGACATCAGCGGCATGCCAATTGTAGATGGCTGCCAGCGGTCTCTTTCCAGGTTGGGGACAGGGTATGGCTTTCCTCCAGAAATCTTAATTTGCACGTTCCATCCAATAAGTTGGCTCCCCGGTTCATTGGTCCTTTCAAGATTATCCATAAAGTTAATCCTGTTTCTTATGCATTGGTACTCCCAGCATCTAAACGCATACATAATGTGTTCCATGTGTCCCTGTTAAAACCTTTGGTATGCAACCGCTACACTACCACTCCGGTGGTTCCTGGGCCGGTGGATGTTCAAGGCCAAGAGGAATACGAAGTTTCAAGCATTATTGATTCACGGAGATTTAGAGGGAAATTGCAATATTTGGTCCATTGGAAGGGCTATGGCCCTGAAGAGCGTTCTTGGGTCGATCAGAAGGACCTTCATGCCCCTAGATTATTGCGCAATTTCCACTCTAAATATCCCCAGAAACCAGGACCCTCTGCCATGAGAGGGGGTCTTTGAGAGGGGGGTACTATCACGGTGCCCGCGCTCTGGTCTGTCACTCTTTGTGTGGTGCTCTCCCATTGGCTGAGCTTAGTTTGGCCTGCCCAGTATGACCTTCTTATACCACGCCTCTGGCACCTGTCAGGTGCCCTTTCGTGGTGTTCCTGTACCAGTGCAACTGTGTTGCTGTGTTCCTGCGTTCCTGTGTACCGACTTGGCCCGTTTGACTACTCCTACTGGTTCCTGCTCTGTGATTCGACCCGGCCTGGCTGACGTTCCTGCTCCGTGATCTGACCCGGCTTATCTGACGTTCCTGCTCCGTGATTCGACTCGGCCTGGCTGACGTTCCTGCTCCGTGACCTGACTCGGCTTGTCTGATGTTCCTGCGCTGAGTTCCTGCCAGCGATCCTGATACTGTTCTCCGTGCCGCTTGGGTGACATTCTGTTCCGCAAGTGCTGGTCTAGCAGACTGAGTGTTGTGGCCTCCATCCCACTGAGCCTTCCGTTAATACTTGCAGAGCGCTTTTCCCTCCATTAACACTGAGCCTTCCGTTAACACTTGCAGAGCACTGTTACCTCCGTTAACACTGAGCCTTCCGTTAACACTTGCAGAGCACTGTTGCCTCTGTTACACTGAGCCGTCCGTTAACACTTGCAGACCACTGTTGCCTCCATTACACTGAGCCTTCCGTTAACACTTGCAGAGCACTGTTGCTTCAGTTAACACTGAGCCTTCCGTTAACCCTTGCAGAGCACTGTTGCCTCAGTTCCACTGAGCCGTCCGTTAACACTTGTAGAGCACTGTTGCCTCCATTACACTGAGCCTTCCGTTAACACTTGCAGAGCATTATTGTCTCCGTTAACACTGAGCCTTCCATTAACCTTTGCAGAGCACTGTTGCCTCCGTTAACACTGAGCCTTCCGTTAACTCTTGCAGAGCACTGTTGCCTCCGTTACTGCACCGGTCGGGTGCAATTGGCTCTTGTCCATCAGCTCTTGCAGTGCATAGTGTCTCCGTTACTGCACCGGTCGGGTGCTATTGGCTCTAGTCCATCAGCTCTTGCAGTGTACAGTGTCTCCGTTACTGCACCAGTCAGGTGCTATTGGCTCTAGTCTATCAGCTCTTGCAGTGTACAGTGTTTCCGTTACTGCACCGGTCGGGTGCTCGTGGCTCAAGTTATTCTTGCTCTAGCAGAGTATTGTGGCCTCCGTTTCTGCTCAGCACAGGGTATAGGCTCAGTCCTGCTTTACAGACTAGGTGCTTCTACATCTCGCACCACAGTCTGTTGCTACTATTACCATCATACTGGGTGTTGTCAAACACACACCACATCAGAGACTGATTACGATCTATGAACTTTAACCCATGCTGTGCTGAAGTTGCCTGGTAATGCCTGATATTTGACAATATTTATCTCTATACCATTGTATACTGGCCTGTATGGGCATATGTACATGATTGATATTTCTCTGTGATTCACTATAACCCTTAGTGGGTATTCACATTGTGTCTTTTAATAAAACTGTGTTTTATTCTAACCTCCTGTGTCTGAGTGTTGTACTAACCGTTACAGGATGGTATTCTTGAGGTCATAGGCAGCATTCCTCCTCCTCCAAACACAGCGAGTTGAGTTGATGCCAAAGAGCTCTATTTTGGTCTCATCTGACCACAACACTTTCACCCAGTTCTCCTCTGAATCATTCAAATGTTCATTGACAAACTTCAGACGGGCCTGTACATGTGCTTTCTTGAGCAGGGGGAGCTTGCAGGCGCTGCAGGATTTCAGTCCTTCACGGCGTAGTGTGTTACCAATTGATTTCTTGGTGACTATGGTCCCAGCTGCCTTGAGATCATTGACAAGTTCCTCCTGTGTAGTTATGGGCTCATTCCTCACCATTTTCATGATCAGTGAAACTCCATGAGGTGAGATCTTGCATGGAGCCCCAGACTGAGGGAGATTGACAGTTATTTAGTGTTTTTTCCATTTAAGAATAATCGCACCAACTGTTGTCACCTTCTCATCAGGCTTCTTGGCGATGGTCTTGTAGCCCATTCCAGCCTTGTGTAGGTCTACAATCTTGTCCATGACATCCTTGGGCAGCTCTTTGGTCTTGGCCATGGTGGAGAGTTTGGAATCTGATTGATTGATTGCTTCTGTGGACAGGTGTCTTTTATACAGGTAACAAGCTGAGATTAGAAGTACTCCCTTTAAGAAAGCGCTCCTAATCTCAGCTTGTTACCTGTATAAAATATACCTGGGAGCCAGAAATCTTGCTGATTGATAGGGGGTCAAATACTTATTCCACACAGTAAAATGCATATCAATTTATAACTGTTTTTCAGGATTTTTTTGTCAATATTCTGTCTCTCACTGTTCAAATAAACCTACCATTAAAATTATAGACTGATCATTTCTTTGTAAGTGGGCAAACGTACAAAAGCTGAAAATGTCGATGTCCTTCTGGAACAGTGTCAAAGGCACCTTGACAGTATTCACTAAAGTTTGTCCGACAAAAAATATGCTCACATCGACATTCATTCGACAGGTTTATAAATTTTCCTTCCTCATATCGACAATGGCCTATTTCTATGTTACGATCCTCACTGTCCTTGCCAGTAGCTTGACTGGCTTCAGGACGGCTAGGCTCGTGCGCATGATCCGGCGCATGCGCAATTGGTGGCAGTGACGTCGGTCATCGCACCAACGTCATCAACTGGTCGCCCGGCTTCCACTTAAGCCGGCTGGAACCGGGACTTGGTGCTCAGTTGTAGCTCGAGTCCCGGGCAGTTCTCTAACCGCATTAGAGCCCTCCAGTCCAGCCTGTATCCTTCAGCCCAGCCTGTGTCCTCCAGTCCAGACTGCATCCTCCAGTCCAGCTTGTGTCCCTCGGTCCAGCCTGTATCCTGCAGTTCAGCCTGCATCCACCAGTGACCCTCACTTTGATCTCTTCTCTGGATCTCGGCATATTTATTCCAGGCCTGCTTCTTTAACCTTGGACTGACCTTCAGTTACTGACCTCTGGCTTGTTATACTGGACTTGCATTATCTCAGCCTGCCCTGACCTCTGGCTTGTTATACTTGACTTGTATTATCTCAGCTTGTCCTGACCTCTGGCTTGTTATACTGGACTTGCATAATCTCAGCCTGTCCTGACCTCTGGCTTGTTATACTGTACTTGCACTATCTCAGCCTGCCCTGACCTCTGGCTTGTTATACTTGACTTGTATTATCTCAGCCTGTCCTGATCTCTGGCTTGTTATACTGGACTTGCACTATCTCAGCCTGCCCTGACCTCTGGCTTGTTATACTTGACTTGTATTATCTCAGCCTGTCCTGACCTCTGGCTTGTTATACTGGACTTGCATTATCTCAGCCTGTCCTGACCTCTGGCTTGTTATACTGGACTTGCATTATCTCAGCCTGCCCTGACCTCTGGCTTGTTATATTGGACTTGCACTATCTCAGCCTGCCCTGACCTCTGGCTTGTTATACTGGACTTGCATTATCTCAGCCTACCCTGACCTCTGGCTTGTTATAGTGGACTTGCACTATCTCAGCCTGCCCTGGACTCTGGCTTGTTATACTGGACTTGCATTATCTCAGCCTGCCCTGACCTCTGGCTTGTTATCCTGGACTTGTACTATCTCAGCCTGCCCTGACCTCTGGCTTGTTATACTGGACTTGCATTACATAGTAACATAGTAACATACTAATTTAGGTTGAAAAAAGACTTGCGTCCATCTAGTTCAACCCTTTCCTATTCCTGTTTACCATCGTTGATCCAAAAGAAGGCAAAAAACCCCCCTCAATATAGCAATTTAAAATTCTGCCTTGAATGGGGGGAAAAAATTCCTTCTTGATTCCAAATGGCAATCAGATTTCTCCCTGGATCAACAAGCCCTAACTAAATATTAATCCCAATACTAACATACATAGCCCTCTATGTTATACTCTTTTAAATAAGTATCCAGGCCCCTTTTAAAGGCATCTAATGTATTCGATAGCACCACCTCCTCATGCAGTGAATTCCGTACCTTTATTGTCCTTACTGTAAAGAAACCTTTCCTCTGTTGTAGATTAAATCTCCTTTCCTCAAGTCTAAGCAGGTGGCCTCTTGTGCTGTGTACTGTTCTGTTAATGAACAGGTCTTTGGAGAGCCATTTGTATTTAACATATTTATATAGTGTTAGTTGCCAGCTGGCACTGCATGCTACTGCTAAGTCTATTGTCTACCATTACTCCCAAATCCTTTTCATTTGTAGATTTCCCCAGAGAAACACCATTTAAACTATATGTTGCATTTTTATTATTATACCCAAAATGCATAACTTTTCACTTGTCTATATTGAATCTCATTTGCCTGCCCAGTTACTCAATTTGTCCAAATCCTCTTGTAATAAAGACACATCCAGTTCAGACTTTATTACCTTACTTTATTTTGTGCCAAGGGCAAACACTGATACATGGCTCCCTATGCCCTCTGGGAGGTCATTAATAAACAAATTAAAAAGAAGAGGACCAAGGACAGATCCCTGAGGTACTCCACTTATCTATCACGGTGCCCGTGATTTGCTGCAATTACTTGTCTGTCACCAGTAGGGGGCTTCTATTGGCTGTCTGCAGATAGCCCGCCTCTTATTGACTATTTTAACCTGGATTGGGCACCCTTTGAGTGCCCTTTCGTGTTGTTTCTGACCTTCTTGCTATCACTATGCTAGTGATAGCTGGGCCTCTGTTCCAGTGTTCCTGAGTTCCTGATCTCATGTGTTCCTGAGTTCCTGATCTCTACTGTTCCAGTGTTTCCTGCATACTGAAGTACTTCCAGTCCTGGTTCCGGCCTAGTCTCTGGTGTTGCAGTTCCTGCTGAACTTCTCTGCTGTTTTCTGACCTGACTGATCGTTGCTGGTTCCTGTCATCTCATCACCTGTCTTCAGTATCCTGGCGACCTTCTGCCTGGTCGCGTTGGTGACATTGCTACAATTCCGTGTTGGTCCCAGCGTGCGGACGCTGGTTTGCTCCCAAGCCTTGCGGCTATACAAACTCGCTTGTTACACCAGTGTGCGGTCACTGGTTTGCTCCAAAGCCTATCAGCTATACAATTCTGTGTTGGTCCCAGCGTGCAGACGCTGGTTTGCTCCTAAGCCTTGCGGCTATACAACTCACTTGTTACACCAGTGTGCGGTCACTGGTTTGCTCCAAAGCCTTTCAGCTATACAAATCTGTGTTGGTCCCAGCGTGCGGACGCTGGTTTGCTCCTAAGCCTTGCGGCTATACAAACTCGCTTGTTACACCAGTGTGCGGTCACTGGTTTGCTCCAAAGCCTTTCAGCTATACAAATCTGTGTTGGTCCCAGCGTGCGGACGCTGGTTTGCTCCTAAGCCTTGCGGCTATACAAACTCGCTTGTTACACCAGTGTGCGGTCACTGGTTTGCTCCAAAGCCTTTCAGCTATACAAATCTGTGTTGGTCCCAGCGTGCGGACGCTGGTTTGCTCCTAAGCCTTGCGGCTATACTACTCGCTTGTTACTCCAGTGTGCGGTCACTGGTTTGCTCGCTAAGCCTAACGGCTATACTATTCAGTGTTGTTTCCAGCGTGCGGACGCTGGTTTGCTCCAAAGCCTTGCTGCTTAACGATTCTGCTAATTTGCCAGTTCCATCTGACTGCTGCTATTATCTCTGGGCTGCCCTGCCCGGTATTGGTAAGGCCGGTAGAACCTTTTGCCACATTCCATCTGAGGTTGCCTTACCCGGTATTGGCAGGGCCGGTAGAGCCTACATTGTGTATCTATTGAGGCTGCCTTGCCCGGTAATTTGGTAAGGCCGGTAAAACCGTTATGCTATTCCATCTGCAGGTTGCCTTACCCGGTATTGGCAAGGCCGGTAGAGCCTAAAGACTGTCCTGTCCGGTATATTGACAGGACCGGTAGAGTCTGCCTTCTGTCTGTGCTATATTCTGTATATATATATATATATGTATGTTATTGCCATCCTAAGTTATCATTTATTATTTCAATAAAATTGATTTTTTTTACCTAAAACTTGTGTCTGATAGTCATAATAAACCGTGACATTATCACGTTTATCCAACTGGAGAACTTGCCATTTACTACCACTCTTTGCATTCTATCTTTCAGCCAATTTCTAATCCACACACAAACGTTTTCCCATAGGCCTATTTCATTCAATTTGTACAGTAACCTTTTGTTTGGAACCGTATCAAATGTCTTAGCAAAGTCTAAATAGATCACATCAATCGCCACTCCCTCATCTATATTTTTTTTTTTTTTTTTTTTTTAGTTTGAATAGTTTTTATTGAAGAGACAATACAGTAGAGACAATATGGTACAATGTAATCAAGTAGAATACAAGGCAATAAGATATCCAGTTAAAACACATTCACATAAGAAGATCGTACAAATTAGCATGTGATAAAAATACACGGGCAACATGCGAGTATCCTAACTTGGCCTATAGAATCAAACCTGTATAGGCTCCTTTTACAAAAGAAAAAGATACAAGAATAGGAAAAAGGGAAAAAAAAAAAAAAAAAACGAAAAGAAAGAACAGACAAGAAGAAGAAAGGCCAGAAAAGATGAAAAAACAGAGAAAGAAGGAAAGAGAGAAAGTAGGAAAGTATAATCCCTTACAACACGAGGAAGCAGTCAAGACCTAGGTACAAGCAAAAACACAGGAACCTCGAGCCTGGGTCATATGAGATAAGGCCAGTTTGAAAAAGAAAAAATGAAAGGATATCATACTAAGTAGGCTGTAAATTCAAAAAATTCGATATCCAAGAATCTAAAAAAGATACATCCAATCCCTTACGTCTCCATGAAATTTTTAAGAACAATAGGTGATCTACAACAGTTTTATGCCATGTGGATATTGAAGGAGATATATTAGTTTTCCAACAAAGGGGGATTAATGCTTTCGCTACGTTCAACATGGTATATAATATCAATTTCTGTTGTTTAGAGGTATTCGGTAAATCCCTATATAAAAGTATCTGCCAGGGATCACTCCCAAGAGCAATTCCTAAACTTTGACTAATATACTTCAGACAAGAGTTCCAGTATTTGGCAACAGAAGGGCATGACCACCAAATATGAATTAGTGTACCCGATGCGTTCCCGCATCTCCAACACACATCAGGGACCCTTGGGTCGAATTTATGTAATCTATAAGGAGTATAATACCAACGAAAGAGTAATTTATAATTCATTTCAAGCATCTGAGCTGAGATAGAAGAGCCTCGCATATGATTCCAAATCCTCCTCCATTCACTCAATGATAACTGTTGACCCAGGTCTTTTTCCCAAGCTAAAGCATAATGCGGTTTATGTGGATTGTCTGAATCAGAAAGAAGATGATAAATCGTTCCCAAAAATTTCTTTGGTTGTGGACGCACCAGCAATAGATTCTCAAAGGGAGAAAGAACTCTGGAGACACTTTGTCTAGTTCCTCTATTTAATAATACCCCCTTAATCCTAATATAGTTCCAAATTTCCCGGTTAGGCAAATTTAGTTCAGCTTGGAAAAATTGGAAATCCTTAACAGTGTTTTCTACAAAAAAATCTCGTAATGTGAAATCGAATAAAGAATTCCAATTCGGAAACTGAGATTTCGGAAGAGAGAATGGGGTGTCACGATCATGGAAGAGTAAAGAACATGGGGAAGGAAAGGCAACAAGAGATGAGGCCTTAGAGTTCGATGACCAACAAGAAAGCACATTCTGCACTATAGGATTAAAACAACGGATGGGATTTCGCACCCCTTTGGGAAGTAATGCTTCTCGATATGGATCCAAAGGAAAAGCATGCCCCCGTTCTATAGAGACCCATAATTTATTAGAAGAGTTTGTACCCCAATCTGGAATGGAGGCTAGAATAGAAGCTAGGTAGTATTGTCTCAAATTAGGTATGCCAAGACCTCCCTTATCAGGGCTGTGGTAAAGAATGCTCATTCGGATCCTAGGACGTTTATTACTCCAAAGAAAGTCTGAGAGGAGTCTAGACACACTGGACCAAAAAGAAGGTGGGATTCTAATCGGCAAAGTCTGAAAAAGGTATAGAAATTTCGGGAGTATGCACATTTTGAGTACATTGATTCGTCCCAACCAGGAAATATAGAGAGATTTCCAAACATGAAAATCAGATCTAATTGCTCTTAGAAGTTTCGGATAGTTGGACAGGAAAATCTGATCTATAGAGGGGGTTAATACTATACCCAAATAATCAATCGATTTAGCGGACCATTGGAGAGAAGAGTCCCTCCTCAATTCGCACAGGTGCGCATTCGACAGGTTCAAAGCCAAGACATGGGATTTGGAGGTATTCATTTTGAAGTTAGAAACCTTTGAAAAGAATTCAAGATGAGATAGAAACTCCGGTAAGGCAGTATCCGGGTCAGTAGTGGATAGTAGGACATCATCCGCAAACATGGATAATTTCACCGGTTCCGGTAAGGTAGGAAGAGAAATACCAGGAATTAAAGGGTTACAACGTATATGATGCGCCAACACTTCCATAGTTAACACAAAAAGAAGAGGTGAAAGTGGACAACCTTGCCGCGTACCATTCGTAATGGAGAAAGATTCCGAAAGAAGACCGTTGACTTTAACCTTGGCTGTTGGGTTAGTGTATAAAGCCTGAACATATGTTTGAAATTGGGGACCAAATCCAAAGTGATGAAGAGTTTGTTTCAGGAAGCACCAATCTACACGATCAAAAGCCTTCTCGGCATCAACCGTCAGTAAGATGGCTGGAAGTTTATTAGATTCAACATGGTGAATTAAGTTCAGTAGTTTCCGAGTATTGTCCCTAGCTTCTCTTTTCGGAATAAAGCCAACTTGGTCTGGATTGACAAGAGTAGGTAAAAAAACTTTTAGCCTATTGGCCAGTATTTTCGCGTAAATTTTTAGATCCAGATTCAAAAGAGATATTGGACGGTAATTCTGGCATAATTGAGGATCCTTACCCGGTTTAGGTATAACAGTGATATGTGCTTCTGCTATCTGTGGGTGGGAAGTGATGTTCCCCGGCAAGGAGGAAAGCGCTCGAGAAAGAAATGGGGAAAGATATGCGTTAAAAGTTTTGTAGTATGCTTGCGAGAAACCGTCTGGTCCCGGGCTCTTGCCGTTTGGAAGTAGTTTTATTGTATCCGACACCTCTCGCTCAGTAATGGGAGACTCTAGAGATTCAGCCTCATCTTTACTTAAAGAAGGTAGATTAGCATCTCTAATATAAGTATCAACTAACTGATGATGATTAAGAGGTTGTGGAGAGGACTTCACTATATTATATAGAGACGAGTAAAATGTCCGAAACTCAGACGCTATATCCGCAGTTGAATGAACCAAGGTGGAGTTAGAGGACTTAACAGAAGAGATATAATGAGCATGAAGACGGTGTCTAAGTTGTCTCGCCAACAATCTCCCCGGCTTATTACCATGTTCAAAATGCGTTTGACGCATCCTAAAGAATGCCCGTTCTACTTTAGCTTGTAAAAGGGTCTTCAATTTAGATCTCAATGTAAGTAATTTGGGCAGAGAAGCGGTGAGCTGGGAAGCTTTATGAGCAGTCTCGAGAGACTGAATTTTGGCTAGTAAAGTTTCAATGTCTCGAAGCTCCTCTTTCTTCTTCCTTGAGGCTAATTTAATTAGTTCCCCTCTCATGACACTCTTATGCGCTTCCCATAAGGTTAGAGGCGATACCTCCTCTGAATCATTTTCCATGAAGTAATATTGTAAAGTCTCAGTTAATTTCTTCACCAGATCAGTATGTTGTAATAAAAATTCGTCCAGTCTCCATAAGGCAGCAGGTTTAGACTGAGATTGTCTGCGTAAGGAAATTATAACTGGAGCGTGATCAGACCATGTAATATTACCTAGATGTGCCTCTAGCAGGAATGGAATAGAGGAGTGATTTATAAAAATATAATCTATTCGAGAATATTGTGTATGAGAATGTGAGAAAAAGGAGTAGTCCCTAGTGGTGGGGTTAAGCATACGCCACGTGTCAATAAGTTTGAATGAGTGAAGAATTTTAGCAAAACGTCGAATTAAGGACTGACTATAAGAAGAAGACCCCGAAGAGCAGTCTACAGCTGGGACCATCGGGAGGTTGAAGTCACCACCAAGTACCAAAATACCTTCTTGAAAGGAAGACAAAGAATCAAGAGCGTTAAGAATAAAGGACATCTGATGTGTGTTGGGAGCGTATATAGAGGCAAAGGTGTAAAAACTTCCGTCAATCATTCCTTTTACAAATAAAAGTCTACCTTCCCTATCTGAAAAGGTTGAATGATGCTGAAAAGCAAGATTCTTATGAAATAACATTGCTATACCATTTCTCTTAACCGAATTGGAACTCAAATATGAAGTAGGATAATATTTACTACGTAGAAAAGGAGAAGCAGATTTCTTGAAGTGAGTCTCTTGTAGCATGACCACATCCCCCTTCATTCTATACATCTCCCTCAATACTAAAGATCTTTTTCTCGGTGAGTTAAGTCCCTTGACGTTTTGTGTAAGAATGCGTAAAGATTGAACACTAGTAGGAGCCATCAGGTAGCAATAAATATAATTACGATGTAATTTTCAATCTGAGGGAAATTGAAAGACACCAGGAGAAAAGGGACATGTATAAATACCCAGGCTCGAGTTCGCAAGGTGTAAAGGAGAAGGATGACAAGTTGCAGGGATTCAGTAAGGGACAGAAGAGGAAAAAAGAGCAGAAGAGGGAAGAATAAGAAAAGGGGAGGAGAAGGAGAGAATAAGCTCATTCCAGGGAATGAGAAGGGTAATAACCCAGTCCCTAGAAATATAAATACAAGAGAGCAAGGCAGGGCTCTAGCCTTGTTATTTCCCTTTCCGACACCCAAAACGAAAAAAGGTGTCGTCAAAGCGAAACACTAGCCAGAGATTTCACCCCCACCTATAGGGATCAAAATCAAGTGAATGAGTAGAAATAAAATACCAACAACTAAACAACAATTAAGAAAATAGTTATTCAGTCCCAGAGGACAGAGACAAATACAAAGTACAACAGGTGTAAATATACTGTAAAATATTGATATATATAAGGACCTGACTTCTGTTGCCAATATCTATAACAAGACAATACAGTAAGTACAGAGACCCTAGTGGGTGCCATCCCCGCACCTATTCTTTCTGAGGCATATCAGTTATTTACATTTGAGTCAAACAGATGCATATATGTAGTCACCTACAAATACACATGTACATGTTTAGGTATAATAATTTTCCTTTTTTTTTTTTTTTTTTTTTTTTTTATAGGTTGTAGCTATCTCATAAGTCTCTTAAAACTATCAACTAGCGCTAAAACTAGCCGTGGTGGACACAGGCGATTGACAGCGGATAGACAGTCAGAATGCGTCCAACACCACCTAACCATTGTAAATATCCCACTGATATTAGGATTTAAAAAATTTAGAACGGTGCAGGCCGGCACCCACCAGGTCCTCAAAAGCACATATAAACCCGCAAAGTAAGTAAACAAATTAAGGCCCCTAAAGTCATGTTCTGTTTATAAGCAGAAACTAGCTTATTCAACCACTAGGTTGAGAGTTGAATACCTGCACCAGCATGTTCTCTAGAACAATCTCCACCTGAGTCAGAGGACTGTCCCAGAGAACATGCGATGGGATGGTTATAAAATAATAGCCTTAAAACCCATACAAATATTTATGCCTTAATTAACAAAAAAGTAATGGTACACACTCATAATATACATGAGCAGTATAATAGTGCTAAAAGTAATTAACTCTATAAAATCTGGTAACATATTAAACATGACCAGGAAAGATCAAAAAACAACCTCTATAAAGATAGTTTGTACACCCCACTAAAGGGTTGTTAAATAGAACCTGAGTGTTCAGGAATAACCACAGAAAGTGGAATACTGTAAGTTCCAACTCCCGGGAAACTGGAGTTCAGACAGAGGCCTGACGAGCCTGCTTCGCCACACTAGCAGGAGTAGATGGAGAGCCCGGTATTCTCCGTTTTTTGGTGACTGGAAGCCAAGGGGAAGAAATCTCCATCTGGTCATCCCAAGATAATTGACCCCGTGGATTAGAAGCAGGCCATTCTTCATCTGGCAGCTGGACCTTCAGTGCTGACAGAAACTCTCTGCAATCGTCAAGGTACTTCAAGGTGTGGTTGTGTCCATCTTTGAGTACAATCAAAGTTAAGGGGAAACCCCATCTATATTTCAACTGTTGGGTCCGGAGGGCTGAGGTAATAGGTCTCAATTCTCTCCGCCATCTTAATGTCGTAGGTGATAAATCGCTAAACACGGCAATCTGGTTGCCCCGGTATAGAACTGGGGATTTGTTCTTAGTTGCTTGGAAGACTGTTTCCTTATCTCTGTAGGTTTGAAATCTGACAATTACGTCTCTTGGTGCCTCTGTAGGTGCACCCCTGGCCTTCAGGGAACGGTGTAACCTTTCCATAGGGAATGAGGCAGAGGCCTGTTCTGGAACGAGGAATCCAAAGAATTCATGTAAGTATGACTCTAAATCATCGCGGCCTACTTCTTCAGGAATGCCTCTGAATCGCAGGTTTTGCCGCCTACTCCTATTTTCAATATCATCCAGTTTAATTATCGTGTCCTGGTGGGTCCGGCGGAGTTCCGAGATGTGAGAGATTGCTTGCTCTTTAAAGGTGTGCCACGACGTTTGGTCCGTTTCAAGTGCACTCACACGATCCCCTATATTACTAAGGTCACGTTTCACCTCCGCCAGCTCGTCTTTAATAAAAATTTTTAAGTCTGCCAATAAATTTTGGATGTCCCTCTGTGTGGAAGGAGAATCTCTCCTATCATTTGGAGACTCATCTTCTGAGTCGCATTCAGAACTTAGTGGAGAGGGAGCACGCCGGTCTCTTGGTGTTGGTGGAGTGATAGCGGTCGCCATTTTGGATGAGCTTTTCGCAGGTAGGCGGTCGTGATTTTTCTGGAAAAAGGATTGAACGTCTCTTTCCTTTTTCTTCTTAGTGCCGTTAGGCATGTCTGGAGCCCTTCACAGAGCGATTGAGTCCAAAAGGGTCAATGAGAATATCGAATAGTTGTGGTTTCTCGATCCCCAAGGTAGGAGCTCACGGATTAAGCGTCCATCTATTCAGGCAGTCAAGCCACGCCCCCCCCTCATCTATATTTTTACTCACTTTTTCATAAAATGCGATCAAGTTAGTTTGACAAACCTGTCTTTAACAAAGCCATGTTGGCTCCTGCTAATGATATTCCTGCTCAAGCTGAATTCTTGAACATGTTCCCTTAGAAACCCTTAAAACAGCTTCCCTACCACAGATGTCAAGCTTACAGGTCTGTAATTTCCTGGCTGTG
Source organism: Rhinophrynus dorsalis (assembly GCA_037306005.1). NCBI lineage: Eukaryota > Metazoa > Chordata > Amphibia > Anura > Rhinophrynidae > Rhinophrynus > Rhinophrynus dorsalis. The sequence goes on along the minus strand of CM074725.1, from coordinate 391,801 downwards.
ACTTTGATCCCTTTTTAACTATGGACACCACATCTGCTTTACGCCAATCCATGGGCACCATACCTGAAATAAAAGAATCCCTGAAAATCAAATATAACGGTCTGGCCAGGGTCTGGCTTAGCTCTTTAAGTACCCGTGGGTGTATATCATCTGGCCCCGGAGCATTGTCTACCTTAACACCATTCAATTGTTTTAACACTTTTTCTTGTGTTAGCCAATCCCATGCTTGTTGTGACTGTTCTGTAAAAGTAGTTTGCAGATTCTTGTCCATTGGGTCTTCCTTGGTAAAAAACAGAAGAAAAGAAATTATTTAAAATATCTGCCTTCTCTCTGTCCCCTTTGACCATCTCACCCGTTTCAGATAACAAGGACCCAACATTATCACACTTTAATTTTTTGCCATTAATGTATTGAAATATTTTTTTTGGGTTGCTCTTGCTCTCCTTAGCAATATTTTTTTCATTCTCCAGTCTAGCTAATTTAATAGCCTTTTTACAGGTTTTGTTGACATTTTTGTATTCTGCAAATGCCTCTGCTGATCCCTAAACTTTGTAATGTTTAAATGCCGCTTTCTTGTTATTTATTTCATGAATTACTTTACTGGTTAGCCACATTGGTTTTAATTTGCTTCTTTTATATTTGTTTCCAACAGGGAAAAATGTATATGTGTATTTTTGCAATGTTATTTTGAAGGCATTCCACTTACCTTCTGTGTTTTTTCCTGAAAATATTTTATCCCAATCAACGAGACCAAGGGATGAATTAAACCTGCTAAAGTTGGCCTTTTTAAAATTCAGTGTTTTGGTGGAACCCATACCAAATTGCTTTTTTTGAATTAATCTCAAACGATACCATATTATGGTCACTATTCCCCAAGTGCTCCCTAACTTGGATGTTAGAGATAAGTTCTTCATTGTCAGTTATTACCAGATCCAGACATGCATTCCCCCTGGTTGAGGTCTGCACTAGTTGAGACAAAAAATTGTCATTCAACAAGATCAGAAACTTGCTGCTTTTAGCAGAATTAGCTGCTCCATTTTTCCAGTCTATTTCTGGATAACTAAAATCCCCCATAATTATAGTTCTCCCTATTTGAGAAGCCTTTTCTATTTGCATTAATAGCTTTGATTCATCAAGGTCACCAATGTTTGGTGGTTTATAACAAATACCCACTAATATTTTCTGGGCAGTTTTATCTCCAGTGACTATTTGATCAGTGACCTGTGCCCTGAAAGACTGAGTTTGGATACGTGCTGGGAAAATAGAATAAGTATATTGTGTGCGGTAAAGGAGAGGTTAAAAAACAAATCTCTGGGTTTTGTTTTCCCTCTCTTTGCTGTGAGACAAGCAAATAATTGAAGTCTGGTGTGGTGGGAGTGACTAATTGCTGTGTTTGTAATTGGTGGATTCCTGGATTAAATAGCAGATACATAGTGAATACTTGAACGTGTGAATCTTGCCTCAGTGTGTAAGTGCAGAAGTGTGGTAAGTGTAGGAATCTAAAACAGGGGGAATTCAAGTGCAGAAGTGTGGTAAGTGTAGGAATTTAAAACAGGGGGAATTCAAGTGCAGAAGTGTGGTAAGTGTAGGAATTTAAAACAGGGGAAATTCAAGTGCAGAAGTGTGGTAAGTGTAGGAATTTAAAACAGGGGAAATTCAAGTGCAGAAGTGTGGTAAGTGTAGGAATTTAAAACAGGGGGAATTCAAATACAGGGGATTACACAGGGGACTACTATTACAAGTGACTTGTTCCAAGTGAAGAGTTAGAAGGAATCTGGTTAAGTACATAAGAGTGTGTTTGGTGTTTTATTGGTATTTTATTAAGGTTTAAAAAAAAAAAAAAAATTGTGTGGGTATTGCAAGAGTTAAAAAAAAATGTTTCACTGTCGTCCAATACAGGTCACTGGTACTCTGGGAGGCGTAAGTCCCCTTTAATAGGCAGGAACAATTATGCAAATGATTTGCAAGGGGCGGAGCCTCCCCTCTTACTTAAGCCACCTTCTGGCCAGAGCCACTCATATTGATTTGTTCCTGGTGTGCTTCCACACCAGGTAGAGAACATCTATGCATCTTAATATTTTATTATTTTTTTATTCAAATATGGAATACCACCATTAGGAGGGTGACCATGGCTGTGGATTGCCCTCTTCAAAGTGGCTGGTGCAGCTTCCAGGGATTTTCTGTGGACCTATACCCTGATGAGGGGACAGCTTGTGTTAAGCAGCTCCCCTGTTGGGGAATTTACCTCTGGTTCTTTCCCTCCCTATCATGGTCCCCTGAAGACAGAAGTCTGCAAGGAAGGTGAGTCACCCATTGAGTGCTGAAGGTCCACTTGTCCCCACAGTGTCCCTTTGATGGGCTTGTATTTGGGAGTTTTAATACACTCCAGCACTCATAGGGTGTTTTTATTGCATTATTTCTGTTTATGCAATTTCTGTGTTATTCTCTGAGTTTTGGAGCATTGGGTATTCATTTATTTATGTTTCTCATGTGTTTCATGCTTGTTTGGGCACTTTTTAATGTTTTACTAAACTTTATTAAAAATGGTGTTCCGCGCCTTTAAGCGCGGCTTTTTCCCGCTCAGACGCAAGGGCTCCTTTACTCTCTATGGGAATTCACAGTATGGGACATATCTCTGGAACCGCTTGTCACAGCAACTTCAGAGAGGGCTCATTTTAATTCTAGGCTCCTGCTCTATCATCCAGAATGTGTTTTATTTATGTGGGGTGTTCAGGGGGGCTTCGGGCACTGTTTGGGGTACTTGTAGGGAAAAACTACATTTCCCATGAGCGCTTGGTTCGCGCTCGTTTCTGATTGGCTGTCACGACGGCCGCCATTTTGTGGTACTTTTCCTAGGCGAGTACACTACGCAGGGACCGAGCCTTCTCTCTCCTCCACAGATTAACCCTTCGCTGGCCAGATAAGTCCGTTTTTAGAACATTTCTGGGGTGAAACTTTAATCTTAACACTTTTTCTGGGTGTTAGTGTTATTAGTGGGGTATATTGATGCTGTGAGCATGTCTACTTCACTGGAGCTAGGGGCTAGACCCAAGTCTAAGGAGGATGGGGGGTCCGCTACCCCCATGGCGTTTTGCTCCTCTTGCCACATTGGGCTGGATGGCGATAATGTGGGGGATCTATGCCCTAATTGTACTGGTCAAGATAGCAACCCTGGGCTTCCCAGCCATGCTATTGAGCCATCTTGGGTGAGGGAGTTTAAAGCTGCCACTAGGGATCTCAGATCCACGCTTCAACTCTTTCCCTCTCAGGTACAGGGGGCTCTCCAGGTCTGGCAGACCCCCTCTACTATCAGGACCTCCCTGCCTAAGCCACAGGGAGCTCCTGATATCACTGATTCTTCTGAAGAAGAACTTTTACAGGATTCTGATGCTGAGGAACGTACTGTTATTGAATCTAACTGGTCCATTGGGGACCCCTATGAGTGTGACCCTGAAGTTTCGGCTGAGGGTCTGATCAGAGCGGTTCTGAACACGCTCAACCTTCCTCTGACTCAGGAATCCACTTATGATCCTACTGACGTTTTTCAGAAAAAGCCATCTAAGCCTGTTGTTTGTTTTCCAACTAACCCTACTCTTGCCCGTCTGGTCTCTGAGGCATGGAAGAATCCTGATAGATCTTCCTCTGTCTCCAAAAAGTTTGCCAAACTTTACCCCTTTCCTGAGGCGGAGCTGGCAAAATGGGTTCATCCTCCCAAAGTGGATGCTCCTGTGTCTAGACTATCCAAATCTACTGCTTTGGCTGTCTCAGATGCCTCTGCCTTGCAGGACTGGACGGATAAGAAACTAGAGCTCTCTCTTAAGTCTATTTTTGCCTCCATTGGCACAGCCATGCGCCCCACTTTTGCTGTGGCATGGGTTAATAGAGCTATTGCGGCCTGGACTGAACGACTGACTGAAGCGGTTCGCCAGGATGCGCCTGTATCTGAACAGTTGCAGCTTCTTGCTAATATCACTGAAGCTCAGAACTATGTTGCTGATGCTGCTTTTGATGCTGTGCGCATGATGGCGAGGGCCTCCACTTCTTCTGTGGTGGCTAGACGCGCTCTTTGGCTGAAAATTTGGTCTGCTGATACAGCCTCTAAGAAGGCTTTGCTTTCCTTGCCCTTTCAGGGGAATTTGCTTTTTGGGTCTGAACTCAAAGAAATGATCAGTGAGGCTACTGGCGGTAAAAGTACTCTTCTACCCTCAGTCTTTAAGAAAAAGTTTCCAGCCAAACGCAATCGGTCCTTTCGTTCCTTTCAGACTGAGACACGCTCCTCGGCCCAAACGGGTCCTCCCACTACGCGCTCCTCCTCCAAGCCCAAACAGTCCTGGAGGCCCAAAGTTGCCTCCAAGGCCAAGACCTCCAAGACTGCTTCGGCATGACTCGCCGAACCCGGGTCCGCATCCGGCTGTGGGTGGTCGTCTCCGCATCTTTCGCCGGACTTGGGAGGAGTCAGTGGCGGACCCATGGGTTATTCAGGTGGTGTCAGAGGGATACAGGATCCCTTTCTCTTCCCTTCCTCCTTTTCGGTTCCATTTTACTCGTCCTTCTCAGGAACCCACAAAAAGGCGTCTGTTCGACGACGCTATTCAGGATCTCTTGGACAAAGAGGTCCTGGAGGCGGTTCCTCAGGGGGACACAGGTTCAGGATTTTATTCCAACCTGTTTGTGGTAGCCAAAAAGGACGGAGGAGCCCGTCCCATCTTGGATCTCAAAGATCTCAATGCCTATGTGGTGACTTCCCACTTCCGCCAGGAGTCCCTGCGCTCTGTGATTGCAGCAATGTCTCCAGGGGAGTTTCTTGCCTCCCTGGACCTTCAGGATGCTTATCTTCACATCCCTATTCATCCAGAGAGCAGGCGGTATCTCAGGATTGCCTGCCACAGGGGACACTTTCAGTTTGCAGCGCTCCCCTTTGGACTGACTTCAGCTCCTCAGGTCTTCCAGAGGGTGTTGGGCTCCTTGATAGCGGTGCTCCATCAGGATGGGATCAGAGTGACCCCCTACATGGACGATCTCCTACTGAAGGCCTCCTCAGCGGAGCTTCTCCACCAGCAATTACAGATGTGCATGCACACCCTGAACCGTCATGGCTGGATCCTGAATCTGGACAAGTCGGACTTGTTTCCATCTCAGAGGCTTCTGTTCCTGGGTCTCCTGTTCGACACTCGCCAATGCATGGTGTTTCTTCCAGAGGACGTGGCTCACCAGATAGCTGTCAGAGTGGCTGGAATTCTGGACCTGGACGTGATTCCAGTTCCGAAATTGTCGTCCTTAGTGGGGAAGTTCATTTCCACAATCGAAGCAGTACCATTTGCCATGGCCCACTCCAGGGATCTTCAGAGATTCGTGATCCAGACGTGCAAGAATCATCCAGATCATCAACATCTGTCTGTTTCTCTTCCTCCTCATGTCGAGTCGAGTCTGCACTGGTGGTTAGATCTCTCTCATCTCCTGAAAGGGAAATCCTTTCTAGTTCCTCCTTGGACCACAGTCACTACGGATGCCAGCCTTCGGGGCTGGGGTGCAGTCTGGGGTCGCTTCAGTGCTCAGGGGAAATGGGGTCTGGAGGAATCCATGCTCTCCATCAATGTTCTGGAACTTCGAGCTGTCCGGCTGGCCCTGAGGCACTGGGAGTCTCAATTGACCGGTCTTCCAGTCAGAGTGGAGTCCGACAACGCCACGGCGGTGGCTTACATCAACAGGCAAGGCGGCACAAGAAGCGGTTCCGCCTGGTGGGAGGTCAAGGATATTTTGTCTTGGGCAGAAGATCACGTGCCTGTCATCTCTGCGGTTCATATTCCAGGCGTGGACAACGTCATGGCAGACTTCCTCAGTCGTCATACCGTCGACAGCGGAGAATGGGCTCTGCACCCAGAGGTGTTTCACATGCTCACTCAACGGTGGGGGATGCCTGTGGTGGATCTGATGGCTACCAGACACAACAGGAAGGTTCCGGTGTTTTGCTCCCGGTTGAGGGACTCCCTTGCTCTAGCAGTGGATGCCTTGTCGATCCCTTGGGACTTCTCCCTGGCTTACATCTTCCCTCCTCTTCCTCTATTGGTCAGAGTTATCCAGAAGTTGAAGAGGGAACGTTGTCCTGTCATCCTGATTGCTCCAAACTGGCCTCGCCAGTCCTGGTTCCCGGAATTGATGGCCATGTCAGTGAAGGATCCAATCCCACTTCCAGCCCGTCCGGACCTGCTTCTTCAGGGGTATCTGTGGAAAGAGGATGTTCACTCTCTCCATTTGATGGCATGGCGGTTGAATCCTCGATTCTAGCTAAGAAAGGCTTTTCTCCTTCTGTGGTATCGACGATGCTCAGTGCTCGTAAGCCTGTGTCTTCCAAGATCTATCATCGCATATGGTCAACTTTCGTGACATGGTGCTCTGACAAGAAGTTGTCTCTTGACTTCCATCTTCCCACTGTCCTAGCCTTCTTGCAGGACGGTGTGGATAAGGGGCTCAGTCTGAGTTCCCTCAAAGTTCAGACTTCTGCCTTGTCTGTGTTTTTCCAGGAACGGATTGCTGTCCTTCCTGATGTGAAAGTCTTCTTCCAAGGTGGGACTCATGTTCGACCTGCCTTTAAGAGTCCTGCTCCCCAGTGGGATCTCAATTTGGTGCTGGGAGTTCTACAGCGACCACCGTTTGAATCCTTGGCTTCCATTCCTTTACGTCTTGTGACTTGGAAGATGGCCTTCCTCTTGGCTGTTGTGTCAGTGCGCCGGGTAGCAGAGTTACAGGCCTTGTCTTGTAAACCTCCTTACCTGGTGTTCCACAAGGATAAGGCTGTGCTTCGCACTACCAAGGAATTCTTACCTAAGGTTGTGTCAGAGTTTCACATCAATCAGGAGATTGTGGTTCCCTCTTTCTGCCCTAATCCTTCATCTGACAAGGAAAGAGATCTCCATCTGTTGGATGTGGTGCGTTGCCTCAAATTTTATGTTCATCGCACCGAGTCTATCAGGAAGTCTGACGCTCTATTCGTCATTCCTGAGGGGCCTAGGGCAGGGAGACCGGCTTCCAAAGTTACCATTGCCTCTTGGATTAAGGCTACCATCCGTGAAGCCTATAAGTTGAGGAATAAGCATGTTCCCTTCCGGGTGACTGCCCATTCCACCAGATCTATTGGGGCCTCTTGGGCCTACAAGAATCAAGCTTCTGCTGATCAACTGTGCAGAGCGGCCACTTGGTCCTCTGTGCACACCTTTTCTAAGCACTATCGAGTTGATGTCCTGGCTTCGGCTGATGCCAGTTTTGGAAGGAAGGTCCTGGAGGCAGTCTTGCCTGTGTAGGTCTTCCGCTCTGTGATCCTTAGTGCTTCCTTACTGTTGAGCCCGGTTGGCTCTAGTTCCGTGTGCTGTGTTAGTTCAGGGATTGTTCCCTTGGTTGGTGTCCGTTGACACTTACAGTTTGGGCTATGTTATCAACTGGTCATAACAGTTCTAGTGACTTGGGCCTTGCGCCTGGTCCTTGCCTTACTTCCCGCCTCTGGATCAGCTCAATGTTTGTACATCCCAGAGTACCAGTGACCTGTATTGGACGACAGTGAAAATAGGATTTTAGTCTTACCTGTTAAATCCTTTTCACTTAGTCCATACAGGTCACTGGTCTCCCACCCTGTCAAGGGACCAGTCTTGGCTCTCCTGTGGCATTCAGTGGGAGACCGTTCGGGCATGCTCACAGGAGTCTTTCTTTTTGCTTACCTGAGGTCAGTTCTTGGGGTCTCAAATCAATATGAGTGGCTCTGGCCAGAAGGTGGCTTAAGTAAGAGGGGAGGCTCCGCCCCTTGCAAATCATTTGCATAATTGTTCCTGCCTATTAAAGGGGACTTACGCCTCCCAGAGTACCAGTGACCTGTATGGACTAAGTGAAAAGGATTTAACAGGTAAGACTAAAATCCTATTTTACTGGGTTTTTCTCTGGCCTGTGTGATTAGGGCTGATTGCTAAGGGATTTCACCTGGCTGCTAGTTACTATAAATACAGTCCATTAGCTCTGTGAGACTGCTATTACAAGTGACTGGTTCCTGGTGAAGAGTTAGAAGGAATCTGGAGTTAGAATAGAATCAGGAGTTGGAAATCAGCAGAGCTCTGAGGTGACTATTGTGACGGAACAGGAGGTTCAACTTTCATGTCCCTGTGATATATGAGGACTGTGGGAGTACATGGACATTCCAGCAATACATCTGCTATGGACTTTTCCTATCTCAAGTCCTTTGAACTCAACCTCGCCATCTATTGGATTGAAACTTGCATTGCAGCATTGTGCTCTGCCCTGCCATCTATTGGTTGAATCTTGCATTGCAGCATTGTGCTATGCCCTGCCATCTATTGGTTGAATCTTGCATTGCAGCATTGTGCTATGCCTTGCCATCTATTGGTTGAATCTTGCATTGCAGCATTGTACTATGCACTGCCATCTGTTGGTTGGTGACCTACATTGCAGCACTGCTGTGAGTATGCAAATATGGCACTGTTGCATTCTGGGACCATCAGTTTCTCTCCAATGTTTTAATTATACTCCCCTATCTTACATCATAAAATTGTTATACCATGTTATGGTATTATGATATTTTGTTATAATCATGTCACCGCAAGCTGAATGAAGGCTGGTAAAGGTCTGGTATTCCATTTCAATAAACTTAGGTGTGTTTCATTACCCCCTGAAGGAGATGTTTAGGCTCTGTTATTTGGGGGGGGGGGGGGGGACATGGGGATATATGATATCAGGCCTGTGTAGCCAAAAGCACCTTTATAAGGGCGGTGTCGTTACCTGGGCAGAGAGGTGAGTTCCTGCCAGGAGGAGGTGCCTGAACCTGTTCCCCAGGACAAAGCAGAGGGGTTAGTGCCTGCCCAGCAGAGGACAATACCTGCTCAGCAGTGACCTGTTCCAGTGGGTAGAAGTGCGAGTCCCTACCCAGGTCACTGCTCCCCATTGGGCTGGCTGCACCTGGAGGTCTTCCAATCCGGTTGACCGCTCCTCCTCTGGGTGGTGCAGCTAGATCCAGTGGCAAACGGCCCACATCTGTTCGGTGGTCCTCTGAGGCCGGTCCGGTGTAAATTACCTGGTAGGTGCCCCCCTAACGCTACAGGGGCGGGTGTCTGCCGCGGGGGCCGTCACATTGGTGGCAGCGGTGGGATCTATGCACTACAGAGTCCAAACCACCACCGGGATTCACCTCCATCGGGAGGTTCAGAGGAGAGCACAGCCAGCCCCCGAGATGGAAGACATTTACAAGCAGCTGAGCATCGCATCGCTGAAGGAGCTGATCATCGCCCGAGGGTCTGATCATGGTCAACGCAGTAAGCCAGAGCTTGTTGTTCAGCTGATCAGGATGGATGTGGAGGCTGGCATAGCTAAGGCCCCAGCTCCACAGCAAAGAACAGAAACCCCCTTTCAGCAGAGGATGAGGGATAGACTGGCTTACTTAACCCCACCTGTCTCTGAGGGCGCCATCAGAGTTGGGGTTGGGGTTATATATGACATCAGGCCCGTGTAGCCAAAAGCGCCTTTATAAAGGCGGTGTTGTTACCTGAGCAGAGGGGTGAGTTCCTGCCAGGAGGAGGTGCCTGAACCTGTTCCCCAGGACAAAGCAGAGGGGTTAGTGCCTGCCCAGCAGAGGCTTTGCAGCAGAGGGGACGATACCTGCTCAGCAGTGACCTGTTCCAGTGGGTAGAAGTGAGAGTCCCTACCCAGGTCACTGCTCCCCATTGGGCTGGCTGCACCTGGAGGTCTTCCAATCTGGTTGACCGCTCCTCCTCTGGGTGGTGTAGCTAGATCCAGTGGCAAACGGCCCAGGTCTGTCCTGTGGTCCTCTGAGGCCGGTCCGGTGTAAATGACCTGGTAGGTGCCCCCCTAACGCTACAGGGGTGGGTGCCTGCCGCGGGGGGCCGTCACAACTATCATTTCAAAGGATTTATTGCATTCACATTTAAGGTCGGTTACTTACCATATAGTGAGCATTAGATGATAATATAAAGCTATTTGAATTGTAAAACCAAGCATGAGTGATAGCAGGTTAGCCAATCTCACGCAGTGCACATCTTGTTACATGTTTGAACACTTGGAGCAATCGTTCCAGGGGTCATACCGCTGTGCCAAGTGTGAGCATATTTTCTCTTTAGAGTCTAAGATATTGGATTTGGAGAGAAATATTGCAACATTGCGAGACATTGGAAACCTGGAAAGGAGTTTAGAACTCACAGAGCAGGTAGTATGTGGGGTTAGTGGTGAAGAGGGTGGAGTTGTAGATGAGGAGCGGCAGGTAGGCAGCTGGGTAACAGTAAGGAGGGGAGGTAGTGGGCAGAGGAAGAGGAAGGCCAGTTCTGAGTTGACTCAGTCCAACAGATTTGCAAGATTGTGTGAAGATGTTGATGAGAATTGCTCAGAATTGGCAACACTGGAGAGGGCTGATTCCTCTAGCAGCCAGGGGAACAGTCCTTCTTCCAGGCTAGATGGGATGCAGAGCAGGCAGAAACCAAGGTAGGTGGTGGTAATAGGGGACACTATTATTAGGAGGGTAGATAGGGTAATCTGCCACCAGGAACATGAATGCCGAACAGTATGCTGTCTCCCGGGTGCTCGGGTTCGGCATGTTGCGGACAGGGCTGACAGATTATTGGGAGGGGCTGGAAGTGATCCAGCTGTCTTGGTACATATTGGAACCAATGACAAAATTGGAGGAAGATGGAGGTCCCTAAAGAATGATTTCAGGGATTTAGGGTGCAAGCTCAAGGCAAGGACCTCTAAGGTAGTATTTTCTGAAATACTACCTGTGCCATGCACCAGTGCAGGTAGGCAGAGGGAGCTCAGGGAGCTTAATGCATGGCTCAAGCAATGGTGTAGGAAGGGGGGTTTGGGGTTTTTACAACACTGGGCAGACTTTGCTCTTGGGTACAATCTATATGGAAGAGATGGATTGCACCTAAATGGTAGAGGAGCCTCTGTGTTAGGGGAGATAATTCTAGGAAGCTTGGAGGAGCTTTTAAACTAGGAAAGGGGGGGTGGGTATAGATAGCAAAAATGGGATAGATAGAGCAGATAGGACCTGGGTCCAAGTAAATGACCAGGAGGGTGGAGAAAGGGTGGGGAAAAATTTAGTCAGTAGGGAGGAACTCCTAGTAAATGAAGGTGTAGAAAAAAGGCATGTAGGGATTAATATATGTAAAGACTTCAAAATTAATTGTATGCTAGCAAATGCAAGAAGTATGGTAGATAAAATAGGAGAACTAGAATTGCTGGCGGTTAATGAGCAATTAGACATAATTGGAATAACAGAAACATGGTGGAACGATGCACATGACTGGGCTGTAAATATAGAGGGCTATTCCCTGTTTAGAAGAGACAGAATTAATAGAAAAGGGGGTGGTGTGTGCTTATATTTGAAAACATAGCTAAATCCAGTTTTGCGAGGTGATATTAATGAGGAAACTGGCCAAATTGTGGAGTCCATGTGGGTAGAAATCGAGACTAAATGTGGTGTGAAAGGTAAAAAAAAAGTTGTTGGTGGGCATATGCTACAAACCACCAAATATCGATGACAATAATGAGGCCCAACTGCTCTTCCAAATGAGGAAAGCTGCCCAGTTTGGACATACTATAATTAGGGGAGATTTTAATTATCCAGATTTCAACTGGAAAAATGAGACCTGTCAGAGTGCTAAGGGTAGCAGGTTTTTGAACACAGTTTGTGAAAGCTACATGTCACAAATGGTGGAAGCGCCGACAAGAAATAACAATGTATTGGACCTAGTGATCACTAATAACACAGAAATGGTATCCAATATTAAGGTAAGAGAACATTTGGGAAACAGTGATCACAACATGGTTACATTTGAGATCAGTCTGGCAAAGCAAAATGTATAGGTTCAACCAAAACTCTTAATTTTAAAAAAAGCTAACTTCAAATTGTTAAGGGCTTCAATGCAACACATAGACTGGGATATTTTATTTAAAGGCAAAAATACTGAGGAAAAATGGTCAGAATTCAAATTTAGGTTGCACAAATGTACCCAACAGTATATGCCAATGGGGAACAAATGCAAAAGAAGTAAGTCACAGCCAATGTGATTAACTGCACATGTAAAGAAGGAAATGGCAAGGAAAAAAAACAGATTCAAATTATTTAAGTCTGAAGGAACTGAACAATCTTTCTTAAAATACAGGGAGTGCAACAAAGCTTGCAAAAAGGCAATTAGGGTAGCAAAAATAGATAATGAAACTCGAATTGCAAGGGAAAGCAAGACTAATCCAAAAAAGTTTTTCAAATATATAAATAGCAAAAAACTTAAGAGGGAGTGCATTGGACCATTCAAAAATGAGATGGGTGAGTTGGTTAGTGAGGATAAGGAAAAGGCCGATGTTTTAAACACTTTCTTTGCATCAGTATATACAAGGAAGCAAGGAATGTTAGAAGAGCCTCCGCAAGTAACAAATAAAACAATACGATTAATAGATATTGGGTTAACTCAAGGAGATGTCATGGGAAGACTGAACAAAATTAAGACCGACAAAGGGGTCCTGATGGTTTACATCCAAGGGTTCTTCAGGAACTTAGTGCAGTGTTAGCAAAACCCCTATATTTACTCTTTAAAGATTCTATTACCACAGGCTCAGTGCCACAGGACTGGCGAAGAGCTAACATAGTGCCTCTATTTAAGAAGGGAACTAAAAACAGAACCTGGGAATTATAGACCAGTGAGTTTGACCTCTGTAGTGGGAAAACCGTTAGAAGGGATAAGGGACTATATTCAGGATTACAACACAAATAATAAAATCATTAGCACGAATCAACATGGTTTTATGAAGAATAGATCATGCCAAACTAATCTTTTCAGCTTCTATGAGGAGGTAAGCAGCAACCTTGACAATGGCAAGGCAGTAGATGTAGTATATCTAGACTTTGCAAAGGCATTTGATACAGTGCCACACAGAAGGCTGGTGTATAAAATAAGGAAATTGGGGCTAGGAGATAACCTTTGCAATTGGATACAAAACTGGCTGAAGGATAGGGAACAGTGTGTGGTTGTAAATGGAAAATTCTCCAATACAGTTAAAGTGGAGAGTGGAGTACCTCAGGGTTCAGTATTGGGTCCACTGCTTTTTAACATGTTTATAAATGACCTGGAAATAAATATAGAAAGCAAAATATCAATATTTGCAGATGATACTAAATTATGCAAAGTCATTAATTCAGAACAGGATATTTTCTCTCTACGGAGGGACTTGCATACAATGTCAGATTGGGCAAACATGTGGAATATGAAGTTTAATGTGGGGAAGTGTAAAGTCATGCATTTGGGAGGAAACAATCCCAAGGCTACTTATAAACTTAATGGAATAATTTTAGGTGACTCGTTGCTAGAAAAAGACCTGGGTATCTTTGTAAACTACAAACTTGGAAACAGTGACCAGTGTCATACAGCAGTAGCAAAGGCAAACAAAGTCCTGTCTTGCATAAAAAGAGGTATCGAAGCAAGAGTGGATAACATTATTTTGCCATTATACAAATCATTGGTAAGACCTCACCTAGAACTAGAGAGGGTACAGCAGAGAGCAACAAAATTAATTAAGGGAATGGAGGACTTGATGTATGAGGAACGACTAAACAAGCTTGGTTTATTTACTCTAGAGAAAAGACGACTATGAGGAGACGTTATCACATTGTACAAGTATATGAGAGGTCAATACAAGGATCTCTGTGGTGAGCTATTTATTCCAAGGCCTGATCAGGTGACCAGGGGACACCCCTTGAGATTAGAGGAAAGGAGGTTTAAACTTCAGCAGAGGAAGGGTTTTTTTACAGTAAGGTCTGTCAAATTGTGGAATTCATTGCCCAGGGAGGTAGTTATGGCAGATACAATGAATACATTTAAGAGAAGATTAGATACATTTCTTTCAAAAGGGAACATACAGAGTTATACTGTTTATCAGTAGGCTGATCAGGAAGGTCTGATAAAGACTAATTTAATTGGTAGCAGGAAAGCTATAAAATTCTCAGTTACTGAGGTATGAGGAGAAGGTTGAACTTGATGGACTTGTGTCTTTTTTCAACCTAATTTACTATGTTACTATGTTACTATTTCAACCCACAGGGATTCCACATGTTCACTACTGTCATCACATATATCTTCCCGCAAAAGAGGCAATAATGCTGGTTTGACATAAAGACAGACTCCACCACCTCTTTTGTTTGACCTATCTTTTCTAAATAACATGCAGCCCTCCAAATTGATTGACCAATCATGTGTGTCATCCCACCATGTTTCTGTTATGCTTATCAAGTCATAGTTTTCGATTTCAGCTACCAGCTCCAGTTCCCCTATTTTACCAGTTAAACTTATGGCATTTGCAAACATACAATTTATGCCACTGCTATGTTCCATTTGTGATTTAATTTTGATGTGGTTTGTAGGCTTCTCCCTATCATCTGTACTAACCCCCGCCACCCAGATCCACCCACCTGGTTATTAACTACATCACCTTCCCTTTCTATGCTATCTAGCTCAGTATTTATTGACCCCTCCCCCCTTCCTAGTTTAAAATCTCCTCCAACGGTCTAGTCATCCTCTCCCCAAGAACTTGAGACCCTCTTTCATTCAGGTGCAATCCGTCCCTACTATAAAGATTGTACCCCAAAGCAAAATCAGCCCAGTGCTCTAAAAACCCAAAGCCCTCCTTCTTACACCAAGACTTCAGCCATGCATTGAGCTCCCTAATCTCCCACTTTCTCTCTGGCGTAGCGCATGACACAGGTAGTATCTCTGAGAATACTACCTTGGAGGTCCAGTTCCTAATCTTACTCCCTAAATCCCTAAAATTACCTTTTAGGACTCTCCACCTTCCTCTTACTTTGTCATTGGTACCAATATGCACCAAGACAGCTGGATCCTCTCCAGCCCCCCCAATAATCTGTCCACCCTGTCTGCAACATACTGAACCCGGGCACCCGGGAGACAGCAAACCATTCGGTTGCTGCGATCACAGCCACAGATTACCCTATCTGTTCTCCTAATAATGGAGTCTCCTACCACCACAACCTGCCTAGGCTTCACTTTCCTCTGGATCCCCTCTGTGCTAGAGGAGCTGTTCTCCTGGCTGTTAGGGAGAACAGTCTTCTCCAGCAATTCCACTTCTGGGTTTGCCTCCCCAACATCTTCACTTAAATGAGCAAATTTGTTGGGATTGAAAAACTCAGGACTGGCTGCCCTCTTCCTCTTCCCACCCCCACTGCAACCACTTCTAACTGTCACCCAGCTATGTGCCTGGTTCCCTTCTAGCTGATCTCCTCCCTCTTTGCTAGGTGACCCAGCTAGACTCTGCTCAGTTAGCAAGAGACTCCTCTCAAGGTTGTCAATATCTCTCAGTGTTGCAATATGACTCTCTAGAGCTCCAATCTGAGCTTCTAGAAGGGCCACTTGGTCACACTTGCCACAGCGGTATGGACCCTGGAACTGCTGTTCCAAGCATGCATACATATGGCAAGATGTGCACTGAGTGAGATCTCCAAACTTGCTCATCATGTATGTTGCAAATGTGAGTTCCTAAAAATGTACACAATTAATTTACCTGTGTTCCTCTAACTCCTGTGTTGCACTAACTGCTGTGTTTCACAAACTGTGCATTTATTCCAGAGCACTTAGGAAAGAGCACACTGTATTTGTGAGCAAGCTCTGTGAGTTCTGTACCTAGATTTATACAGGCCTACACAGGTGATTGTTCACAAACCCCACCCTTAATTAACTACTCACACTCCCAGAAAAACACAACCTTTTACACTTTAACCTTTTAACCTTCTTACTGCAGGTTAGGATGTAAACACAAAATCAGTATATTATAACACTTTTCCAATGCTGTGATGTCCAACTGTTCACTTAATCCAGAGCACACTGCAATTTGTGAGCAAACTCTGTGAGTCGTGTACCTAGATTTATACATTATCTCAGTTATTCTCTGATCTTTGGGCCTACTAATTCTTCTTGATAGTTACCCTGCATTCTGGGTTTCCTACCTGCCTACTTCAGAACATATAGCTTCCTGCTAACCTTTGAGTGGCTTCTTCCACCCAGAGATAGGCTTCAGCAAGCTAACAATCTCACATTCTATATGGAAATGAAGCATAATGATTAATTTCCATATGGAAATGCTGAATAATGAGACAGTTTCATATGCAAGGGGGTGTGTTGATGTGTTAATGTCACTTGTGACACTTTGACACATTCACTAAACTCCGATAGCAGAATCTGCCATTTTTCCTCTCTTTTCTATAAATATAAATATTTATATATGTATCGCAACATCTGTAATCAAAGAAGCACTCACAGGTCTTCTTAAAAGTAAAACATACTGGTTTATTCCATCAATGTTTTGGTCCTTCTTTGTTCCTTTATCCAGATGCCTTACAGAATATTTATACCAAACACAGTGCAAGAATTCAGTAACAGAAACATAGCAAAAGACAGTCATCCTATATTATAATTCGCTAATGTATGTTTGTCAGAAGCTGTCATGTGCAGTACAGACGGCTGCACATACTGCAGTCATGCGCAGTAGAGACTGCCTTCGACGTGGCTGATAACGGAGAGATCAGCTGTGGCGCGGGCAGTCTCTACTGCGCATGATTACACCGCTGCCTTTGCTACCTGGCACTGTGGCCCATGTACACGGGCTGTTCAACTAGTAAATACATAAAGTTATAAATCATGCATATTCATAACATATGGACCTAATTATGTGATCGGAGGTCCAAGGATTATATGGACATATCAATACACTTAAAACTGTATCCTCCTGAACTGATCCTGTATTGTTCAATGGAACATCTGCAACCTCCATGCATCCGCGCATTGCAAAGCACAATGGCATCATGTGGTCGGATACAACACTGGTGATCTATGTGATGGACCCCCCCCATTACTGGGGCTCCTGGAGGGGGCTAAGGACCAGCCTCCTTCCCACAGACTATGGACCTTACCCTGGAATGGGGTATAGCCTCCCTCTAAGACTAACCACTGCCCCATTTGCCCCTTGTCATGGAAGCCTCCATGCCCTGGGCTCCTGAAGGGGCTTGGGGCCCAGCCTCCACCATAAACACTGCCCAGCTGTGAGGGCTGTCACAGGGACTGGGTGGTGTAGTTGTTGAGAGAGTTATGCTCTGATCTGATGTTTGTCATTTAATTATGTAGTGATGTAATCATGTAGTGATGTAATCATGTTTGCTGTTTACAATCCTTTGTCTGCCATGTTGTGGCTCCCATTGTATGACTTTTGTGTATTGTTCCCGTTGTGCCTCTTTGTATTATGTGCCCCTCCACCACCGGCCCCATTGTATTCCATGTGTATACTCCCATATGTTGGTTGCAGTGGCTTGTATCCTATTGCATTCTAAGATGTGTTGATAATGGGGTTATGTGTGTAATAAACCCTGTGTGTTCCACAATAAAATGTTCTTATTTTCACCCTACACTATGTTGCGACTAGTGGTTTGGGTGGCTGGAGAGTTTGGTGGGTGCAGTCCCAAGTTAAGGGAGCCCAGGTTGGCGGAGCTACCCAGTCGGGGTAGCAGGGTTCTATCACAATCTGTCGATGGTCCATTACATCTCAATGTCTATTGCTGTGCCAGAAAATACAATATATGTGCAATAGAGCCCATTCGAAATATTACTGCAACCTCATCAGAATAAAATCACAGTTACTATACAGTGTATTAATGAGATGAACAGGTGAGACATCACAGTAACGATACAATGTATTAATGAGATGAACAGGCGAGACATCACAGTTACTATACAATGTATTAATGAGATGAACAGGCAAGACATCACAGTGACTATTCAATGTATTAATGAGATGAACAGGTAAGAATCACGGTGACTATACAATGTATTAATGAGATGAATAGGTAAGACATCACGGTGACTATACAATGTATTAATGAGATGAACAGGTAAGACATCACAGTGACTACAATGTATTGATGAGATGAATAGGTAAGACATCACAGTTACTATACAATGTATTAATGAGATGAATAGGTAAGACATCACAGTGACTACAGCGTATTAATGAGATAAATAGGTAAGACATCACAGTTACTATACAATGTATTAATGAGATGAATAGGTAAGACATCACAGTGACTATAGAATGTATTAATGAGATGAATAGGTAAGACATCACGGTGACTATACAATGTATTAATGAGATGAATAGGTAAGACATCACGGTGACTATACAATGTATTAATGAGATGAATAGGTAAGACATCACAGTGACTACAGTGTATTAATGAGATGAACAGGCAAGACATCACAGTTACTATACAATGTATTAATGAGATGAATAGGTAAGACATCACAGTGACTAGAATGTATTAATGAGATAAATAGGTAAGACATCACAGTTACTATACAATGTATTAATGAGATGAATAGGTAAGACATCACAGTGACTACAATGCATTAATGAGATGAATAGGTAAGACATCACAGTGACTACAGTGTATTAATGAGATAAATAGGTAAGACATCACAGTTACTATACAATGTATTAATGAGATGAATAGGTAAGACATCACAGTGACTATAGAATGTGTTAATGAGATGAATAGGTAAGACATCACGGTGACTATACAATGTATTAATGAGATGAATAGGTAAGACATCACGGTGACTATACAATGTATTAATGAGATGAACAGGCAAGACATCACAGTGACTACAATGTATTGATGAGATGAACAGGCGAGACATCACAGTTACTATACAATGTATTAATGAGATGAATAGGTAAGACATCACAGTGACTAGAATGTATTAATGAGATGAACAGGTAAGACATCACAGTTACTATATAATGTATTAATGAGATGAATAGGTAAGACATCACAGTTACTATACAATGTATTAATGAGATGAACAGGCAAGACATCACAGTGACTATTCAATGTATTAATGAGATGAATAGGTAAGACATCACGGTGACTATACAATGTATTAATGAGATGAATAGGTAAGACATCACGGTGACTATACAATGTATTAATGAGATGAACAGGTAAGACATCACAGTGACTACAATGTATTGATGAGATGAATAGGTAAGACATCACGGTGACTATACAATGTATTAATGAGATGAATAGGTAAGACATCACGGTGACTATACAATGTATTAATGAGATGAACAGGTAAGACATCACAGTGACTACAATGTATTGATGAGATGAATAGGTAAGACATCACAGTGACTATACAATGTATTAATGAGATGAATCGGTAAGACATCACGGTGACTATACAATGTATTAATGAGATGAATAGGTAAGACATCACAGTGACTATACAATGTATTAATGAGATGAATAGGTGATACAGACAACAAGTAAAAAGATCAATGAGAGAAGCTTTGACTGTACCAGTGAGTGCAGTTAGACCCTCACTCCGCTGCTCTGGCACATCGCATAGCACATAAATGGAGGAGTCCCTCTCTGCAGAGAATACCCCGGGCTAAGCCAAAGTGAAGGTGTCCCGTTGATTGTATAAAAAGAATAAAAACTGAACAAATAAAACAAAACCACAATATATTTCAAGTGAAAAATCTGCAAAACACGTTACTAGTTCACACACCAAGCAGAACACCCTCAAAATATGGATAAACAGGAAGTATTAGAGTACTAGCTAATAACAGGTCAAGAACCAGTATGTGCTTCACATGGCTGCATATCCTTAATATATATTATATATTGCTAAATAAGACCCCCTAGATAACATGGCATATGGATGTAATGAAGAACATAAGTTATAGGTTGCTCAGAATGGATCCACCTATGTGATGTGTGGACCTTATTGCCTACAGACATAATTATAACATGTGTACACGCTAAGATGTCATTGTATAAATGTTCTCAGTATAACCTGCCATGTTTCCAGATGTATCCAGAATGTAAGTGTCCAGTCAATATACATCAAATGCCCAAGTCCGATGAGTTTGATAAACTCAAACAACCAAAATCCAAATCTTGAAGGCTAGAGAGTAGTTTTTGTGTTATTCTTTGTCTTTGCAGAGTTACAATCCCATGCATATTAGTGGAGTAGTCTAGATCCAGGTGAATAAGCAAATCCATATACTCCAAGGACTCACCTCTTCACAGCTCCTGGTTGCCCTTTAACGTTCCCCATTCCATACATACTCTATCCTAACCCTCATCATTCTTCACAAGCCTACTTTAGCCCTTCCCTCCTTCTCAGAATCCTTTGGGGTAGAGAATTTGCCTGTGGTTAAGCTGGGGGATAGAACCTAGATGACCTCTTGAGCCACCAGTAGAAGTGCTGTGATGAAGAAGAGCAGGATCCCAGCTTTAGAATGAAGGCTGGCGCTGACAATGGTTTGCTGAGTAGAGACAGTAGAGATAGATGTCACTTTGGGCATGGATGTACTTGATATACTGGATAGCAGAAGACTTGCAGCAGATGCCTGAACCTGTCGAGCATTGAGTGACTGTGGAGGGCGGAAATTATTTATATATGGCTCAATATCTCCTGAAATATTCTGATGCAGACTTGATGAGAATGCGTTAATCTGGAAGACAGTATTATATATGAATATTAGGAATGAGTAACCCATGGGAAATAGAACGAAAGACAAATAAAACTGTGAAGAAGTGTAAGAGAGAAGCCAGTAGGAGGAGTTAGGAAAGGAATCAAGCAGCCTGTGGGAGGAGACAGGGAAGGGAACAGGAAGCCTGCAGGAGGAAAGGGAACAGACAGCCTGTGGGAGGAGACAGGGAAGGGAACAGACAGCCTGTGGGAGGAAACAGGGAAGGGAACAGACGGCCTGCAGGAGAGAACAGGGAAGGGAACAGGAAGCCTGTGGGAGGTAAGGGAACAGACAGCCTGTGGGAGGAGACAGGGAAGGGAACAGACAGCCTGTGGAAGGAAACAGGGAAGAGAACAGATGGCCTGTGGGAGGAAAGGGAACAGACAGCCTGTGGGAGGAAACAGGGAAGGGAACAGACAGACTGTAGGAGGAAACGGAAGGGAACAGACAGCCTGTAGGAGGACACAGGGAAGGGAACAGGCAGCCTGTAGGAGGACACAGGGAAGGGAACAGGCAGCCTGTAGGAGGAGACAGGGAAGGGAACAGACAGCCTGTAGGAGGAGACAGGGAAGGGAACAGGCGGCCTGTAGGAGGAGACAGGGAAGGGAACAGATGGCCTGCAGGAGGAGACAGGGAAGGGAACAGGCGGCCTGTAGGAGGAAACAGGGAAGTGGTCAGCCTGAAGGAGGAGACAGGGAAGGGAACAGACAGCCTGTAGGAGGAGACATGGAAGGGAACAAACGGCCTGCAGGAGGAGACAGGGAAGGGAACAGACAGCCTGCAGGAGGAAACAGGGAAGGGAACAGATGGCCTGTGGGAGGAAAGGGAACAGACAGCCTGTGGGAGGAAACAGGGAAGGGAACAGACAGACTGTAGGAGGAAACGGAAGGGAACAGACAGCCTGTAGGAGGACACAGGGAAGGGAACAGGCAGCCTGTAGGAGGAGACAGGGAAGGGAACAGACAGCCTGTAGGAGGAGACAGGGAAGGGAACAGGCGGCCTGTAGGAGGAGACAGGGAAGGGAACAGATGGCCTGCAGGAGGAGACAGGGAAGGGAACAGATGGCCTGCAAGAGGAGACAGGGAAGGGAACAGGCAGCCTGTAGGAGGAAACAGGGAAGTGGAAAGCCTGTAGGAGGGACAGGGAAGGGAACAGAGAGCCTGTAGGAGGAGACATGGAAGGGAACAAATGGCCTGCAGGAGGAGACAGGGAAGGGAAAAGGCAGCCTGCAGGAGGAAACAGGGAAGGGAACTGACAGCCTGTAGGAGGAGACAGGGAAGGGAACAGATGACCTGTAGGAGGAGACAGGGAAGGGAACAGACAGCCTGTAGGAGGAGACAGGGAAGGGAACAGAGAGCCTGTAGGAGGAGACAGGGAAGGGAACAGACAGCCTGTAGGAGGAGACATGGAAGGGAACAAACGGCCTGCAGGAGGAGACAGGGAAGGGAACAGGCAGCCTGCAGGAGGAAACAGGGAAGGGAACTGACAGCCTGTAGGAGGAGACAGGGAAGGGAACAGATGACCTGTAGGAGGAGACAGGGAAGGGAACAGACAGCCTGTAGGAGGAGACAGGGAAGGGAACAGACAGCCTGCAGGAGGAAACGAAAGGGAACAGACAGCCTGTAGGAGGAGACAGGGAAGGGAACAGGCAGCCTGTAGGAGGAGACAGGGAAGGGAACAGACAGTCTGTAGGAGGAGACAGGGAAGGGAACAGGCAGCCTGTAGTAGGAGACAGGGAAGGGAACAGACAGCCTGTAGGAGGAGACAGGGAAGGGAACAGACGGCCTGTTGGAGGAGACAGGGAAGGAAACAGATGGCCTGTAGGAGCAGACAGGTAAGGGAACGTATAGGCTGTAGGAGGAGACAGGGAAGGGAACCGACGGCCTGTTGGAGGAGACAGGGAAGGGAACAGACGGCCTGCAGGAGGAAACGGAAGGGAACAGACAGCCTGTAGGAGGAGACAGGGAAGGGAACAGGCAGCCTGTAGGAGGAGACAGGGAAGGGAACAGACAGTCTGTTGGAGGAGACAGGGAAGGGAACAGATGGCCTATTGGAGGAGACAGGGAAGGGAACAGATGGGCTGTAGGAGGAGACAGGGAAGGGAACAGACAGCCTGTAGGAGGATACAGGGAAGGGAACAGACAGCCTGTTGGAGGAGACAGGGAAGGAAACAGATGGCCTGTAGGAGGAGACAGGGACGGGAACAGACAGCCTGTAGGAGGAGACAGGGAAGGAAACAGATGGCCTGCAGGAGGAGACAGGGAAGGGAACAGACAGCCTGTAGGAGGAGACAGGGAAGGTAACAGACGGCGTGTTGGAAGAGACAGGGAAGGAAACAGATGGCCTGCAGGAGGAGACAGAGAAGGAAACAGATGGCCTGCAGGAGGAGACAGGGAAGGAAACAGATGGCCTGCAGGAGGAGACAGGGAAGGGAACAGATGGCCTGCAGGAGGAGACAGGGAAGGGAACAGATGGCCTGTAGGAGGAGACAGTGAAGGGAACAGACGGCCTGTAGGAGGAGACAGTGAAGGGAACAGACGGCCTGCAGGAGGATGCTCTTTTTCTGTAGGGCATGGGTGGAGTCTCTGGTGTATGAGCTCAAATCCTGTACATATTTCTGCAGATAGACAACCTGCTTGTTAGAAATCCAATCCCAAAAATAATAGGACATCCAGGTGGATTTATTGCACTTTTGTGGATCATAGGTAAATGATAATAGATGTCTGTTTGTGGGAATTAGATATTTAGAAACTGGAATTCCTATTGGTTAAGGTTAGATAGGCCGCAGGACCACTGAATCAGCTCCATATATTCTATTCTTTCTTGTAAATCTGGGAGGGATTATAGACTTTGTTGCCTCCCAGGATGCGGTCTCTTTCATGTAGTCCTCCCTGTGTGTCCATTTACGTTATAGAGTGGGAATGTATACAGGTTACCTCTGTATAATCAGAAATACAACTTCAATGTAAAAAGTGTTTATACTATATATATATATATATATATATATATATATATATATATATATATATATATATAGCCAGACCTGAAAAATTACTCGCCAGTGCAAGTCATAACATACCAACCAGGGCTGAATTTCTACTCGCCAGGGCTAAATTTTCACTCGCCATTGGCTAGTGGTGAGTGGAAATTTTGAGCCCTGTATATATATATATATATATATATATATATATATATATATATATAATGTGTAAAACAGATGAATCCCAATTTGAAATACCTCCTATAATGAACGTCTGCTCCATCTATGGACTATTCCGCATGCTTAATCTACTGTCGTCGATCTCCACAAGCCCACAAAAATACCCTTGTTGGAAATGCCAAGATACTTAGAAATATAAGAGAAAACCTACACAAATAGCGCTCCAATATTCATTTATTACATTCCATACACAGGTCTCTTCGTACCCTTATACTGCAGCCGGTTTGGGCTATTGGATTCATGTACTTTACATTCATCCAGGGAGTGCGGTTTTTGGCAGAGCACTTATTTTACACTTTACACACAGATACCCTCTCAGATTGGGTTTCTGTTTCTGTTCTTCCATTCCAAGGTTTCCACCACAGTGGATATTGGTTCACACAGCCGGGTTGGTTGAGTCTGGTCCTATATGTGGACCCTATTCTACATCCGCCACAGATTCACCCTTAGGTCAGTTCTCTTTTCTTCTGTTTAGGACTGTCATACCATCCATCAATGACTGTACAGAGCAAGACTCTATATTAATCATTTATCCACAGAGGTTGGAGAGATCACCACACGTGGCCCCTATAGGAGGGCATCCTGCGAATTTCTATTTTTCTATTACATCATTATCTATATATATTTGAACTGCCCCTGGAAGTTTGCCCTTGTCCTTTTTTCCAAAATACTTAGAAATATACCCATACATTCCCACTGTATAACGTAAATGGACAAACAGAACTATGGAGGAGACACAGAGGGGAACAGGCGGTATGCAGGAGGAGACAGGAAGGAGGAGCAGGCGGTATGCAGAAGGAGAAAGGAAAGGGAGCAGGGAGAAGATCGGGAGGGGGGGCAGGCGGTAGGCAGCAGGAGACAGGGTGGGGAGCGGGAAGGGGGAGCAGGCAGTATGCAGGAGGAGAAAGGAAAGGGCGGAGACCGGGAGGGGGAGCAGATGGTATGGAGAAGGGGAAAGGAAAGGGAGCAGGGAGAAGATCGAGAGGGGGAGCAGGGGGAATGCAGGAGGAGAAAGGAAAGGGAGCAGAGAGGAGACTGGGAGGGGGAGCAGGTGGCATGCAGGAGGATAAAGGAAAGGAAGCAGGGAGGAGACTGGGAGGGGAGCAGGTGGTATGCAGGAGGAGACGGGGGGAGCAGGAAGGGGGAGCAGGTGGTATGCAGGAGGAGAAAGGTAGCAGGGAGAAGACTGGGAGGGGGAGCAGGCGGTATGCAGGAGGAGAAAGGTAGCAGGGAGTAGATCGTGAGGGGGAGCAGGCGGTATGCAGGAGGAGGAAGGAAAGGGAGCAGGGAGGTGACTGTGAGGGGAGCAGGTGTTATGTAGGAGGAGACAGGAAGGGGACCATGCAGGAAGAGATAGGGAGGGGGCAGGTGGTATTCAGGAAGGGAAGTAGGGAGGAGACAGGGAGGGGAGCAGTGGTACGTAGTAGTAGACAGGGAGGGGTTATGCCAGGAGGAGACAGGGAGAAGAATAGCAGGCAGGTGACACAAGGAGAAAGGGAAAAGAGAAGGGAGGAGACAGGGAGTGGAGATGGCAGTATGCAGGAGGAGACAGGGAGGGGAGAAGTCAGGAGGAGACAGGGAGGAGATATGGAAGAGAGAAGGGAGGAGACAGGGAGGGGAGCAAGCAGTATGCAGGAGGAGACGGGGGATGAGCAGGCAGTATGCAGGAGGAGACAGGGAGGGTGAGCAGGGAGGAGGACAGGGAGGGAAACAGTCAGTATGCAGGAGGGGACAGGGAGGGTGAGCAGGCAGTATGCAGGAGGAGACAGGGAGGGTGAGCAGTGAGGAAAACAGGGAGGGAAGCAGTCAGTATGCAGGAGGGGACAGGGAAGGTGAGCAGGCAGTATGCAGGAGGAGACAGGGATGGTGAGCAGTGAGGAGAACAGGGAGGGAAGCAGTCAGTATGCAGGAGGGGACAGAGAGGGAATCAAGGAGGAGACAGGAAGGGGAGCAGGCAGTATGCAGGAGGAGACATGGAGGGAAACAGGACATATCCAGGAGGAGACAGAGAAACAGGGAGGAGAAAGGGAGGGAAGCAGACAGCCTGTGGGATGAGACAAGGGTATGGGACAATCTGTGGGAGAAAATGGGCGGGATACACTGATGAAAAGCAGAAAAGAGCAGAGTATCTGAGCCTCACCACTTGTGCTGGAACTAGGATTGGGTTCCTAAACACCGTCCACACAACAGCCTCATCACAGGTAGGTGTAGTCAGTGAGCCAAAGTATCGATAAAACATGGTGCGGTCCACACCCCCGAGGAGCGAATCGACAGAGAAGGAAGAATTCAGATTCAGCTTTGTACCTGCAGGAGGGAGAATCCAATGAATGAAACACACAGAGGTCTTTAATAAGGGCCTGGAGGTTGACGTTCAAGGTATCCCTTACTATGTACCAGGGAGTAACGGCCTCCTGCCTCACTATATGATCAAGAGGATCTCCCCCTCAGCTATGCAATTCTCATGGCAACCTCTCAAGTAGATTTTTACCATATACACAAGATCAATGCCATTAGTTTCCCGTGTACCTTATTACTATGAACACAATAGTGTAATTACCACTATTACACCTTGTACCTGATTATTGTGTATAGAAGATTATTATTAGCACTATTACCTCGTGTACCTCATTACTGTGTATACAGGATTATTACCACTATTACCTCGTGTACCTCATTACTGTGTATACAGGATTATTACCGCTATTACCCCATGTATCTGATTACTGTGAATACAAGATTATTATTACCGCTATTACCCCATGTGCCTGATTACTGTGTACACAAGATTATTATTACCACTATTACCCCATGTACCTGATAACTGAGTATGCAAGATTATTATTACCACTATTACCCCGTGTATCTGATTACTGTGTACACAAGATTATTACCACTATTACCCCGTGTACCTGATTACTGTGTATACAAGATTATTATTACCACTATTACCCCATGTACCTGATTACTGTGTACACAAGATTATTATTACCGCTATTACCCCGTGTACCTGATTACTGTGTACACAAGATTATTATTACTACTATTACCCCGTGTACCTGATTACTGTGTATACAAGATTATTATTACTACTATTACCCCGTGTACCTGATTACTGTGTACACAAGATTATTATTACCACTATTACCCCATGTGTCTGATTACTGTGTATACAAGATTATTATTACCGCTATTACCCCGTGTACCTGATTACTGTGTTCACAAGATTATTATTACCGCTATTACCCCATGTACCTGATTACTGTTTACACAAGATTATTATTACCACTATTACCCCATGTACCTGATAACTGAGTATGCAAGATTATTATTACCACTATTACCCCATGTACCTGATTACTGTGAACACAAGATTATTATTACCGCTATTACCCCATGTACCTGATTACTGTTTACACAAGATTATTATTACCACTATTATCCCATGTACCTGATAACTGAGTATGCAAGATTATTATTACCACTATTACCCCCTGTACCTGATTACTGTGTACACAAGATTATTATTACTACTATTACCCCATGTACCTGATTACTGTGTACACAAGCTTATTATTACCACTATTACCCCATGTATCTGATTACTGTGTACACAAGATTATTACCACTATTACCCCGTGTACCTGATTACTGTGTATACAAGATTATTATTACCACTATTACCCCATGTACCTGATTACTGTGTACACAAGATTATTATTACCACTATTACCCCATGTACCTGATTACTGTGTACACAAGATTATTATTACCGCTATTACCCCATGTACCTGATTACTGTTTACACAAGATTATTATTACCACTATTACCCCATGTACCTGATAATTGAGTATGCAAGATTATTATTACCACTATTACCCCATGTACCTGATTACTGTGTACACAAGATTATTATTACTACTATTACCCCATGTACCTGATTACTGTGTACACAAGCTTATTATTACCACTATTACCCCATGTATCTGATTACTGTGTACACAAGATTATTACCACTATTACCCCGTGTACCTGATTACTGTGTATACAAGATTATTATTACCACTATTACCCCATGTACCTGATTACTGTGTACACAAGATTATTATTACCGCTATTACCCCATGTACCTGATTACTGTGTACACAAGATTATTATTACCGCTATTACCCCATGTACCTGATTACTGTGTACACAAGATTATTATTACCGCTATTACCCCGTGTACCTGATTACTGTGTATACAGGATTATTACCACTATTACCCCATGTACCTGATTACTGTGTACACAAGATTATTATTACCGCTATTACCCCATGTGTCTGATTACTGTGTATACAAGATTATTATTACCACTATTACCCAGTGTACCTGATTACTGTGTACACAAGATTATTATTACCGCTATTACCCCATGTACCTGATTACTGTGTATACAAGATTATTATTACCGCTATTACCCCACGTACCTGATTACTGTGTATACAAGATTATTATTACTACTATTACCCCATGTACCTGATTACTGTGTATACAAGATTATTATTACTACTATTACCCCACGTACCTGATTACTGTGTACACAAGATTATTATTACCGCTATTACCCCATGTACCTGATTACTGTGTATACAAGATTATTACTGTGTACACAAGCTTATTATTACCACTATTACCCCATGTACCTGATTACTGTGTATACAAGATTATTATTACCGCTATTACCCCACGTACCTGATTACTGTATATATAAGATTATTATTACCGCTATTACCCCATGTACCTGATTACTGTGTATATAAGATTATTATTACCGCTATTACCCCATGTACCTGATTACTGTGTACACAATATTATCATTACTACTATTACCCCATGTACCTGATTACTGTGTTCACAAGATTATTATTACCGCTATTACCCCATGTACCTGATTACTGTGTATACAAGATTATTATTACCGCTATTACCCCATGTACCTGATTACTGTGTTCACAAGATTATTATTACCGCTATTACCCCGTGTACCTGATTACTGTGTATACAAGATTATTATTACCACTATTACCCCATGTACCTGATTACTGTGTATACAGGATTATTACCACTATTACCCCATGTACCTGATTACTGTGTACACAAGATTATTATTACTACTATTACCCCATGTACCTGATTACTGTGTATACAAGATTATTATTACCGCTATTACCCCATGTACCTGATTACTGTGTATACAAGATTATGATTACCGCTATTACCCCATGTATCTGATTACTGTGTATACAAGATTATTATTACCACTATTACCCCATGTACCTGATTACTGTGTATACAAGATTATTATTACCACTATTACCCCATGTACCTGATTACTGTGTACACAATATTATTATTACCGCTATTACCCCATGTACCTGATTACTGTGTATACAAGATTATTATTACCACTATTACCCCGTGTACCTGATTACTGTGTACACAAGATTATTATTACTACTATTACCCAGTGTACCTGATCACTATGTAATTGTAGAAAAAGAGAGATGGGAAAAAGCAACAAGGGGCTCCCCTGTGCGTACCAGTATTTTCTTAAATAATGACACCACCACCACACCCAATTGTGTGCACTCACAATGGGCCTGTGTCAGTGGCGGCTTATACCCAAACCAACAAAACAGGCAGGATAGAGAAGGTTACTATCTCCAAAATATTCGACTTCGAATAGAAACTCTATTAGCGGCTGCTCCCTTAAAGCGACACGTTCACCCTCCACGGCATAATATAGAAAAAAACAAGAACAAACAAGGGGCGCTAATAGTGAAGTACAGTAACTGGAAGATGTACTTAAGTATAAATTACACTGACATTTATGGGTAGTCAGAGCTCCGATACCAGAGTTTACTGACAAATGGGCTTGCGGAGAGATTAACCCATCTCTGTTCGGGAGTCACACGTGTTGTAGATTCCTTCAATCAGTATGACAGGTGGAAAAAAACTATGTATCAATATAAAAATTATTTATTATAAAATTCAAATATCATTGAACAATAAAAAAAGCTCTATATGCGAACGCGTTTCGCAGCTGGAAAGTCGCTTTTTCAAAGCAAATAACAAGCCTATTGCAATAGAACCCATATACAAAGAAAAGAACCGCCTGACAAGAATCAATATAAATACCTTCTAAAGGTGAGTTGTGAATGATGAAATTCAAATGGTCCAGTGGTAATCCTGATCCCAGATCTCATACGACATGAAAGAGGATCATGGGAAATTAACCCACTGAGATAAGTCCCAGCAAAAAAATAATTAAAAAAGAAAAGGAAAACCAGTGAATCACTCGAAAAAATACTAAAAATTAATAAAATGTTAACCCATAGGGGTCGAATGTTACCAGTAGATCCTACTGACTTAATTCCTAATGATTATAATTCATAAGATTTTATACAAAAACGGATCCATGTCGAACCACGGATCATGGATAATATATACTCAACCAAAACATTCCATCCACAAGTGGAAACCTGTCACTCATCTAAAATATAATCTCATCACTAATGATTACGTCTGCACGTGTGTTGACATAATTAATCAATAAAACCTAATACATATATAATCCACAAATGGAGACTTAACATTAAACATTATTATAAAATATAATTACATCACTAATAATTTCAGAATTATATAGCTATTCATATGTTGACATAATCAATCAATAAGACTTAATACATGTACAGATTAAAGAATTAACCCGCGAAGTACATGTTGTGTGACCTCAGTCAAATAGCTAAAACTTCTCCTAATCAGGACTAAACTCTTCCAAGTACCTTAGAATTGTAACAGACAAGGGTGAGGATGACAGACTAAGAATCTCCATCAATGACAATAAACATTCAATCATACATCTGGACATAAATACCTAATCACAGTCATTAGTACATTCATGATAATTAAAATTTGACTATTATTCATTTGTTCTATATTCTTAAGTATGAATTTATTATTGTTATATGTATATTTCTTGTCCGATTTGAAAAATCTTACTATTATAATTGGGCATTTTTTGTAATTATTGAATGTTTATTGTCATGACTCTGGGAGTTTTGATGGAGATTATATATCAATATATATATTGATTCTTGTCAGGCGGTTCTTTACTTTGTATATGGGTTCTATTGCAATAGGCTTGTTATTTGCTTTGAAAAAGCGGCTTTCCAGCTGCGAAACGCGTTAGCATATAGCGCCTTATTTATTGTTCAATGATATTTGAATTTTATAATAAATAATTTTTATATCGATACATAGTTTTTTTCCGCCTGTCATACTGATTGAAGGAATCTACAACACGTGTGAGTCCCGAACGGAGACGGGTTTGTCGGTAAACTCTGGTATCGGAGCTCTGACTACCCATAAATGTCAGTGTAATTTATACTTATTTAATTACATCTTCCAGTTACTGTACTTCACTATTAGCGCCCCTTGTTTGGTCTTGTTTTGATCACTATGTACTCCTCTTGTTTCTACCCCCCCCCCCACAAACACACACACACACACACATACACACACAGACATACACACACATACACATATATATACACACACATATATACACACATACACACACACACATATATATATACACACACATATATACACACATACACACATATACACACACACACATAAACACACACACATACATACACACACACACACACACACACACATACATACGCACACATACATACACACACACATACACACACACACATATATATATACACACACATATATACACACATACACACATATACACACACACATAAACACACACACATACATACACACACACATACATACACACATACACACACATATAAACACACACATACAGATACACACACACACACAAACACATATATACACACACACACACACACACACACACTCCTTTTATTCACATTTTACACCCAAGTTAGGGGTGGGGAGGACTCTGTCAGTCTGTCTGCAGATGTGGGTACATGCGCCCATGGGTGTGTCTGTCTGTCTCTATGTCTGTCTGCCTCTGGAGGGGGGGGGCACGGTGCACCTCTGTCTCTCTGTATGTCTGTTTATCTCCGGGTACGTGTGCACCTCTCTGTCTCTGTATGCCTGTCTGTCTTTGTATGTCTGTCTCTGGGTGCGTGTGCATATGTCTCTCTGGATGTCTGTCTGTCTCTGGATGTCTGTCTCTGGGTGCATATGCATCTGTCTGTCTCTGTATGTCTGTCTCTGAGTGCATGTGCACCTCTGTCTCTGTCTGTCTGCATGTCTGTCTGTCTCTGGGTGCATGTGCACCTCTGTCTCTGTCTGTATGTCTGTCTGTCTCTGGGTGCGTGTGCACCTCTGTCTCTGTCTGTCTGTCTCTGAGTAAGTGAGCACCTGTCTCTCTGGATGTCTCTCTCTGAGTGCATGTGCATCTGTCTCTCTGTATGTCTGTCTCTGTACGTCTGTCTGTCTCTGAGTGCGCGTGCACCTCTGTCTCTCTGGATGTCTGTCTCTGAGTGTGTGTGCATCTGTCTCTCTGTATGGATGTCTCTGTATGTCTGTCTGTCTGTCTCTGGGTGAGCGTGCACCTCTGTTTCTGTCTGTCTGTGTATGTCTGTCTGTCTCTGGGTACATGTGCACCTCTGTCTCTGTATATCTGTCTGTCTGTCTCTGGGTGCATGTGCACCTCTGTCTCTGTATATCTGTCTGTCTGTCTCTGGGTGCATGTGCACCTCTGTCTCTGTATATCTGTCTGTCTGTCTCTGGGTGCATGTGCACCTCTGTCTCTGTATGTATGTTTGTGTCTGGGTGCGTGTGCACCTCTGTCTGTCTGTCTGTCTCTGTATGTATGTTTGTCTCTGGGTGCGTGTGCACCTCTGTCTGTCTGTCTGTCTGTCTCTGTATGGTGTCCCAGTCTGCTCCCCTATCAGGTCAGGGAGCTCTCCATGTGAATTTGGTATAGGAACATAAGGGCATTATGGGGGTGCAGAGAAAAGACAGGAGGAGTCGAGCTCGGGGTACCTGGCCAGGAGACTTGTCCTAATAGTGCAGACAGATTAGACAGCTGGGAAGAGTTGTCCGGGATCCCAACCTAAAGAGGCACAAAATTCCATGAATGATTACATAAACATAATGAATCTCTCGCCAATCCCCCCAGCGCAGTGGACATGAATGGCACCTCCCGTGCCACAGACCACTTTGTCCCTGTACAGGGGGAGGAGCTATGGGACAGACCACTTTGTACCTATACACGGGGGAGGAGCTGTGGGACAGACCACTTTCTACCTGTACACAGGGGAGGAGCTGTGGGACTGACCACTTTGTACCTGTACATGGGGGAGGAGCTGTGGAACAGACCACTTTGTACCTGTACACGAGGGAGGAGCTGTGGGACTGACCACTTTGTGCCTATACACGGGGGAGGAGCTGTGGGACAGACCACTTTGTACCTGTACACGGGGGAGGAGCTGTGGGACAGACCACTTTGTGCCTATACACTGGGGAGGAGCTGTGGAACAGACCACTTTGTACCTGTACACGGGGGAGGAGCTGTGGGACAGACCACTTTGTGCCTATACACTGGGGAGGAGCTGTGGGACAGACCACTTTGTACCTGTACACGGGGGAGAAGCTGTGGGACAGACCACTTTGTGCCTATACACTGGGGAGGAGCTGTGGAACAGACCACTTTGTACCTGTACATGGGGGAGGAGCTGTGGGACAGACCACTTTGTACCTGTACACGGGGGAGGAGCTGTGGGACAGACCACTTTGTGCCTATACACGGGGGAGGAGCTGTGGGACAGACCACTTTGTACCTGTACACGGGGGAGGAGCTGTGGGACAGACCACTTTGTGCCTATACACTGGGGAGGAGCTGTGGAACAGACCACTTTGTACCTGTACACGGGGGAGGAGCTGTGGGACAGACCACTTTGTGCCTATACACTGGGGAGGAGCTGTGGGACAGACCACTTTGTACCTGTACACGGGGGAGAAGCTGTGGGACAGACCACTTTGTGCCTATACACTGGGGAGGAGCTGTGGAACAGACCACTTTGTACTTGTACACGGGGGAGGAGCTGCGGGACTGACCACTTTGTACCTGTACACGGGGGAGGAGATGTGGCACTGACCACTTTGTGCCTGTACACGGGGGAGAAGCTGTGGGACAGACCACTTTGTGCCTATACATGGGGGAGGAGATGTGGGACAGACCACTTTGTGCCTGTACACGGGGGAGAAGCTGTGGGACAGACCACTTTGTGCCTGTACACGGGGGAGGTGCTGTGGGACTGACCACTTTGTGCCTGTACACGGGGGAGGTGCTGTGGGACAGACCACTTTGTACCTGTACATGGGGGAGGTGCTGTGGGACTGACCACTTTGTACCTGTACACGGGGGAGGTGCTGTGGGACTGACCACTTTGTGCCTATACACGGGGGAGGAGCTGTGGGACAGACCACTTTGTACCTGTACACGGGGGAGGTGCTGTGGGACTGACCACTTTGTACCTGTACACGGGGGAGGTGCTGTGGGACTGACCACTTTGTGCCTATACACGGGGGAGGAGCTGTGGGACAGACCACTTTGTACCTGTACACGGGGGAGGTGCTGTGGGACTGACCACTTTGTACCTGTACACGGGGGAGGTGCTGTGGGACTGACCACTTTGTACCTGTACACGGGGGAGGAGCTGTGGGACTGACCAGTTTGTACCTGTACACGGGGGAGGAGCTGTGGCACTGACCACTTTGTACCTGTACACGGGGGAGGAGCTGTGGCACTGACCACTTTGTACCTGTACACGGGGGAGGAGCTGTGGGACAGACCACTTTGTACCTGTACACGGGGGAGGAGCTGTGGGACAGACCACTTTGTGCCTATACACTGGGGAGGAGCTGTGGAACAGACCACTTTGTACCTGTACACGGGGGAGGAGCTGTGGGACAGACCACTTTGTGCCTATAAACTGGGGAGGAGCTGTGGGACAGACCACTTTGTACCTGTACACGGGGGAGGAGCTGTGGGACAGACCACTTTGTGCCTATACACTGGGGAGGAGCTGTGGAACAGACCACTTTGTACTTGTACACGGGGGAGGAACTGCGGGACTGACCAGTTTATACCTGTACACGGGGGAGGAGCTGCGGGACTGACCACTTTGTACCTGTACATGGGGGAGGAGATGTGGGACAGACCACTTTGTGCCTGTACACGGGGGAGAAGCTGTGGGACAGACCACTTTGTGCCTGTACACGGGGGAGGTGCTGTGGGACAGACCACTTTGTACCTATACACGGGGGAGGAGCTGTGGGACAGACCACTTTCTACCTGTACACAGGGGAGGAGCTGTGGGACTGACCACTTTGTACCTGTACATGGGGGAGGAGCTGTGGAACAGACCACTTTGTACCTGTACACGAGGGAGGAGCTGTGGGACTGACCACTTTGTGCCTATACACGGGGGAGGAGCTGTGGGACAGACCACTTTGTACCTGTACACGGGGGAGGAGCTGTGGGACAGACCACTTTGTGCCTATACACTGGGGAGGAGCTGTGGAACAGACCACTTTGTACCTGTACACGGGGGAGGAGCTGTGGGACAGACCACTTTGTGCCTATACACTGGGGAGGAGCTGTGGGACAGACCACTTTGTACCTGTACACGGGGGAGAAGCTGTGGGACAGACCACTTTGTGCCTATACACTGGGGAGGAGCTGTGGAACAGACCACTTTGTACTTGTACACGGGGGAGGAGCTGCGGGACTGACCACTTTGTACCTGTACACGGGGGAGGAGATGTGGCACTGACCACTTTGTGCCTGTACACGGGGGAGAAGCTGTGGGACAGACCACTTTGTGCCTATACATGGGGGAGGAGATGTGGGACAGACCACTTTGTGCCTGTACACGGGGGAGAAGCTGTGGGACAGACCACTTTGTGCCTGTACACGGGGGAGGTGCTGTGGGACTGACCACTTTGTGCCTGTACACGGGGGAGGAGTTGTGGGACTGACCACTTTGTACCTGTACACAGGGGAGGAGCTGTGGGACAGAACACTTTGTGCCTGTACACGGGGGAGGAGTTGTGGGACTGACCACTTTGTACCTGTACATGGGGGAGGTGCTGTGGGACAGACCACTTTGTACCTGTACATGGGGGAGGTGCTGTGGGACTGACCACTTTGTACCTGTACACGGGGGAGGTGCTGTGGGACTGACCACTTTGTGCCTATACACGGGGGAGGAGCTGTGGGACAGACCACTTTGTACCTGTACACGGGGGAGGTGCTGTGGGACTGACCACTTTGTACCTGTACACGGGGGAGGTGCTGTGGGACTGACCACTTTGTGCCTATACACGGGGGAGGAGCTGTGGGACAGACCACTTTGTACCTGTACACGGGGGAGGTGCTGTGGGACTGACCACTTTGTACCTGTACACGGGGGAGGTGCTGTGGGACTGACCACTTTGTACCTGTACACGGGGGAGGAGCTGTGGGACTGACCAGTTTGTACCTGTACACGGGGGAGGAGCTGTGGCACTGACCACTTTGTACCTGTACACGGGGGAGGAGCTGTGGCACTGACCACTTTGTACCTGTACACGGGGGAGGAGCTGTGGGACAGACCACTTTGTACCTGTACACGGGGGAGGAGCTGTGGGACAGACCACTTTGTGCCTATACACTGGGGAGGAGCTGTGGAACAGACCACTTTGTACCTGTACACGGGGGAGGAGCTGTGGGACAGACCACTTTGTGCCTATAAACTGGGGAGGAGCTGTGGGACAGACCACTTTGTACCTGTACACGGGGGAGGAGCTGTGGGACAGACCACTTTGTGCCTATACACTGGGGAGGAGCTGTGGAACAGACCACTTTGTACTTGTACACGGGGGAGGAACTGCGGGACTGACCAGTTTATACCTGTACACGGGGGAGGAGCTGCGGGACTGACCACTTTGTACCTGTACATGGGGGAGGAGATGTGGGACAGACCACTTTGTGCCTGTACACGGGGGAGAAGCTGTGGGACAGACCACTTTGTGCCTGTACACGGGGGAGGTGCTGTGGGACTGACCACTTTGTGCCTGTACACGGGGGAGGAGTTGTGGGACAGACCACTTTGTACCTGTACATGGGGGAGGTGCTGTGGGACAGACCACTTTGTACCTGTACATGGGGGAGGTGCTGTGGGACTGACCACTTTGTACCTGTACACGGGGGAGGTGCTGTGGGACAGACCACTTTGTACCTGTACATGGGGGAGGTGCTGTGGGACTGACCACTTTGTACCTGTACACGGGGGAGGTGCTGTGGGACTGACCACTTTGTACCTGTACATGGGGGAGGAGCTGTGGGACAGACCACTTTGTACCTGTACACGGGGGAGGTGCTGTGGGACTGACCACTTTGTACCTGTACACGGGGGAGGTGCTGTGGGACAGACCACTTTGTACCTGTACACAGGGGAGGAGCTGTGGGACTGACCACTTTGTACCTGTACACGGGGGAGGTGCTGTGGGACAGACCACTTTGTACCTGTACACGGGGGAGGTGCTGTGGGACTGACCACTTTGAACCTGTACATGGGGGAGGAGATGTGGCACTGACCACTTTGTACCTGTACACGGGGGAGGAGCTGTGGGACTGACCACTTTGTACCTGTACACGGGGGAGGTGCTGTGGGACTGACCACTTTGTACCTGTACACAGGGGAGGAGCTGTGGGACAGACCACTTTGTACCTGTACACGGGGGAGGAGCTGTGGGACTGACCACTTTGTACCTGTACACGGGGGAGGAGCTGTGGGACTGACCACTTTGTACCTGTACACGGGGGAGGAGCTGTGGGACTGACCAGTTTGTACCTGTACACGGGGGAGGAGCTGTGGGACTGACCACTTTGTACCTGTACACGGGGGAGGTGCTGTGGGACAGACCACTTTGTACCTGTACACGGGGGAGGAGCAGTGGGACTGACCACTTTGTACCTGTACACGGGGGAGGAGCTGTGGGACTGACCACTTTGTACCTGTACACGGGGGAGGTGCTGTGGGACAGACCACTTTGTACCTGTACACGGGGGAGGTGCTGTGGGACTGACCACTTTGTACCTGTACACGGGGGAGGAGCTGCAGGACTGACCACTTTGTGCCTATACACGGGGGAGGTGCTGTGGGACTGACCACTTTGTGCCTGTACACGGGGGAGGAGCTGTGGGACTGACCACTTTGTACCTGTACACGGGGGAGGAGCTGTGGGACTGACCACTTTGTGCCTGTACACGGGGGAGGAGCTGTGGGACTGACCACTTTGTGCCTATACACGGGGGAGGTGCTGTGGGACTGACCACTTTGTGCCTGCACACAGGGGAAGTGCTGTGGGACTGACCACTTTGTGCCTATACACGGGGGAGGTGCTGCAGGACTGACCACTTTGTACCTGTACACGGGGGAGGTGCTGTGGGACTGACCACTTTGTACCTATACACGGGGGAGGTGCTGCAGGACTGACCACTTTGTGCCTATACACGGGGGAGGTGCTGTGGGACTGACCACTTTGTGCCTATACACGGGGGAAGTGCTGTGGGACTGACCACTTTGTGCCTGTACACGGGGGAGGAGCTGTGGGACTGACCACTTTGTGCCTATACAAGGATAGACTACAGGAAAGGAAAGATCAGCGAGTTTGCACTTACATCAATGAAGAATGCCAGCACAGCGATTCCAGATGGATCCTTCTTGGCTTGAGACAAATTCATTCCCGCCTTGGTGTGGACAATATGCATCTACCGAGAGGAAGCAGAAAGCACATTAGGGTTGTGTGGGTTCAGTTCAGCCAAACACCTTACATAGTTATCCATCTTTCAGCTGCAATACCAAATGGCGCTCAGAGATGATGATTTATGAAAGACTGAGCAGTGATATTGTGCAGAACAGACCTCCCAACAGTACATAAACACAGGAAGATTAATGAGGTGACACCATAAAACAGACAGGAGACAATCAGGCGCCTTTCTGACGCCTTTACTGAATTACACCTTCTTCTTCTTCCTTGCCATCTACACGATTTGGACAAGTTAATGATATTTTATGGCATTTTATGAGCATATCTGAGAACTTTAATAACAAGCCAACCCTGAGATGTTTGAAATATTAAACAAAGCTCCACAAAAGGAAGACATGGGTAAGCGCTCAGATCTTAAAAAATCTATATATAGCAAATCTAGATGTTACAAAGATAGTAAGTAAAATTATTTAATACACTAAATAAACATATAAAACCAATCACAGCTAATAAATAAACTCTGTAATGAATGAAAATGAGATTGAGTCCCACAATGTAAAAAACATAATAATATGAACCAGGGAAAAAATGTGCCAGACTTTCAATACTTTAATTGTAGAGTTTTCAATACAGCTGATATTGCTTGAACAAATTCAGCAGACAGGGTACTCCTCCTCCCATCTCTAATATACAATTAATATTGAAACAGTTCTCCTGGTCGGGGTAAACGTATCTACCTCCTTATTGACGATGATCAGTGTTGTATTGTGTTAGAGGTAGAAGTTTGGAATGTCAGACTAAAGACAAACACTGAAGTGAAATGTAGTTTATTTAAACATGCACATGCAATGATTACATAAACTGTGGTGGAGTACAGGGAAAAAAACATACAGTATTGCTAGGTCTTAGTAAACAGACTTTACTCTGCAATACACATGACAGTAAAGATTAGACAATTATACTCATCAGCCAACGGGAGAGCCTTTGGTTCCACGAGAAGCCCCGTCACAAGACACAGGTATACGGCCAGAGGTGCAAATCAGGTACACTCTCGTTCATCCCAAGTACGACTCTAAATATTAGTGTGTGGATTACAGGTTAACATACAGGCTACGCCCTGTGATATTCAATACTGCGCATGCGTATTTGCTTGGTTATATAACACTGAATATAGAGACATCTCTAACTGATACTCATAAACACTACGTCTTACAGTGCCTGCCCCTCTGCTGTTGCGAAACCTAATGCAGAGCATTAACCCTCAACTGACCGTGAGGAGAGCACCCAAAAAAACATTCCTTACATATTACCAGTGTCCCTTCAATATACGGATGCGGGCAGAGTTCTCCTCCTCCTGATTCTTCACCAATATATGGATGTGGGCAGGGTTCTCCTCCTCCTGATTCTTCACCAATATATGGATGTGGGCAGGGTTCTCCTCCTCCTGATTCTTCACCAATATATGGATGTGGGCAGGGTTCTCCTCCTCCTGATTCTTCACCAATATATGGATGCGGACAGGGTTCTCCTCCTCCTGATTCTTCACCAATATATGGATGCAGACAGGGTTCTCCTCCTCCTGATTCTTCACCAATATATGGATGTGGGCAGGGTTCTCCTCCTCCTGATTCTTCACCAATATATGGATGCGGACAGGGTTCTCCTCCTCCTGATTCTTCACCAATATATGGATGCGGACAGGGTTCTCCTCCTCCTGATTCTTCACCAATATATGGATGCAGGCAGGGTTCTCCTCCTCCAGACTCTTCACCAATAAATGGATGTGGGCAGAGTTCTCCTCCTCCAGACTCTTCACCAATAAATGGATGTGGGCAGAGTTCTCCTCCTCCTGACTCTTCACCAATAAATGGATGCTGGCAGGGTTCTCCTCCTCCTGACTCTTCACCAATATATGGATGTGGGCAGGGTTCCCCTCCTCCTGACACTTCACCAATATATGGATGTGGGCAGGGTTCTCCTCCTCCCGACTCTTTACCAATATATGGATGTGGGCAGGGTTCCCTTCCTCCTCCCAACTCTTCATCAATATATGGATGTGGGCAGGGTTCTCCTCCTCCTCCCGTCTCTTATATACAATTAATATTGAAAAAGTTCAATATTATCTTCCTCCTTACTGATGATAATCAGTGTGTATTACCAGAGTCTGTTCTGTTGTATGGTCCCAGTGGGCAAGGATCTCTTCCTCCTCCCGACTCTTCACCAATATATGGATGCAGGCAGGGTTATCCTCCTCCCAACTCTTCACCAATATATGGATTTGGGCAGGGTTCTCCTCCTCCCAACTCTTCACCAATATATGGATGTGGGCAGGGTTCTCCTCCTCCTGACTCTTCACCAGTATATGGATGCAGGCACAGTTCTCCTCCTCCCAACTCTTCACCAATATATGGATGTGGGCAGGGTTCTCCTCCTCCTGTTTCTTCACCAATATATGGATGCGGGCAGGGCTCTTTTCCTCCCATCTACTCCTGTCTGTCAGTGACTGGACACATGCAGACCAGGTTCTTTGCATGCTGCTGTTTTTTTGTTCTCAAGAGGTTGGCTGATAACAGTCAGGTGAGTACCATGGAGACAGAGAGGTCAAGGCAACTCGCCAATCATCAGCTCAGTCAGCTTGACCCAAGGAAGGAAAGACAGCAGTAATCAACAACAGAGATCTAGAGCAGCCTAGCCAAACCTTGACAGTGTTGTACAAGACAGACACACACACACACACACACACACACACACACACACACGCGAAATACAGACATTATCCTAGTGTAGTACAGGAGACATACACACACACACATGAAATACAGACTTATCCTAGTGTAGCACAGGACACACACACACACGAAATACTGATATTATCTTAGTGTAGTACAGGACACACACACACACACTAAATACAGACATTATCCTAGTGTAATACAGGACACATACACACACACACACACACACACACACACACACACACACAGAAAATACAGACATTATCCTAATGTAGAACAGGAAACACACACAGACACTAAATACAGACATTATCCTAGTGTAGTACAGGAGACATTCACACACACGAAATACAGACATTATCCTAGTGTAGTACAGGGCACACACTGTAATGGAAGCAAGAAGGGACTGCGTCACCTTCCACCGTCATTCCCGGGTTGTTCCCTCTCGACTCCGGACTGGCGCCATAGGATGCACCGGTCGAGCAGATGAACGGTCTGGCTGTTGACTCGACAAGGCGTCGAACCCCAGTATAGTTGACTGTATGTCGAAGGATGCAGGTCGAGGAGGAGTCGAAAGAGCTCCAGAGCAGTCGGGTGTCGCAGGCTGGAACCCCGGGCAGTCGAGAGTGAGTCCTCAAGTCCCGGTTGAACTGCGAACAGGGAAAGTGTCACAGGAACCAGGTAGCTGTTATCGAGCAGATTCGAGCACACGGTAAGCTCTAATCGGATGTTCTCAGGAACTCGAAGAAGGGGAAGACGGAGTTCACATCTCCACCTGACAGCATACGAAGTCCGGTTGCAGGAAGCTGGCAGCAGGCGGTCGATGACGCGGGATACCCAGTTCAGATGGGCGTCAGAGTGGCCGCCTTAACCATAAGAACATAAGACACCAGGACTCTGTTGTTCACTCAGAAGACTAACTTTTTATTGGTACAAAACATATTTATACTCAAACCTTACATTGAAATACATGGGCTAACCAGATACAATAGGGACAAAATTCAATCACAACATGTAAAACAAAGGACCAGCAGCAGATGGTCTAGCGAATACAATGACTCAGACATGATTATATTTCAAACACAAAAGGGTTTCTGAACTCAGACAATAGACACAAAGACTTGAGGGGCTTGAATGAATTAAGACACGGCAGGGGGTCTCAGTACAGTTCACAATACACTGGTTTGAGTGGCTACAATACACATTGGAAGTAACTCTGGCTAAACTCAAATAATTAACCCTTACTGCCCATTTCCTTGGAAGCAAGCCAGCAGTCCGTGGTTGTCAGTCTCTTTGGGCCCAGAAATGTCCATAGTCTATGAAGCTCTTTGAATCGCAGTTCTAGGCTCAGACAATGGCTCCAGTAATGGACTAAGCTCCGTTACATTTCTCCCCCTTTTGTGTACCAAGCCAGCGGTTGCTGTAGTAATTGCTGGCTTGGGACTATGGGCGGGCCATGCTGTGTTGAGCCCCTTGTCTGGAGCTGGGAGCCCAACTTGAACCCCTTGTCCTGGGTCAGGAAAAACGTGAGCCCCTTGTCCTGGGCCAGGAGAAAACATTAGCCCCTTGTCCGGGCCAGGAAACAATAGATGCGCCCCTTGTCCTGGGCCAGGAAAAAACACTTGCCCCTTGTCTGGGCCAGGAAACAACAGATGCGCCCCTTGTCCTGGGCCAGGAGTAAAACTGGGGTCCTTGGTCCTGGGCCATGGAAACTGGTGCCTCTTGGTCCTGGGTAGCACCAAGTTGGGAGGCCTCTCATGGGCCATGCTGCAGGCAGAGCTGGGGTCAGGTCCTCCTGGGTCTGGGGCCAGTGGCTCTGGGTCCATAGCCAGTCTATAAGGTGGATCTCCCTGTGGCAACCAGGACTCTGGGCTCTCAATGGCCTGGGGCTCCACTTGTGGAAAGCTGGAAACATCCCCCCTTTTGGTGGGGCACGTACCCCACAGGGACAGGAGAGGATGCTGCTCCCACTCTCCTGGGCTGAGGCAACATCCAAAGGGCTGTTGGCAATGCTGGGGACTTGTTCGCCCAGGGTAGGGGCATTCAGAGGACTGGTGAGGAGTGCACTCCCACTCACCAATCCAGGGCAAACAGACTTTGGGCTGCTGGCAAAACTGGGGCAAGTCCCAACTTCCGTAGAGAGGACGGTGGTCCCACTCCCTCTGGCAGTATCAACAGTTGGCCTGGTGGGGAATGACTTCCCACCCACCAGGCTGGGGTCAGTAGGGGCTAGGGTCAACAAAGTGTCCTTGGTGTGGACCAGGGTCCCACGCACCATGGTGGGGACATCAGACAAAGGGACAATAGGCCCAGCAGGGAGGACCGTGGACCCACTCCCTGGGTCAGGGCCATCACTTGGCCTGGTGGGGAATGACTTACCGCCCACCAGGTTGGGGTCAACAGGTCCAGGGGCAACAAGGAAATCCCTGGTGAGGACCGTGGTCCCACTCACCAAGGCTAGGGTAACATGAAAAGGGGCAACAGGCTTGGGACTGTTGATGAGGACTGTTGTCCCACTCATCACAGCATTGGGTTTCACAGGGCCTGGTGGGCTCGCTCCCATCCACCAGGCCAGGGGTCACATAGGGGCTGCTGGGCTTGCTCCCACCCACCAGTTCACAGTCCACAGGGACAGCACAAGGGGAGCAGCACTGCATTGGGGCAGTCTCTTTGGGCCCAGAAATGTGCACAGTCTCTGAAGCTCTTTGAATCACAGTTCCAGGCTCAGACAAGGGCTCCAGTAACGGACTAAGCTCCATTACGCACACACACACTAAATACAGACATTATTCTAGTGTAGTGCAGGACACACACACTAAATACAGACATTATCCTAGTGTAGTACAGGACACACACACACACACAGTAAATACAGACATTATCCTAGTGTAGTACAGGACACACACACACACATGAAATATAGACATTATACTAGTGTAGTACAGGGGACACACACCCTAAATACAGATATTATCCCAGTGTAGTACAGGACACACACACACACACACACACACACACACACACACACACACACACACACACACACACACACACACACACACACACACACACACACACACACTACAGACATTATCTTAGTGTAGTACAGGACACATATACAAACACAAAATACAGATATTATCCTAGTGTACTACAGGACACACACACGTGAAATACAGACATTATTCTAGTGTAGTACAGGATGCACGTGCACACACGAATTACTGACATTATTCTAGTGTAGTACAGGACACATACACACACATGAAATACAGATATTATTGTAGTGTAGTACAGGACATACACATTATCCTAGTGTAGTACAGGACACACAGACATGAAATACAGATATTATCCTAGTGTAGTACAGGACACACACACACAAAATACAGACATTATCCTAGTGTAGTACAAGACACACACATGAAATACAGACATTATCCTAGTTTAGTACAGGAGACACACACACATCAAATACAGACATTATCCTAGTGTAGTACAGGACACACACACACGAAATACAGACATTATCCTA
The DNA here is from genome assembly GCA_037306005.1 of Rhinophrynus dorsalis. Classification (NCBI taxonomy): domain Eukaryota; kingdom Metazoa; phylum Chordata; class Amphibia; order Anura; family Rhinophrynidae; genus Rhinophrynus; species Rhinophrynus dorsalis. Next base: position 346,885 of record CM074725.1, on the reverse strand, counting down.
GTGTAGTACAGGACACACACACTAAATACAGACATTATCCTAGTGTATTACAAGACACACACACACACACTAAATACAGACATTATCCTAGTGTAGTACAGGACACACACACACTAAATACAGACATTATACTAGTGTAGTACAGGACACACACACACTAAATACAGACATTATCCTAGTGTAGTACAAGACACACACACTAAATACAGACATTATCCTAGTGTAGTACAGGACACACACACACTAAATACAGACATTATACTAGTGTAGTACAGAACACACACACTAAATACAGACATTATACTAGTGTAGTACAGGACACACACACTAAATACAGACATTATACTAGTGTAGTACAGGACACACACACTAAATACAGACATTATCCTAGTGTATTACAAGACACACACACACACACTAAATACAGACATTATCCTAGTGTAGTACAGGACACACACACACTAAATACAGACATTATACTAGTGTAGTACAGGACACACACACACTAAATACAGACATTATCCTAGTGTAGTACAAGACACACACACTAAATACAGACATTATCCTAGTGTAGTACAGGACACACACACACTAAATACAGACATTATACTAGTGTAGTACAGAACACACACACTAAATACAGACATTATACTAGTGTAGTACAGGACACACACACTAAATACAGACATTATACTAGTGTAGTACAGAACACACACACTAAATACAGACATTATACTAGTGTAGTACAAGACACACACACTAAATACAGACATTATCCTAGTGTAGTACAGGACACACACACACTAAATACAGACATTATACTAGTGTAGTACAGAACACACACACTAAATACAGACATTATCCTAGTGTAGTACAGGACACACACACTAAATACAGACATTATACTAGTGTAGTACAAGACACACACACTAAATACAGACATTATACTAGTGTAGTACAGAACACACACACACTAAATACAGACATTATCCTAGTGTAGTACAGGACACACACACACTAAATACAGACATTATCCTAGTGTAGTACAGGACACACACACACTAAATACAGACATTATCCTAGTGTAGTACAGGACACACACACACTAAATACAGACATTATACTAGTGTAGTACAGGACACACACACACACTAAATACAGATATTATACTAGTGTATTACAGGACACACACACACACTAAATACAGACATTATCCTAGTGTAGTACAGGACACATACACACACTAAATACAGACATTATCCTAGTGTAGTACAGAACACACACACTAAATACAGACATTATACTAGTGTAGTACAGAACACACACACTAAATACAGACATTATCCTAGTGTAGTACAGGACACACACACACACTAAATACAGACATTATCCTAGTGTAGTACAGGACACACACACACTAAATACAGACATTATCCTAGTGTAGTACAGGACACACACACACTAAATACAGACATTATACTAGTGTAGTACAGGACACACACACACACTAAATACAGATATTATACTAGTGTATTACAGGACACACACACACACTAAATACAGACATTATCCTAGTGTAGTACAGGACACACACACACTAAATACAGACATTATCCTAGTGACATCAAATACAGACATTATACTAGTGTAGTACAGGACACACACACACTAAATATAGACATTATCCTAGTGTAGTATAGGACACACACACACTAAATACAGACATTATCCTAGTGTAGTACAGGACACACACACACTAAATACAGACATTATCCTAGTTTAGTACAGGACACACACACACACTAAATACAGATATTATACTAGTGTATTACAGGACACACACACACACTAAATACAGACATTATCCTAGTGTAGTACAGGACACACACACACGAAATACAGACATTATCCTAGTGTAGTACAGGACACACACACACTAAATATAGACATTATCCTAGTGTAGTACAGGACACACACACTAAATACAGACATTATCCTAGTGTAGTACAGGACACACACACTAAATACACACATTATCCTAGTGTAGTACAGGACACACACACTAAATACAGACATTATACTAGTGTAGTACAGGACACACACACACACTAAATATAGACATTATCCTAGTGTAGTACAGGACACACACACACTAAATACAGACATTATCCTAGTGTAGTACAGGAGACACACACACACACACATACACACTAAATACAGACATTATCCTAGTGTAGTACAGGACACACACAGACTAAATACAGACATTATCCTAGTGTAGTACAGGACACACACACACACACACACACACACACACACACACACACTAAATACAGACATTATCCTAGTGTAGTACAGGACACACACAGACTAAATACAGACATTATCCTAGTGTAGTACAGGAGACACACACACACACACACACAAAATACAGATATTATCCTAGTGTAGTACAGGAGACATACACACACGAAATACAGACATTATCCTAGTGTAGTACAGGACACACACACTAAACACAGACATTATCCTAGTGTAATACAGGACACACACTCACACTAAATACAGACATTATCCTAGTGTAGTACAGGACACACACAGACACACACACACACACACACACACACACACACACACATACACACGAAATACCAAAATTAGCCTAGTATAGTACAAGACACACACATTAGCCTAATGTAGTACAAGACACACAAATTAGCCTAATGTAGTACAAGACACACAAATTAGCCTAGAGTATTATAGGACATATTGGAAGAACATTTCCTATTCACCTTTATATCATACAGCTTCCTACTCACCTCCATAGGGTACTGCTTTCCACTTATCCGATGTTCAGAGCCTGGAGATGATCCATTTCCCCAGTGGAAATGAAAAGCAATTGCAGAGTATAAAGATGGGAGCCCCCCGCCAGATAGCAACATCCCATTATCGAGCGCCACCTCCACTGCAATGAGAGGCTATGAATGAGTGACTGATAAGTTTGTGTTGTTAACAAGAAAAGTGCCTAAATACTAATGACAGAGTTTTAAAAATCCATGAAATAAAGAAACATGGAGCACAGCATAAGGTGAAATAAACTAATAGTGGGATTCAGTTAAATAATGTGTTCTCAGTGGTTAATTACACAATGTTGTTATCTTGGTGTATCATCACCTATACGGAAGGAAGCAAGAAGCCATCTGCTTAACTGATAGGGACGGAAACACGACTCCATCTGCTTAGCTCATGCCTCCTTCCAAATGACACAAGTGGACACAGTCATGTTTCCTTCACTATGAGCTGCATGGAATGGATTTATTTACAAGACCAGAGGCTTCATTTTATGCTATATTAATCTTTACTTCTTCATTATAACAGCAAATATACAGTGTAAAACAGATAAGAAAAACAAATAAGAGTCTCTCAGTATAGGCGTACCCGTTGCCTATGCTCCTCCAATCAGCTGTGTCTCCCTCATATAAAGTGTAGAACTCCTGAGGCAGCTTCCTCTTTCTTTGCTGCTCCGCAGGAAATAAGTATTTCTCAGACATTATACTAAAATATTGTTATTCAGATATTTTTGCTGACTTTCCCTTATATTTGTATTAATTTTTGCTCTTTTTCTCCCTGTGGGATATTTTTCTATTTATTTTATGCCTAACTGGTGTATTTTTATTCTTGATCATTTATTCCCATTGAGCCTTTACTTTTTCCCCTCTGTTTAGTCTCTAATAGTGTCCCTTGCTGGTCGCTAAGGGTTTTTCTCTTAGTAATACCTTTTATTTATGTTCTTTCCTCTTCTGCGGCTCATTTTAATTTTTGACCGGGAGTTCGGTCCTTGTGCATGTGCAGTTTACCTTCTGGGGTCGTCTGTCAGTGCGACACACTTGTGGCCATCTTGATTTTGGGCATTTTCATCTACTCACTTCTGAGCATGTGCAGTAAGACGTAGGTTACCAGAATTACGTTTTTGAAGTAAGTCTGACTGGATTTTTCAGTCAGATGTGCCTGAAAACCTGCCAGAATATGATTTGTCTCTACTATTACATAGTTTCTACAGCTCTGTTCAATATTATCATTATTTGTATACATAGTTTCATATTCTTGTCCCATTTTCACAACTTTTATTGTCATTATCATTTTCTCTTATACAAATTTGTGCACTTTATATAAGTTTCTTACTGTGGCCATTAATATTCAATTCTCACAATGCCTCATAAAGATAGTCCCGTTCTTTCTAACCCGCAATAATCAGAACGTTTTCCTGATTATTTTCGGAGTCAGGAATCTCAGTCTAATAGTCCAGTATATCAAGAAGCTTCTAATGATCCATCCATGATTTCTGATGAACATATTCAGGTGATCATGGATCCCTCTGTAAATAAATCTGTATCTAATGCTTTTACATCATGCATGGGTAAGATGTCAGAGACTATTGCCAAATCTATTGCTGAGGTATTTTATAAAAAAAACCTAATGTATCTTTTTCTTTCCCTGATCCAAATTTGGAAAATTCTAACAATAGTTCAAATGTTTTAAATGATAATATTACCCAGGAAAATCTGGGCGGTAAAAGGAGATCTAAATTAGAACATTGTGCTTCTACTATTGCCAACATTAATATGTCTATCAAAGAACATGCTAGAAACCCTAGCATTAAGATTAGTGGTTTGGTACCACACAAGAGACCCTCCATTCAGGAGGAAGAATATCTGAGTAAAAAGACAAAAAATCTCTAAAAACCTGATTAATTTTCCCTGTCTTCCTCATCAGAGGAATCCTCAAGTAAATCAGAAGACTCACAGTCAGACTCATCTGAAGTAGAATGTGTAATCGAGCCACCTACTGAAATAATTTCAGGCAGGGTTAAAAATCTTGATGCCAAGTCTTCATCTATTTTGCATTAACAGGGAGAACCCTTCTTTGACCCTGAAGGGATTAAACACCCTTGATAATCTGAATGGATCCCACAGGATCATGTGGTGAAATACATTGAATTTTGGATCAGGAAGTCACTAGATAACAAATCTAAAAATAAATTACGGGCAGAATGCCCAAGACCATCAAGTAACTCAGTATGTGTCACTTCAGTGATTGGCCCCCTCTTAGTGCTATAACTCTATAAGTCGGGGAAGGACCCTAGAAAGGGATTGGATAGATTCCTAAAACAATTGCCAGGAAAATCTCCTGGATTTAGCTGGACCTTTAGCCAACAATTTTGAACTTACTAAGGATTCAGTAACTAATGACACACCCATGGATGTCTCAATCCTTAGAGGGTGGATTCAGATGGCCTACTGTCTACTTGGTAACGAGAATATGGCAATGTCTACTGAAAGACGCAGATGTCACTGTACCCAGTACAAAATGAAGGTCAGACACAGGTATATATAGTAAAACCACCTTTATTAAGATACACAATAAAAGAATACCCCAGAAATGCCCCAGAATATATAATGGACAGGCCTAGTCCACTACTCATACTGACACTGAGCAGAGGCCTGTACTACTCAGAGAGGAGCAGAGAACAAGGCTAAAGTTCTCTCTCCCAGGATATGTATCAGGTGCCCAACGGAATCAGAGTGCTACCACGAGGTACAAAATGGGGACAGTGGCAAATGGAGCGGAGGACAGCACAGGCCACAGTAACGCTAAAACGAATAGCCCAAAGTCTAGGATACACTGAGTGAGTAGACAGCCAGAGCCAGATTTCAGAACCAAGTGGATAATTAGACAAACTGGGGTCATACAAGGAGCGAGTAGTCAGTTAGAGCCAAAGGTCAGAACCGGAGTGGATAGTTAGACAAGCCTGGGTCATACACAGAGTGAGAGACAACTAGAGCCACTGGTCAGAACCGGTGTGGATGGTCAGACAGGCCAGCGTCATATATGGAGCAAGAACGGAAGCCAAATCAGGGTCACAATGAGGAGCAAACTGATGTCCATCGTGTCCTGTTCAGCCTGCCATGTATTCTCTGGTACCATTTTTTGTTTTATACATATATATAAGTGAATTATTTTTGCTTTGTTGTACAGTATATATATATATATATATATATATATATATATATATATATATGTATTTTACTTCTATATATGTATTGGGGTATCTCCCTAGTTATTAGTTTAGTGGGTTTCCTGGGTCCTTGTAGATAGGTTCTCCCTAGTCTAGATCTCCTTAGTCCAGGTGGCAACAGTAAGTAACTGTATGTCCAGTGTTTATCAGTAGTAGCAGTAAGTACCTGTATGTCCAGTGTTTATCAGTAGTAGCAGTAAGTAACTGTATGTCAGGTGTTTATCAGTAATAGTGGTAAGTACCTGTATGTCCTTTGTTTATCAGTAGTTATGGTAAGTACTTGTGTGTCTAGTGTTTATCAGGAGTAGTGGTAAGTACCTGTATGTCCCAGATTAGTGAGTTCCACAGGCAAGTACCTGAGTCCCATGGTACTCGGTAGCAGCAGTAAGTGTCTGTATGTCCTGGGTTAGTGAGTTCCATAGGCAAGTACCTGTGTCCCATGGTACTCAGTAGCAGCAGTAAATGTCTGTATGTCCTAGGATGTCACTGCTAAGGTAATTACCTGTGTGTCCTGGGTTAGCCAGGGACAGCAATAGGTTCTTGTTACTGTAGCCAGTGAAATTCAGTGCTCCCAGGCTGGAATTGATCTGCACATCATTCACGGGAATATCAATTGGAGACTGACGTAATCCAGAACATGAACCCAGAGACCCCCATGTACTGGTACCTAAGAAACAGAACATGCGTTAGCTGTGCGGTTGGAGGAAGCATGCCTCAGTCTGTTTGTTGGTAGAAGCATGCCTCAGTCTGTGTGTTGGTAGAAGCATGCCTCAGTCTGTGTGTTGGTAGAAGCATGTCTCAGTCTGTGTGTTGGTAGAAGCATGCCTCAGTCTGTGTGTTGGTAGAAGCATGTCTCAGTCTATGTGTTGGTAGAAGCATGCCTCCATCTGTGGGTTGGTGGGAACATTCCTCACTCTGTGAGTTGGTAGAAGCATACCTCAGTCTTTGTGTTGGTAGAAGCATGCCTCAGTCTATGTGTTGGTAGAAGCATGCCTCGGTCTGTGTGTTGGTAGAAGCATGCCTCAGTCTGTGTGTTGGTAGAAGCATGCCTCGGTCTGTGTGTTGGTAGAAGCATGCCTCAGTCTATGTGTTGGTAGAAGCATGCCTCAGTCTGTGGGTTGGTGGGGACATTTCTCAGTCTGTGTGTTGGTAGAAGCATGCCTCAGTCTGTGTGTTGGTAGAAGCATGCCTCGGTCTGTGTGTTGGTAGAAGCATGCCTCGGTTTTTGTGTTGGTAGAAGCATGCCTCCATCTGTGGGTTGGTGGGAACATTCCTCACTCTGTGAGTTGGTAGAAGCATGCCTCAGTCTTTGTGTTGGTAGAAGCATGCCTCAGTCTATGTGTTGGTAGAAGCATGCCTCGGTCTGTGTGTTGGTAGAAGCATGCCTCAGTCTGTAGGTTGGTGGGGACATTTCTCAGTCTGTGTGTTGGTAGAAGCATGCCTCAGTCTGTGCGTTGGTAGAAGCATGCCTCGGTCTGTGTGTTGGTAGAAGCATGCCTCGGTTTTTGTGTTGGTAGAAGCATGCCTCAGTCTGTGTGTTGGTAGAAGCATGCCTCGGTTTTTGTGTTGGTAGAAGCATGCCTCAGTCTATGTGTTGGTTGATGCATGCCTCCGTCTGTGGGTTGGTGGGAACATTCCTCAGTCTGTGTGTTGGTAGAAGCATGCTTCAGTCTGTGTGTTCGTAGAAGCATGTCTCAGTCTGTGTGGGTTGTTGGGAACATTCCTCAGTCTGTGTGTTGGAAGAAGCATGCCTCAGTCGGTGTTTGAGCAGGGGAGACTCAGGGATTTGGTCTAAATCTCAGGGTTTCATGGTGAAGGGCCATATTTTCAGGGTGAGACACTCCAGTGTTACCTACTGTGTGATTGTAGGAGCATGTCACAGTCTGTGTTAGCGTATCATGCCTCAGTCTGTGTGATGGTAGGAGCATGTCACAGTCTGTGTTGGTGTATCATGTTACAGTCTGTGTTAGTGTATCATACCTCAGTCTGTGTGATGGTAGGAGCATGTCACAGTCTGTGCTGGTGTATCATGTTACAGTCTGTGTTGGTGAACCCATGCCTCAGTCTGTGTGATGGTAGGAGCCTGTCTCAGTCTGTGTTGGTGTACCCATGCCTCAGTCTGTGTGATGGTAGGAGCATGTCACAGTCTGTGTTGGTGTATCATGTCACAGTCTGTGTTGGTGTACCCATGCCTCAGTCTGTGTGATGGTAGGAGCATGTCACAGTCTGTGTTGGTGTATCATACCTCAGTCTGTGTGATGGTAGGAGCCTGTCACAGTCTGTGTTGGTGTATCATACCTCAGTCTGTGTGATGGTAGGAGCCTGTCACAGACTGCAATGGTGTATCATACCTCTGTCTGTGTGATGGTAGGAGCCTTTCACAGTCTGCACTGGTGTATCATACCTCAGTCTGTGTGATGGTAGGAGCCTGTCACAGTCTGCATTGGTGTATCATACCTCATCTGTGTGATGGTAGGAGCATGTCACAGTCTGTGCTGGGGTGCCCATGCCTCAGACTGTGTGATGGTAAGAGCCTGTCTCAGTCTGTGTTGGTGTATCATGACACAGTCTGTGTTGGTGTATCATGACTCAGTCTGTGTGATGGTAGGAGCATGTCACAGTGTTGGTGTATCATGACTCAGACTGTGTCATGATACACCAACACAGACTATGACATGCTCCTACCATCACACAGGCTGAGGCATGGGTACATCAACACAGACTGTGACATGATACACCCTCACAGACTGTGACATGCTCCTACCATCACACAGACTGAGTCATGATACACCAACACACATACTGAGTCATGATACACCAACACATACTGTGACATGCTCCTACCATCACACAGACTGAGTCATGATACACCAACACACACTGTGTCATGATACACCAACACAGACTGAGACAGGCTCTTACCATCACACAGACTGAGGCATGGGTACCCCAACACAGACTGTGACATGCTTCTACCATCACACAGACTGTGGTATGATACACCAATGCAGAATGTGAAAGGCTCCTACCATCAAACAGACTGAGGTATGATACACCAACACAGACTGAGACAGGCTCCTGCCATCACACAGACTGCGGCATGGGTACACCAACACAGACTGTGACATGATACACCAACACAGACTGTGACATGCTCCTACCATCACACAGACTGAGGTATGATACACTAACACAGACTGTAACATGATACACCAACACAGACTGTGACATGCTCCTACCATCACACAGACTGAGGCATGATACGCTAACACAGACTGTGACATGCTCCTACAATCACACAGTAGGTAACACTGGAGTGTCTCACCCTGAAAATATGGCCCTTCACCATGAAACCCTGAGATTTAGACCAAATCCCTGAGTCTCCCCTGCTCAAACACCGACTGAGGCATGCTTCTTCCAACACACAGACTGAGGAATGTTCCCAACAACCCACACAGACTGAGACATGCTTCTACGAACACACAGACTGAAGCATGCTTCTACCAACACACAGACTGAGGAATGTTCCCACCAACCCACAGACGGAGGCATGCATCAACCAACACATAGACTGAGGCATGCTTCTACCAACACAAAAACCGAGGCATGCTTCTACCAACACACAGACTGAGGCATGCTTCTACCAACACAAAAACCGAGGCATGCTTCTACCAACACACAGACCGAGGCATGCTTCTACCAACACACAGACCGAGGCATGCTTCTACCAACACACAGACTGAGAAATGTCCCCACCAACCTACAGACTGAGGCATGCTTCTACCAACGCACAGACTGAGGCATGCTTCTACCAACATGTGAAAGGCTCCTACCATCAAACAGACTGAGGTATGATACACCAACACAGACTGAGACAGGCTCCTGCCATCACACAGACTGCGGCATGGGTACACCAACACAGACTGTGACATGATACACCAACACAGACTGTGACATGCTCCTACCATCACACAGACTGAGACATGATACACCAACACAGTACCTCAGTATGTGTGGTGGTAGGAGCCTGTCACAGTCTGCATTGGTGTATCATACCTCTGTCTGTGTGATGGTAGGAGCCTGTCACAGTCTGTATTGGTGTATCATACCTCAGTCTGTGTGATGGTAGGAGCATGCCACAGTCTGCATTGGTGTATCATACCTCAGTCTGTGTGATGGTAGAAGCATGTCACAGTCTGTGTTGGTGTATCATATCTCAGTCTGTGTGATGGTAGGAGCCTGTCACAGTCTGCATTGGTGTATCATACCTCAGTCTGTGCGATGGTAGGAGCCTGTCACAGTCTGCATTGGTGTATCAGACCTCTGTCTGTGTGATGGTAGGTGCCTGTCACAGTCTGCATTGGCGTATCATACCCCAGTCTGTGTGATGGTAGGAGCATGTCACAGTCTGTGCTGGGGTACTCATGCCTCAGCCTGTGTGATGGTAAGAGCCTGTCTCAGTCTGTGTTGATGTATCATGACTCAGTCTGTGTGATGGTAGGAGCATGTCACAGTCTGTGTTGGTGTATCATGACTCAGTTTGTGTGATGGTAGGAGCATGTCACAGTCTGTGTTGGTGTATCATACCTCTGTCTGTGTGATGGTAGGAGCCTGTCATAGTCTGCATTGGTGTATCATACCTCAGCCTGTGTGATGGCAGGAGCCTGTCACAGTCTGTGCTGGGTTACCCATACCTCAGTCTGTGTGATGGTAGGAGCCTGTCTCTGTCTGTGTTGACGGGACCATGTCACAGTCTGTGTTTGGGAGAGAATGCCTCAGTCTGTGTTGGTTGGTGGCAGCATTCATCAGTCTATGTGTGTTGTGTTGGTGAGAGTATGCCTCAGTCTCTGTGATGGTAGGAGCCTGCCTCATTTTGTGTTGACGTACCCATGTGTCAGTCTGTGAGTAGGGTGGTGGTGGGGTTCTTCAGTCTGTGGGTTGAGTGGGGTAGTGCTCTCCAGTCTGTGTGTAAGGTGGCAGTGGTGGTGGTGTTCTTCAATTTGAGTGTAGGGTGGGGGTGGTCCTCTGTCTTTGTGCAGGTGGTGGTGGTGTTCTTCAGTCTGTGTATAGGGTGGTGGTGGTGGTGTTCTTCAGTCTGTGTAGGGTGCGCTGGTACAGTATGTGTGTGTGCGGTGGGGTGTTGTTCTTCAGTTTGTGTGCGGGGTGGTGTTGGTGTTATTCAGTATGTGTGTAGGGTTGGGGTGGTGTTCTTTAGTTTGTGTGTAGGGTGGGGTTGGTGCTCTTCAGTCTGTTAGTAGGCTGTTGGTGGTGTTCTTCAGTCTGTGTGTAGGATGGAGGTTGTGTTCTAGTATGTGTTTGATGGGGGTGGTGTTCTTCAGTCTGTATATTGGGTGGTGATATTCTTCAGTCTGTGTGTAAGCTGGTTGTGGTGTTCTTCAGTCTGTGTGTGTGTAGGGTGGGGGTAGTGTTCTACAGTATGTGATTGTGTGTGTGTGTGTGTGTGTTTGGAGGGGTGTTATTCAGTCTGTGTGTAGGGGGGTGTTGGTGTTCTTTAATCTGTGTGTAGGGTGGTGGGGTTCTACAGTATGTGTGTGTGTGTGTGTGTGCAGGGGGGGGGGTGCTCTTCAGCCTGTGTGCAGGGTGATGTTGGTGTTCTTCAGTTTGTGTGTAGGGTGGTGGTGGTGTTCTTCTGTCTGTGTGAAGAGTGGAGGAGGTAATCTTCAGTCTATGTGTAGGGTGGTGTTCTTCAGTCTGTGTGTAGGATGGGGGTTGTGTTCTACAGTATGTGTATATGATGGGGTGGTGTTCTTTAATCTGCATGTAGGGTGGTGTTGGTGCTGTTCAGCCTGTATGTAGGTTAGGTAGTTTTCCTTAGTCTATTTGTAGGGTTCCTCAGTCTGTGTGTCTAGGGTGGTAGTGTGCCTATGTCTTTGTGTAGTGTGGGGGTGCTAGTCAGTTTGTGTGTAGTATGGTGATGGTGTTCTTTAGTCTGCATGTAGGGTGGTGGTGGTATTCTTCATTCTGTGTTGGGTGGTGGTGTTCTTCAGTCTGTGTGTAAGTTGGTGTTGGTGTTTTTCAGTATATGTGTAGAAAGGGGTGGTGTTCTTCAGTCTGTGTGTAGGAAGGGGTGGTGTTCTACAATGTTTGTGGTGTGCGTGTGTGTTTTGGGGGAAGTGTTCTTCAGTCTGCATGTAGGTTGGGGGATGGTGTTCTTCAGTCTGCGTCTAGGTTAGGGGTGATGTTCTTAAGTCTGTGTGTAGGGTGGTGGTGGTGTTCTACAGTATGGGTCTGTGTGTGTGTGTGTGTGGGGGGGGGGGGTTGTTGCTCTTCAGTCTGCGTGTAGGGTGGTGGTGGTGTTCTGCAGTCTGTGTGTAGGTTATGTAGTGTTCCTTAGCCTATGTGTAGGTTTCCTCAGTCTGTGTGTGTCGGGTGATAGTGTGCCTAAGTCACTGTGTAGTGTGAGGGTGGTGTTCTTCAGTCTGTGTGTAGGGTGGTGGTGGTGGTCATCAGTCTGCATGTAAGGTGGGGGGATGTTCTTCAGACTGTGTATAAGGTGGTGGTGGTGGTTTCTTCAGTCTGTGTGTAGGGTGAGGGTGGTGTTCTTCAGTCTGTGTGTAGGATGAGGGTGGTGTTCTTCAGTCTGTGTGTAGGGTGGAGGTGGTGTTCTTCAGTCTGTGTGTAGGGTGGTGGTGAGGTTTTTCAGTCTGTGTGTGTGTGTGGGGTGGTGGTGTTCTTCAGTCTGTGTGTAGGGTGATGTTGGTGTTCTACAGTATGTCTGTGTGTGGGGGGGGATGTTGCTCTTCAGTCTGAGTGTAGGGCGGTGGTGCTGGTGGTGTTCTGCAGTCTGTGTGTAGATTATGTAGTGTTCCTTAGTCTATGTGTAGGTTTCCTCAGTCTGTGTCTGTCGGGTTATAGTGTTCCTAAGTCACACAGTGTAGGTTGGTGGTGGTGGTCATCAGTCTGCATGTAAGGTGGGGGGATGTTCTTCAGACTGTGTATAAGGTGGTGGTGGTGGTTTCTTCAGTCTGTGTGTAGGGTGGTTGTGGTGTTCTTCAGTCTGTGTCTAGGGTGGTTGTGGTATTCTACAGTATGTGTCTGTGTGTGTGTTTGTGTGTGTGTGTGTGTGTGTGGGGGGGGGGGGGGGGTTCTTCAGCCTGTTTGCAGGGTGGGGTTGGTGTTCTTAAGTCTGTGTGTGGGGTGGGGGTGGTGTTCTTCAGTCTGTGTGTAGGGTGGTGCTGGTGTACTTCAGTCTGTGTGTGGGGTGGGGTGGTGCTCTTCAGTCTGAAGGTGAAGGGTGAAGGTGGTATTTTTTAGTCTGTTTGTAGGTTAGGTAGTGTTCCTTACTCTTTGTGTAGGGTTCCTCATTCTGTGTGTGTAGGGTGCTAGTATGCCTAAATCACTGTAGTGTCCTCCACAACAGCTCTGTTGTCCCTGCCCTGGGAGGTGGGACGGATGCAAATGCCAACCTGCTTTTTGGCCCTGATCCGGAGAGGAGGGCCACTGTTGGAGGTCTGGCACCCAGATCCTTGTCTCCAGAAGAGGGGCCACTGGAACCAGGGTCCACTTGTTAAATCGGTTGCCCCAGAGCCTGGCCAGGACAGTCCAACAGTGTCTGGTCCGGCCACCCCAGCAGAAGTGCTGGCATCGGGGCAGAGCACCGCTGGTCTCTGCCCACCCCTATCTGTATCCCCAGAGCCAAAGAACATTACAAATCCAGCGGAATGGCTGGCACCTGGATGGGGGGGATGTCTGCCCTTCTCCACCAAAACTGGGTGAGCTTTGCTCGGTACAGGTGGTTGAGACTACAGTCGCCAGCTGGGGTCCCCGGGCATGCTGGGCAGTAAGCCCAGATCCCCAACCCCATGTCAGAAGGGCCCCCGTAACCCTGTCTTCTCCCCAGCAGCTGAGAGGACTCCAGGGAGAAGGTGCAGTTGGCATTTCTACCCAGCGGCAATTATATTTTTGGGAGAGGCAGAGGTCGGTCGAGTGAGTACTGCTTTTGGAATGGCAGACTGGTTGGGACACCGATTTTGGGAGGGCCTCGATGGGCCAGGTGAGCTGACTGACTGCGGAGTCAGCCCATTTGGGGTCTCCTCCTGGGTCAGTCCCATTTGGAAGGGGGAGAAATGTGATGGAACCCTCCATTACTGGGGCTCCTGTGGGGGGGGGGGGCTGAGGACCAGCCTCCTGCCTACAGACAATGGACTCCATTATTGGAGAACTCCTTTCTCAGCTTCCCAGTCCCCTCTTGGGTCTAAGTCACCCTGTGCTTACTGGGGGCACAGGGTGACCAGGAAACCCAGGCTGATCTGCCCAATCCAAACCTCTACAGGCTATCCAGTTATGGGGGGCTGTCACAGGAACAGGGCATTGTGTTTGTTAAGGAATTATGTCCTTGTCTCACCTGGTTCTTTAATTATGTGCTTGATGTGATTATGTGTGATGTAATCATGTGTGATGTAATCATGTGTGATGTAATCATGTGGAAATGCCTTTTGCTGTTTACAGTCCTTTGTTCCACATGTTGAGGCTCCCATTTTGTAACTTGCGTATTGTTCCCATTGTGCCTCTTTGTATTATGTGCCCCTCCACCTCCTGCCCCATTGTCTTCCCATATGTGGTTTGCAGTAACCTATATCCTATTGTATTCTAATATATGTGGATAACTCATTTACGTATGTATATAAACCCTGTGTGCTCCACAATACAGTCAATCTTATTCTACTCCTACACTGGTCTTGCCTGGTGTTTGGGGTAAATTGCTGTAACCAGAGTGCTTTCACCCTACACTGAATTTTGCTTAAGTGACTGGGTGAATGGAGATATGATCCTGGTTCCTGGTTGGTGGAATTTCTGAGTGTCGTCCAGGGCTAAGTAAGCACAGTTTTGGAGGAGCTACTCAGTCAATGTAAAGGGTGATGGTGGTGTTCTACAGAGCGTGTGTAGGGCGGGGATGGTGTTCTTTGCTCTGTGTATAGAGTGGTGGCGTTCTTCAGTATGTATCTGTGTGGGTGGTGGTAGTGTTCTACAGTATGTGTGTAGAGTGGTGGTGTTCATCAGTATGTATCTGTGTGGGTGGTGGTAGTGTCCTACAGTATGTGTGTAGAGTGGTGGTGTTCTACAGCATGTGTGTAGTGTGGGGATGGGGTGCCTCAGTTTGTGTATGTAGGGTGGATGGTGTGTCTCAGTCTGTGCGTACTGTGGGGTGTCATGTTTCAGTCTGTCTGATGTATGGGGTGGGATGCTTCAGTCTGTGTGCAGGGTGGTTAGTGTGTCACTGTGTCTATGTAATAAGGGGGGTGCTATGCTTCAGTCTGTGTTTAGGGTGGGTGTGGGGTTCTTCAGTCTGTGTACAGCTGTGGTATTCATGAGTCTCAGTCTGTAATTGGGGGCATATTTCCCAACTGAATGATGGAGACGTACTTCAGATGGGCAGTGGGGTTGTGCCTAAGTCAGTCATTGGAGATGTGGCTCAGAATGTGTTTGAGGGGCGTGTCTCAGTCTGAGATTTGAGGTGTGGCTCAGATTGTGTTTGAGGGGCGTGTCTCAGTCTGAGATTCGAGGTGTGGCTCAGATTGTGTTTGAGGGGCATGCCTAAATCTGTGACTGGAGATGTGGCTCAGACTGTGGTTGGGGGGAGTACTGCACACTGTTGATAGGGGTGCATCAGATTAGGGATCGTGTATTATAGTGCTCTTCAGCGTGAGTGGGGGAATGGTGTTCTGGTGAGAGCAATGCCTGATCTGTCTGGATGGCATAAGGCAGTGCACAGTCTGCTTATCTCCGACGATGAGTTCATATTATTTTCCTGAATCTTACCACAGGAATCTTCCACGTAGCACCACTCTGCAAAAGAGAGAAGAGGTTCCAGAAATGTCCTATAATAGGGTGTTATAATGACTGGTACAGAAGAGTAATAGGGTGCTAGGTGTTTAATAGTGATACAGGACAGTTATATGGGGATAGGTGTGTAATAGTGATACAGGACAGTTATAGGGTGAGATGTGTGTAATAGTGATACAGGACAGTTATAGGGTGAGAGGTGTGTGATAGAGATACAGGACAATTATATGGTGAGAGGTGTGTAATAGTGATACAGGACAGTTATATGATGAGATGTGTAATAGTGATACAGGACAGTTATAGGTTAAGGGGTATGTAATAGTGATACAGGACAGCAATATGATGAGAGATGTGTAATAGTTATACTGGACAGTTATATGGTGAGAGAGGGGTAATAGTGATATAGGACAGTTATATTGTGAGAGGTGTGTAATAGTGATACAGGGCAGTTATATGATAAGAGGTATGTAATAGTGATACAGAACAGTTATATGAAGAGATGTGTAATAGTGATACAGGACAGTTATATGGTGAGAGGTGTGTAATAGTGATACAGGACAGTTATATGGTGAGAGGTGTGTAATAGTGATACAGGACAGTTATAGGGTGAGAGGTGTGTAATAGTGATACAGGACAGTTATTTGGTGTGAGGTGTGTATTAGTGATACAGGACAGTTATAGGGTGAGAGGTGTGTAATAGTGATACATGACAGTTACAGGTTAAGGGGTGTATAATAGTGATACAGGACAGTTATATGGTGAGAGAGGTGTAATAGTGATATAGGACAGTTATTTAATGAAAGGTGTGTAATAGTGATACAGGACAGTTATATGTTGAGATGTGTAATAGTGATACTGGAGAGTTATAGGTTAAGGGGTATGTAATAGTGATACAGGACAGTTATAGGATGAGAGGTGTGTAATAGCGATACAGGACAGTTATATGGTGAGGGGGGTAATAGTGATATAGGACAGTTATATGGTGAGAGGTGTGTAATAGTGATATAGGACAGTTATATGGTGAGAGGTGTGTAATAGTGATACAGGACAGTTATATGGTGAGGGGGGTAATAGTGATATAGGACAGTTATATGGTGAGAGGTGTGTAATAGTGATATAGGACAGTTATATAATGAGATGTTTAATAGTGATACTGGACAGTTATAGGTTAAGGGGTATGTAATATGTGATAGAGGACAGTTATAGGGAGAGAGGTGTGTAATAGTGATACAGGACAGTTATATGGTGAGAGGGGTGTAATAGTGATACAGGGCAGTAATAGGTTAGGTGTGTGTAATAGTGATACAGGAAAGTTATATGGTGAGAGGGGTATAATAGTGATACAGGGCAGTAATAGGTTAGGGGTATGTAATAGTGATACAGGACAGTTATATGGTGAGAGGGGTGTAATAGTGATACAGGACAGTTATAGGGTGAGAGGTGTGTAATAGTGATACAGGACAGTTATATGGTGAGAGGGGTGTAATAGTGATACAGGGCAGTAATAGGTTAAGGGTGTGTAATAGTGATACAGGACAGTTATATGGTGAGAAGGGTGTAATAGTGATACAGGGCAGTAATAGGTTAGGGGTGTGTAATAGTGATACAGGACAGTTATATGGTGAGAGGGGTGTAATAGTGATACAGGGCAGTAATAGGTTAGGGGTGTGTAATAGTGATACAGGACAGTTATATGGTGAGAGGGGTGTAATAGTGATACAGGACAGTTATAGGGTGAGAGGTGTGTAATACAGACACAGGACAGCCATATAATGAGAGGTGTGTAATAGCGATACAGGACAGTCATATGATGAGAGGTGTGTAGTAGTGATACAGAACAGTTATATGATGAGAGGTGTGTAATAGTAATACAGGGCAGCTATAGGGAGAGAGGTTTATAATAGTGATACAGGACAGTTATATGGTGAGAGGTGTGCAATAGTGATACAGGGCAGTTATATAATGAGAGGTGTGTAGTGGTGATACAGAACAGTTATATGATGAGAGGTGTGTAATAGTAATACGGGGCAGTTATAGGGAGAGAGGTTTATAATAGTGATACAGGACAGTTATAGGGAGAGAGGTTTATAAGTGATACAGGACAGTTATAGGGTGAGTGGTTTGTAATAGTGATCCAGGACAGTTATATAGTGAGAGATGTGTAATAGCAATACAGGACAGTTATATGGTGAGAGGTGTGTGATATAGATTCAGGAAAGTAATATGGTGAGAGGTGTGCAATAGTGATACAGGACACATAGGGTGAGAGGTTTGTAATAGTGATACAGGACACATAGGGGTGAGAGGTGTGTAATAGCAATACAGGACAGGTATAGGGGTGAGAGGTGCAATAGTGATACAGGACAGTTATATGGTGAGAGGTGTGTAATAGCAATACAGGACAGTTATATGGTGAGAGGTGTGTAATAGTGATACAGGACAGTTATATGGTTAGATGTGTGTAATAGTGATACAGGACAGTTATAGGGTGAGAGGTGTGTAATAGTGATACAGGACAGTTATAAGGTGAGAGGTATGTAATAGTGATACAGGACAGTTATATGGTGAGAGATGTGTAATAGCAATACAGGACAGTTATATGGTGAGAGGTGTTCAATAGTGATTAGATCTGTTATAGGGTGTAATAGCGATACAGGACAGTTATAGGGTGAGAGGTGTGTAATAGTGATACAGGACAGTTATAGGGTGAGAGATGTGTATAATAGTGATACAGGACAGTTATAGGGTGAGAGGTGTGTAATAGTGATACAGGACAGATATAGGGGTGAGAGGTGTGTAATAGTGATACAGGACAGTTATATGGTGAGAGGTGTGTAATAGTGATACAGGACAGATATAGGGGTGAGAGGTGTGTAATAGTGATACAGGACAGTTATATGGTGAGATGTATGTAATAGTGATACAGATCTGTTATAGGGTGAGATGGTGTAATAATGATACAGGGCAGTTACAGGGTAAGGGAAATAATACCTATAGGTGGTGGACATTTTATAGGAAGAGGGATGTAATAGCACTAAATAATGGACAGTTATAGGGTAAGGGATAAATGTGCGATATTTGAGATTATAGTTTTATACCTGCGGTAATGGGAGACATACAGAGCAGGATCAGGTACAAGTTGTAATAAATCCTCATTTTTTATCTGTAAGTAGAAATAGAACAGTTTACCAGTTAAACACTATACTAATTATCTCTTCCAATTAGTGGGTTCTGCTTAATTAGCCACAATAGAGACAGTGTTAGATTTTTTTCCATATATCTTTTTGCAATGCCTTTACTTTGAAAAGTAGCATTTTTTGTATATCAATTAAATATTTTTTCTCCTATTATTGCCAATACTGCACTTCAGAAGACCATGATATTCAGCAGTCCTCATGAAGAACATGACATCCAGTAGTATATCAGAGGATTACATCAAGTTGTTATGAGGATCTGTCACTGTCAGCCCTCTGGACTTATCTCTCCCTGGATTTGAGCCAGCAACCACCAGGTTACGGGTCTAGCAACTGCCACCACTGCCACCAGAGAAGTTTTTGTCTACAGGATGTTCTGTAGCGGCAATGTACCATTACTTTTCCTGGATCCTGGGTCTGCCTCCAAGTACAGATTGGTTAATGGCCTCCAGCTGTACCTAGTAAGGGAGACTATTTAAACAAGCCTGCCTGAGCATACTGTGCTCAGGTCCCTGTTTGCTATATTTGATTCCATGTGTGACCTCAGCTTCTACCTTGACTTTGTCTGAACTCTGCCTTTCCCAACCTTAGTTTGGACCTCAACTTCACTTCAGCTCTGCCTGCCCTATTGGCTTGCCTTGACCACATATAAGTATTTCACTCCCGTACCTCTACCTGCCCCAGTTAAACTGTTTTCTCATCCTGGTCTGGATTTTGACTCAATCAGGGTTGGGCATCTGGCTTTGCAGCAAGGGAACATTGGTTTCTGGCTCTGCCCCCCCACCTTTTCACTCGAACTTCCCCCCCTGCTTCCTCTGCAGGGACTGTAAGTCTTAAGCTTCATTATCAACCCTTTGTCCTGCCATCAGGATCCAGAGTCCTGTATTCTTGACAGAACAATTGATCTAGTATGAAACCTATGGGGCTAGCTCAGGCCCTAATTTGCTTGACCCAGAAACTGGAATTCTTATCTCGGGACTTACAGAGTGGCATAGCCCAACTGCATGCTCAGGTCCAGGACCTGTGTTCCCTTGATCCCTCTGTTCTGCTGCCCTTGGCCCAGTCTCATCAACATCTATTCTTGAACCACTAGCACGCCTTCCAGACAAGTTTTCCAGGGAGAGAACTCAGTTCTCTGGCTTTTGTAATGTACGTGAGCTATTCATCTACTTTAAGTCCCGTCCCTACTTCTCTGAGGAGGTCAAGGTTCCTATGGTGATCTTATTCCTGTCCAGTGAGCCGGCTTCCTGGGCAATCCAACTCCTACAAGCACAAAGTCCTATGCTTACAGATCTGTCCTCCATTTCAAGTTCATGGCTTCAGTCTGTGATGATCCCCATAGAATATCCATGACATAAGCATCCATTCATTCACTTAAATGGATAGTAATGTTTCATGGTAAAAGCAGCTCTAATTAATCATCATAGTATTTGGACTTTGGAGAGTGTTATTTCAATTCTGTCAGAGTTGTAGTTCAAGAGTAATTCAATGACAAAGTATCCCCCTCCCTCCCTCCTCTTTTACTGATGTAACACTGCTCAGCCAGATCAGAAGGGAGGTGCCCAGGTAGACTGCAGAGAGGGACAATCTTCAATTAAGGGAAAAACCTGAAAAACTTGTCAAGGGGGGCAGGGCTTTAATTGTTCTCATAGGAAGAAGATTGTCCCCTGCTGTTATCTGTCTGGTCTATGGACTGGATTCCACATCTGAGAAGAGATGGCTTACACTAGGTAAAAGGGGCAGGAGGGGAAACTTTGCTTGTGAATATCTCTCAAACCATAAAGGTCTGAGACATAAGACTTATATCGTTCTTCATGTTTTTTTAATGCCTACAAAAGAAAATAAAAAAATAAAGATAAAATGAAGTATTACTATCCCTTTAAGCAGGGCAGGAGACAGTAGTGGAATGCGCAGGTGAATTCCTCTACTGGGCTACTCAGTGAAACAAACCTGCTCTGATGGATCAGGTCCATTTGGGGTTATTTGATTCCTTGAAGGATGAGCAGGTCCATGCAGGGGTAACCGAATTTGCTTGAGGTGTTGATCATTGTATCCATTTAGATTGATAGAAGACTCAGAGAATTACATCAGGAGAGGGCTTTCCCTGTCTCACTGAAGAATCTAGTACCCCATAGCTCACTATCAATAAACACTGTGAATGGTTGACATTTGATGTAGCTCAATTCCCCTTATTTCTTCTAATGTTGGGTCTTCCATGGCTATGGCTTCACAACCCAGTACTGAGTTGCATACTAGTCATGTTACTTTTAGTTAACTCGCAACTGTCACCAGAGGTGTGTCTTATCACCTAGGACCTCCAGATCTGAACCCTATATCACATCAGTAACTGTGGAATCTTCCTCTTTATCCACAGCTTACAGGGAGTTTGGTGATGTCTTCAGTAAAAAGAAAGCAATCAAACTTTCCCCACATATAATTTATGATTGCCCTATCAAATTCCTTCCAGTTGCCAAGATCCATTTTGGTTACATCCTCCCTTTGTCTTAACCTAAGATGACTGAGATGGGGTGTCTTAAAAACTACCTACAAGAAAATCTGGCTAAGAGGTTCATTCAGCCAGTATCCTTTTCCTTTAATTCTGGAGCTATCTGACTGCCTGAGATCCATAACCTTTTTCAGTAAATTAACTCTATGTGGGGCTTATAACCTGGTATGAATCTTGGAACAGGATAAATAGAATACAGCATTCCAAATTCACTATGGGTATTTTGAATACCTGGTGATGCTTTGTAGCTTGTGCAGTTCTCCAAGAACTTTCCAACACTTTGTCAATGACTTCTTTTGTGATCTACTGGACCAGTTTGTGTTAATTTGTTTAGATGAAATTCTCATTTTCTCCTTAACACTTACCTGTCATCCACTGTAAGTCTTCTTTAATCTTCTATCTTGCATCTTCTTCTTTATTCTCATTTTCTCATCTTCTTACTTCTTATTCACAGTAATAGAATGCCCCCAAAGAAATGCCAGAACTTTACCCTACCTCCACATGCAGCAACAGCAGGAGAGCAGAGCAAAAATACCCCTTTCAGATGCCTGAAAGCTTTTATATGGCCAATCTCTGTTGCCAGGCTTCCATTGGCTGGAAATTAGGGTTACGCACCTCTCTGCTTCTTGCTGAACAGAGACTGGCCATATAAAATCCAGTCTCTGTTTGAATTTTCCTCAGAATGCTTGGGCAACAGTCTGAGAGGTATCTGAGGGGGGGTGGGTTCCTTTGCTATGCTCTTTACCTGCTGCTGCAGCATACAGTTCTAGCAAATCTTTGGGGGAATTTCTTATGTGAACATGGATTTTCATTTTATGTATAGTGGCATTTTATTTCGGCAAATAAGATGATAAGAAGATGAGAAGATAAGAAAAGACGAAAGATAGAAAAATAAAGAAGAAGACTTACAGTGGATGAACATGATACTGAAGACCCCACTGGACAGCAGACTTACAAGTAAGTGTTATCCCTGTGAGTGCCAGTGGGGTATGCAATGCTCTGCACCCCACTGGCACTCATAGGGTTAATTTTTGTTACATTATAAACATTTTTTCAGTACTTTGGATGCATTGATATGGGGATTAGGGTCCAGCACATCCACTGAGGATGTAGCTATTTTACACTTCAATTCCTGCAGTGGTGGACTCTGCACCAACTTTTTTTGGAGCAGATTTTTGGCAATAAAATGTCCCTTAATGCCTGTACCACCCAAGGCATGGAATTGAATAACAAATTCACAATTTTTTTAATTGCTTCCAGTGGGCGAATATTTAGCACCCAACGTGTTTTTTTTCCCTTTAGTAGTTTTTCACAGGTAATTGGACTGCTTACTGTGCTTATAAAACTACCGTTGGCTGTTTTTTTTTATCGGTGTTTATTGAATTGAGCCCTGAGTCCATTAACGCGTTTTGTTACCAACACATGTAACTGGATCGCAAATTCAACTAATTTGTCATTGCTCCCAGTGAGAGCAAATTTAGCACCTTCAGGGCACCTTCTAAGTACAGTAGTGTGTCACAGCTCGGGTAACTGCATACCTGACTGTGACTTAAAACTACCAATGGTGCTTTTTTTTTACTCTCTGCCTATTGAATTGAGCCCCAATTCCCTTCAATTTGTCACTATATCAGAAAAACTCTTTGTGCAGTTTGCTTCAATACCTATCATCATCACCATGAGTATGGATGGCAGATTTCTTGGGCTTGATCCAATTGTCCCTGTTAAAAAAAATAAAACCTTTTTTTCTAGCACAGTAAGACATTCAATTACCAGTGCTGTGAAAAACTACCGCACCCTTTGGGTGCTAAATAGTGCAGATCTGTGACATCAGAAGAAACCCCAGGTGGAAGATCAAAAAAGACACTGTACTGGGGTGAGAGCCAGTGAAAGCCACACCACCTAGAGGCAGGATATAGCCTCTGAGGAATGTGAGTAAATCTTTTGGAGTCCCTTCCTGTGGTGTTGGTGGAGGTTCATATAGTTACAGATTACTACACTTAGAGGAGATTGCGTGCATGCTTTTCTTGTCCTGTTTCTTCTACAGTTTGTGTTTTGGTAGAAGCCCAGCCCATTTGGAGGGAACAAGGCACTGTGAACATTTCTACAGACATCAGGAATATTTGGTGACTTTTTATTTCTGTGCTGTTTTCTATTTATATATCTACACAGGATTGGCACTGTTATAAGGTCCCAAATGAATGTTTCGATTGTATTGTATTATAATTGTATTTTTCTTGTGCTTTCATTTGGGTAGAGGAGCAGGGATTGTTTGCGGGTCCTTTTACATATCTATTTGACAATATGTAAGCTTCAGCCCCAAGGGCGAGATCTAAAGAGACGAAGAAATGAAGAACGCAGAGCAAGTCTATAGAGCTGCCACGTCACTGACTCCTTATTTAGTGAACACATTCTCCAAAGATCATTGTGACCGGGTAGAGAATCATGGAGGATCAAAGTCATTCGTTCCCCCTCTCATTTTTATAATGGTTATGGAGACACTGGCCAACAGAGTTTGCTCATCCCCACTCATTAAAGGGATAGTAATACTTCATTTTAACTTTATTTTATTTTGTAGGCATTAAAAAAACATGAAGAATGATATAAGTCTTATCTCTGAAACATTTATGGTTTAAGAGATATTCACAAACAAAGTATCCCCCCCCTGTTCAACCAGATCAGAAGGGAGGTGCCCAGGTAGACTGCAGAGAGGGACAATCTTCAATTAAGATAATGGAAAAAGCTGAAAAACTTGTCAAGGGGGGAAGGGCTTTCATTGTTTTCATACAAAGAAAATTGTCCCCTTCTGTTATCTGTCTGGTCATACAACCAGACTCACATCTGAGAAGAGATGGCTTACACTAGGTAAAAGGGGCGGGGAGGGGAACTTTGCTTGTGAATATCTCATAAACCATAAAGGTTTGAGAGATAAGACTTATATCATTCTTCATGTTTTTTTAATGCCTACAAAATAAAATAAAGTTAAAATGAAGTATTACTATCCCTTTAAAGGCATGCCTATATCTAATAAGGGCCACAAACTCGCTCTTTTTGCTGACGATCTCATCTTTATGTTGTCAGACCCAACAAACGCTCTACCGGCAGTATTGGAGGAGCTCCACCAGTTCAAGGTAGTTAGCAACTTAAAACCTAACCTGCAGAAATCGATTATCTTGAATCTCACGGTTCCACAGCGTCAGGTTTCCTCTCTGAGCTCTTTGGTCCTGTTCCGATTGGCAAACTCCTCTATTCCGTATCTGGGCATACACCTCACTTCTTCCGCTTCTTCTCTCTTTAGGGCAAATTACCTCGCTCTCTGCTCCCATATAGACAAGGCTGTGCGTAACACGAGACCTGCTTTCTTGTCATCGACGGGCCGTATTAATGTATTAAAATCGGTTTACTTACCGAAGGTCCTGTATCTTCTACAAGCGGTTCCCATCGCTCTCCCTAAGTCCTATATGGCATTACTTCAAAGCATCTTCAACTCTTTTTCTTGGAATTACAAGCTGGCTAGGCTCAAGTTCACTCTTCTGACACAGTCTCGCGGTGAAAGGGACTTGGGGGCACCGGACCTGACTCGCTACTATCAGGCTGTCCACCTATCCTCTATCTTGCATTCATTCCATTCTTTGGCGGACAAGCCGTGGATTGATGATTTACAATCCTTCTTGGCTTTGCGCCCCTTCGTTCTCTAGACCCAGTATGCTTTTTGTGTCTCCCATCCTACGCGTAACCCTTGCCGTCTGGGACTCGGTTGCACCTTCCATTTCTAGTACTCCCTCCCCTCTTATGTCCCTGTTGTCCTATCCAGATTTTCCTCCTGGCCTGCCTTCTTCAGCCTACCTGCACTGGCACACGGAAGGTCTTCTACTAATCTCTGACCTGCTGGTGAATGGGTCCTTGGCGGACTTTACCTTTCTACAGGACCATCTCCATCTGCAGTCCCAGGACTATTGGGGTTATCTTCAGATCTCCCATTTTCTTTCTACCCATCCATCCAAGCATCTGCTCCTTAGGGATCTTACCCCTTTTGAGAAACTTTTCCACCCCTCTCCCTCATCCCACTCCTCTCTGTCTCACTCTGTCTCTAAATTGTACAAACTCCTGGGAGAAAGGGGATTTTCCTTTTCATGACAAAGACTTGTCTGAGAGGAGGAGCTGGGTGTCTCCATCCCGGAGGACACATGGCACCGGGTTGTCTTGGGTGCACTGCATTCCTCTAGGAATCTGACTGCAGTTTTATACCATTTATAAGCTTTCCTCTGTATGGAGCAATGTATGAAGTGATAATATCTGTATTATACATATACTGAGGTACAAATAAGGACAATGTTATCACCTCAGATAAGACCAGTAATGATACTTGTCCTCTGTATGAAGCAATGTATGAAGTGATAATATTGGGATGATACATATACTGAGGTACAAATAAGGACAATGTTATCCCCTCAGATAATATCAGTAATGATACGTGTCCTCTGTATGGAGCAATGTATGAAGTGATAATATTGGGATGATACATATACTGAGGTACAAATAAGGACAATGTTATACCTCAGATAAGATCAGTAATGTTACGTGTCCTCTGTATGGAGCAATGTATGAAGTGATAATATTGGGATGA
Organism: Rhinophrynus dorsalis; assembly: GCA_037306005.1. Taxonomy (NCBI): domain Eukaryota; kingdom Metazoa; phylum Chordata; class Amphibia; order Anura; family Rhinophrynidae; genus Rhinophrynus; species Rhinophrynus dorsalis. The sequence continues at coordinate 320,681 of CM074725.1, read as the reverse complement.
TACATATACTGAAGTACAAATAAGGACAATGTTATCCCCTCAGATAAGACCAGTAATGATACATGTCCTCTGTATGGAGCAATGTATGAAGTGATAATATCTGTATTATACATATACTGAGGTACAAATAAGGACAATGTTATCTCCTCAGATAAGACCAGTAATGATACGTGTCCTCTGTATGGAGCAATGTATGAAGTGATAATATCTGTATTATACGTATATTGAGGTACAAATAAGGACAATGTTATCTCCTCAGATAAGACCAGTAATGATACGTGTCCTCTGTATGGAGCAATGTATGAAGTGATAATATCTGGATGATACGTATACTGAGGTACAAATAAGGACAATGTTATCCCCACAGATAAGACCAGTAATGATACATGTCCTCTGTATGGAGCAATGTATGAAGTGATAATATCTGGATGATACATACACTGAGGTACAAATAAGGACAATGTTATCACCTCAGATAAGACCAGTAATGATACGTGTCCTCTGTATGGAGCAATGTATGAAGTGATAATATCTGGATGATACATACACTGAGGTACAAATAAGGACAATGTTATCCCCACAGATAAGATCAGTGATGATACGTGTCCTCTGTATGGAGCAATGTATGAAGTGATAATATCTGGTTGATACATATACTGAGGTACAAATAAGGACAATGTTATACCCTCAGATAAGACCAGTGATGATACGTGTCCTCTGTAAGGAGCAATGTATGAAGTGATAATATCTGGATGATACATATAGGAGGTACAAATAAGGACAATGTTATCCCCACAGATAAGACCAGTAATGATACGTGTCCTCTGTATGGAGCAATGTATGAAGTGATAATATCTAGTTGATACATATACTGAGGAACAAATAAGGACAATGTTATACCCTCAGATAAGACCAGTGATGATACGTGTCCTCTGTATGGAACAATGCATGAAGTGATAATATCTCGATGATACATATACTGAGATACAAATAAGGACAATGTTATCCCCTCAGATAAGACCAGTAATGATACGTGTCCTCTGTATGGAGCAATGTATTAAGTGATAATCTGCAGTAAGAAAAAGCGCAAGGCAAGACAAAACAAGAAAAAACAATAAAATCCAATCTAAGTGTAGTATTTTAATAAATCAAAAAATAAAACATAAAATATCAATGGTCACACTCACATTTTACCCATCTTGGGCTTTAAGCATATAAGATGCCCCAACCTCTGAAAGCCTTCGAACTGCGTCCCTGTTTCTCCAATAGTCCCAGTGGTGATTCTCTAGAGCTTTGGTTCCTTCGATTATCGTATCGATGGTCCGAATGTATTACTTCTCCATGCAAACTATTCGCACCAGCCTCTAATGATATTAGCCGATGACAACATGAAATATCAAAAAGTGGAATAATCCAAGCTATACAGGGCCAACTAGAGCCTTTGAAGTCTAACAAATCCTCGTGGCTGGACACCAAACACCGCTCAAACAGTTCGTACAACCAGTAGCTGGAATCGGAGCGGGAAACTCGCAGAGGGCGTAGGAGGGGCCAATACCAGTGAGTGATGTAACCAATTAACCCGACGCGTATCGTGGAGTACACACTCCACTTCCTCAGGGGTATGTGAAACAAGAATCTTCGAAACCCTGGGCTTATATACCTTTGATAACAATTAAAAAATACAAAATACAATCCACACCTATTTATCCTTGTTCCCGACATTGTGTCGAATGACACCCACCATAGGGCACAATGTCAGAAACACAAAGTAACATATACATACAAATAGCAGATAATATGACACTGATGAATACTATGAATCTATGATATACAATATATGAAACATCAATGATATAAACATGTAAATCAAAAATCAAATTTAAAAGAAATTCAAAAGAATTATTTCTAAAAACGTATCCAAAAAAATCTTTTCAAAATCTGGTAGAAATTGACTGCAGTGAGGTATCATTAAAAACTTGATATCTATTCGATGTGGGGATGTGATAAATGGAAGGTCTGGAGTGAGAAAATATCTGATGATTAGAATGTGACTGAGATGAGTGAGATGGTGGCTGTGTTACTCTAGCTGGTTGTGTAATTTTGTTATATAAAGAAGAAGAGTGCAAATGTGTATGATGACTATTATAATCTGTTTTATCTCTATTAATTTTTTTCTGCTTGGTATAAGTGATATTTTTTTCTAAAGTGCAAAGTCTTTTGTGAAAATTATCCCGCAATTTGACGTGTTCTGGTGAAAGTGAAATACTGTTAATGGATTTTTCAATGGATTCAATTACTTGTTTGGTGTTGGAAATTCTACTATCCCTATATTTAATCAATAAAGAGATTAATTTAAATGAGCAATTTTCCAGGATGGAATCTCTTTATTGATTAAATCAAATTGCGGGATAATATTCACAAAAGACTTTGCACTTATACCAAGCAGAAAAAAATTAATGGAGATAAAACAGATTATAATAGTCATCATACACATTTGCACTCTTCTTCTTTATATACCAAAATTACACAACCAGCTAGAGTAACACAGCCACCATCTCACTCATCTCCGTCACATTCTAATCATCAGATATTTTCTCACTCCAGACCTTCCACTTATCACATCCCCACATCAAATAGATATCAAGTTTTTAATGATACCTCACTACAGTCAATTTCTACCAGATATGTAGCACAAGGGGCTAGACCCAAAATTCCTCACTCACATAATATCAATAACCAAGTTTTTTAGAGCAACGTCACCAACCATGGAAGAAACACAAATACCGAAACCATCAAATAAAGAAAAATTCACAACAATCGGGACACAAACACAGATATCCAGAGAAGCCCGAATCAAGAGGGACACAACACCAAAATCCAATAACAACACAAGTCATACCATCACTTATGAGCATGAACACCACAGAAGTTGTGCCAGTTCCAGTTCCACTTCAAGAATCATTATTACACAACAACACCATAGGGACAACACCGGTTCCAATATCCAATCCGGAGCCACAGAGTACTGTGGAGGCCGGAATGGAACAGATGGAACAGGTACAGAACAGAGGAAACAAAAGAGCTTTGTCTGCAGAAGAGGTTGCAGAGGGGGTAGTGGTAAAAATACCCAAAAAAGATTCAATACAGTAGATTCTCACACTGTTTATAACCTTAGTGATTATGTTCTATCGAGAGAAGAAAATACAGTTCTATCTAAAGGTCTTTCTTTTGCCCTGCATAGGGAACCTAATAGATTTAATGTTTAAATTGATGTCCAGAAATACATTAGGTCTATTACTCTCAAAAGATTTTTGCCACAAAACACAATAATATTTCCTCAGTCCCTACATATTCTATGGGAGATAAATATACTATCAGACATTTGGAAATTCTACAGGATAGTACTAATAATAAAGATGGTCTAGAGGCAATACATACAGACAAGAAACCAAAATCTACTTTCTGTCCACTCAATTCCCAAAATGAAAATATCAAGGTCTTCCACCAACTAATCAATAGAGACATTGAGAAAGTATGCAATTATAAAACCAACCCCACCTATAATTTAAGTAAACAAGAAACACAGGCCATTAATAGGCTACAAAATAACAAGGATATTGTCATTAGAAATGCAGATAAGGGAGGGGGGATTTGCATACAGAATACCAAGGACTATACAACTGAAGCGTTGAGATTAAATGACACAAATAATTATTGCAAATTATCTAAAGATCCTACACAGGCATTTCTATTAGAACTGAAGTCTTTATTACAACCTGCCCTTTTTGATCAAGTTATTAATAAAAGTGAATATGATTTTTTTATTTAATTAATTTCCTACCATTCCCATATTTTATCATTTGCCGAAATTACACAAGTCACTAGAAAATCCCCCTGGTAGACCTATTGTTTCGGGTATTAATTCTCTCACTAATCATATGTCCCAGTATGTAGATGAGTTTTTACAACCCTTGGTTAGTTCCCAGACTTCTTATTTGAAGGATACTATTCATTTATTGAAGGATCTAGAGAATTTTGTGTGGAGTGAAGATTACATCTGGGCTACCTGTGACGTCAACAGCCTATATACTAGTATTCCACATGTACTGGGAATAGAGGCAATTCGGAAAACATTCATAACACACTACCAGTGACTCAGATTGAATTTTTGGTCCAGTGTATTCAATTTATATTATATCATAATTACTTTTTATTCCAAGATTGTTTTTATCTTCAAAAATCAGGTGTGGCTATGGGTTCGGTGTTTGCACCTTCCTATGCCAATTTATATATGAACCAATGGGAAGATTCATTTATCTTTTATTATAATCCGTTTTTACACAATATTAAATATTATAGGCGATATATTGATGATTTGATTTTCATATGGGAGGGAAGCCAGGATAGTTTCCTGGAATTTTTTTCCCATATGGGAAACAACCAGTTAGGATTACAATTCACCCATAAGATTAATAAAACTAAGATTGAGTTTTTAGATGTAATATTATACCAAGAAAATGGAAAGATCCTCTCGTCTAATTTTTGAAAATCTTGTGATGGAAATAGCTATCTTCATGCCAGAAGTGGTCACCATCGTAGATGGATTAATAATATTCCTCTGAGTCAATTCCAAAGAATTAGACGCAATTGTACAAAAGATGAAGATTTTATTAGGGAATCCAATGTTTTAAAGGAGAAGTTCAGAGAAAAAGAATATGAAGAAGCGGTAGTTGAACAAGCTTTTCAAAAAAGTTTAAGTACCAATAGACAAGATCTCCTTCAATATAGGGACCGAAATAGATCAAAAAGGTCAGATAATATTCCACTTTTTTTGTTACTACCTATAATACTAAGGTGTTCCAAATTAAAAGAGTCTTAGAAAAGCATTCACATATACTAGTACAGGATCCTACCCTCCATTGAATCTTAGGTGATAAACCTCAAGTGGTTTTTAAAAAGAATAGCAATATAGGCAATAAGATAGCTCCTAGTGACATTTACCATAAATTTAAAAGTAGCATATTGCCTTCACCTACTTCTATGTTTTTAAGTGCCCCCAAAGGTATGTACAGATGTGGTAAAACCAATTGTAGTTTATGTTCTCATATGCCTTGTGCTAAATATTCCACCTTTATTTCTAATAGTACCAAAAAAGAGTACCAAATTAAACAATTTATAAATTGTAACAGTACTTATGTTGTATATCTTGTGACTTGTGACTGTGGGCTCCAATACGTTGGTAGGACTAAAAGGAACATTAAGACTCAATTTAGTGAGCATATTAGGAATATTACTAATGGTTTGGAGTCCCACAGTCTATATAAACATTGCAAGGAGCAACATAATTGTTCACATTAACTCACAGAGGTGGTAACTTATTACTTAAACTGAGGCAAAGGGAATCCTTTTGGATTTACGAACTTAAGACCTTGGAACCCTTGGGACTTAACACTGAATTTGATTTAATCGCCTTTTTGTAATATCTTTTGTAATAATTTTTAATAATTTTTTTAAAAAAAAAATTTTAATAATTTTTTTTTTTTTTTAAGAATTTATAAGTCATATTGCATTATTCATTTCATATGTTCGGGTGAGTTTGTATTTATACTGGTGTTTAAATTATAATATGGTTATGCGTTTTGATACATATTCTATTCTATTTATATATTTTTGTAAAAAAGATGGTCATATATATAGGTATGATATAATATAGTATTGAATCACTGTTTTTTATTATTACAATCGGTTTTCCTTAGAGAATTTTTAGAGAAATTTTAAAAGAATTTTTTCTTTCCTTTGTTTACAATATTTTTAGAAGTATTTTTTCCTTCTTTTGTTTAGAAGATTTTTAAAAGATTTTTTTGGATACGTTTTTAGAAATAATTCTTTTGAATTTCTTTTAAATTTGATTTTTGATTTACATGTTTATATCATTGATGTTTCATATATTGTATATCATAGATTCATAGTATTTATCAATGTCATATTATCTGCTATTTGTATGTATATGTTACTTTGTGTTTCTGACATTGTGCCCTATGGTGGGTGTCATTCGACACAATGTCGGGAACAAGGATAAATAGGTGTGGATTGTATTTTGTATTTCTTAATTGTTATTGAAGGTATATAAGCCCAGGGTTTCGAAGATTCTTGTTTCGCATACCCCTGAGGAAGTGGAGCGTGTACTCCACGATACGCATCGGGTTAATTGGTTACATAACTCACTGGTATTGGCCCCTCCTACGCCCTCTGCGAGTTTCCCGCTCCGATTCCAGCTACTGGTTGTACAAACTGTTTGAGCGGTGTTTGGCATCTAGCCACGAGGATTTGTTCGACTTTGAAGGCTCTAGTTGGCCCTGTATAGCTTGGATTATTCCACTTTTTGATAAGACCAGTAATGATACATGTCCTCTGTATGGAGCAATGTATGAAGTGATAATATCTGTATTATACATATACTGAGGTACAAATAAGGACAATGTTTTCCCCTCAGATAAGACCAGTAATGATACGTGTCCTCTGTATGGAGCAATGTATGAAGTGATAATATCTGGATGATACATATACTGAAGTACAAATAAGGACAATGTTATCCCCTCAGATAAGAAGAGTAATGATACATGTCCTCTGTATGGAGCAATGTATGAAGTGATAATATCTGTATTATACATATACTGAGGTTCAAATAAGGACAATGTTATCCCCTCAGATAAGAAGAGTAATGATACATGTCCTCTGTATGGAGCAATGTATGAAGTGATAATATCTGTATTATACATATACTGAGGTTCAAATAAGGAAAATGTTATCTCCTCAGATAAGACCAGTAATGATACGTGTCCTCTGTATGGAGCAATGTATGAAGTGATAATATCTGTATTATACATATACTGAGGTACAAATAAGGACAATGTTATCCCCTCAGATAAGATCAGTAATGATACGTGTCCTCTGTATGGAGAAATGTATGAAGTGATAATATCTGCATGATACATATACTGAGGTACCAATAAGGACAATGTTATCCCCTCAGATAAGACCAGTAATGATACGTGTCCTCTGTATGGAGCAATGTATGAAGTGATAATATCTGTATTATACATATACATATGTAAGCTTCAGCCCCAAGGGCGAGATCTAAAGAGACGAAGAAATGAAGAACGCAGAGCAAGTCTATAGAGCTGCCACGTCACTGACTCCTTATTTAGTGAACACATTCTCCAAAGATCATTGTGACCGGGTAGAGAATCATGGAGGATCAAAGTCATTCGTTCCCCCTCTCATTTTTATAATGGTTATGGAGACACTGGCCAACAGAGTTTGCTCATCCCCACTCATTAAAGGGATAGTAATACTTCATTTTAACTTTATTTTATTTTGTAGGCATTAAAAAAACATGAAGAATGATATAAGTCTTATCTCTGAAACATTTATGGTTTAAGAGATATTCACAAACAAAGTATCCCCCCCCTGTTCAACCAGATCAGAAGGGAGGTGCCCAGGTAGACTGCAGAGAGGGACAATCTTCAATTAAGATAATGGAAAAAGCTGAAAAACTTGTCAAGGGGGGAAGGGCTTTCATTGTTTTCATACAAAGAAAATTGTCCCCTTCTGTTATCTGTCCTGTCATACAACCAGACTCACATCTGAGAAGAGATGGCTTACACTAGGAAAAAGGGGCGGGGAGGGGAACTTTGCTTGTGAATATCTCATAAACCATAAAGGTTTGAGAGATAAGACTTATATCATTCTTCATGTTTTTTTAATGCCTACAAAATAAAATAAAGTTAAAACGAAGTATTACTATCCCTTTAAAGGCATGCCTATATCTAATAAGGGCCACAAACTCGCTCTTTTTGCTGACGATCTCATCTTTATGTTGTCAGACCCAACAAACGCTCTACCGGCAGTATTGGAGGAGCTCCACCAGTTCAAGGTAGTTAGCAACTTAAAACCTAACCTGCAGAAATCGATTATCTTGAATCTCACGGTTCCACAGCGTCAGGTTTCCTCTCTGAGCTCTTTGGTCCTGTTCCGATTGGCAAACTCCTCTATTCCGTATCTGGGCATACACCTCACTTCTTCCGCTTCTTCTCTCTTTAGGGCAAATTACCTCGCTCTCTGCTCCCATATAGACAAGGCTGTGCGTAACACGAGACCTGCTTTCTTGTCATCGACGGGCCGTATTAATGTATTAAAATCGGTTTACTTACCGAAGGTCCTGTATCTTCTACAAGCGGTTCCCATCGCTCTCCCTAAGTCCTATATGGCATTACTTCAAAGCATCTTCAACTCTTTTTCTTGGAATTACAAGCTGGCTAGGCTCAAGTTCACTCTTCTGACACAGTCTCGCGGTGAAGGGGACTTGGGGGCACCGGACCTGACTCGCTACTATCAGGCTGTCCACCTATCCTCTATCTTGCATTGATTCCATTCTTTGGCGGACAAGCCGTGGATTGATGATTTACAATCCTTCTTGGCTTTGCGCCCCTTCGTTCTCTAGACCCAGTATGCTTTTTGTGTCTCCCATCCTACGCGTAACCCTTGCCGTCTGGGACTCGGTTGCACCTTCCATTTCTAGTACTCCCTCCCCTCTTATGTCCCTGTTGTCCTATCCAGATTTTCCTCCTGGCCTGCCTTCTTCAGCCTACCTGCACTGGCACACGGAAGGTCTTCTACTAATCTCTGACCTGCTGGTGAATGGGTCCTTGGCGGACTTTACCTTTCTACAGGACCATCTCCATCTGCAGTCCCAGGACTATTGGGGTTATCTTCAGATCTCCCATTTTCTTTCTACCCATCCATCCAAGCATCTGCTCCTTAGGGATCTTACCCCTTTTGAGAAACTTTTCCACCCCTCTCCCTCATCCCACTCCTCTCTGTCTCACTCTGTCTCTAAATTGTACAAACTCCTGGGAGAAAGGGGATTTTCCTTTTCATGACAAAGACTTGTCTGAGAGGAGGAGCTGGGTGTCTCCATCCCGGAGGACACATGGCACCGGGTTGTCTTGGGTGCACTGCATTCCTCTAGGAATCTGACTGCAGTTTTATACCATTTATAAGCTTTCCTCTGTATGGAGCAATGTATGAAGTGATAATATCTGTATTATACATATACTGAGGTACAAATAAGGACAATGTTATCACCTCAGATAAGACCAGTAATGATACTTGTCCTCTGTATGAAGCAATGTATGAAGTGATAATATTGGGATGATACATATACTGAGGTACAAATAAGGACAATGTTATCCCCTCAGATAATATCAGTAATGATACGTGTCCTCTGTATGGAGCAATGTATGAAGTGATAATATTGGGATGATACATATACTGAGGTACAAATAAGGACAATGTTATACCTCAGATAAGATCAGTAATGTTACGTGTCCTCTGTATGGAGCAATGTATGAAGTGATAATATTGGGATGATACATATACTGAAGTACAAATAAGGACAATGTTATCCCCTCAGATAAGACCAGTAATGATACATGTCCTCTGTATGGAGCAATGTATGAAGTGATAATATCTGTATTATACATATACTGAGGTACAAATAAGGACAATGTTATCTCCTCAGATAAGACCAGTAATGATACGTGTCCTCTGTATGGAGCAATGTATGAAGTGATAATATCTGTATTATACGTATATTGAGGTACAAATAAGGACAATGTTATCTCCTCAGATAAGACCAGTAATGATACGTGTCCTCTGTATGGAGCAATGTATGAAGTGATAATATCTGGATGATACGTATACTGAGGTACAAATAAGGACAATGTTATCCCCACAGATAAGACCAGTAATGATACATGTCCTCTGTATGGAGCAATGTATGAAGTGATAATATCTGGATGATACATACACTGAGGTACAAATAAGGACAATGTTATCACCTCAGATAAGACCAGTAATGATACGTGTCCTCTGTATGGAGCAATGTATGAAGTGATAATATCTGGATGATACATACACTGAGGTACAAATAAGGACAATGTTATCCCCACAGATAAGATCAGTGATGATACGTGTCCTCTGTATGGAGCAATGTATGAAGTGATAATATCTGGTTGATACATATACTGAGGTACAAATAAGGACAATGTTATACCCTCAGATAAGACCAGTGATGATACGTGTCCTCTGTAAGGAGCAATGTATGAAGTGATAATATCTGGATGATACATATACGGAGGTACAAATAAGGACAATGTTATCCCCTCAGATAAGACCAGTAATGATACGTGTCCTCTGTATGGAGCAATGTATTAAGTGATAATCTGCAGTAAGAAAAAGCGCAAGGCAAGACAAAACAAGAAAAAACAATAAAATCCAATCTAAGTGTAGTATTTTAATAAATCAAAAAATAAAACATAAAATATCAATGGTCACACTCACATTTTACCCATCTTGGGCTTTAAGCATATAAGAGGCCCCAACCTCTGAAAGCCTTCGAACTGCGTCCCTGTTTCTCCAATAGTCCCAGTGGTGATTCTCTAGAGCTTTGGTTCCTTCGATTATCGTATCGATGGTCCGAATGTATTACTTCTCCATGCAAACTATTCGCACCAGCCTCTAATGATATTAGCCGATGACAACATGAAATATCAAAAAGTGGAATAATCCAAGCTATACAGGGCCAACTAGAGCCTTTGAAGTCTAACAAATCCTCGTGGCTGGACACCAAACACCGCTCAAACAGTTCGTACAACCAGTAGCTGGAATCGGAGCGGGAAACTCGCAGAGGGCGTAGGAGGGGCCAATACCAGTGAGTGATGTAACCAATTAACCCGACGCGTATCGTGGAGTACACACTCCACTTCCTCAGGGGTATGTGAAACAAGAATCTTCGAAACCCTGGGCTTATATACCTTTGATAACAATTAAAAAATACAAAATACAATCCACACCTATTTATCCTTGTTCCCGACATTGTGTCGAATGACACCCACCATAGGGCACAATGTCAGAAACACAAAGTAACATATACATACAAATAGCAGATAATATGACACTGATGAATACTATGAATCTATGATATACAATATATGAAACATCAATGATATAAACATGTAAATCAAAAATCAAATTTAAAAGAAATTCAAAAGAATTATTTCTAAAAACGTATCCAAAAAAATCTTTTCAAAATCTGGTAGAAATTGACTGCAGTGAGGTATCATTAAAAACTTGATATCTATTCGATGTGGGGATGTGATAAATGGAAGGTCTGGAGTGAGAAAATATCTGATGATTAGAATGTGACTGAGATGAGTGAGATGGTGGCTGTGTTACTCTAGCTGGTTGTGTAATTTTGTTATATAAAGAAGAAGAGTGCAAATGTGTATGATGACTATTATAATCTGTTTTATCTCTATTAATTTTTTTCTGCTTGGTATAAGTGATATTTTTTTCTAAAGTGCAAAGTCTTTTGTGAAAATTATCCCGCAATTTGACGTGTTCTGGTGAAAGTGAAATACTGTTAATGGATTTTTCAATGGATTCAATTACTTGTTTGGTGTTGGAAATTCTACTATCCCTATATTTAATCAATAAAGAGATTAATTTAAATGAGCAATTTTCCAGGATGGAATCTCTTTATTGATTAAATCAAATTGCGGGATAATATTCACAAAAGACTTTGCACTTATACCAAGCAGAAAAAAATTAATGGAGATAAAACAGATTATAATAGTCATCATACACATTTGCACTCTTCTTCTTTATATACCAAAATTACACAACCAGCTAGAGTAACACAGCCACCATCTCACTCATCTCCGTCACATTCTAATCATCAGATATTTTCTCACTCCAGACCTTCCACTTATCACATCCCCACATCAAATAGATATCAAGTTTTTAATGATACCTCACTACAGTCAATTTCTACCAGATATGTAGCACAAGGGGCTAGACCCAAAATTCCTCACTCACATAATATCAATAACCAAGTTTTTTAGAGCAACGTCACCAACCATGGAAGAAACACAAATACCGAAACCATCAAATAAAGAAAAATTCACAACAATCGGGACACAAACACAGATATCCAGAGAAGCCCGAATCAAGAGGGACACAACACCAAAATCCAATAACAACACAAGTCATACCATCACTTATGAGCATGAACACCACAGAAGTTGTGCCAGTTCCAGTTCCACTTCAAGAATCATTATTACACAACAACACCATAGGGACAACACCGGTTCCAATATCCAATCCGGAGCCACAGAGTACTGTGGAGGCCGGAATGGAACAGATGGAACAGGTACAGAACAGAGGAAACAAAAGAGCTTTGTCTGCAGAAGAGGTTGCAGAGGGGGTAGTGGTAAAAATACCCAAAAAAGATTCAATACAGTAGATTCTCACACTGTTTATAACCTTAGTGATTATGTTCTATCGAGAGAAGAAAATACAGTTCTATCTAAAGGTCTTTCTTTTGCCCTGCATAGGGAACCTAATAGATTTAATGTTTATATTGATGTCCAGAAATACATTAGGTCTATTACTCTCAAAAGATTTTTGTCACAAAACACAATAATATTTCCTCAGTCCCTACATATTCTATGGGAGATAAATATACTATCAGACATTTGGAAATTCTACAGGATAGTACTAATAATAAAGATGGTCTAGAGGCAATACATACAGACAAGAAACCAAAATCTACTTTCTGTCCACTCAATTCCCAAAATGAAAATATCAAGGTCTTCCACCAACTAATCAATAGAGACATTGAGAAAGTATGCAATTATAAAACCAACCCCACCTATAATTTAAGTAAACAAGAAACACAGGCCATTAATAGGCTACAAAATAACAAGGATATTGTCATTAGAAATGCAGATAAGGGAGGGGGGATTTGCATACAGAATACCAAGGACTATACAACTGAAGCGTTGAGATTATTAAATGACACAAATAATTATTGCAAATTATCTAAAGATCCTACACAGGCATTTCTATTAGAACTGAAGTCTTTATTACAACCTGCCCTTTTTGATCAAGTTATTAATAAAAGTGAATATGATTTTTTTATTTAATTAATTTCCTACCATTCCCATATTTTATCATTTGCCGAAATTACACAAGTCACTAGAAAATCCCCCTGGTAGACCTATTGTTTCGGGTATTAATTCTCTCACTAATCATATGTCCCAGTATGTAGATGAGTTTTTACAACCCTTGGTTAGTTCCCAGACTTCTTATTTGAAGGATACTATTCATTTATTGAAGGATCTAGAGAATTTTGTGTGGAGTGAAGATTACATCTGGGCTACCTGTGACGTCAACAGCCTATATACTAGTATTCCACATGTACTGGGAATAGAGGCAATTCGGAAAACATTCATAACATACTACCAGTGACTCAGATTGAATTTTTGGTCCAGTGTATACAATTTATATTATATCATAATTACTTTTTATTCCAAGATTGTTTTTATCTTCAAAAATCAGGTGTGGCTATGGGTTCGGTGTTTGCACCTTCCTATGCCAATTTATATATGAACCAATGGGAAGATTCATTTATCTTTTATTATAATCCGTTTTTACACAATATTAAATATTATAGGCGATATATTGATGATTTGATTTTCATATGGGAGGGAAGCCAGGATAGTTTCCTGGAATTTTATTCCCATATGGGAAACAACCAGTTAGGATTACAATTCACCCATAAGATTAATAAAACTAAGATTGAGTTTTTAGATGTAATATTATACCAAGAAAATGGAAAGATCCTCTCGTCTAATTTTTGAAAATCTTGTGATGGAAATAGCTATCTTCATGCCAGAAGTGGTCACCATCGTAGATGGATTAATAATATTCCTCTGAGTCAATTCCAAAGAATTAGACGCAATTGTACAAAAGATGAAGATTTTATTAGGGAATCCAATGTTTTAAAGGAGAAGTTCAGAGAAAAAGAATATGAAGAAGCGGTAGTTGAACAAGCTTTTCAAAAAAGTTTAAGTACCAATAGACAAGATCTCCTTCAATATAGGGACCGAAATAGATCAAAAAGGTCAGATAATATTCCACTTTTTTTGTTACTACCTATAATACTAAGGCGTTCCAAATTAAAAGAGTCTTAGAAAAGCATTCACATATACTAGTACAGGATCCTACCCTCCATTGAATCTTAGGTGATAAACCTCAAGTGGTTTTTAAAAAGAATAGCAATATAGGCAATAAGATAGCTCCTAGTGACATTTACCATAAATTTAAAAGTAGCATATTGCCTTCACCTACTTCTATGTTTTTAAGTGCCCCCAAAGGTATGTACAGATGTGGTAAAACCAATTGTAGTTTATGTTCTCATATGCCTTGTGCTAAATATTCCACCTTTATTTCTAATAGTACCAAAAAAGAGTACCAAATTAAACAATTTATAAATTGTAACAGTACTTATGTTGTATATCTTGTGACTTGTGACTGTGGGCTCCAATACGTTGGTAGGACTAAAAGGAACATTAAGACTCAATTTAGTGAGCATATTAGGAATATTACTAATGGTTTGGAGTCCCACAGTCTATATAAACATTGCAAGGAGCAACATAATTGTTCACATGATAGAGTTAGTATTACGGGTATTGAACACGTCACATTAACTCATAGAGGTGGTAACTTATTACTTAAACTGAGGCAAAGGGAATCCTTTTGGATTTACGAACTTAAGACCTTGGAACCCTTGGGACTTAACACTGAATTTGATTTAATCGCCTTTTTGTAATATCTTTTGTAATAATTTTTAATAATTTTTTTTAAAAAAAAATTTTAATAATTTTTTTTTTTTTTTTTAAGAATTTATAAGTCATATTGCATTATTCATTTCATATGTTCGGGTGAGTTTGTATTTATACTGGTGTTTAAATTATAATATGGTTATGCGTTTTGATACATATTCTATTCTATTTATATATTTTTGTAAAAAAGATGGTCATATATATAGGTATGATATAATATAGTATTGAATCACTGTTTTTTATTATTACAATCGGTTTTCCTTAGAGAATTTTTAGAGAAATTTTAAAAGAATTTTTTCTTTCCTTTGTTTACAATATTTTTAGAAGTATTTTTTCCTTCTTTTGTTTAGAAGATTTTTAAAAGATTTTTTTGGATACGTTTTTAGAAATAATTCTTTTGAATTTCTTTTAAATTTGATTTTTGATTTACATGTTTATATCATTGATGTTTCATATATTGTATATCATAGATTCATAGTATTTATCAATGTCATATTATCTGCTATTTGTATGTATATGTTACTTTGTGTTTCTGACATTGTGCCCTATGGTGGGTGTCATTCGACACAATGTCGGGAACAAGGATAAATAGGTGTGGATTGTATTTTGTATTTCTTAATTGTTATTGAAGGTATATAAGCCCAGGGTTTCGAAGATTCTTGTTTCGCATACCCCTGAGGAAGTGGAGCGTGTACTCCACGATACGCGTTGGGTTAATTGGTTACATAACTCACTGGTATTGGCCCCTCCTACGCCCTCTGCGAATTTCCCGCTCCGATTCCAGCTACTGGTTGTACAAACTGTTTGAGCGGTGTTTGGCATCTAGCCACGAGGATTTGTTCGACTTTGAAGGCTCTAGTTGGCCCTGTATAGCTTGGATTATTCCACTTTTTGATAAGACCAGTAATGATACATGTCCTCTGTATGGAGCAATGTATGAAGTGATAATATCTGTATTATACATATACTGAGGTACAAATAAGGACAATGTTTTCCCCTCAGATAAGACCAGTAATGATACGTGTCCTCTGTATGGAGCAATGTATGAAGTGATAATATCTGGATGATACATATACTGAAGTACAAATAAGGACAATGTTATCCCCTCAGATAAGAAGAGTAATGATACATGTCCTCTGTATGGAGCAATGTATGAAGTGATAATATCTGTATTATACATATACTGAGGTTCAAATAAGGACAATGTTATCCCCTCAGATAAGAAGAGTAATGATACATGTCCTCTGTATGGAGCAATGTATGAAGTGATAATATCTGTATTATACATATACTGAGGTTCAAATAAGGAAAATGTTATCTCCTCAGATAAGACCAGTAATGATACGTGTCCTCTGTATGGAGCAATGTATGAAGTGATAATATCTGTATTATACATATACTGAGGTACAAATAAGGACAATGTTATCCCCTCAGATAAGATCAGTAATGATACGTGTCCTCTGTATGGAGAAATGTATGAAGTGATAATATCTGCATGATACATATACTGAGGTACAAATAAGGACAAATTTATCCCCACAGATAAGACCAGTAATGATACATGTCCTCTGTATGGAGCAATATATGAAGTGATAATATCTGTATTATACATATACTGAGGTACCAATAAGGACAATGTTATCCCCTCAGATAAGACCAGTAATGATACGTGTCCTCTGTATGGAGCAATGTATGAAGTGATAATATCTGTATTATACATATACTGAGGTACAAATAAGGACAATTTTATCCCCTCAGATAAGACCAGTAATGATACGTGTCCTCTGTATGGAGTAATGTATGAAGTGATAATATCTGGATGATACATATACTGAGGTACATATAAGGACAATGTTATCCTCTCAGATAAGACCAGTAATGATACGTGTCCTCTGTATGGAGCAATGTATGAAGTGATAATATCTGTATTGTACATATACTGAGGTACAAATAAGGATAATGTTATTCCTTCAGATAAGACCAGTAATGATACGTGTCCTCTGTATGGAACAATGTATGAAGTGATTATATCGGGATGATACTTATACTGAGGTACAAATAAGGACAATGTTATCACCTCAGATAAGACCAGTAATGATACGTGTCCTCTGTATGGAGTAATGTATGAAGTGATAATATCTGTATTATACATATACTGAGGTACAAATAAAGACAATGTTATCCCCTCAGATAAGACCAGTAATGATACGTGTCCTCTGTATGGAGTAATGTATGAAGTGATAATATCTGGATGATACATATACTGAAGTACAAATAAGGACAATGTTATCCCCTCAGATAAGAAGAGTAATGATACATGTCCTCTGTATGGAGCAATGTATGAAGTGATAATATCTGTATTATACATATACTGAGGTACAAATAAGGACAATGTTATCCCCTCAGATAAGATCAGTAATGATACGTGTCCTCTGTATGGAGTAATGTATGAAGTGGTAATATCTGGATGATACATATACTGAAGTACAAATAAGGACAATGTTATCCCCTCAGATAAGAAGAGTAATGATACATGTCCTCTGTATGGAGCAATGTATGAAGTGATAATATCTTTTTTATACATATACTGAGGTATAAATAAGGACAATGTTATCCCCTCAGATAAGACCAGTAATGATACGTGTTCTCTGTATGGAGCAATGTATGAAGTGATAATATCTGTATTATACGTATACTGAGGTACAAATAAGGACAATTTTATCCCCTCAGATAAGACCAGTAATGATACGTGTCCTCTGTATGGAGTAATGTATGAAGTGATAATATCTGGATGATACATATACTGAGGTACATATAAGGACAATGTTATCCTCTCAGATAAGACCAGTAATGATACGTGTCCTCTGTATGGAGCAATGTATGAAGTGATAATATCTGTATTGTACATATACTGAGGTACAAATAAGGATAATGTTATTCCTTCAGATAAGACCAGTAATGATACGTGTCCTCTGTATGGAACAATGTATGAAGTGATTATATCGGGATGATACTTATACTGAGGTACAAATAAGGACAATGTTATCACCTCAGATAAGACCAGTAATGATACGTGTCCTCTGTATGGAGTAATGTATGAAGTGATAATATCTGTATTATACATATACTGAGGTACAAATAAAGACAATGTTATCTCCTCAGATAAGACCAGTAATGATACGTGTCCTCTGTATGGAGTAATGTATGAAGTGATAATATCTGGATGATACATATACTGAAGTACAAATAAGGACAATGTTATCCCCTCAGATAAGAAGAGTAATGGTACATGTCCTCTGTATGGAGCAATGTATGAAGTGATAATATCTGTATTATACATATACTGAGGTTCAAATAAGGAAAATGTTATCTCCTCAGATAAGACCAGTAATGATACGTGTCCTCTGTATGGAGCAATGTATGAAGTGATAATATCTGTATTATACATATACTGAGGTACAAATAAGGACAATGTTATCCCCTCAGATAAGAAGAGTAATGATACATGTCCTCTGTATGGAGCAATGTATGAAGTGATAATATCTTTTTTATACATATACTGAGGTACAAATAAGGACAATGTTATCCCCTCAGATAAGACCAGTAATGATACGTGTTCTCTGTATGGAGCAATGTATGAAGTGATAATATCTGTATTATATGTATACTGAGGTACAAATAAGGACAGTGTTATCTCCTCAGATAAGACCAGTAATGATTCGTGTCCTCTGTATGGAGAAATGTATGAAGTGATAATATCTGCATGATACATATACTGAGGTACAAATAAGGACAATGTTATCCCCACAGATAAGACCAGTAATGATACATGTCCTCTGTATGGAGCAATATATGAAGTGATAATATCTGTATTATACGTATACTGAGGTACAAATAAGGACAATGTTATCTCCTCAGATAAGACCAGTAATGATACGTGTCCTCTGTATGGAGCAATGTATGAAGTGATAATATCTGTATTATACATATACTGAGGTACAAATAAGGACAATTTTATCCCCTCAGATAAGACCAGTAATGATAAGTGTCCTCTGTATGGAGCAATGTATGAAGTGATAATATCTGTATTGTACATATACTGAGGTACAAATAAGGATAATGTTATTCCTTCAGATAAGACCAGTAATGATACGTGTCCTCTGTATGGAGCAATGTATGAAGTGATAATATCTGTATTATACATATACTGAGGTACAAATAAGGATAATGTTATTCCTTCAGATAAGACCAGTAATGATACGTGTCCTCTGTATGGAGCAATGTATGAAGTGATTATATCGGGATGATACTTATACTGAGGTACAAATAAGGACAATGTTATCCCCTCAGATAAGACCAGTAATGATATGTGTCCTCTGTATGGAGTAATGTATGAAATGATAATATCTGTATTATACATATACTGAGGTACAAATAAAGACAATGTTATCCCTCAGATAAGACCAGTAATGATACGTGTCCTCTGAATGGAGCAATGTATGAAATGATAATATCTGGATGATACATATACTGAGGTACAAATAAGGGCAATGTTATCCCTCAGATAAGACCAGTAATGATACGTGTCCTCTGTATGGAGCAATGTATGAAATTATAATATCTGTATTATATGTATACTGAGGACAAATTAGGACATTATCCCCTCTGATAAGATACTGATATATTTTTCTGTAGGCCTCTATGCTTTAAATCCTGGGAAAATTATAGTATATTAAAAGGCTAACTACGTATGTATACTTACTTTTATGTATGACTTCTCTCTCGGTCTGATGATGAGTGCTCTCCTATAAGTGGTTTGCTCTGTTGAGAGCAGTCTTTTGTCCACTTGGTCTCTTATGATCAGTGTGGTCTCAGTCTGAGAGGAGTCTGCCTGTAGCTGGTTATTCCCCCATATTTATATGTATCTAGACACACCTAGACCTTCCTTAGCTGTCTTTGTATACACATTGCCTGAGGCAAGGTCTGTTCTGCTGGGAATCACTGCCTGGGGTCACAGAAAGCAAAAATACCAGAAATGACATTAGATGATTATTTATAATTGTACTAGTTGAAGAGCCCATTACACGGGCCACAGTGCCACTGCCAGCCGGTCGAAGGCAGTCATGCGCGGTAGAGACTGCCCCTTTGGAGCGTCCAGCTCTGTATCAGCTGCAGCACGGGCAGTCTCTACCGCGCATGACTGCGTCGTTACACATGTTTTAGTGAATTATTATATAGGATGTCCTTTTCTCCATAAATGGCTCTCTGACAATGCTGCAATGTTTAACAACTTTTAATTGTAGTGTAAATGGATAAACGAGTATTTTTGACAAAAATAAATGCAAACAAAATAACCTTTGTTTGAAGCACTCAAACTGAAGCATACAAAGGTTTGCACTGCAATGTTATCCCCTCAGGTTAGATCAGTAATGATATGTGTCCTATCTATGGAGCAATGTTTGAGCATATGTAGGTTTGCACTGCAATGTTATCCCCTCAGATTAGATGAGTAATGATACGTGTCCTCTGCATGGAGCAATGTATGAGCATATGTAGGTTTGCACTGCAATGTTATCATCTCAGATTAGATCAGTAATGATACGTGTCCTATCTATGGAGCAATGTATGAGCATATGTAGGTTTGCACTGCAATGTTATCATCTCAGATTAGATCAGTAATGATACGTGTCCTATCTATGGAGCAATGTATGAGCATATGTAGGTTTGCACTGCAATGTTATCATCTCAGATTAGATCAGTAATGATACGTGTCCTCTGCATGGAGCAATGTATGAGCATATGTAGGTTTGCACTGCAATGTTATCATCTCAGATTAGATCAGTAATGATACGTGTCCTATCTATGGAGCAATGTATGAGCATATTAAGGCTCACAATGTAGTCGTTTTTGCCGATTATGTCAAATCAGGTGTAGAGTTAACTGTCCAGTCAGGTCCTTTTTTTTCTCAGGAACCGCATTGTTTCCATCCCCAGTAGTTAATACCAGACTTCAAAAATAATATATTTGATGTGGCTTCTACAGGACCACTGTGATGCCACACTGTCTCTTAACCAGCTGGCATATTTCAAGTGCCACACACAAAATCATAAAATAAAAATTGATTTTACAGTCTGTGAATATAGAAGACATTTAGATTCATGTCACTGTATTTGAATACATTACGATAGAATGCTTATATGAAAATGTAATGCATATAAATGCATCAAATACACTTGGAACCCCCCCCCAGAAAATAATATGAATAGAAAGCAAAAATAAATTAAAAAAAAAATTACCTTAAATAAAAGATCCCTAGGATGAAAGATTAACAAACAGTGGATGTGTCTCCCCTTATTATATCTGAGACAACAGAGCCCCCACCCCGCTCCCGCATGTGATGTGATTAACCTATATAACTACAGGTCCTGGGTCTAACACTCCATGGGGCTCTAGGCAAGGTACCAATTTGGGGCCCCCCATATAGTAATGCCCTCCCCTCCATACCTCCCTAATCCAGGCTACCTACACAGTGTTTAGTTTACACTATGGTTTTGTGGGCACAGGCACTCAAAGGATTATAACACTTTGAGTGCCTGTGCCCACTAAACTGTAGTGTAAACTAAACACTGTGTAGGTAGCCAGGGTTAAGGAAGGAGTCCGGGATATATTAATTTATGTTTGTCCTCTCTCTGACCCTGGGCTACTGTAAAATAAATAACTGTGCCTACACTGAAAATTAACAGTTTGAATGCAAGGGAGAGCCTCAGAGGTACACACAGCATTGATCTGCAAGAATTGCGTACCTTTCTGTGCAACTTTAGGAGCAAAGGACACCATGAAATAAGAGCATAAGGGAAAACAGACAGAGGCCACTAAGGGGCATGGGGAGAAAAAGTAGAGCACAATTTATGTCAGCCCTAGATTTACAACTCAGGAGCCACTAGGTACAACAAACCTTTGCTCTGGGAAAGTGGAAAGGGGGTGAAGGGATGGGAAATCTGGAAGGAAATGAAGGAGATGAGGATGGGATGAATGGCAAGAAGCAGATAGGGTTGCCACCCAGATGGTATTTTACCGGCAGTGTGAATACCATACAAACACTATGGGAGACAGAGCCCAAGCAACGGTCCTCTCCTAAGAGTTCACATTGAACTCAGCCTCTGAGTCACTGATTGGTCGGTCAGACTTGCTTGCTAATAGCGGGTTGAGCGTCTATCTGTTTCCAGTTCACAGTCTGTGTTGGTGTATCATGTCACAGTCTTTGTTGGTGTATCATGTCACAGTTTGTGTTTGTGTACCCATGCTTCAGTCTGTGTGATGGTAGGAGCATGTCACAGTCTGTGGTGGTGTATTATGACTCAGTCTGTTTTGGTGTACCCATGGAAGTGAATGCTAGAACTTTGAGGCTCCCAAATCCACCAATGCAACTCCTACTGTGAGGCCAAGGAAAGGGAGGATATATTGCCTGAAAATTTTCACTGTTTCGCTTGAACGTTGTTTGAGCCCAAATGAACATGCCTTGGGGAGGTAAATTGCCACCCCTGGCAAAGTGCCGCCTGGGTCACATGGACCCACTGGGACCCATCTAAGGGCCGGCTCTGCCCAGGTCTAACCCACCACTCCATCTACAGGTCCCAGGTCTCACCCACCACTCCATCTACAGGTCCCAGGTCCAATTATATTATTATTAAAGTGTTAGTAAAGTTCTCAGACAGAATGTGGGTTTTACCTCATTTTGTTTAATTACTCTAAATGTGCTCCCCTATATGTATTTGTAGAACCTTACGCGTTTGTCCAACAAATTACTTTCTACACGTCTAGAAATAAGATCTAACAAACCTACTACTGCATGTTATTTTATAGTTAATATTATAGTTCCTGTTCCTTGGTGGAGAAATCAGACTGTTAACCTTCAAATCAAATTCCACACAATGTTTATAAATACTATAGGAGAAAACTGTGATACACCCACAGTAGATCTTTCAAAGGTCCAACATATTAAAATGTCGTTATCTCCTACGCATACTCTGCTGTAGCCAAGTCCTGAATCTGATAGTAAGTCTAGTTGTTTCCGGGAGGGTAAGGTGGGCTAAAGAGAAACAGTTAGACTTCTCCACAACGGAACAGGTACTATAATATTACATATCAAATAACATGCAGGGGTAGGTTTGTTAGATCTAATTTCTTGTCTGTGTGGAAAGTGGTATGTTGGACAGACTAGTAGAGCTTTATGATTACATACAGGGGAGAACAATAATAGTGATTCAATAAAAAGTGTGAAAAAACACAGTCTGAGCATTTTACTAAATTTCCAGGTAAAACTGAAATTCACGTGAACTGATTTAGTTCTACCGGTTTGGAGGAAAATGGATAGGAGGGGGCATTAATAAGAAAGGGTCCCTTATCCCTTCGCTTATATGTCGATTTTTATTTGAATCCCTTTTTTCAATTTATTAATTTCTTTCCCTTTGTTCTTGCCATCTTTTTTAAGTACTGCTCTATATTTTCTCTGGTTGATAATGTAGATAATATATGTGGATTACACCAGTTACTTACCCAGTATTTCATTTCTCATTATCCATAGTGAATTTTTATGAAATAGAAATGCATTTATTTTTCATGGTTTTTGGGTATTTATTGAATATTGGTTATACGTGAAAGATGGAGTAGTGGGTGGGATCAGAGACCTGCACATTTAAGGTTTAATCACATCGCATGCAGGGGTGGCTCTCTGGTATAATAAAGGGCCATGATGGGGATCCGTTTTGATATGTGTGTGTGTAGGTTTATGTAGAGATGTTGTTGCTGTGAATAAACCGCATGAGAATATCACAACAGTTCTGTAAAGTTGAACTGTACATATAAAGAAAATGGGGAACAAATCCAAAACCTTAACTAGCCTTGGAATGGGTGGATTCACGTGGAGATGCTGTTTCTGCAATTAGAAAGTATGAGAAGAAGATAGGAGTTCTGTACCATTGGGCACTAGGTATAAAGGAAAAGGGGAACAATTCCAGAACCTTTAGTGTCCTCTTTAAGGAGGGATAACATGTATGAGAAGACAGCAGAACCATAGCGTTGGGCTCTAGGTATAAAGGAAAAGGGTAATTGGTCTAGAACCTTTAGTGTCCTCTGTACAGGATGGGTCACATGTATGAGAAGACAGCAGTACCATAGCCTTGGGCTGTAGGTATAAAGGAAAAGGGGAACTAGTCCAGAACCTTTAGTGGCCTCTGTACAGGAGGGGTCACATGTATGAGAAGACAGCAGTACCATAGCGTTGGGCTCTAGGTATAAAGGAAAAGGGTAATTGGTCTAGAACCTTTAGTGTCCTCTGTACAGGATGGGTCATATGTATGAGAAGACAGCAGTACCATAGCCTTGGGCTGTAGGTATAAAGGAAAAGGGGAATTAGTCCAGAACCTTTAGTGTCCTCTGTACAGGAGGGGTCACATGTATGAGAAGACAGCAGTACCATAGCGTTGGGCTCTAGGTATAAAGGAAAAGGGGAATTAGTCCAGAACCTTTAGTGTCCTCTGTACAGGAGGGGTCACATGTATGAGAAGACAGCAGTACCATAGCCTTGGGCTCTAGGTATAAAGGAAAAGGGGAATTAGTCCAGAACCTTTAGTGTCCTCTGTACAGGAGGGGTCACATGTATGAGAAGACAGCAGTACCATAGCCTTGGGCTGTAGGTATAAAGGAAAAGGGGAACTAGTCCAGAACCTTTAGTGGCCTCTGTACAGGAGGGGTCACATGTATGAGAAGACAGCAGTACCATAGCCTTGGGCTGTAGGTATAAAGGAAAAGGGGAATTAGTCCAGAACCTTTAGTGTCCTCTGTACAGGAGGGGTCACATGTATGAGAAGACAGCAGTACCATAGCGTTGGGCTCTAGGTATAAAGGAAAAGGGGAACTAGTCCAGAACCTTTAGTGTCCTCTGTACAGGAGGGGTCACATGTATGAGAAGACAGCAGTACCATAGCCTTGGGCTCTAGGTATAAAGGAAAAGGGGAATTAGTCCAGAACCTTTAGTGGCCTCTGTACAGGAGGGGTCACATGTATGAGAAGACAGCAGTACCATAGCCTTGGGCTCTAGGTATAAAGGAAAAGGGGAACTAGTCCAGAACCTTTAGTGTCCTCTGTACAGGATGGGTCACATGTATGAGAAGACAGCAGTACCATAGCCTTGGGCTGTAGGTATAAAGGAAAAGGGGAATTAGTCCAGAACCTTTAGTGTCCTCTGTACAGGAGAGGTCACATATATGAGAAGACAGCAGTACCATAGCCTTGGGCTGTAGGTATAAAGGAAAAGGGGAATTAGTCCAGAACCTTTAGTGGCCTCTGTACAGGAGGGGTCACATGTATGAGAAGACAGCAGTACCATAGCGTTGGGCTGTAGGTATAAAGGAAAAGGGGAACTAGTCCAGAACCTTTAGTGTCCTCTGTACAGGAGGGGTCACATGTATGAGAAGACAGCAGTACCATAGCCTTGGGCTGTAGGTATAAAGGAAAAGGGGAACTAGTCCAGAACCTTTAGTGGCCTCTGTACAGGAGGGGTCACATGTATGAGAAGACAGCAGTACCATAGCCTTGGGCTGTAGGTATAAAGGAAAAGGGGAACTAGTCCAGAACCTTTAGTGGCCTCTGTACAGGAGGGGTCACATGTATGAGAAGACAGCAGTACCATAGCCTTGGGCTGTAGGTATAAAGGAAAAGGGGAATTAGTCCAGAACCTTTAGTGGCCTCTGTACAGGAGGAGTCACATATATGAGAAGACAGCAGTTCTGTAACGTTGGGCTGTAGATATAAACGAAAAGGGGAATTAGTCCAGAACCTTTAGTGGCCTCTGTACAGGAGGGGTCACATGTATGAGAAGACAGCAGTACCACAGCCTTGGGCTCTAGGTATAAAGGAAAAGGGGAATTAGTCCAGAACCTTTAGTGTCCTCTGTACAGGAGAGGTCACATATATGAGAAGACAGCAGTTCTGTAACATTGGGCTGTAGATATAAAGGAAAAGGGGAGCAATTACAGATCCTTTAGTGGCCTCTGTACGGGCAGATTCACATGGAGATGCTGCCGCTGAGATTAGAACTTGTGAGAAGAAGACAGGAGTTATGTAATATTGGGTTTGTGTATAAAGAAAAAGGGGAACAATTCCAGGGCAAACAATCTGTAACATAGATAACAAGAGGAAAATCTCCCAACTCCCAATGCTATGTAATGTGACAGAGCGCACTAGAAGTCCAGGGGTTAAAACAAGCCCCATATGTATAACTGGGAATGGGGGGACATATTTATTTGTATTCCAGCTGGCTTAGCCCAGAACTGGAACCCGTTTAGTTTTACACTTTATGGCCCATAGTTTCTTCTATTCTAGCGTGTGAAGTAGGAATCATGAAAAACGTTGGGTGCAGCAGATTCACCCCAGTATATGATGTCACAACGGGAAACCAGTGTTTGCCATAGACTCATATAAAGAACACAGCTAACACCGGAATTTCTCTTCTGCCTCCCCTGAGTACAATAAAGCCAACTTATTGCCATTTACACACACACACATATATATATATAAATAGAGAAAGAGAGACTAGAACAGACCCCAAGTTGCCTCCTTTCAGCTATCTCAACTCAAAATGCAAATCCTCTTGTTTACAAGGAAGAATGATCCAATTTCCATGTAGAGTAACCAGCCCTGGCAGCATGGAGGGGGTTAGTCCAAGCTGTATCTGGGATATAAACAAGAAGATGGGAGTATCACACAGCTACAGCCATGTTTGTATACACACAAAGCCCCTACACACACACATCTAAGACTGGCTGACAGGTTTTTCAATAAGACGGAAGGGTGAAAGAAACTGGTATGTGTAAGTTTTAAACCAAGATGATTCAGGTATTATTATCTGTACACCAGTAATTATATTAACTGCACAACTATAAAAAATACAAAAGCTGTGATTCCCTGTAACATAACATAAAGACACAGATGGACACGCATGTAACTTAACAGTGTCAAAGTGATGTCCGCTGCATTGGGATAATAGGGACAGAAGATAGAGACAACAATAATGAAAAGATATGGATGTTTATGTTTGTACCCAAGAAGGTGAGAGATCCAAACTAATGTGTGTCTGTTTGTAGCATGGAAGATGGCAGGAACATACTGAGGTGTGTGTGTATGTGAGTGAGTCATTGAGTGCATGTCTGTCTGTGTGTGTGAGTCATTGAGTTTGTGCGTGCATGTCTGTGTGTGTGTGTCATTGAGTTTGTGTGTGCATGTCTGTGTGTGTGTCTGTAAGTGAGTAATTGAGTTTGTGTGTGCATGTTTGTGTGTGAGTCATTGAGTTAGTGCGTGCATGTCTATGTGTGTATGTGTGTCTGCGAGTGAGTCATTGAGTTTGTGTGTGCATGTCTGTGTGTCTGTGAGTGAGTCATTGAGTTACTGTGTGCACGTCTGTGTGTGTGTGATTGAGTCATTGAGTTTGTGTGTGCATGTCTGTGTGTGTGTGAGTCATTGAGTTTGTGCATGCATGTCTGTGTGTGTGAGTCATTGAGTTTGTGCGTGCATGTCTGTGTGTGTGAGAGTGAGTCATTGAGTCTGTGTGTGCATGTCTGTGTGTGTGTCTGTGAGTGAATCATTGAGTTTGTGTGTGCATGTCTGTGTGTCTGTGAGTGAGTCATTGAGTTTGTGAGTGCATGTCTGTGTGTGTGAGTCTTTGAGTTTGTGCTTGCATGTCTGTGTGTGTGTCTGTGAGTGAGTCATTGAGTTTGTGTGTGCATGTCTGTGTGTGTGTGTCTGTGAGTGAGTCATTGAGTTTGTGCGTGCATGTCTGTGTGTGTGTGAGTCATTGAGTTTGTGCGTGCATGTCTTTGTGTGAGTGAGTCATTGAGTTTGTGCGTGCATGTCTGTGTGTGTGAGTGAGTGAGTCATTGAGTTTGTGCGTGCATGTCTGTGTGTGTGTGTGAGTGAGTCATTGAGTTTGTGTGTGCATGTCTGTGTGTGAGTCATTGAGTTTGTGTGTGCATGTCTGTGTGTCTGTGAGTGAGTCATTGAGTTAGTACGTGCATGTCTGTGTGTGTCTGCGAGTGAGTCATTGAGTTTGTGCTTGCATGTCTGTGTGTGTGTCTGTGAGTGAGTCATTGAGTTTGTGCGTGTATGTCTGTGTGTGTGTGTGAGTCATTGAGTTTGTGCGTGTATGTCTGTGTGTGTTTGTGAGTCATTGAGTTTGTGCGTGCATGTCTGTGTGTGTGTCTGTGAGTGAGTCATTGAATTTGTGCGTGCATGTCTGTGTGTGTGTCTGTGAGTGAGTCATTGAGTTTGTGCGTGCATGTCTTTGTGTGTGTGTCTGTGAGTGAGTCATTGAGTTTGTGCGTGCATGTCTTTGTGTGTGTGTGTCTGAGAGTGAGTCATTGAGTTTGTGCGTACATGTCTGTGTGTCTGTGTGTGTGTGTTTGTAGCATGGAATGTGGCAGGAACATACTGAAGTGTGTGTGTGTGTGTTTGAATCTGTGTGTGTGAATGTTTGAGTCTGTGTGTCTATGTCTGTGTGTGAATCTTTGAGTTTGTATGTGCATATCTGTGTGTGTGAATCTGAGTCTGTGTATGAATCTTTGAGTTTGTGTGTCTGTGTCTGCGTGTGAATCTTTGAGTTTTTGAGTACATCTGTGTATGAAAATCGGGGATTATACATGGCTATTTCTGTCCGCGTGTGTATGCATTTGTGTGTGAGAGCCTTTAAGGTTTTTCTCTGCATGTGTATGTTTGTGTGTCTGTTTGCATGAATCTTTAAGTGTGCGTACATGTCTGTGTGCACGGGCCTTTAAGTTGGCATGTACGTCTGTATGTGAGTCTTTGAGTTAGTATGTGCATATATCTGTGTATGTATATGTCTGTGTGTGAGTCTGTATGCGTATGCATGTCTAACAAACAAAAAAAAAGTGACGAACGCACAAAATAAAGTGTTTATTCAAAGCAGAATGGTCTCTCAGGTGCTGCTCATGTCATGTTTTTTTTTTCCCAAGTGTCATTGCAGAGTGGTAATTTCTGTATCAGGCAAATCCTCCCCGCACAAGAGACACAGCACGACCACAGACGCACTTTGGTGTGGTGAAGCTATTTCCTTCTACCACATGGATAGCAAGGGCTCATGCCTGGGATCCCTTTCCAACAGACAAAAAATGTGACAAAACCACTCCAAGACAGAACAAAATAAAGTACATTATTCAAGGTAGATTGTAAGGGTGTATGCATGCCTGTGGGTATATGTCTGTGGTTATGGTCTGTGTGCTTTGAGTTTGTGCATATGTGTGTGTGTGTGTATTCATATGTATATTTGTGTGTCTTTGTTTATACATTCATGTGTGTATGAGTGTGGCATGTCTGTGAGAATGTATTGTGGTAAGGTCCCTTCAAACACAGTCAGGACAGCCAGGAGGTTGTAACTTCAATGCAGTTTATTGTAAACAGCAACAACAAAAGAAAAGTCTCTTTCCAATTTTAGGGTATGCTTTCCCTTTAAATCAAACAGGTTTTTGACACCAAATAAAAAGTACAGAAATAAACAGGCCTACTCCTTTCAGGAGGCTAACTCACAGTAGTTCCCTTACTACCAGTTACTGACACAGCTACTCTGGGTTCCAGTACAAAAAAGTAAAATAACATACCTCCCAAGTGTCCCGCTTTAGGAGGGACAGTCCCTCTTTGAGACCCAAATCCCTCTGTCCCTCTTTCCCACCTTGGTGTCCCTCTTTTTTGGAGATCAGACTATGTGGCGTGTATATAAGTGTATAACATTGTTCCCCAGCAATAAAACTCACATTAATGTTTGGTTAAACGTCAGTATATGTGTTTATAGATTACCCTGGGTAAATAAAATACTATGGACTTCCTCTAAATAATTTATTCAGTTACACAAAAAGGTGTCAGTAGGTCATGAAATGACTGAAAAATTCTCAGTAATGCTCCGCCCACCAGACACGCCCCCAGAAACACCATCTAAAACACAAGTGTCCCTCTTTGGCCATTTGAAATGTTGGGAGGTATGAAATAAGCAGACATGCAATCTTTTTTGTTCAGAAGCTTTCTCACCATTCCTTGGTTTCAGAGGCAGACAGACAGCTTGCAGGTCTCCAAACACACTATCCCAGTGCAGCCTGACCACAAACACACTATCCCAGTACAGTCTGACCACAAACGCACTATCCCAGTGCAGTCTGACCCAAAACACACTATCCCAGTGCAGCCTGACCCCAAACACACTATCCCAGTGCAGTCTGACCCCAAACACACTATCCCAGTGCAGTCTGACCCCAAACACACTATCCCAGTGCAGTCTGACCCCAAACACACTATCCCAGTGCAGTCTGACCCCAAACACACTATCCCAGTGCAGCCTGACCCCAAACACACTATCCCAGTGTAGCCTGACCCCAAACACACTATCCCAGTGCAGTCTGACCCCAAACACACTATCCCAGTGCAGTCTGACCCCAAACACACTATCCCAGTGCAGCCTGACCCCAAACACACTATCCCAGTGCAGTCTGACCCCAAACACACTATCCCAGTGCAGCCTGACCCCAAACACACTATCCCAGTGCAGTCTGACACCAAACACACTATCCCAGTGCAGTCTGACCCCAAACACACTATCCCAGCGCAGTCTGACCCCAAACACACTATCCCAGCGCAGTCTGACCCCAAACACACTATCCCAGCGCAGTCTGACCCCAAACACACTATCCCAGCGCAGCCTAACCCCAAACACACTATCCCAGTGCAGTCTGACCACACCCTGCTCTTTCAGACCTACTATATAGGTCCGAGCTAATTAACCAGGAGCAGGTGTGCTAGCAGAGGCAAAAGACAAAACTTAACCCTTTAATCGCTGGGATAAACTGCTCATTGTAACCTATGGCTGATGTATACATGGTCCTGGACTCTGTCACAGTATGCACATGTCTGTGAATATCTGTGTGTGGATGTCGTTGAGTTTGCCTTTATATGTATTTGTATAGTCTGTGAGAGTGTGCCTAATAATGGGTATGTGTCCATATTTATGTGATGTGTGTCTGAGTTTGTCTGTATGTGTATGTGTGTCTGAGTTTGTGTGTGTGTGTGTATATGTCTGTTTGTACCCAAGAAGGTAACATGTACATACTGATATGTGTGTGTGTGTTTGTATTCATGAAGGTAACAGGTACTGACTGAGGCGTGTGTGTGTTTGTACCCAGGAAGGTGACACAGATAAATACTGCTATATATATGTGTGTGTGTATATGTACCCAGGAAGGTAACAGGTACATACTACTATGTGTGTGTGTGTGTGTGTATATGTACCCAGGAAGGTGGCAGGTACATACTGATGTGTGTGTGTACATATTGATGTGTGTGTGTGTGTGCACGTTTGTACCCAGAAAGGTAACAGGTACATACTACTGTGTGTGTGTGTATATATATGTACCCAAGTAAGTGGCAGGTACATACTGATGTGCGTGTGTACACATTGATGTGTGTGTGTGCACAGGTACATACTGATATGTGTGTGTGTGTGTGTATGTACCCAGGAAGGTGACAGGTACATACTGATATGTGTGTGTATGTACCCAGGAAGGTGACAGGTGCATACTGATATGTGTGTGTATGTACCCAGAAAGGTGACAGGTACATATTGATGTATGTATGTACCTAGGAAGGTGACAGGTACATATTGATGTGCGTGTGTGTATGTACCCAGGAAGATGACAAGTACATTTGTGTATGTGTGTATGTACCCAGGAAGGTGACAAGTACATTTGTCTGTGTGTGTGTGTGTGTCTGTGCACGTGCACCCAGGAAGGTGACAGGTACATACTAATGTGTGTGTGTGTTTGTATCCAGAAAAGTAACAGGTACATACTGATGTGTGTGTGTGTGTACATATTGATGTGTGTGTGTACATATTGATGTGTGTGTACATACTGAGTGTGCGTGTGTTTGAACCTAGGATGGTAACAGGTACATACTGACGTGTGTTTGTACCATACTGATGTGTGTTTGAACCTAGGATGGTAACAGGTACATACTGACGTGTGTTTGTACCTAGGATGGTAACAGGTACATACTGACGTGCCAGATTCTATTGCAGGTGCTAAATGTTAAAACCCGTTTTATCAAACATTTTCCTATTGAAGTCTATGGGGAAAACTGGAGATAAAAGCAGTGATAAAATTATCAGCTGTAATAGAATCTAGCCGTTGACCTCCCATAATTGTTATGCTAACCTCGTAATAACGAGCTAAGGGATGCCATCAATCCAAGGAGCCTACTTATGAATGCTAGCTGTGTTCGATGCTCTGCTAGCCGTCTAGATAAAGTAGATTACAAAGCATGCTGCCAATCGGATTCCTTTGCTACATTCTACATAATAACAAGTCTTATCGGTAATTCATTATTACGTTTCAATTATCTTCTAGCTGTTATATAACTAAGGCTCAGATTTTAAAAAAGAAAATGCTAAAACCCTAACGCACGTTTCGCCAGAGCTTTTTCAGAAGGCACCGGGTGCCTTCAATGGGTCGGCTTTATACCCAATATTCATACCCCTTCAGGTTAATCAAACAAGTATGTTAACCCTATAGTGAATCACAATATCCATCTTACTCTTCATATTTTACAAGGAAGCAATGAATACTACATACAAATTTAGTCATTTCACTAAAGATTGAGGATACACTGCAGTTAATGATGACAAATATAGGAACTAAGGACAATAATTAAACAGTATTCTTGGGTCTGCTACAAATAAGGGATCATGTTGGAGTCTGATTATTAACTCATCATATGCCACCAACCATTCCGGAAAAGCAATGAACAACAATGTATTAATTAAAATACTGATCTCAAACAAACATTACTAGGTACTGAGATGTGTTAAACCTAGAATGTAACATTACCAGTCACTGAGATCCATAACCTGCATATCCAAGTCATTTATGACAAGGATCAGTAGGGAATGCAGGGATAGCCATCGCTAAAATAACAGGATTAACCAAGTAAAAAAGCCCTCAACCCTGAGATCAGAATATGACATAATAACCAAAACAGACATGCTGGATGGCAATGTGGATTTGTTCTATCCACTAATGTTACAATGGGTCTTCTGAAACATTAGGACAATTAATTGAGAGTAGAGAAACAGTCTCTTAAAACAATCAAAACAGGGCTCAAAATTTCCACTCGCCACTAGCCAATGGCGAGTGAAAATTTAGCCCTGGCGATTAGAAATTCAGCCCTGGTGGGTATGTTTTGGCTTGCAGTGGCAAGTAACTTTTCAGGTCTGGCTAGTAGCAAAGGACTTAAAATTATAAGCCCTGAATCAAAATACATTTTTACAGAGGTGCATGGATAAAAGCATTCCTTCATTCATCCCATAGGGAGATAGTGACTTTAACAGAAAAATCCATTTATTCTCTGGAGTAATGCGTTTTCCAGATCACCACCCCTGATACCTAAGGAGACTAGTTTCAGCCCAGACACTTTAAGTTTGTTGGTATCTGATTTGTGGGCATCAAGCCACCTGACAATAGTGTTTTGCAGCTATCTACTCTCAACAATGAGTTTGTGGGTTTGGGCTTAGGATAGACACTAGTAAGTACTTTACCAGGTGAAAGACAGGAGCTAATTAGCAAGTCTAAAATAGGATCACTTGTTAACATGAATTTTACACTACATGTTGTCATTCAGATATGTCAAGAATGATGAATTTATAAGACTTCTCTCACCATACAAAATGATGAGGA
Organism: Rhinophrynus dorsalis; assembly: GCA_037306005.1. Classification (NCBI taxonomy): domain Eukaryota; kingdom Metazoa; phylum Chordata; class Amphibia; order Anura; family Rhinophrynidae; genus Rhinophrynus; species Rhinophrynus dorsalis. The sequence continues at coordinate 287,149 of CM074725.1, read as the reverse complement.
CATCATCAATATATCTTTTTAAATAATGGATGTCTAATTTTTAACCCATAAAAAGTTTGGCATATGAGGGTGCAAATTTTGCCCCCATCAAAGTCCCAAATCTTTGGAGATAATATCAAACATAATAAAAAATAATTATGTGTCAACTAAAACTAAATGAGAAGCAAAATAAAATCACAAAAAGATGAAGTACAATTACTGTATCTATACAGATGATACCTAATGGACTCAAGACATAATTTGCGAGGGATACAGGAATAAAGAAAGACCACATCACAGCTGACCCATGTATATTCAGACCTCCAGGTTATTTTCTCTAATTGTTGTAATACTTGTTTAGTATCATGCATGTATTATTTAACCTAAGTATCAAGGGCTGCAAACCAATGACTTAAGGACCTATGGAAGGTGGTGAAAGATGGGCATAACTTGTGAAGAATCCTTCAACCATTCACCCTCTCTACTAGTAAAGAAACCCTCCTAAGTTCCTTAGTCAATTAGAGAGTACAGAATGCATTTAAAATCCAATGTTGAATTTGCATTTAATGTATCGATGTTAGTAAGCTGTCTATAAGTCTCTTTTACATAACTCTGTATTCAGAACTACAACTGAACCTCCCTTGTCAGCTTCTCTTATAGTTATTGAGCAGTCAGGTTACCCCTCTTAGGCAGGTCCCGATAGCCCGAGAGAAGTACCAGATCCCGTTCTACCAATTCCTGGAATACATAAAAGACATTAGTTCTTGTATTAAGCAGATATAAATCTAAGTTCTTAGGTTTCCTAACAGGAATATGTGAGACCACGCTGATGTCAGAAGCAGAAGGAGCAATAGGCTCTGCCACAGACAGCAACTTAACATCACATTGATCCGTAAAGGAAAGAACAAAGGCAGAAGGACCATTTGCTATTCTACTGGCCTTGCCATAAAAAACAAATCCCTTGCTGTTTCCATTTCACTATCTAAAGTACCTAATGAAAAACATTTTATATGCCACCTTAAGTATAAACCTATTGACATTTATGATAGTGTTAAATAGATAAAATTGCATGGTAGGCTTAAAGGGATAGTAATACTTCGTTTTAACTTTATTTTATTTTGTAGGCATTAAAAAAACATGAAGAATGATATAAGTCTTATCTCTCAAACCTTTATGGTTTATGAGATATTCACAAGCAAAGTTCCCCTCCCGCCCCTTTTACCTAGTGTAAGCCATCTCTTCTCAGATGTGGATCTGGTTGTATGACAGTACAGATAACAGAAGGGGACAGTCTTCTTTGTATGAAAACAATGAAAGCCCTTCCCCCCTTGACAAGTTTTTCAGCTTTTTCCATTATCTTAATTGAAGATTGTCCCTCTCTGCAGTCTACCTGGGCATCTCCCTTCTGATCTGGTTGAACAGGGGGGGGATACTTTGTTTGTGAATATCTCTTAAACCATAAAGGTTTCAGAGATAAGACTGATTCTTCATGTTTTTTAATGCCTACAAAATAAAATAAAGTTAAAATGAAGTATTACTATCCCTTTAAATCCCAGTCCCCTAGACAGAACAGATAATTCTGCAGATGTTAAGTCACAGGACGAGATATTAATTACTATCTGTCCCTGGCCTTTCTAATTCTCCTTGGATATGGCTGTGTTATGCAATCTTCTTCTTACTCTTCATATCGGTTTCTTTGATTTCTCTTTGATCTCCTGTCTCTGGACGTCCATCTCCTCGTAGATTGCTCATTTTTTTGAGGTTTATGATCACGAAACCTATGTTCTGCTTGTGCTGATTATGTTTCTTCCATCACAGAAAAGTCTGATAATGTTAAGGAATTAGTGGGCACACTCTCAACAGCAGTGCTGCTAAAAGAGACTGTGTGCACCATGACTTTAAATACATGATGCACAAAATGCAGCATAGATTATTGTTAGATCTACATATGTATCCTCTGCATAAAGCCGTTATACAACAATTATTTACACAATATAAGAAATTACAATATCAGTCTAATACTGACAAATTAGAAGTGAGCATTATGGACTTCAAGCAAAGTAAATTTAACAGAGGCAAACTGGACTATGAATCTGGTTCTTTTTATAAATGGAAATGGCAAATGTGGAGGGGACAACATAATGGACATAAATCCATCTTGAAATCTTCCTCTATACCTAAAACAGTCTCTATTTGCAGCAAAATTTTAGAAAGGCTGACTCTGCTAGTCCAGATTTCGTGCCAGTTTGTGACCTACAGTCCAGTTATCCAGCAATACAAAAGCATGACATTGAATAGCTCCCTTGATGTTTAGTGTACACACATCATATCAGTTTGGGCTCTTTAAGACCAATACACAGTATGGTATTTCAGCTGCCTCAGGACAATAAACATATCTGCGGTGTAGTCAGCCCAGTCTGGACTGGTTAGAGTTAGACATTATAAAGTGCACTTAACTGGGAAATGTTTGTACCCAGTAAATAAGAATTGTCCATTTCATGCCTGAATTAGCACTGTACCTTCAGCAAGTCAAGGAGGCGGGGGTAGGAGGGTGGAGGGTTTGCACACAGATTAGTGGAACTCAGAGTTCAGAAAAGAAGCATGTTCAGGCACAGAGAGAGGGAAATGACATGTTTCTTACACAGAATTAGGTTACCAAATGGACAGATTGGTCTCCTTTGGATATAAATACACATATTTAACGGATAGTAATGCCTTAAAATAATAAGTAATATTGTAGCTAAGGAAAAAAATCCATTGGTGCAAGTCCTATCTCTCAAACCTTCATGGTTTGAGAGATAGAAAGTTTTAGAGTTCCCCTCTCCCTTCTGTCAGCTGTAAAGCTGCCAGCAGGAGAATCAAGTCGGCCAACTGGAAGTGGCTCTTCAGCAGAGCCATGATACCTAAATCTAAAAAATTATTTTTAGATTTTGGTATCTTGGCTCTGCTGAAGAGCCACCTGATGGTCCCTGGACCAGGATATCCTGATAGTAACATAGGTGATGAGGCTGAAAAAAGACATGTGTCCATCAAGTCCAGCCCATGCCAAAAACACCCCTGTTGATCCAGAGGAAGGCAAAAAAAAACACACTCTGGAGCAATTACTAATTTAGCCCCAAGTGGGTAAAAAAACTCCTTCCTGACTCCAAATGGCAGTCAGATAGTTCCCTGAATCAACATCCTATCTGCTTTGAAGCCATTTGTCATAATTTTAAATATTGTTCTGTGCCAGATAGGCATCCATTGCTTTTTGAAAGCAGTTGCATTATCTGCAATTGCAACATGCCCAGGGAAAGAATTCCATAGCTTAACTGCCCTTACTGTAAATAACCCTTGCCTTTGTTTTAGTCGAAAGCACCTTTCCTCAAGTGTTTATGGATGACCTCTTGTTCTTAGCCCAGCTCTCATGTTCTCATAATGTCAGCTAGATGCTGATGTCAGGGAAAGGGGAAGGAGAGGGGAAATTTAAAACATTCTATCTCTCAAACCATGAAGGTCTGAGATTCAGGACTTGTACTGATGGATTTCTATTTTTCTTATCTACAATACTACTTGTAATTATTTAAGCTATTACTAACCCTTTAACCCCTTGAGTGCCAGAGAGGTATGCAACACATGGCAGAGCAATGCATTGGGTACCTCCCTGGCACTCAAAGGGTTAAAGTTCTTATACAGTACCTACCTGAAATATACAAATTGCTTATTTATCCTGTACATATCCTAGATATATAACATAGGAACAAGTGGAGATCTCCTCTAGATATAAATACACATAATACACTCCTTATCCTGTACTTATCCTAGATATATAACATAGGATCAGTGTGGACATCTCCTCTAGATATAAATACACATATTACACTACTTATTCTGTACTTATCCTAGATATATAACATAGGAACAACTGGAGATCTCCTCTAGATATAAATACACATATTACATACCTTATCCTGTACTTATCCTAGATATATAACATAGGATCAGAGTGGAGATCTCCTCTAGATATAAATATACATATTACACTACTTATTCTGTACTTATCCTAGATATATAACATAGGAAAAAGGGGACATCTCCTCTAGATATAAATACACATAATACACTCCTTATCCTGTACTTATCCTAGATATATATAACATAGGAACAAGTGGAGATCTCCTCTAGATATAAATACACATATTACATACCTTATCATGTACTTATCCTAGATATATAACATAGGATCAGAGTGGAGATCTCCTCTAGATATAAATACACATATTACATTCCTTATCATGTACTTATCCTAGATATATATAACATAGGATCAGAGTGGAGATCCTTGCCAATATACCGGACACCACGAAAGGGCAACCAAAGGGTGCCAGAACCCAGTCTATATAGGCAATACTGGGCGGACTAAAGACAGGCAGCCAATGGGAAAACCTCACAGATAACTGACAGGAAAAGGCAGCAATCACGGGCACCGTGATAGTGTCTCTCTGTATGTATGCATTTCACAGTGTGTGACACGCTCTGTCTCTTTAAGTACGTGTCTGTAACACTGCATACTTCTATTTCACACAATGTCTCTCTGTGTAAATAATATGACGGGCAATGCCGTCCCACATTGCTAGTCTGTATATAAATGTATATGTATAAAACTGTACAGACTGTATATAGATTTTATGTATAGAACTGTATCACGTATATAGATTTATATGTATAGAGCTGTAACACATGTATATAGATTTATATGTATAGAGGTGTATCACCTGTATATAGATTTATATGTATAGAGCTGTATCACATGTATATAGATTTATATGTATAGAACTGTATCACCTGTATATAGATTTATATGTATAGAACTGTGTCGCCTGTATATAGATTTATATGTATAGAGTTGTATCACATGTATATAGATTTATATGTATAGAGCTGTGTCACCTGTATATAGATTTATATGTATAGAACTGTATCACATGTATATAGGTTTATATGTATAGAACTGTATCACCTGTATATAGATTTATATGTATAAAGCTGTATCACCTGTATATAGATTTATATGTATAGAACTGTATCGCCTGTATATAGATTTATATGTATAGAACTGTATCACCTGTATATAGATTTATATGTATAGAACTGTATCACATGTATAAAGATTTATATGTATAGAACTGTATCGCCTGTATATAGATTTATATGTATAGAGCTGTGTCACCTGTATATAGATTTATATGTATAGAACTGTATCACATGTATATAGATTTTATGTATAGGACTGTATCACATGTATATAGATTTTATGTATGGAACTGTATCACATGTATATAGATTTATATGTATAGAGCTGTATCACATGTATATAGATTTATATGTATAGAGCTGTATCGTCTGTATATAGATTTATATGTATAGAACTGTATCACCTGTATATAGATTTATATGTATAGAGCTGTATCACATGTATATAGATTTATATGTATAGAGCTGTATCACATGTATATAGATTTATATGTATAGAACTGTATCGCCTGTATATAGATTTATATGTATAGAGCTGTAACACATGTATATAGATTTATATGTATAGAGCTGTGTCACCTGTATATAGATTTATATGTATATAACTGTATCACCTGTATATAGATTTATATGTATAGAGCTGTAACACATGTATATAGATTTATATGTATAGAGCTGTGTCACCTGTATATAGATTTATATGTATAGCGCTGTATCACCTGTATATAGATTTATATGTATAGAGCTGTATCACCTGTATATAGATTTATATGTATAGAACTGTATCACATGTATATAGATTTATATGTATAGAACTGTATCGTCTGTATATAGATTTATATGTATAGAACTGTGTCACCTGTATATAGATTTATATGTATAGAACTATATCGTCTGTATATAGATTTATATGTATAGAGCTGTATCGCCTGTATATAGATTTATATGTATAGAACTGTATCGCCTGTATATAGATTTATATGTATAGAGCTGTATCACATGTATATAGATTTATATGTATAGAGCTGTATCACATGTATATAGATTTATATGTATAGAGCTGTGTCACCTGTATATAGATTTATATGTATAGAACTGTATCACATGTATATAGATTTATATGTATAGAACTGTATCACCTGTATATAGATTTATATGTATAGAACTGTATCGCCTGTATACAGATTTATATGTATAGAGCTGTATCACCTGTATATAGATTTATATGTATAAAGCTGTATCACCTGTATATAGATTTATATGTATAGAACTGTATCGCCTGTATATAGATTTATATGTATAGAACTGTATCACCTGTATATAGATTTATATGTATAGAACTGTATCACATGTATAAAGATTTATATGTATAGAACTGTATCGTCTGTATATAGATTTATATGTATAGAACTGTATCGCCTGTATATAGATTTATATGTATAGAGTTGTATCACATGTATATAGATTTATATGTATAGAGCTGTATCACATGTATATAGATTTATATGTATAGAACTGTATCACCTGTATATAGATTTATATGTATAGAACTGTATCGTCTGTATATAGATTTATATGTATAGAGCTGTAACACATGTATATAGATTTATATGTATAGAGGTGTATCACCTGTATATAGATTTATATGTATAGAGCTGTATCACATGTATATAGATTTATATGTATAGAGCTGTATCGCCTGTATACAGATTTATATGTATAGAACTGTATCACCTGTATATAGATTTATATGTATAGAACTGTATCACATGTATATAGATTTATATGTATAGAACTGTATCGCCTGTATATAGATTTATATGTATAGAGCTGTATCGCCTGTATACAGATTTATATGTATAGAGCTGTATCACCTGTATATAGATTTATATGTATAGAACTGTATCACATGTATATAGATTTATATGTATAGAGCTGTAACACATGTATATAGATTTATATGTATAGAGCTGTATCACATGTATATAGATTTATATGTATAGAACTGTATCACATGTATATAGATTTATATGTATAGAGCTGTATCACCTGTATATAGATTTATATGTATAGAGCTGTATCGCCTGTATATAGATTTATATGTATAGAACTGTATCGCCTGTATATAGATTTATATGTATAGAGTTGTATCACATGTATATAGATTTATATGTATAGAACTGTATCACATGTATAAAGATTTATATGTATAGAACTGTATCGTCTGTATATAGATTTATATGTATAGAGCTGTGTCACCTGTATATAGATTTATATGTATAGAACTGTATCACATGTATATAGGTTTATATGTATAGAACTGTATCACCTGTATATAGATTTATATGTATAAAGCTGTATCACCTGTATATAGATTTATATGTATAGAACTGTATCGCCTGTATATAGATTTATATGTATAGAACTGTATCACCTGTATATAGATTTATATGTATAGAACTGTATCACATGTATATAGATTTATATGTATAGAGCTGTGTCGCCTGTATATAGATTTATATGTATAGAACTGTATCACCTGTATATAGATTTATATGTATAGAGCTGTATCGCCTGTATATAGATTTATATGTATAGAACTGTATCACCTGTATATAGATTTATATGTATAAAGCTGTATCACCTGTATATAGATTTATATGTATAGAACTGTATCGCCTGTATATAGATTTATATGTATAGAACTGTATCACCTGTATATAGATTTATATGTATAGAACTGTATCGTCTGTATATAGATTTATATGTATAGAACTGTATCACATGTATAAAGATTTATATGTATAGAACTGTATCGTCTGTATATAGATTTATATGTATAGAGCTGTGTCACCTGTATATAGATTTATATGTATAGAACTGTATCACATGTATATAGGTTTATATGTATAGAACTGTATCACCTGTATATAGATTTATATGTATAAAGCTGTATCACCTGTATATAGATTTATATGTATAGAACTGTATCGCCTGTATATAGATTTATATGTATAGAACTGTATCACCTGTATATAGATTTATATGTATAGAACTGTATCACATGTATATAGATTTATATGTATAGAGCTGTATCGCCTGTATATAGATTTATATGTATAGAACTGTATCGCCTGTATATAGATTTATATGTATAGAACTGTATCACATGTATAAAGATTTATATGTATAGAACTGTATCGTCTGTATACAGATTTATATGTATAGAGCTGTGTCACCTGTATATAGATTTATATGTATAGAACTGTATCACATGTATATAGATTTTATGTATGGAACTGTATCACTCTGTATCACAGAGTGGAGATCTCCTCTAGATATAAATACACATATTACATTCCTTATCATGTACTTATCCTAGATATATATAACATAGGATCAGAGTGGAGATCCTTGCCAATATACCGGACACCACGAAAGGGCAACCAAAGGGTGCCAGAACCCAGTCTATATAGGCAATACTGGGCGGACTAAAGACAGGCAGCCAATGGGAAAACCTCACAGATAACTGACAGGAAAAGGCAGCAATCACGGGCACCGTGATAGTGTCTCTCTGTATGTATGCATTTCACAGTGTGTGACACGCTCTGTCTCTTTAAGTACGTGTCTGTAACACTGCATACTTCTATTTCACACAATGTCTCTCTGTGTAAATAATATGACGGGCAATGCCGTCCCACATTGCTAGTCTGTATATAAATGTATATGTATAAAACTGTACAGACTGTATATAGATTTTATGTATAGAACTGTATCACGTATATAGATTTATATGTATAGAGCTGTAACACATGTATATAGATTTATATGTATAGAGGTGTATCACCTGTATATAGATTTATATGTATAGAGCTGTATCACATGTATATAGATTTATATGTATAGAACTGTATCACATGTATATAGATTTATATGTATAGAGCTGTATCACCTGTATATAGATTTATATGTATAGAGCCGTATCGCCTGTATATAGATTTATATGTATAGAACTGTATCGCCTGTATATAGATTTACATGTATAGAGCTGTATCGCCTGTATATAGATTTATATGTATAGAGCTGTATCGCCTGTATATAGATTTATATGTATAGAACTGTATCACATGTATATAGATTTATATGTATAGAACTGTATCACCTGTATATAGATTTATATGTATAGAACTGTATCACCTGTATATAGATTTATATGTATAGAGCTGTGTCACCTGTATATAGATTTATATGTATAGAACTGTATCACGTATATAGATTTATATGTATAGAGCTGTGTCACCTGTATACAGATTTATATGTATAGAACTGTATCACCTGTATATAGATTTATATGTATAGAGCTGTGTCACATGTATATAGATTTATATGTATAGAGCTGTATCACATGTATATAGATTTATATGTATAGAGCTGTGTCACCTGTATATAGATTTACATGTATAGAACTGTATCACATGTATATAGATTTATATGTATAGAACTGTATCGCCTGTATATAGATTTATATGTATAGAACTGTATATAGATTTATATGTATAGAGCTGTATCGCCTGTATATAGATTTATATGTATAGAACTGTATATAGATTTATATGTATAGAGCTGTATCGCCTGTATATAGATTTATATGTATAGAACTGTATCGTCTGTATATAGATTTATATGTATAGAACTGTATCGCCTGTATATAGATTTATATGTATAGAGCTGTAACACATGTATATAGATTTATATGTATAGAACTGTATCACCTGTATATAGATTTATATGTATAGAGCTGTATCACCTGTATATAGATTTATATGTATAGAGCTGTGTCACCTGTATATAGATTTATATGTATAGAACTGTATCACATGTATATAGATTTATATGTATAGAACTGTATCGCCTGTATATAGATTTATATGTATAGAACTGTATCACCTGTATATAGATTTATATGTATAGAGCTGTATCACCTGTATATAGATTTATATGTATAGAGCTGTGTCACCTGTATATAGATTTATATGTATAGAACTGTATCACGTATATAGATTTATATGTATAGAGCTGTGTCACCTGTATACAGATTTATATGTATAGAACTGTATCACCTGTATATAGATTTATATGTATAGAGCTGTGTCACATGTATATAGATTTATATGTATAGAGCTGTATCACCTGTATATAGATTTATATGTATAGAGCTGTATCACATGTATATAGATTTATATGTATAGAGCTGTGTCACCTGTATATAGATTTACATGTATAGAACTGTATCACATGTATATAGATTTATATGTATAGAACTGTATCGCCTGTATATAGATTTATATGTATAGAACTGTATATAGATTTATATGTATAGAGCTGTATCACATGTATATAGATTTATATGTATAGAACTGTATCACCTGTATATAGATTTATATGTATAGAGCTGTATCGTCTGTATATAGATTTATATGTATAGAACTGTATCACCTGTATATAGATTTATATGTATAGAACTGTATCACATGTATATAGATTTATATGTATAGAGCTGTATCACATGTATAAAGATTTATATGTATAGAACTGTATCACCTGTATATAGATTTATATGTATAGAGCTGTATCGCCTGTATATAGATTTATATGTATAGAACTGTATCGTCTGTATATAGATTTATATGTATAGAACTGTATCGCCTGTATATAGATTTATATGTATAGAACTGTATCACCTGTATATAGATTTATATGTATAGAGCTGTATCACATGTATATAGATTTATATGTATAGAGCTGTGTCACATGTATATAGATTTATATGTATAGAACTGTATCACATGTATATAGATTTATATGTATAGAGCTGTATTGCCTGTATATAGATTTATATGTATAGAACTGTATCACCTGTATATAGATTTATATGTATAGAACTGTATCGCCTGTATATAGATTTATATGTATAGAGCTGTATCGCCTGTATATAGATTTATATGTATAGAACTGTATCGCCTGTATATAGATTTATATGTATAGAACTGTATCACCTGTATATAGATTTATATGTATAGAACTGTATCACATGTATATAGATTTATATGTATAGAGCTGTATTGCCTGTATATAGATTTATATGTATAGAACTGTATCACCTGTATATAGATTTATATGTATAGAACTGTATCACCTGTATATAGATTTATATGTATAGAACTGTATCGCCTGTATATAGATTTATATGTATAGAACTGTATCGCCTGTATATAGATTTATATGTATAGAGTTGTATCACATGTATATAGATTTATATGTATAGAACTGTACCGTCTGTATATAGATTTATATGTATAGAGCTGTATCACCTGTATATAGATTTATATGTATAGAACTGTATCGCCTGTATATAGATTTATATGTATAGAGCTGTATCACATGTATATAGATTTATATGTATAGAACTGTATCGCCTGTATATAGATTTATATGTATAGAACTGTATCACATGTATATAGATTTATATGTATAGAACTGTACCGTCTGTATATAGATTTATATGTATAGAACTGTATCACATGTATATAGATTTATATGTATAGAGCTGTATCACATGTATATAGATTTATATGTATAGAGCTGTATCGTCTGTATATAGATTTATATGTATAGAACTGTATCACATGTATATAGATTTATATGTATAGAGCTGTATCACATGTATATAGATTTATATGTATAGAGCTGTATCGCCTGTATATAGATTTATATGTATAGAGCTGTAACACATGTATATAGATTTATATGTATAGAGCTGTATCACATGTATATAGATTTATATGTATAGAACTGTATCACCTGTATATAGATTTATATGTATAGAACTGTATATAGATTTATATGTATAGAGCTGTATCACATGTATATAGATTTATATGTATAGAACTGTATCACCTGTATATAGATTTATATGTATAGAACTGTATATAGATTTATATGTATAGAACTGTATCGTCTGTATATAGATTTATATGTATAGAGCTGTATCACATGTATATAGATTTATATGTATAGAACTGTATCGCCTGTATATAGATTTATATGTATAGAGCTGTATCACCTGTATATAGATTTATATGTATAGAGCTGTATCACCTGTATATAGATTTATATGTATAGAACTGTATCACCTGTATATAGATTTATATGTATAGAACTGTATCACCTGTATATAGATTTATATGTATAGAGCTGTATCACCTGTATATAGATTTATATGTATAGAGCTGTATCACCTGTATATAGATTTATATGTATAGAGCTGTATCACATGTATATAGATTTATATGTATAGAGCTGTATCACATGTATATAGATTTATATGTATAGAACTGTATCGCCTGTATATAGATTTATATGTATAGAACTGTACCGTCTGTATATAGATTTATATGTATAGAGCTGTGTCACCTGTATATAGATTTATATGTATAGAACTGTATCACCTGTATATAGATTTATATGTATAGAGCTGTATCACATGTATATAGATTTATATGTATAGAGCTGTATCGTCTGTATATAGATTTATATGTATAGAACTGTATCGCCTGTATATAGATTTATATGTATAGAACTGTATCGCCTGTATATAGATTTATATGTATAGAACTGTATCGCCTGTATATAGATTTATATGTATAGAACTGTATCACCTGTATATAGATTTATATGTATAGAGCTGTGTCACATGTATATAGATTTATATGTATAGAGCTGTATCACATGTATATAGATTTATATGTATAGAGCTGTGTCACCTGTATATAGATTTACATGTATAGAACTGTATCACATGTATATAGATTTATATGTATAGAACTGTATCGCCTGTATATAGATTTATATGTATAGAACTGTATATAGATTTATATGTATAGAGCTGTATCGCCTGTATATAGATTTATATGTATAGAACTGTATATAGATTTATATGTATAGAGCTGTATCGCCTGTATATAGATTTATATGTATAGAACTGTATCGTCTGTATATAGATTTATATGTATAGAACTGTATCGCCTGTATATAGATTTATATGTATAGAACTGTATCGTCTGTATATAGATTTATATGTATAGAACTGTATCACCTGTATATAGATTTATATGTATAGAACTGTATCGTCTGTATATAGATTTATATGTATAGAACTGTATCGCCTGTATATAGATTTATATGTATAGAGCTGTATCACATGTATATAGATTTATATGTATAGAACTGTATCGCCTGTATATAGATTTATATGTATAGAACTGTATCACCTGTATATAGATTTATATGTATAGAACTGTATCACATGTATATAGATTTATATGTATAGAACTGTATCGCCTGTATATAGATTTATATGTATAGAACTGTATCACCTGTATATAGATTTATATGTATAGAACTCTATCACATGTATATAGATTTATATGTATAGAACTGTATCGCCTGTATATAGATTTATATGTATAGAACTGTATATAGATTTATATGTATAGAGCTGTATCACATGTATATAGATTTATATGTATAGAACTGTATCACATGTATATAGATTTATATGTATAGAACTGTATATAGATTTATATGTATAGAGCTGTATCACATGTATATAGATTTATATGTATAGAACTGTATCGCCTGTATATAGATTTATATGTATAGAGCTGTATCACATGTATATAGATTTATATGTATAGAACTGTATCGCCTGTATATAGATTTATATGTATAGAACTGTATATAGATTTATATGTATAGAGCTGTATCACATGTATATAGATTTATATGTATAGAACTGTATCTCCTGTATATAGATTTATATGTATAGAACTGTGTCACATGTATATAGATTTATATGTATAGAGCTGTATCACCTGTATATAGATTTATATGTATAGAGCTGTATCACCTGTATACAGATTTATATGTATAGAACTGTATCACATGTATATAGATTTATATGTATAGAGCTGTGTCACCTGTATATAGGTTTATATGTATAGAGCTGTATCACATGTATATAGATTTATATGTATAGAACTGTATCACATGTATATAGATTTATATGTATAGAGCTGTATCGCCTGTATATAGATTTATATGTATAGAGCTGTATCGCCTGTATATAGATTTATATGTATAGAACTGTATCGCCTGTATATAGATTTATATGTATAGAGCTGTATCACATGTATATAGATTTATATGTATAGAGCTGTATCACATGTATATAGATTTATATGTATAGAGCTGTGTCACCTGTATATAGATTTATATGTATAGAGCTGTATCACATGTATATAGGTTTATATGTATAGAGCTGTATCACATGTATATAGATTTATATGTATAGAGCTGTGTCACCTGTATATAGATTTATATGTATAGAACTGTATCACCTGTATATAGATTTATATGTATAGAACTGTATCACCTGTATATAGATTTATATGTATAGAACTTTGTCGCCTGTATATAGATTTATATGTATAGAACTGTATCACCTGTATATAGATTTATATGTATAGAACTGTATCGTCTGTATATAGATTTATATGTATAGAACTGTACCGTCTGTATATAGATTTATATGTATAGAGCTGTATCACATGTATATAGATTTATATGTATAGAACTGTATCACATGTATATAGGTTTATATGTATAGAGCTGTATCACATGTATATAGATTTATATGTATAGAGCTGTGTCACCTGTATATAGATTTATATGTATAGAACTGTATCACCTGTATATAGATTTATATGTATAGAACTGTATCACCTGTATATAGATTTATATGTATAGAACTTTGTCGCCTGTATATAGATTTATATGTATAGAACTGTATCACCTGTATATAGATTTATATGTATAGAACTGTATCGTCTGTATATAGATTTATATGTATAGAGGTGTATCACCTGTATATAGATTTATATGTATAGAGCTGTATCACATGTATATAGATTTATATGTATAGAGGTGTATCACCTGTATATAGATTTATATGTATAGAGGTGTATCACATGTATATAGGTTTATATGTATAGAACTGTATCACCTGTATATAGATTTATATGTATAGAGCTGTATCACCTGTATATAGATTTATATGTATAGAACTGTATCGCCTGTATATAGATTTATATGTATAGAACTGTATCACCTGTATATAGATTTATATGTATAGAACTGTATCGTCTGTATATAGATTTATATGTATAGAACTGTACCGTCTGTATATAGATTTATATGTATAGAGCTGTGTCACCTGTATATAGATTCACATGTATAGAACTGTATCACATGTATATAGATTTATATGTATAGAGCTGTATCACATGTATATAGATTTATATGTATAGAACTGTATCACATGTATAAAGATTTATATGTATAGAACTGTATCGTCTGTATATAGATTTATATGTATAGAGCTGTATCACCTGTATATAGATTTATATGTATAGAGCTGTATCACATGTATATAGATTTACATGTATAGAACTGTATCACATGTATAAAGATTTATATGTATAGAACTGTATCGTCTGTATATAGATTTATATGTATAGAGCTGTGTCACCTGTATATAGATTTATATGTATAGAACTGTATCACATGTATATAGATTTTATGTATGGAACTGTATCACATGTATATAGATTTATATGTATAGAGCTGTATCACATGTATATAGATTTATATGTATAGAGCTGTATCGTCTGTATATAGATTTATATGTATAGAACTGTATCACCTGTATATAGATTTATATGTATAGAACTGTATCACATGTATATAGATTTATATGTATAGAGCTGTATCACATGTATATAGATTTATATGTATAGAGCTGTGTCACCTGTATATAGATTTATATGTATAGAACTGTATCACCTGTATATAGATTTATATGTATAGAGCTGTAACACATGTATATAGATTTATATGTATAGAGCTGTGTCACCTGTATATAGATTTATATGTATAGAGCTGTATCACTTGTATATAGATTTATATGTATAGAACTGTATCACATGTATATAGATTTATATGTATAGAACTGTATCGTCTGTATATAGATTTATATGTATAGAACTGTATCGCCTTTATATAGATTTATATGTACAGAGCTGTACCAGCTATGTATAACTATACGGTCACTACCATCACTAACAACAATTCATCCATCATACCCATTTTTAGATTTTCATCCATGAATAATCTCTTCCACATTCATCAGTAACTTATGTACTTCTTCCCAGGACATTGAGCCCTACCACTGACATACTTGTTCTTTTATTACACTAGGCAGTATGGTTTGATTTTGTTCTCATTGTTCTTTAGCTGTATTTTATGGGGATTCTATATAGGTTGCATTAGTTAGTTTAACATACCTCCCAACATTTCAAATGGCCAAAGAGGGACACTTGTGTTTTAGGTGGTATTTCTAGGGGTGTGGATGGTGAGCGGGGAATTTTTAGGTTACTTTGTGACCTACTGATACCTCTTTGTGTAACTGAATAAATGATTTAGAACAAGACCAAAGTATTTTATTTACACAGATTCAATTACAAACACATATACTGATGATTATCTAAACATTTATGTGAATTTTATTGCTGTGGAGCAATGTGATAGACTAATATACACACCACTCACTCTGATGTCCTAAAAAGAGGGACAACAGGGTAGAAAAGAGGGACAGGGGGATTTGGGCCTCAAAGAGGGACACTTGGGAGGTATGGTTTAATTTGCCATATTCAGAGGGGGTTCTGTTCCTTCTGGGGAGTAGTTTTCTGGATTGTTTTACAGTGTTTTCCAGTCTTGGACATTATTTATCTGGTTCAGTTTTAAGATTATTCCTAACATTGTTTAGTGTTTATACTTTCATCCATTATTAGTTTAGTCTTGGTGGAGACCAGTTTTCTTTAATCACATCCTCCTGTTTGGTAATTGGGTTTATGTTAGCTATTTAGTCTATTCAGATCTATTGGTTAGCTTTACCAGTACCATTTTTATTCCAGGGAGCACCATTTGATTTTGTTATTAGATTTCTAAAACGCTCTATATACATTGCTGTATATATTTGTATATTAATAAAGCAGTATATAGATTTATAGAGATGTATAAATAGATTTGTTGTACAGACTTCACACATATATAGAAAGCGGATACAGTTCTCCTTATGTCCAGCAGGGGCCGCTGCGCTTTCATACTGGAAAAACTACAAGTACCAGAAGGTACGTCGAGGCCGGAAGTCGGATATGCCTGCAGTCGAAGGTGTTACCAGTCAAGTTCATGTCGTGCGAATCGCTGCCCTACTGTCTGTCGTGCCTGTCGGCAGCAGCGGATGACCCGGCAGGATTAAGCCGAGCACTCTGTGCTCTCCGGAACCGCCATGTGTCAAGGGCTCGGGGACTGGAGAACTTCCGGAAGAGCGGTGGTCTAGTGCCATTGCTCGCGCTCTTCACGGACCCCGCACGCGCCGCAGTACTGGGAACTTCCCGCCGGAATCTAGAACTGGCGCTTAGCTTGCTGGCCAATAGTTGTACGGAACCGGAGAGCCGCGTACAAGTAAGACACGCCCATTCTTTTACTCGGACTAATTCATTTTCCTTTTGGCACAGCCCACCTCAACATTTGATGCGCCAACGAAGCTCCTCCCACTGTTGTCCAGGTGGTGGAGCTTATTACCTCAGGGCTGAGACAGAAGGGGCGTTGCTTCCAGGCATTTACTACCTGCAGAATGCAGTAACCCTCCCCCACGCTGTAACTTTCCCGCGCTCCAGGTGATATCCAGGCTGGGGCTGTGTACTTACCTACTCCACCAATACACACACACTTCATGTTTCCCTACCAACCCCACCTTAGTGTTTCTCCCCCATTCATTAGTGCCTGCTCTCTGAGAAGATATACTATTACGCCTAGGGGTGGGATTGCTTCAGATTTGGTGGCGCAGGCTTGTGCCGGGGTACACTGGTGCGGGGCGCAGGCTTGTGCTAGAGTACAGTACAGTAGTGCAGGCTTGTGCCAGAGTACAGTACAGTAGTGCGAGGCGTAGGCTTGTGCCAGAGTACAGTACAGTAGTGCGAGGCGTAGGCTTGTGCCAGAGTACAGTACAGTAGTTCAGGGTGCAGGCTTGTGCCAGAGTACAGTACAGTAGTGCGAGGCGTAGGCTTGTGCCAGAGTACAGTACGGTAGTGCGAGGCGTAGGCTTGTGCCAGAGTACAGTACGGTAGTGCGAGGCGTAGGCTTGTGCCAGAGTACAGTACGGTAGTGCGAGGTGTAGGCTTGTGCCAGAGTACAGTACAGTAGTGCGAGGCGTAGGCTTGTGCCAGAGTACAGTACGGTAGTGCGAGGCGTAGGCTTGTGCCAGAGTACAGTACGGTAGTGCGAGGCGTAGGCTTGTGCCAGAGTACAGTACGGTAGTGTGAGGTGTAGGCTTGTGCCAGAGTACAGTACGGTAGTGCGAGGCGTAGGCTTGTGCCAGAGTACAGTACAGTAGTGCGAGGCGTAGGCTTGTGCCAGAGTACAGTACGGTAGTGCGAGGCGTAGGCTTGTGCCAGAGTACAGTACAGTAGTGTGAGGAGTAGGCTTGTGCCAGAGTACAGTACGGTAGTGCGAGGCGTAGGCTTGTGCCAGAGTACAGTACAGTAGTGCGAGGCGTAGGCTTGTGCCAGAGTACAGTACAGTAGTGTGAGGTGTAGGCTTGTGCCAGAGTACAGTACAGTAGTGCGAGGCGTAGGCTTGTGCCAGAGTATAGTACAGTAGTGCGAGGCGTAGGCTTGTGCCAGAGTACAGTACGGTAGTGCGAGGCGTAGGCTTGTGCCAGAGTACAGTACAGTAGTGTGAGGCGTAGGCTTGTGCCAGAGTACAGTACCGTAGTGCGAGGCGTAGGCTTGTGCCAGAGTACAGTACGGTAGTGCGAGGCGTAGGCTTGTGCCAGAGTACAGTACAGTAGTGCGAGGCGTAGGCTTGTGCGAGGCGTAGGCTTGTGCCAGAGTACAGTACAGTAGTTCAGGGTGCAGGCTTGTGCCAGAGTACAGTACAGTAGTTCAGGGTGCAGGCTTGTGCCAGAGTACAGTACAGTAGTGCGAGGCGTAGGCTTGTGCCAGAGTACAGTACAGTAGTGCGAGGCGTAGGCTTGTGCCAGAGTACAGTACAGTAGTGCGAGGCGTAGGCTTGTGCCAGAGTACAGTACAGTAGTGCGAGGCGTAGGCTTGTGCCAGAGTACAGTACAGTAGTGCGAGGCGTAGGCTTGTGCCAGAGTACAGTACAGTAGTGCGAGGCGTAGGCTTGTGCCAGAGTACAGTACAGTAGTGCGAGGCACAGGCTTGTGCCAGAGTACAGTACAGTAGTGCGAGGCACAGGCTTGTGCCAGAGTACAGTACAGTAGTGCGAGGCACAGGCTTGTGCCAGAGTACAGTACAGTAGTGCGAGGCACAGGCTTGTGCCAGACTACAGTACAGTAGTGCGAGGCACAGGCTTGTGCCAGACTACAGTACAGTAGTGCGAGGCACAGGCCTGTGCCAGACTACAGTACAGTAGTGCGAGGCACAGGCCTGTGCCAGACTACAGTACAGTAGTGCGAGGCACAGGCCTGTGCCAGACTACAGTACAGTAGTGCGAGGCGCAGGCTTGTGCCAGACTACAGTACAGTAGTGCGAGGCGCAGGCCTGTGCCAGACTACAGTACAGTAGTGCGAGGCGCAGGCTTGTGCCAGACTACAGTACAGTAGTGCGAGGCGCAGGCTTGTGCCAGACTACAGTACAGTAGTGCGAGGCGCAGGCTTGTGCCAGACTACAGTACAGTAGTGCGAGGCGCAGGCTTGTGCCAGACTACAGTACAGTAGTGCGAGGCGCAGGCTTGTGCCAGACTACAGTACAGTAGTGCGAGGCGCAGGCTTGTGCCAGACTACAGTACAGTAGTGCGAGGCGCAGGCTTGTGCCAGACTACAGTACAGTAGTGCGAGGCGCAGGCTTGCGCCAGAGTACGGTAGTGCGAGGCGTAGGCTTGCGCCAGAGTACGGTAGTGCGAGGCGTAGGCTTGCGCCAGAGTACGGTAGTGCGAGGCGTAGGCTTGCGCCAGAGTACGGTAGTGCGAGGCGTAGGCTTGCGCCAGAGTACGGTAGTGCGAGGCGTAGGCTTGCGCCAGAGTACGGTACGGTAGTGCGAGGCGGAGGCTTGCGCCAGAGTACGGTACGGTAGTGCGAGGCGGAGGCTTGCGCCAGAGTACAGTGGTGCTGGGTGCAAGCTTGCGCCAGAGTACAGTGGTGCTGGGTGCAAGCTTGCGCCAGAGTACAGTGGTGCTGGGAGCAGGCTTGCGCCAGAGTACAGTGGTGCTGGGAGCAGGCTTGCGCCAGAGTACAGTGGTGCTGGGAGCAGGCTTGCGCCAGAGTACAGTGGTGCTGGGAGCAGGCTTGCGCCAGAGTACAGTGGTGCTGGGAGCAGGCTTGCGCCAGAGTACAGTGGTGCTGGGAGCAGGCTTGCGCCAGAGTACAGTGGTGCTGGGAGCAGGCTTGCGCCAGAGTACAGTGGTGCTGGGTGCAGGCTTGCGCCAGAGTACAGTGGTGCTGGGTGCAGGCTTGCGCCAGAGTACAGTGGTGCTGGGAGCAGGCTTGCGCCAGAGTGTGGCGGGTTGCGGGATTGTGGCAAAGTACACTGCAGCTGCGTGTGGTGCAGCTCGTTCAATACAGATTTGCGAAGCAGTGTGCGGCTTGTGGTACTAACACACAGTGGGACCGATAGCTTTGCTTTATGCTCTGTCCTGCTGTGCTTATCTCCAGTAGGCAAGGATCTCCCCTCTATGGTATCTTACAATTTGTAAAAAAGAGAAAATGCACTCACCAGTCGCCTGTCTGAATAATTTGTATGAAAGTTTAAATAAAGCATTGGAGATTCTCCGTGACTGGTGAGTGCCTATTCTCTTTTTTACAAATTGTATGTTGACGCTCCTGTTGGAAGTTAAGGAGCAGAGTTAAGAGCACCCAGTGAAGATTTATGGCAACTTGATACATGCTTGAAAAGTGTGCGGCTACAGTGATCGTTTGTACCTCTATGGTATCTTGTTGGAGACTCCCCCTCCCCCCCCCCCCCCCCAACACACACACACACACACCTTGTTACCCCAGTGTTAAATTAAGCCATCTGATCTATTTCAGACTATGGAGTAGATCTTTCCCTGTGTATGTGTTTGGGTGGCTTTTCCCATAGCTAGTGTTGTATGGCGCATCAATGGGTTAGTATGTTGGGAAACCTAGTGTAGGACAGGGTTGGCTGGGGAATAGTAATTTAGTCCGGTTTGACTGCATTGGTGAGTGGACACTACTGGATTTACAGGTGGTATAGGTGAGGACTGGGGAAAAGGAATGTAGTCCAGTGAATGGAGGCTGTTTGAGAGTGCAGATAGTATTGAACAGGGCTGGTTGGGGAATCGAAATTTAATATTGCTACTCTACGTAGGTGAGTGGAGGATATAGATGGTATAGAAGAGGGTTGGCTGGGGAATATTCATTTTATGCACTGTTGTCCTGGGTTCGTGAGTGGGGGGCTACTGGAGAACTTAGGTGCTACAGAATAGGGCTGCACAGGGAATTTGTTACATCCAGTGTGGAACACAGAAATCATGGGGTAAACTTCCTTCCTACAGAGGGAAGGACGCTTCCAAAAAGGCAGGGCGTTTGAGGTTGAGATTCCTTTCTTTCCCACCAGCTTTACCCTTTCCCCTCAGTTTCAAGTGACCTGGCCTCAGGAAAGGGCATGCTGGCACTGTTCTCTTTTCTTCTGTTTCCCCTCCATGGCTAACAATGGCAATCTCCAGCTCTCATGACCAATGAAAGAGAGATCCAGGATTCAAAGCGTCTGTCCTTCCCAGTGTCTGTAGTTATTTTTGGCCCTGTACAGCTGGGGACAGAGGTGCCTGTCACCTCCCTGTTCATGTCTTGCTAACTTTATTTTCTAACCAACAATACTCCTCACCAACAGAAGTGAGAGTACTGGAGGGATCAGGGCACAGAATGGTTCATACCCTTCACTGGGTAAAGATCTCATGAAATATATATTTAAAATAAAATTAATATAGCTCTTTGCTTACCACAAAAGCTGCATATTGATGCAAGGACACTTCTGCGCTAAGCATTTCAGACATATGATCGAGTCAGCGGAAGGAGCCAGTCTTACTCATAAACCCAAACCAGAAGTTCCCTTCGTATGTGCTCCACTGGTAGAACACACGCTGGATCTGTCTAGTTGGAAGCACATGGGTATATATTTGACTCCTTTCTCAAAGGTAAACCTATATTTTATACTTAAGATGCCAATATAGCAGTTATATTGATTTATTTATGCTCCAAAATGGCATCAAAAGCCCAAGGAGATGAGCCCACAGCAGCACACCCTATCCCTCCTAAAGAAGACAAGTAAGCTCCTAAGCTTAAGCCTTGTGCGGCTTGTGAGGCTAAAATCAATACCTCATATCCTGCCAAACCGTGTGAGTATTGCATTAAAAAAGCTACTACTGGAGATATTTTCATACTGTCTCCCCTCACAATTTGAACCCCTTGTGTAGCATGTACAAGCCAGTCCTGTTGTGTGGAAGAGCAATTCTCATACTGTTTCCCCTCACAATTTTAACCCCTTATGGTATGTACTAACAATTAGCCATATATAACACCCTTTTCCAGTCTCCGAATTGCTTACACCCCCCCCCCCAATCTTTGTGTCTGTTTCTTATCAGATGTTTTAATGGTGTCACAGCTGATTGACTCAGGCGAGTCCAGTGCAAAACAATTTGGAATTCCCTTAGTCAGTCATTCTTCCTAGGGTCTCCACCTAGTATATATTTAGAGCCTAGTTAGGGGTGGCATTATGCCGGAGTGGCATTTGCAAGGGGTATTACCACCATATCTAAGTAACTCTCTATCGAAGTATGGAGAGTTAAACAGGAGAGCGGACAGGAAAGAAACACAGCAGCTGCAGCACACCTACTGATAACCACAGGCAAGTAAAGAAAAAGGAAAAAAGTGAAATTGGAGAGAATAGATTGAATAAATATTACAAGTATAAAATTATTTTTAATCTCAGCTGGTTTGTCTACCTGTATGTACCCTGCAAGCCTAGTCATATGCAGGGCCAGTGCAAGGATTTTTGTATACACAGGTGAAGGTGCATTTTGGGGAGTTGACCTACCAGACTTCTAGAAATACTAAGTGGACTCCAGTCTGACTGCTTTGACAGCTCTAATGTCAACCCATCCACCCGCCAACTGGGCATTGATTGACTTCTCACATAGAATAGCGGAACCAAAACATCGCCTGCCAGAACACTTAACACTTTTGCTGCAGTGTACACTCATCGGACACTTATTGGCTCTCCCAGGGCACCTCTATATCCACATACAGCTACCCCACGGATTTAAAGGATACTTTGACAGTATACAGTTCTCCCATGTATTGTACTGAGGTCTACACATCCCATAATACTCAGCCAGCCAATCGGAAATAATTTTCCCTATCGAAGTACGTAGGATTACCATCCATCACACCAAGAGAACTACGTTTTCCCCTTTCTCCTGATTGTAGGTGGGGGTCTGATTCATAGACATCACTTTATGCATCATCCTAAATGCCTCTAAGGTTAAAATCAAAAGACTTACTGTTTTCACTGCCCCATTCTGCCAGATCTGTCAGAGACCCCAGCTCTCTAGCCAGGGCTGGGCCAAGGGCCTGGGTCCATGGATGAAATGCTGCCCCTACCCCAAAAAGCAGCCACTAAAAACGTAAAAAAGGGGGAAAAACATCTTGGTCAGGGCTGAGCAGTCATAATCTCATTTCTGCACTAACATGTTAGTGCAGAGATGACATTTTTATGATGCCCAAGCCTAACCACAGTTTTTCCCTTTTTACAAATACAAAAATAAGCTTAACAGGATGCACACATTGGCCCCCCCTTCATCTCCACAATGCCTCTTCCACATTGCCCCCTTCATCACCACATTGCCCCCTTCATCTCCACAGTGCCCCTTCCACAATGCTTCATTCATCTCCACATTGCCCCTTCCAAAATACCCCCTTCATCTCCACGTTGCCCCTTCGTCTCCACAGTGCCTCTTGAGTCCCTGGTGGTCTAGCGGCGGCAATCCAGCTGAAGCTCCCCCTCGCGGTACTCAGTAATGCAGAGCGCTGGGAGACGATGTAATCTCCTAGCGCTCTGTATTACTAGAGCACCGCCCACCGGGAGATCAGCTGGATTGCTGCCCTCGGCGCCCTGTCTTTCAGAGTCTGCGGTGTGTCACATCATAGACACCGTGAGGGAGCGCTTGGTAGCATAAATCAGCGCTTCCTCGTGGCAGATGTATAGCTAAAAAAAAATAAATTCCTGGCTCCCCCCTTTTCGGCGCCCGTCGGCTGCGGAGCCCTAAGGCAGCTGCCTATCTTGCCTTATGCTAGCGCCGGCCCTGGTCATATGCATGCCAACATGAA
Source organism: Rhinophrynus dorsalis (assembly GCA_037306005.1). Lineage (NCBI taxonomy): Eukaryota > Metazoa > Chordata > Amphibia > Anura > Rhinophrynidae > Rhinophrynus > Rhinophrynus dorsalis. The sequence goes on along the minus strand of CM074725.1, from coordinate 262,611 downwards.
CAAATTACTTCTGTCTGTTCTAACCATTCCACTATTAATACATATTTCCTCTTATCCCTGCAACCATGCCCCGCACCATAACATATTAATACACCATGGACGTCTGTATACATGTGCACTTCCCTCTGAATGGTGGAGAGTATTAAAAACAAGCTCACCCAGCCCCAGTAGTTATAGCAACAGACGCACCTTCTCACTATATGCTCACCGAGAACAAATCACTAAATTTCCTCTGTGTCCGTATCCATGGCAATACTGGTCCTACCAGCTGGAGGACGGAGACAGGAGCCTCTCTTTGCATTTATTTAAAAGTTTTATTTTCCCTGCTTATTCCATGTGCTTGGCCCTAAACACCAACCGCATTAACAGTGCCACAATGCAACCCAGCGCTTGCCATAGCGCTGCAACATACAGCCTGATTAAGTACCTGGGCTTTCCTGGGCGGCTGCGTGCTGTTCCCAGCGCCCTCTCATCCTTCCCCGGAAGCCGCACGGAGTGGTGAGCGCTTGATTCGGCATTCCTGATAGTCAAAGGAACAGGAAGTTGCAAAACCGGAAGTGAAGCGGCGTGCGTTCCACGGGTGAAACGCAAGGCAGAAAACGGGCGCCTAAATGAAGGGGCATATAAGAAGCGTGCTGCTGAGGTCTGAAACTGTAAGTCCCTTTACTTTTCTTAAACTTTTGGCTTAAACTTGTATTGTGGCTGTATTGGGAATAGAGCTGTGCTTTGGGGGACCTGGGGAAGACTCCAGTATGTCAGCTACCAAAGAATCAAAATCTGAAAAGCCTAAGGCTGTGGCTGAATCTTCAAAAGAAGAAAAAGCTACCCCAAAATTTAAGTCCTGTGCTGGTTGTGAGGCAAAATTGCCTATTACTGAGGTATCCAAGCTATGCCCTGAATGACTCAGGAAAGCTGCTGGACCTGACATTCCTGCCCAGTTCCAGGACTTTTTAGGTTGGATGCGGTCATCCATGCAGGAGACCTTTTCCTCTATGCAGGAATCAGCAAGAAAAAGGCCTAGGCCTAATGACCCAGAGGAAGGTACATCTAGGGGTACTTTGGAATAAGAAGAGGAGAGTGTAATTGATTTAGAATCAGCCCTGTCTTCAGCTGAAGAAGGTGAACTAACGGAAGATATAGGAAATTTTAGTGTTGATAAGGTGGAAGGGCTTAGCAGATCAATGAGAATCTCTAGGACTCTCAGAAGTCCAGAAGGACCTTAATGTCATGGACGCTGCTTTTATTGGCTATAAAAAGATATCTCCTCAATTTCCTTTTCACGGTTTAATTCAGGATATCATTCAAGCAGAATGGAAACAGGGTGATAAGCGTTCAACCATGACCAGAAGATTCCAGCGGATGTACCCATTTGCTGAAGAAGAGGTATCAACTTGGTCCTCTCCACCAAAGGTAGATGCCGCAGTGGCTCAAATTTCTTGTAGAACCACCTTGTTGGTTAGAGGATGGCGCCACTCTTAGACCCGATGGACAAAAGAGCTGATAGTGCCCTGAAAAAGCAGTATGTCACTATAGATCATAACTTGAAGGCTGCTACTGCTATGGCTTGTATATTCCGTACCCTGCGCATCTGGCTTAATGAGTTTGAAGAAAAGATCGACTCTTCAGTGTCCAGATCACGTCTTATTAAGGAACTATCAACTATTAAAGATGCGGTCAATTTTTCATGTGATGCATCCCTAGACAACATCAAACTGATGGCTAGATCGTCAGCTTTATCGGTGACGGCACGAAGAGCGCTCTGGATCAAGGCATGGGATGCGGACCCCTCTTCCAAAAATCGTCTGGTTTCTTTACCTTTTATGGGTTCCAAGCTATTTGGTGACCAGTTGGAGGAGATTATAAAGAGGTCATCCGGAGGTAAAAGTCCATTTCTACCACAAGACAGGCGTCAGAAAAAATCTCACCCCCAAGATCTGCAAAATTCAAGAGACAGTCCTTTCAGGAAGCACGCAGATACAGGCCTGGGACATCTTATGACCAGAAGGAAAGGCTACGCTCACAACCATCAAAAGCTGGACCCCGCAAGGAGTTCCAGCGCAAACAGGGATTTCAACAATGAAGGTCTCCAAACCTTATCTCTCATCCTAATAGGGGGCAGGCTGGGATGCTTCATAAACAAATGGAAAAAGATTCACCCAGACAGGTGGGTCATGGAAATCATAGAGATAGGGTACTCATTGGAGTTTCAGACTGTCCCAACACATCATTACTTTCAGAAGTCAGTCATCAGAAACAGAAGTCTGGTGATGAAGATGGCTGTCCAGAACTCGCTGGTTCAGAAGGTGATAGAGAAGGTGCCACATCAGCAAGAATTCAGAGGAATTTATTCAACGCTTTTTGCTATTTCTAAACCTTCCGGAGATCTGCGTCTCATTCTAGGTTTGAAGAAGCTGAACTCATTCCTCAGAATCAGACATTTCAAAATGGAAACCATTCTATCCACACTGAAGCTAATACAACCCAAAGCATACCTGACAGGGATAGATCTCAGGGATGCTTATTATCATATCCCAATAAAGGAAGCTCATCGCAAGTACCTCAGATTTCATATAGGAGGCAGTCACTATCAATACAGGGTTCTACCCTTTGGGTTAGCATCGGCTCCCAGGGTATTTACAAAGGTTCTAGCCATAGTAATGGCGGAACTAAGAACTCAGGGAATCCGTGTAGCTCTGTATCTAGACAACATTCTCATCATAGCAGATTCTCAGGAGACATCCAAAATAGCAACAAAGTCCTGCCTGGACCTTCTATCAAAACTGGGTTGGCTTATCAACATCAAGAAGAGCCAACTCATCCCAGTTCAGGGCCTGATCTTTCTAGGAGTCAACATAGATACCAAAAGATCTCTAGCCATACTGTCACAGGAAAGGCAAGACAGATTTCAAGACAGAATCAAGAGCTTCAGGAGAAAGTGTTCACACAGCGGAAACATTCTCTCAGATTCTGGGCAACCTAACCTCGGCTCATCAGATAGTGCCATGGGCCAGGTTCCACGGAAGATTCACACAGACAGATATTCTGGAATATCAGAGGAAACATCCTTTCAATCCAAGTCTCAGAATTCCGGTGTTCCCCTCCACCAGGAAAGAACTAAGTTGGTGGTGCAATCCTCTGAACATAAAAAAAGGCAGATCATTGCAGGAACCAATCTGGGAGATTGTGACAACGGACGCCAGCAAGACTGGATGGAGGGGCATATGGAATAAAGTGTCGGTACAGGGAACCTGGTAAGAAGAGGAGACCAGACTCCACATCAACATTCTGGAGCTATTAGCGGTATGGAAGACCTTGAAGTTGCTGCTAGGCTATCTAAAGAACAAGGCTATAGTCATCAGATCAGACAACACAACAGCTGTCAGTTATATTCAAAACCAGGGGGGAACAAGAAGCAGGTCTCTCAACCAAGTGGCTCTTCAGTTCTTCTCCTGGGCGGAAACTCATCTTCTGGCGATCAGGGCAACATACCTGTCGGGACTTCAGAACTGTCAGGCAGACTTCCTCAGTCTTCACAGAATAGATCAGGGAGAATGGTCCCTGAAGGAATCTATTTCAAGACATAACATCAGCCCTGGGGTCTCCGGTCATAGACCTCATGGCCACACCAAGCAACACAAAGTGCGGGAAATTCCTGGCTCGCTGGAAAACACCACAAGCTCAGGATGCATTCCAAATTCCATGGAACTTTCAGCTAGCCTATCTCTTCACTCCACTTCCTCTGTTAAAGAGGTCATCAGGAAAATGCGACAGGATCAGGTCAGTGTCATCTTGATAGCTCCAGACTGGCCTCGGAAACTGTGGTACGCAGATCTAACTCAGTTATCCGTCAGACCTCCCATAATGCTTCCACAAGACCCAGACCTTCTGTCTCAAGGTCCCATTCTGTACCCAAATCCAGCCTTCTTGAACCTGGTGGCCTGGAAGCTGAGCGGAGCTCGCTAACATATAAGGGCCTGTCAGATGCTGTAATTAACACCATGTTACAAGGACGGAGACCTTCCACTACAAAGGTATACTACAGGGTATGGTCTGTATTCTACAAATGGTGTAAAAAAAGAAATTATAATCGACATCAATTATCACAGAATCGTATTTTGGAATTTCTGCAAGACTGCTTCCAGAAGGGCCTGAAACCAGCATCTCTACGGGTGCATTTATCAGCCATTTCTGCTATCTTGGCAACGCCCTTTGCGGACAAACATTTGATAAAGAGATGTGTGGCATCATTTTCCAAAATTAGACCCACAATTAGGGAAGTAATTCCCCCGTGGGACCTCAATCTTGTATTACAACAGTTATGTGCGCATCCTTTCTTTGAGCCACTTTGATATTTCTTTAAAACATGTTTCTCTAAAAACAGTGTTCTTGACAGCCGTCTCCTCGGCCAGACGAGTTGGTGAACTCCAAGCTTTACTTTGTAAAGCCCCCTTCACTGTTTTTCATCAGGATAAGGTGGTGCTGCAACCAAAGTTATCTGTCCGTTCCAAGGTGGACTCCAGTTTCCATCTCAGTCAGGAAATTGTGCTTCCTTCCTTTGAATCAGATCTACAGGAATCTGATAAGAGACTGTTTAACCTGGATCTGCACAGATGTCTGTCCATCTACCTCAGAAGAACAGAATCCTTTCGTAACTCAGACTCCTTATTTGTCCACTTTTGCGGAAAATTTAAGGGCTCAGCGGCATCTAAAGCCTCTATTGCCCGTTGGATAAGGGACTGCATTTCTCTAGCATACCAGTCTGCAGACAAGGAGCCTTCACCGGGAATTAAGGCACACTCCACTAGGGCCATATCCACTTCATGGGCCCTTAAGGCGGTGGCTACTCCTGAGGAAATTTGTAAGGCGGCCACTTGGTCCTCGGTCTCTACTTTCATTAGACACTATAGACTGGACCTCCAAGCATTCAAGGATGCTACCTTTGGCAGGAAGGTGCTTCAGGCAGCCTCTCCTGCCCTATGACTTACTGGATTTTGTCCCCACCCTAGGGGATACTGCTCTGGTAAGTCCCAGTATTGCCATGGATACGGACACAGAGGAAAAAGTGAAATTTCCTCAGATTTGTTTTTTTTATGCGTTCTAATACTTGCCTTGGCAAATGACATAGAAACCAACCCTGGCCCTCAAATAGCAATAAATGGTAACCTCACCTTTAAAAAAGGTCTGTCTGTTGTGCACTGCAACATACGCAGTCTGCTGCCCAAAATGGATGAACTAAAAGCATGGTGTTACGCATACAAACTTAAAAATCAGAAATACCTGATACTGCTGTTGCCATAGATGGATACTGATGCTTTAGAAAAGACCGTGCAAAGCAAGGAGGAGGAGTAATCCTATACATACAGGAGTCTGTAAACTTTACACTTCTAAATGACTCTCATAACTCTGATTCGTATGAATACATTGCTGGCAAAATGTGTCTTCCATACTCAAAACAAATCATAGTTGTTAGCATCTACAGACTGCCAAATACTCCAGCACATTCCCTGTCAGACATGGCTCAACACCTAAAGGAGATTGCAAGCTGATGGTTCATGGAGACTTTAATATTAATTGGCTAGACTCCAGGAATGAAAAATGTTGTTCATTGTTTAAAACATTGAACTTATCACAGCAAATATCCTCCTGTACTTGCATAAATCTTAAAACATCCAACCATACTCTGCTAGACTGGATCCTGTCATCCTGCACAAGCAGAATCCAAGATTCAGGTGTATTAGCAAACGTGTTTAGCGATCACTCCATAGTTTACTGTGTGCAAAATAAAACAAGTCAAGTTCCAAAGTCATTCTCCCGAGATCATTTAGAAAATTTAATCTTCAGTCCTTCCTAAATGATTTAAGAAATTTATCATGGCGTAGAATACATCTAATACCAGACCTAAACTCAGAGATTGAATTTTATTTTTTTTTTAACTCTGAATTCTTACAGGTCTGTAATACCCATGCCCCACTAAGGAAGGTCAGGGTTAGGGGGGCACATCTACCCTGGGTCTCAGCTGACTTGATTCAATTTCACAGTGTCAGAGATGCCTTATGGACAAAATTTAAACAAACCTGCTCCGCATATGATCACACTGCATACAGACAATTAAGGAAAACATGTACAAAACAAACAAAATTAGCAAAAGCACAATATTTTACTGACAACTTAAACAGTAACATTTCAAAGCCAGCCAACTTTTGGAAGGTTGTTAAAAACCTCTGCAACCCTCCTAGTCATTCACACCCATCAACTGTAACCGTAGACAAAGAAACAATAGTGCGCCATAGCCAATGCATTTAACAGCTACTTTAATGGATGTGCCACCACCCTGATTACACAAAACAAAGATAACTTGGAAATTCAGCCATCTACAGAACACACACTGGCACCTGTTGCCTGGTCCAATTATGAAAATTCAGTTTCATGCCAGTAAATGAAAGCGAAATATATGGTCACCTCCTCAACCCAAAAATGAAATCCCAATCTAGCCCTGACAAACTACCAGCAATGCTATTAAAGCTGAGTGCTATGGTAATGGCCAAACCGATTGCATCTTTAATTAATGCCTCTTTGGCAATAGGGTATATGCCCAAATCCTGGAAGGTGGCTAGAGTTTTGCCTATCCACAAAAGTGGGGATAAAAATTTTGTATCTAACTACAGACCAATATCTCTACTCCCACTTTATCCCAAATCCTAGAGAAATGTGTACACGTGCAACTAAATAAATATTAACAACAGACCAGTTTTTTCACCCCTCTTCAAGCAGGCTTTAGACCAAATCACTCCACAGTCACGGCCCTCCTAAAAGTAACCAGCGATATGCAGGCGGGCATGGAAAATGGTGACCTCACAGGAGCCATTTTCCTAGATTTTTCCAAGGCCTTTCACACAGTAGACCATAATATTCTTATAAACCAAATCCAAAGATCAGGACTGGGTAATAATTCTCTAAACTGGTTCCGATCCTATTTATCAGACAGAATGCAGTATGTGTCAGTTGCTGGCAATGACTCCCTTCCGCTCAAAGTAACAAGTATAGTTCCTCAAGGCTCCATTCTTGGTCCTCTTCTATTTTCTCTTTTTATAAATGATCTGCCCAAGGTTTGCAAATCTTCAGTACACATGTATGCAGATGACACCGTAATCTATGCTAAAAACTCACATATCACACCTTGAAGCCATATTACAACATGATTTCTGCGAGGTTGAAAGATAGATAGCAAGGAACAAATTGTTCTTAAACACAGACAAAACTGTCACAATATTTTTTTTTTTCCTTACTGCTATGCTTTCAAAGATGTCTGCCTTCAGTAGTATGGAATTTAACCCTTTCTGCAATGTATGATACTTTTATGTTATAGGCTCTCTTTTCTTTACAGGCAACCTTACTTTATTCATTCTATTAATTCTCTATATATTTATACAATTTTCAGCTTTATTTTTTCGTTTTGTTTTTGTTTCATGGCCCCTTTAAGAATGGGAGTCCATGCAGTGACCTCTTTGTTGCATAGGAATGCATGGCAAACATTTGTAGGAACATTTCTCTGTGCCCGTTTCACCTACAAGGGTCAGTGTTGGCTCAAAATGAATTGCTAGCCATGCTCATTTACATAATCTGTTTGGGGACAGTGTTCAGACAACTTAGTATTGCTCTTTTTAAAATGGCTGGAGAGCCACTGTTTGCTTTTGGTTATGCAATAGAAAACTATACTACCCAGAATACCCTTTTTCCTGGGCTTTCTGCTTAGGATAGGGTGGTGATTTGGCAGTCATCTTACTACGCCTCCTGCATAAGTAACACAGGGACTGGACTCTCTTAGCTGCTTCTCTAGTTTAACCCTTTGCAGTCAGATAAGTGCCTTTTTTGATATCTGTGCATTTCTTTATAATATCCTACTACTTTGTCCTAGAGGGGTTTTCTCTTATCTAATCCCAAAGGACACATGGGAAAAGCCAAACTTTAGTATACATGGGCCCCGTTAGCACACTGTTCCTCATGTCAAACTGGGCTTCCACAGGAATATTCAAATACCCTGTGTCCCTATTGCGTTGTGGCCACTATTCCCCTGCAGAACAAGATTTGGGGCTAAGACTGTGATGTCTTATGTTGCTTCTATTCAAGGAGCTCTCCATTCTTGGTACCCAATGCCCTCTATCAGACACACTGGCCCTGTCTTTAGGGGTCAACCTTGTTTTGGAGATTCCTCTGTGGAGGAGGTTGACACTGATTGGGAGGACATGGATTCTTCCCTGTCTTTGGGGGATGCCTTTGAGAGAGACTCCACAGTTGAGGGGCTTATCAGTGCTGTTTTAAAGACTTTGCAGGTGTCTGAACCGCCTTAGTACCGCTTCACAAAAAAAAGGTACCAGGGAAGAGTCTGGTAACTACAGACCAGTAAGTCTTACATCAGTAGTGGGAAAATTAATGGAAACTATGTTAAAGGAAATAACTGTTAACTATCTGAATTTAAATGGATTGTAAGATACCAAACAGCATGGGTTTACAGCAGGAAGACCTTGTTAAACTAACATCTTACATATTTTTTTGACTGGGTGACTAAAGTAATAGACCAAGGGGGAGCAGTAGATATAGCTTATCTAGATTTCAGTAAAGCATTTCACACTGTCCCTCACAGAAGACTCGTTATTAAATTGCAGTGTTTACGTCTGGAGGTAAATAGTTGAAGGGATAGTAAACAGCAGCTCCAGTTAATCTTCATAGTATTTGGACCATGGAGAGTGTTATTTCAATACTGTCAGAGTTGTAGTTCAAGAGTAATTGAATGAGAAAGTATCCCCCTCCTGCCACTTTTACCTAGTGTAAGCCACCTCCCCTCAGATGTGGAATCTTGTTACTTGGCCAGACAGGTCACACCAAGGGACAGTCTTCTTACTGTGAGCATAAGGAAACTCTGCCCCCCTTGACAGGTTTTTCTTATCACTGAAGATTGTCCCTCTCTGTGATCCATCCGGACAGTCTTGCTACTCTGAGGTGAACATTGTTACATCAGTAAAAGGGTCGGGAGGGGGATACTTTATCATTTCAATTACTCTTGAAATAACACTCTTCATAGCCCAAATACCATGAAGATTAACTGGAGCTGCTTTTATTGTGAAATATTACTATCCCTTTAAATGGACCTGGAAATGGCAGAGTTTCAGGAGTTGGAGGGTGGTAGTCAATGGAGAATATTCAGGCGAAAGGAGTGTTACTAGTGGGGTGCCTCAGAGATCTGTAATGGGGCCCATTCTTTTTAATACTTTTATTAGTGATATTGCAAAAGGTCTTCAAGGTAAGGTATGCCTTTTTGCAGAAGATACAAAGATCTGCAATAGGGTAGATTTTCCTGGGGGAATAAGCCAAGTGATTTAGGTAAATTAGAAAAATGGACGAATGTGGCAGCTGCGACTTAATGTTAAGTGTAAAATAATGCACTTGGGATGTAAAAATCCAAAGGAAAAATATAGTGTTAAGGGTATTGTGCTGTGAGAGACAACAGTGGAAAGGGATTTGGGAATAATTATTTCTAATGACTTGGAGGTAGGCAGGCAATGTAACAAAGCTGTGGGGAATGCAAGCAGGGTGCTGGGTTGTATAGCTAGGGGCATTAGAAGCAGAAAAAGGGAAGTGGTCATGCCCTTCTACAGACCTCTGGTTAGACCTCCCCTAGAGTATTGTGTACAGTACTGGAGACCCCATCTCCAGAAGGATATAGATACTCTAGAGAAAATACAGATAAGGGCTATTAAAATGGTGAGTGGTTTACAGGAAAAGAAATATCAGGGTAGACTAAAGGATCTGAACATGTATAGCATGGAGGAGAAGTGATAGAAACATTCAAATTCATGAAGGGATTCAACGAAATGCAGGAGGCAAGTACATTTTGAATTAGTGAAATTGTTAGGACAAGAGGCCATAGTCTAAAACTAGAGGAACACAGGTTTAGATATATTGTAAAAAAAGTTTTACTTCACTGAGAGGGTAGTAAAGACATGGAAGCAGAAGTGGTAGAAGTTAATACAATGAGAGAATGTAAGCATGCATAGGATAGGCATAAGGCTGTCCTGAACATAATACAAGACCAAGGACCAAATAAGGTTTCAGG